>CAMZMU010000071.1:15299928-16008994 GCA_947311845.1 Poa pratensis
AGCTAGGCCAGTTAGTCAGGTGTCCAAGGGGCAAGCCTCGTCTCCACTCGTCGGAGGAGCCGATCGAGCCGGAGTGTCACCTGGTCAGAACAAGCAGTGCAGATGCAGATGTATGATCCGGTGTTAGCAGGAAAGCAGAAGGGGGCCAGGGCAATGCTAGCCGAGCTAAGGGAAACCCCGGCCAAGGTAATGCAAGCCGAGCTAAGGGTAACTCCGGTCAGGGAAATCAGAATGGCGGGCAAGCAGCGTCGGCTGGCCGAGGTAAACCACCTCCGCCCCCGAGCATCAGCAACAACCCCGGCCGCAGGAGCATATCAGCGAGAGCCGGAGTATGTTCAGCCTCAGAACGTCGGTCAAGGCGATGACCGATTGATGATGGAGACTCGGCCATGGCGCGAGCGGATACCACAGAGTGGATGGGGCGTTGGGACCTCGGATAGGAGCTCGGATGTTAGCTCCGGGACGATGTTCGTAACAAGCTGGATAGAATCTACTTGTCCGAGCAACTGGAGGAGGAAGGCCCTCCTGGTCCGGCGTGTTCGGCTCGGATCATGAGGAGCCACCACCGCCAGTATCTCAGTTCCAGTTAGGTCGGAACACCAAGCCATACAACGGGAGCACCAAGCCGCAAGATTGGCTGACAGATTATGTATCCTCGGTGCACATAGCGGGGGGCAATCGCCGATGGGCGGTCCGGTATCTCCCGCACATGTTGGAAGGTCCAGCTCGGATCTGGCTGAATAATTTGCCGGAGTATAGTATCAACTCCTGGATAGACTTGGAGCTGGCGTTTAACAGCAACTTTGCTAGTACATACAAGAGGCCAAACCGACCTCAGCTCCTGGCAGCATGTAAGCAAGATGATCATGAAACTGACCGAGAATTCTTAACTCGGTGGAGCAATGTTCGGAATTCCTGTGAAGGAGTTGTAGAGGCACAGGCCATTTCCTGGTTTGCAGATGGTTGTCGACATGGCAGCATGCTGTGGCAGAGGCTCCAAAGAGATATGCCGAAATCCTAGCAGAACAATCCGGATTGCAGATTCTTATGCTTGGTGATCCGATGCAGCCAGCAGCAGAGGCAGTGGCACGTAACAGAAGGAGGGAGCCAATAAACAACCGGCTCGGACCAAGGTGTAATGACCGCCAAGAGTTCGGACAAAGAGGAGGGAGCCGGACTATTCATACACCTCAACCAAGTTGCAGCGGTGAACCCGGATCAGCCCGGAGCTGGAGGTGTCCAGAGGCCGAAAATCAATGGTCCGGCATTTAGTCCGAACCCGGAGCCACCCTTGACTTATGAATCAATGTTAGATGGTCCTTGCCGTTACCATACGACCGACCGCGCAAGCCAGCCAACCATTCAACCCGGCAGTGCAGCTGGAACCGCAGAATCAGAGAAGAAGGGGCGAAGGCCGGAGGAAACAGAGGAGGACCACCTCAGAGATTTCAGCCGAGGTCCCACCCGAATCTGTCCGGAGCAAATGTTACCCCGATAACCACTGCACCTCCTCCGAGGCCTGCAGCAGCAAGACCGTGAATGTTGTGAATGTCCGAGGTAATAACACAATAATGGTGCCGGACCAAGTCAGCAGTATGAATACCCCGGAAATGACTATAGAGAGGCTCATGCGAGCTATGTGGTCTTTGTGACCGAGCCAACTGACAAAAGAGTGTGCAGAGGCGTGCCATGGAGGTGAATGCAGTAATGCCGGTGGTGCCGACCTATATGAACTGGTCTGAGCAGGAGATAACTTGGAGCAGGAAAGATACACTCGGATCATGCCGAGCCCTGGAAAGTATGCCCTGGTGGTAGATCCGACGTTGTGTGGGCCCACAACAATGTGAGGTTCACCCGAGTTCTGGTGGACAATGGCAGTGCCATCAACATCATGTACCGAGACACAATGGTGAATTGGGCATATCGCCAAATTCAGTTGATGCCAAGCAGTTGTACTTTTCATGGGATTGTGCCTGGCGTTTCCTGTGCACCCATGGGCAAGATATGGGTGGATGTAGCATTTGGAACCAAGGATAACTGCCGAGTTGAGAGTATCGAGTTCGAGGTGGTGGACTTGGAGAGTGCATACCATGCATTGCTTGGAAGGCCGGCTGGCCAAGTTCATGATTTCCACCCATGTTGCATACCTGAAGATGAAAATGCCAGGGGCCAATGGGATCATACCATCTCGGGTGACTACAAGCGAGCCATTCAGTGTGCCTCGGCGGGGTCTAATCTGGCCGAGTCTTTGGTGATCGCAGCTGAGAGAAGAAGCTGCATCAAGTGGTGGCAATGGCGCAGTCAACACAGCTCGGCATGTCCGGACTGATGAGCCCGGACTCAACTGCAGCATTCGAGGTGCCCAAGGAGACCAAGAAGATCCCCATTGACCCGGAGCACCCGGAGCATGGCCATCATTGGGACCGGGCTGGGCGAGAAATAGGAAAGCGAGCTCTGTCACTTCCTCCGTGAGAATCGGGATATCTTTGCATGGTCGGCTAAGGACCTGCCTGGTGTTCCGAGGGAGTTGGCAGAGCACTCTTTATTTGTCAGGCCGGAGGTGAAACCGGTGAGGCAACCGACCCGTCGTCTCTCAGACGACCGAGACAAGTGGTGCTGGACGAGCTGGCTAAGTTGCTTGCAGCCGGGTTCATTATGGAGGTGCTGCATCCGGACTGGATATCCAATCCGGTCTTGGTGGAAAAGAAGAAAGACGAGCCAGCCGTGGTCAAGGTGTGGCGCATGTGCATTGACTTCACTAACCTCAACAAGGCGTGCCCGAAGATCCGTTTCCATTACCTCGGATTGATCAAGTGATGATTCCACTGCTGGTTGTGAACTGTTGTCTTTTATCGATGCGTACTCTGGTTTTCACCAGATACCACTGAACCCGAAAGGATCAAATAAAGACTGCTTTTATTACCCCGTATGGGGCGTATTGCTATCGTGTCATGTGTTTTGGTCTGGAATGCCGGGGCAACTTATCAGAGGTGTATGCAGAAATGCCTGCACTCTCAAATGGGCAAAAATGTGCAAGTGTATGTCGATGATATCGTCATCAAAACTAAGGAGAAACGTACTCTCCTCGAGGATCTCGAGGAGACATTTGTGAATTTGAGAAAATATCGGTTGAAGCTTAACCCGGACAAGTGCACCTTTGGTGTCCCGGCTGGAAAGTTGCTTGGATTCCTGGTGTCTAGCCGAGGTATCGAGGTTAACCCGGCCAAGATCCGAGCTATTGAAACATGAATTACCGAAGTGTTTGAAAGATGTGCAGAAATTCACGGGTGCCTAGCCTCGTTGAGCCGATTTGTAGCTGGGGGAAAAAGCCTTACCTTTGTACCAGCTCATGAAGAAAAGTACCGGGTTTACATGGACCCCGCAGGCCGACGTGGCGTTCAATGAGCTGAAAAAGATGTTGTCCACCGCCGGTGTTGGCGTCACCATTGCACAATGAGCCGATGTTACTTTACATTGCGGCCACAAACCGAGTTGTAAGTGTGGCAGTGGTGGTGGAGCGAAGAAGGTGGCAGGTCGGTGCAGAGACCGGTGTATTACTTGAGCGAGGTGATCTCTACCTCGAAGCAGAATTACCCTCACTACCAGAAGATGACGTATGGTGTCTACCTGGCGGTCAAGAAGTTGAAGCATTATTTCCAGGAGCATCCCATGACGGTGGTGTGCGAAGCTCCAATCTCGGAGATCATCGGGTGCAAAGATGCAACTGGCCGAGTTGCCAAATGGGCGATTGAGGTGTCTCCATATGCACATTATGAGAGAAGAGATGCAATTAAATCCCAGGCGCTGCCGGACTTCTTTTGTGATTGGGCCGAGATGCAGTATGAGCCACCCAGGCCGGACTATAATTATTGGAAATGCATTTTGATGGGTCCAAGACAAAGATCGGGCTGGGGGCCGGAATAGTCCTCACCTCGCCAAAGCGAGATCAGCTGAAATATGTGCTGCAGATTCATTTCTCAGCATCAAACAATGTGGCGGAGTATGAGGCCTTAATCCATGGACTCAATGTGGCGAAGGAGATCGGTCCGGCGTGTGGATGCTTCGGCGATTCCGACCTGGTGGTGCACAATCTTCTGGAACTTGGGATGCTCTGGATGCCAACATGGCGTTATATCGGTTCCATGTGCAAAAGATATCCGGGTTCTTTGAAGGGTGTGAATACAGGCATATACCTCGGCAGAAAATAATGCTGCCGACGTGTTGTCAAAGCTCGGTTCATCTAAAGAGGCAGTACCACCTGGAGTAGCCCTGAATCACTTGAGAACTCCTTCAATCAAACCTTCTCCTGAATCCGAATCTATTTTCATCCGGGACCGGACCTGTTCCAATGGAGGTAGACGTCGGATGCGTTGGTCGGACCCGGGGACTGCGTGGCAGACTCGGGGACTGCGCACCGAACCTCGGGGACTGCTCGTCAGACTCGGGGACTGGTCGCAGGATGGTGGAGGAAATAATGGAGGAGATTATGGGGCCGAACCAATGGAGGTGGACGAGAAATTTTTCCTTTGCACCCAGTGCCGGAGTGGGCGGAGCAGATCATGAGGTTCATAACAGAGGAAGCTGAAAGGATCGGTATGACACCTAGAGGGGGGGTGAATAGGTGCTACTCCAATTTTAGTCTTTTCAATTTAGGCTTTGACACAAAAGGTAAATTCTCTAGATATGCAACTACGGTGAATTTACCTATATGACAAGCATAGCAACTAAGTATGATATAATAATGCGGTAACAAGGAAGAGGTAACCGAAGTCAAGCACGCGGAGACACGGATGTAATTCCGAGTTCCTCCTTTTTAGGGGAGTACGTCTCGTTGGAGAGGTGTGAACCAACCAATGGTTCAACGGCCACAAAGGCCTCACCCTTTCTCCGGTGAACCGCAACACAAAGGTTTGGTTCACTTCAACTATCGGAAACCTTCGAGGCGGAGTCTGGAGCCTTTACAACAACGATTTGGGGCACAACCCACAAAGGATTGGGGGCTCCCAAACAGCTACAATCTGTCACAAAGACAATCAAGTGAGTACAATGGGGGCTAGGTTTTCCTAGGGAAACCCTAGCAAATGGTCCCTCAAGTGAATGAGGGGGAAATGACAAACGGCTTGGTGACGATGTAGATCGGGGCCTTCTCCTTCAATCCTCCAAAGATCAACACGTTTGGGTGGAGGGATTGGGAGATCTAGTAAAGCTTGTGCTTGTGTTAATGGAGGTCTTCAATGTTGTCCAAGCACTTTGTCCAAAGGAAGGAGACAAAGTATATTACCCCTACTGAAAAAGTGGCCGTTGGAAAACGAGCAGGGGTCGTCGACCAGCCGGCCTGGGGGCGGCCTGGGCCGGCTGGAGGGCCGGCTGACACCACAGAGCACGGCCGGCCTGGGGGCCGGCCTGGGCCGGCTGGAAGGCCGGCAGACCAGGCAGAGCACGGCCGGTCTGGTGGCCGGCCTGGGCCGGCTGGAAGGCCGGCGATAGACCAGACACGGCCGGCCTGGGGGCCGGCTGGGCCGGCGGAGAGACTGGCGAGGGACCTGACGCCTCCGGCCTGAGGGCCGGCCTAGGCCGGCTGGAGGGCCGGCCGACGCGCAGCACAATTTTCCTCGTCTCTTCTTTGCGACAACTCACTTTTCTTCCCTTTTGCATACACAGATACACACTAGTATACATATGGTTTAGACACTCAAAAAACCTGTAGACACATAGCGGTATGTTAAAAACTTCCAAGTGTTGTTATCAAACACCAAAACAAGATTAACGGACAAAGTCCTTTCAATCTCCCCTTTTTGATGTTTGATGACACAAAAGGATTTGCAAAAGGATATCTCATTTAAGCATGACAAGATTTTTGAGAGATGCCCCCTAAACTTATACACTAACAAGGTATACAAGTAAAAGAGATCTCATATGAAAACCAAGTCAAGCTAGAAATAGCCACTATGTGAGTAAAAGATTTGATATATTCTCACCATAGTTCTTATTTGAGTAGAGCAACTTGTCTTACCATGGACTTCATATAATCAATATCGGAATAATATCACCATGGGCTTCATGTAGAATCAATATTGGAATAACATCACATTGCAAAGGACTCCAAGATAGACAATAAACCGGGGAAGTCCTTACAATAGCATAATAAAGATCCATAACCTTACAAACATCCATGACATAAGTTTCACGAAACATAGCAAATAGAGTTCTCTAAAAAACAAGTTCGATGCAAATGAGAACGGAAGCATGAAAACGAAAACGGATAGATGCAATGCAAATCCCCGGAAACTCTCTCCCCCTTTGTCATCAAGACACCAAAAGGGGAAGAAAGGGACATGAAGACCAAGATCACTCATCATCTTCAGTTGCTTCCTCTTCCTCCTCATCATCAGAACCATCACTGTCATCAGCAGAAACATCAGTAGGAGGAGGGGTGGAGCTGAGCTGGACTGACCGGAATCACCTTGCCAAAAAGGATAAGAGAGGAGGCGTCATCGCCAAACCAGTGAGTGTACTTGTTCCTAGCCATGTATGTGTTCTCAGAAACTTCAGAAGAGCAAGCGGAATGAGCAATCCCAGCATGATCCATGAGAGCATGTTGTTTTTTGATGATGGTCTTCTGGCGGTGATAAGACTGATACGCTTCTTTCCGTTCCGCCTTGGCAAAACAGTTCATCATCTTGAGAGCATCAAGAATACCACCCTGCTTCTTAGGAGGCACAACATCTCTTCTTCCTCCTCATGGGCAGCATGAGAAGGCGGCCAAACCGGACCATCTACTGGCATAGGAGGAATCGAAATAAGATCAAGAAAATGCAACTTGAACTGTTCGACCACACTAGCCGGCAACTTGTTGTTGAAAGAGAGTCTGAAGAAGCGGACCATAAATGGGAACTTGGTTCCTGAGAACCACCTGCTGCATCTCTTGCCAAAAATAATCAAGAATATCAATCTGCTTGTTCTTCTTTGCCGGATCATCAAAGTGATAAAGGCAATTACCATCCGTCACGAACCATGCCCTTTTCTCCAAACTTGCAAGCAAGGCAATTCCTCAAAATGCCGTGAACAACTTTCCAAAATGGATGTACAACCGTCTTGGGAATTTTCCCACGAAGCCCTATCCCGGGAGGATAGCAATGACGGATCCCAGATCAGCCGGATAGGCTTTGAGAGGTGAAGACGAACATAGCACGGTGCAGGCTGCAGTTCAGAAAGACCAAAGAGTGCCCCAAACTCCGCAAGAGTAGCTGAACACTGAACATTTGCACTCATCCAAGTCAAACTCCTTTGAGGATCAGTGAGAAATGCACTGTAGCATAGAATTGCTGAAGTAAATCAGGCGAATATGGGGTACTAACAGTCATGATCTCGAGATTTGATGAAATCCATAAGAGCCATCACATCAGGCCAATGTTCTCTAACATTGTCAAGGTTGAAATAATCCGTGGGGACATGAGCATTCTTCCTCATACGAACACGTTGATGAAAAACTTGTTGATGCATCTTACAATAGAATCGGCTATCATCTAGGCATGTGGGCTGACCAAAGGCATATGGATTGAAAAGCAAGCGATCTTTCTTGAACTCTTTAGCTTTCACTTTGACCCAAGATGCACGTACCGGTTCAAGAGGATTGACAGGTGGCTTCTTGCCCACCTTCTTCTTGGGCGGCTTGCCCTGCTGGCCCGGAGGAGTCACTTGCTTCCTTGCATTGCATTTCTTGAGCCTCTTGGAATGGTGCCCGGAGGAGGACACGGCATTGAGATCAACAAGATCTTCCAACCCCTCAAAGACATTGCTGTTACCTGCCCTGCTGGACTGAGGAGGAACCTCCATATCATCTGGCCAATTATCCATCCTTCAACCTTGGAGAAGCTTCAAGCACACCAACACTGGAGTGGATCTCTCACACTCAAACACCACGGTGAAATCTGAGTGGACAGGAAGGAAGAGGGAGTGGAGCCCTTTCAGATCTGTGGAGAAAGCGGGGTGGGGAGCGGCTCATGGGGTGGGGGAGGTGGAGGAGCTTGAAGGGAAGAGGAGGACGGCCATGGATGGAGCTCGGGACAGAGAGGAAGAATGTGAAGCTCGGGCAGGTAGGGGCAGACAAAGAAGAGGCAGGCCCGGCCTGCCAGCCGGCCTAGGCTGGGCGGGAGGCTGGCCAGGCACCCGAGGCCACCGGCCCTCCAGCCGCCTGGGGGGCGGGAAATCGGCCAGGCATCCGAGGCCACCGGCCCTCCAGCCGGCCTGGGCTGGGCGGGAGGCCGGCCAGGCATCCGAGGCCACCGGCCCTCCAGCCGGCCTGGGCTGGGCGGGAGGCCGGCCAGGCAATGCATCTTCTTAACCTTTCCTTCTTTTAATTTTTGACTTCGACTTCCCAAACTTGAAACTTCAAACAAGGACCTCTGAACATCTGAGCAACCAAAAGAGTGATCCGGGGGAGATGCAATATAACAAATAAATCGACACACTTCCAATGGACAAATAAAAGAAAACATGCAAGAAACAACATTGGAAATGATTAGAGGACACAACACCGAAATGTATGCAATGAAAGCTCGAATAAGATCCAACTCTTCAACAAGAAGAGGGCGGTGGCCTAGACCACCATGTATGAGTGTAGTGGTGTGACACCGCGAAGATATATCTTGGGTTCACCGCTACTCGTCATTTAAGCTCACAATTCATAAAATGAACATATAGAGACAAAATGAGTTCTTACTATCGGCATAATGGGGGGAGGGATAGTCCAATGGATTAGGACCGCACTCCCCCTATGTCCATGCCTACACCTAAACCAAACAAATAGCTAAGATATAGGTGTGTATGCAAGATATTCAAGCGACGCTCCCCGAATCGATGATATTTAGCTCATGCCTCAAATAAGTGAACCTTGCTTCATCAAGTGGCTTCGTGAACATATCGGCAAGTTGGATCTTCGTGGGAATATAACCAAGCTCAATGTCACCCCGGATGATGTGATCACGGATGAAGTGATAGCGAATCTCAATATGCTTCGTTCTTGAGTGCTCCACCGGGTTGTGGCCAATCTTGATAGCACTTTCATTGTCACATAAAAGAGGCACTTTGTCACAATGGACACCGTATTCCTTTAAAGTTTGCCTCATCCACAACAATTGAGTGCAACAACTAGCGGCCGCCACATACTCGGCTTCGGTGGTGGAGAGAGATATGCAATTTTGCTTCTTAGAAGACCAACTCACCAAGGACCTACCAAGGAATTGGCAAGCCCCGGAAGTTGATTTCCTATCATCCTTGCAACCGGCCCAATCCGAATCCGTGTAACCGGCAAGAGAGAAAGTTGAGCCTTTAGGATACCACAAACCAAACCTTGGGGTATGAACCAAATATCGAAAGATTCGAAGAACCGCCGTTTGGTGGCTTTCTTTGGGAGCCGCTTGGTACCTTGCACACACTCCTACACTCAACACAATATCGGGTCTAGATGCACAAAGATAAAGCAAAGAACCAATCATAGAGCGATAGAGCTTTTGATCAACATCCTTATCTTTACCCTTTGGATTAAGTTCAAGATGACACTTGGTGTCCATAGGAAACTTCTTCTCTTTAGCATTTTGCATCTTGAACCTCTTGAGCATGTCTTGGATATATTTGGCTTGAGAGATGAAGGTCCCTCCACTCAATTGCTTGATCTCAAAACCAAGGAAGTACTTCAACTCTCCCATCATGGACATCTCGAACCTATCGGTCATAAGCTTTGAAAATTCATCATTAAAAGCTTTGTTAGAAGAGCCAAATATGATATCATCAACATAAAGTTGGCATATGAAAAGCTCCCCTTTAACCCTCTTGGTAAAAAGAGTGGGATCGATTTGCCCCACTTCAAAGCCACGGTCTACAATAGCTCTCTTAGGTGCTCATACCAAGCACGAGGTGCTTGTTTGAGACCATAGAGCGCCTTATCAAGTTTGTAGACATGGTTAGGGAAGTGTGGATCCTCAAATCCCGGAGGTTGCTTAACATATACCAACTCCTTTAAAGGACCATTAAGAAAGGCACTTTTCACATCCATTTGTTGCAACTTGAAATTATGATGTGATGCATATGCAAGAAGGATACGGATGGACTCAAGGCGAGCCACGGGAGCATAGGTCTCTCCAAAATCAATGCCTTCAACTTGAGAGAACCCTTGTGCTACCAATCTTGCCTTGTTCCTCACAACCATTCCATGCTCATCTTGCTTATTCTTGAATATCCACTTGGTGCCTATAACATTGAGGCAATCTTTTGGCTTCTCCACTAGATTCCACACTTTGTTGCGCTTGAAGTTATTGAGTTCTTCATGCATGGCTTCCAACCAATCCGGATCTTCAAGAGCTTCAAAGACTTTCTTTGGTTCCACCATAGAGATGTGGCTTGATGTTCATTGAAATTTGCCAATTGTTTTCTTGTGGTGACCTTGTTCTTGACATTAACAATGATATTTCTAGATGAAGACTCTTTCTTCTCCAATCCTTTTTGACTCTTGCTATACGACGGGTTTCGATATCCTCATTGATGCGAGGAATTTCGCTTGATCATCTTGATCATTTGAGTCCCCGTCTTGACCGGAGTTGACCTTGATCATCTTGAAGCTCATCTTCAACAAAGAAGGAGAGGGTTGATCTTGGTCTTGACCTTGGCTAGTGTTGACAATAGGAGAACTTGGTTCTTGAATAGCCACTTGGTCAACTTGAGGAGGGCCTTGAACTTGTTCTTGGGTAGGTGCATCATTTGCTTCCATAGAAGGTGCAACTTCAACTTGTGATGATGGAGTCTCCACATGAGTGGAGCTAGGACTTGCTTGAGGAGGCTCATGATGGATTTCAATGGGGCGATGGAAACCAACCCCCATTCTTCTTATTGCTTCTTGAGGTTCCTCATTATCTACATCACAAACATGAAATTGCGCCACTTGGGAGCCGTCATTCTCATCGAACCTCACATCACAAGATTCTATGACTTTCCCAACGGTCTTGTCATAGACTCTATAGGTGTGAGATTCGGCACCGTAACCAACAAAAACACCCTCTAAAGCTTTAGATTCAAATTTAGACAAACGAACACTTTTGTTCTTATAGAAACACTTACAACCAAAAACTCGGTAGTAGGAGACATTGGGCTTGTTGCCGGTGAGCATCTCATAAGATGTAAACTTCTTGCCAACACGAAAGAATAACCGGTTAGATGAGTGACACGCCGTGGAGATAGCCTCGGCCCATAAGAATAGCGGAGACTTAAACTCCGCCAACATAGACCTTGCCATATCCATGAGAGTCCGGTTCTTCCTTTCGGCTACACCATTTTGTTGAGGGGTATATGCAGCGGAATATTGATGACGAATCCCCTCTTCACTAAGAAACTCATTTAAGGTGTAGTTCTTGAACTCGGAGCCATTATCACTCCTAATGACCAAAATAGGGACATTGTATTGGCGTTGAACAATATTGGAAAAGTCGATGATGGTTTGTTGGGTTTCATCCTTCGTCTTGAAGAAATAAACCCAAGTAAATCTTGAATAGTCATCAACAATCACCAAACAATATTTCTTCCCACCAAGACTAGGTTGAGGCACGGCACCAAAGAGATCAACATGAAGAAGTTCCAAAATCCTCGTTGATGAAATAATGGTCTTGCCCGGATGGGGAGAATCATGCATCTTTCCTTCAACACAAGCCCTACAAAGACGATCTCTAGAAAAAGAAACATCTCTTTTAGTCCAAGAATGTGGCCACCCTTGTGAAGACTTTGCAAAGTTCTCATGTTGACATGGGACAAGCGGCGATGCCACAACCACCCCACGTCGGCCTTTCCGAATAGGCATATTGCTTGAGTGTTGGTAGACCCCGAAAAGTCTACCACAAACAACTCATTTTCAACATACCCAACGAACATGACCTTTAGAGTCTTGCTCCTCAAGAGTACCACCATATCAATAGTAAAATGGACATCAAAGTTCATCTTATTAAGAGCACGAACGGACATAAGATTGTAACCTAGAGACTCAACAAGCATGACATTTACAAGGGTGATATCCCTTGCAACTACCACCTTGCCGAGACTCTTTACCTCAGCTTTGAATTATCACCATAAGAGACGGTTATTGTATAATTAGATTTGGTCTCAAGTCCGTCATAATCTCCTTGCTTCCGGTCATATGACTAGTGCATCCACTATCAACCACCCATTTCGATCCACCGGAAGCATAGTCCTACAAGAAATCATTGCTTGGATTTAGGTACCCATTTCTCAATGGGTCCTCTTTGGTTAGCAACAAGGGTCTTAGGAACCCAAATAGAGTAATCAATGTAACCATCATATGGACCAACATATTGAGCATAAACATCCCCATAATAATCAACATAAAGAATATAGTTGGGGTTGTTATGCCCCGCAAAGTCACTACGAGTGGTCTTGCCCCTTGTGGCACTACCACCCGCAATGGAAGTCTGGCTTGTGCGGGCTTGGTCTTGATCTTCTTGTTGTTGCCCACTTTCTTCTTGGGCTCGGCTACATAACCAAGACCCTCCTTCCCTTTGTGTGGTTTTTGCTCAAATAAGTAAGCAATACCCTTATCTTTACCTTTGGGAATAGAGGTCTTGGCACTAACATTTTCTTCAATAACATTTTCATGAACACGAGGAAGAATAGATATGCTAGTTGAGCTAGATTTAGAAAGTTGAGTTTGAAGTTGCTCATGAGACTTGACTAAAAGGGAGTGAGTTGTTTCCAAGGCCTTGTGAGCCTTGTCAAGCTTCTCCATATCCTCAAGAAGTCTAGCATTAGCAACCCCAAGTTCAACTTTCTCCTTTTTAAGCACTTTATATTTAGCAACGACATGATCTCTATCCTTAATGATTTTATTAATGATATCATCATTTTTAGCATCAAGAGACTCAAGTCTTTCCTCAAGAGAACATCTTTCTTCACTCTCTTCATCAAGAGAGGCATTCAAGGATGCTACGGAAGCATTCAAAGAGGCAATGGTGAGAGAATCCTCTCTCTCAATCTTACTCTTTTCTTGAAGAAGTTCTTCGGCCGCACATAGTTGTCTCATGAGAGACTCAACATGTTCCTTAGCTTCACCTTGCAAGTTAGTCATGAAAGTATCGAAAGCAACAAGTTCTTTCTTAATCACAAGACTAGATTGATCACTCATTTCATGCATAGTCTTGGGAGAAGGAGATGATACCTCGGTGACATTAGCCATGAGGCAACGAGCATTGTTGGTGGAGAAGTTCTCATTGGGGGATTCAAAGAGAGAGATGATGAAGTTGATACAATAGCCAATGCGGCTACCTCTTTAGTAGGTGCATCTTCATCTTCGGAATCACTTGTGGCATATTCTTCTTGTGCCACCAACACAATTCTTGGTGCCTTCTTGAAGAAAGGCTTCCTTGGTCTTGCGGGCTTCTTTTGGATCAACTTTGAATGGTCCTTGGGGATGAGCTTCCCACCATTTTGCTCTCGGTTCTCATAAGGACACTCTCTTATGTAGTGGTTCTTGTCATGACAATTGTAGCACGTCTTCCACTTTGAGGCTAGCTCTTTCTTCCCACTTGAGTTGTTCTCTTTATCAACCTTGGCTTTAGCTTTTGCCGGGTCTTGCCAAAACTCTCTTGTGGCAAGAGCTATATGACCATTTAGAGCCGGTTCAAGATCATTTGGAGCAATGTTGCTTGGGCACGCTTCAACCTCATCAAGACATACCACCTTGGCCTTCAAAGCAAGTGAGGGGCCTTGTTTCATCCCCATGGCCCTAGCACGGCTATCTTCGGCATTCTTGGTGGCAACCTTGGAGGCTTGCACTTCTTGCATAACTTCATTGGATGTCATTTCGTTGTAGTTGTGTCTTCCTTGAATGGCCTTCACCTCGATGGGCTCGAAGGCAAGAGAGCATTCACATACTTCCTCTTGACATAAGCATCATCCACATAGGTTGCCCCCACATCAAAGAAGGCCTTTGCAAGAGTCTTGAGTCTTCCATACATGTCTTCATGAGTCTCATTGTCAAACATGTAGAATCCTTCGGCATCATTGCTCAAAGACTCATATCGGTTTCTCTTCATGCTTTCATTCCCAAGAAATGCAACCTCAAGACAATTCCAAGCTTCTTTGGCGGTGGAGGCATTGAGAACATAATGCTTGTCACTTTCACCCACTGAAAGTTCAATCATATGGAGTGCGGAGGCATTGAGTTGCTTTTCGGCAAATTCTCTTCTTGTCACATTGCTTGGATCCGCAACCTTGTACCCATCTTCAATGATCCTCCAAAGCTCGATAGAGGCACTGTTAATATGAGATTTCATTGAGCGTTGCCAACTAGCAAAGGCTAATGCATTAAGCTTAGGTGGAGGACCAATGGGGTTTATGCGGGTGGTGATAGGTGGGTCGATAGGGTACCATCCCGGAACGTTATGGTACTCTTCCTTCCCATCTTCATGCTTGGTAGGAGGAGGAGGAGATGGTTTAGATCCGGAGTGGTTTCCACCCCTTCTCATTTTTCTTTTTACCCTCCTCGGAATCACCTTCATCGGAGTTAGAGATACCCTCTAGTGGGATGGTTTCCGAAACCTTGGCATTTGTGAGTTTCATGAGCATGTCACGCAACTCATCAAATTTGACATTCATGTCATTCATGGACGATGTCAATGTTGTTTCCAACGATTTGATATCGGCCATGGATGCCATGGTCTCTTGGCCTTGGCAAGATCGGCCTCATCCTCACTTTGTGTCATACTTCTCTTAGGCGGTTAAACCCAAAACAAGAGAGCCTAGCTCTGATACCAATTGAAAGGATCGGTATGACACCTAGAGGGGGGTGAATAGGTGCTACTCCAATTTTAGTCTTTTTCAATTTAGGCTTGACACAAAAGGTAAATTCTCTAGATATGCAACTACGGTGAATTTACCTATATGACAAGCTAGCAACTAAGCACGATATAATAAGGCGGTAAACAAGGATAGAGGTAACCGAAGTCAAAGCACGCGGAGACACGGATGTAATCCCGAGTTCCTCCTTTTTAGGGGAGTACGTCTCGTTGGAGAGGTGTGAACCAACACAATGGTTCAACGGCCACAAAGGCCTCACCCTCTTCTCCGGTGAACCGCACCACAAAGGTTTGGTTCACTTCAACTATCGGAAACCTTCGAGGCGGAGTCCGGAGCCTTTACAACAACGATTTGGGGCACAACCCACAAAGGATTGGGGGCTCCCAAACAGCTACAATCTGTCACAAAGACAATCAAGTGAGTACAATGGGGGGCTAGGTTTTCCTAGTGGAAACCCTAGCAAATGGTCCCTCAAGTGAATGAGGGGGAAATGACAAACGGCTTAGTGAAGATGTAGATCGGGGCCTTCTCCTTCAATCCTCCAAAGATCAACACGTTTGGGTGGAGGGATTGGGAGATCTAGTAAAGCTTGTGCTTGTGTTAATGGAGGTCTTCAATATTGTCCAAGCACTTTGTCCAAACGAAGGAGATGAAGTATATATACCCCTACTGAAAAAGTGGCCGTTGGAAAACGAGCAGGGGTCGTCGACCAGCCGGCCTGGGGGCCGGCCTGGGCCGGCTGGAGGGCCGGCTGACACCACAGAGCACGGCCGGCCTGGGGGCCGACCTGGGCCGGCTGGAAGGCCGGCAGACCAGGCAGAGCACGGCCGGCCTGGGGGCCGGCCTGGGCCGGCTGGAAGGCCGGCGATAGACCAGACACGACCGGCCTGGGGCCGGCCTGGGGGCCGGCCTGGGCCGGCGGAGAGACTGGCGAGGGACCTGACGCCTCCGGCCTGAGGGCCGGCCTAGGCCGGCTGGAGGGCCGGCCGACGCGCAGCACAATTTTCCCTTCGTCTCTTCTTTGCGACAACTCACTTTTCTTCCCTTTTGCATACACAGATACACACTAGTATACATATGGTTTAGACACTCAAAAAACCTGTAGACACATAGCGGTATGTTAAAAACTTCCGAGTGTTGTTATCAAACACCAAAACAAGATTAACGGACAAAGTCCTTTCAGAAGCTTGCCAAGTGACACAACCGAGGCGAGGAGAATCCAAAGGAGGGCAAAGGCGTACACCATCATCAACAAGGAGCTCTATAAAAGAAGCGTAACCGAGGTGTTGCAACGCTGTGTCGAGCCAGCTGAAGGAAAGGAGATGCTTTTGGAGATCCACCAAGGAGAGTGTGGACATCATTGCAGCACAAGAGCTCTAGTGGCCAAGGTGTTCAGGCATGGGTTCTATTGGCCCACTGCTCTTGCTGATGCAGAGGACATAGTCCGGAGATGTGAAGGATGCCAAAGGTTTGCCAAGCAAACGCATGTGCCAGCCTCGGCGCTCAAAACAATTCCTATCACTTGGCCGTTTGCGGTATGGTGTTTGGATATGGTGGGAGAGTTCAAACCAGCCCGAGGTAACATGACGCACATACTGGTGATGGTGGACAAGTTCACCAAATGGATCGAGGTGAAACCAATCCGGAAGTTGGATGGTCATTCAGCAGTGACTTTCTTGAAGGAGATCATTCTGCGATATGGGTACCCCCATAGCATTATCTCGGACAATGGCACAAACTTTGCTGTTGGAGAATTTGCTCGGTTTTGCATGACAAGGGAATCCGGCTGGACATAGCCTCGGTGGCACATCCGGAGTCTAATGGACAAGTGGAAAGATCAAATGCTCTAGTATTGGCCGGCATCAAGGCTCGGCTCATTGAACCACTGCTGAAAATGCCGGGGTGTTGGATAGATGAGATACCAGCAGTACTGTGGGGTCTAAGGACCACACCAAATCGATCAACTGGCTATACGCCATTTTTTATGGTCTATGGGGCAGAAGCGGTGCTACCCACTGACATGAATACGATGCGCCCAGAGTGGCAATGTACACTGAAGCCGAGGCAAAGAGGCTCGGAGGATGCAGTAGATCTGCTTGAGGAAGCTAGAGAATTGGCCTCATCTCGGTCAGCAATATACCAACAAGGTCTCCGACGTTATCATAGCCGGAATGTCAACCCTCGTGTGTTTCACGAGGGAGATTTGGTGCTGAGGCTGGTGCAGCGCAGTAAAGGTCGGCACAAGTTGTCACCTCCATGGGAGGGACCGTTCATTGTGAGCCGAGCTCTGCTCAATGATTCGTACTATCTTATAGATGCGCAGGAACCAAGGAAAGATGGGCTGGACAACCCCGGATCAGAGGTCAAGCGACCATGGAATGTAGCTCTACTCCGACCTTTCTACTCATGAAGGGCGCAATGTATGTACCTCGGTTAATCCTTAATGAAATGTCGGCACTCCGAGGTTGAAGCTCGGGGACTGCCTCGCTCATGTGCTTGTGTTTTATTTCTGTTTGTCAATTTCGTTCATATGCCGAACTATTTTGAACCTCGTCTCAAACTTCAAGTAATGTATGCTGTGTAACTAATCTTGTGACTCGACTGACGAACGCCGAAATGGTAGTCAAGAGCAAAGATGAAAAAACGTGGGAAACATGAAAATGGACTCGGGGACTCGGTCCAAAAATATAGTTCGGCATGTGTCGTTTACTAACCCCTGTCTTTACCTTTCATTTATGTCGGATGATTTTGAAACACACCTCGGCATTTGCTAAGTACTGTATGCTATAAACAACAATCTTGTGACTCGACTGTCGAACGCCAAAATGGTAGACAAGAGCAAAGAATGCCAAGTATAGTAAACACGAAAGTGAACTCGGGGACTCGTTCCAAAAGGGTTCGGCATAAATTTTTAGAAAAGCATGGTTCGGATAGCAAGATAATTGGTAGCAGGCAAACTACTTAAGGTCTATTACATCTGAACCCGGCATACCGGGAATTTAATGTTTTTCTTGAGACAAGTTCAGGCCTCGGAACCAGAGACCTCGGTCGCCGAAGTTGTGGTAGTGGGAATCTCGCTGGAAGAAGCCTCGGGAGCCGAAGTCTCGGGAGGAGGAACCTCGGGCGCAGGAACAACCTTGGTCGCGGAAGCAACCTCGGTTGTTGGAGTGGATGCCGGGGTGTCCGTCATCGGGGGAGATCACCTCGGTGGCTACGGCTTTGCCGGACTTGCCCTTGGGGTTCGGAGGTTCGTCGAAGTTGAAGTCATCATCAGAATCTTCAGCCACCTCGGTTGTTTGGCCGGCCTTGCCCTTGGAGCTCTGAGGCTCGTCGAATCAAATTCCTCGCCGTCAGAGCCTTCAGCACCAGTTCCTTCAGCGGCTTCTTCACCGGACTCTTCTTCCTCGTCCGAGCTCTCTTCATCCTCAGAATAGAGGCGCCCGTCATCGAAGGTCCGGGTGTTTGCATAACTAGCAAAGAGGTCGGCTGCTGCTTGGCGTTTCTCAATGCCATCAGGAGTGGTGTTCCAAGGAGAGCCCTTGCGCAGGGAGGTAACCGTGTGGATCTCGATAGATTCATACCAAGACAGCACGAACACCAGGGCCTTGTCCGCTCAGCCCGAGCTGATGAGCATCTCCACTCCCGAAGTCTAGCCTCGGCTCCTTTTAGCTTCGTGGCGAGCTCGTCGATGCAAGTGGGAGTCTTAACCTTGGGCCAGAGGGCACGATGGACCTGGATGGCAGCATCTACCAGTTTAGTTCCAATGGCCCTGAGCGGCCTGATCCGAGCATTAAGGGCGACGAGGTGGTCCTGCATATCCCAGCTTTCGCCGAGGGTTTCTGTCTCAGCCCTCTTTGCCCGAGCTGCTGAACTTCTCGGACAGCTTTGTCCTTGGAGTGCTCAAAATGCTCTGAAGAAGACAAAAAGGCTGTCGCTGAAATAAAACATACGGTGGCACGGGGTGTAGGTCGGCGGAAAATAAGGAAAAGGAGAAAGGAAACTTACTATCCATTTGGTGATTAATCCGAGTGAGCTCGGACAACCAACTTTTCGATGCAGCCCGGAGAGCGATCAGTTCGGTTTCGGCCGAGGTGGCGCGGTTCTCCAGGGTCTTGGCAATTTCTTTCTGCTGTTCGGCGGCCTGGTCTTTGACCTTCATAGCGTCCTCCCAGCAGCTTTGGCTTCATTAGCCCGGTTCAGCTCTTGTTGCAGCCGAGCTATTTCATCTTCGGCTGTCTTCAACTTGGAGGCATAATCTTTGTCGCTCTGCTCCTTTGCGGATAGAAGAGTCCGGTGAGACTTCTTCAGTGTGTTGTGATCCAGCAGGAGGTTCTTGAAGATTTTGGTCCGAGCATTGTTGCACTCCTGAAAAAATAGAGAGATCAGTTCGGCGGAAAGAGATTTGACACGAATATTGAAGATTTACATTTCGAAGAAATCCGAGGTCTTTTTAGCACCCGAGGCCCAATTGAGTCCCGGGGACTCGGCATTGGCCTCGGGGACTCAGCATTGGGAAATGACAAGTTTTTGAGATTCAAGCCGAGCAATTTTAACTCGGTGGAGTGTCAATTGCTCAACCCGAATCTCGGGGACTGGGAATAGTGTATGTTTGTCATTTGGTTTCAAAGGAAGAAAGAGAGTTGCGTAAAGAAACTTACCGATGCCTTCTTGCTGCAATCAAGGACCGCAGTCTGCATGTGTAAATGGACTGGAGCACGGCGCTAGGTCCAGCTGGATGCTCGGAGGTCGGATTAGAGGAGACCTCGGCAGTGTCAGCCGAGTTCCAGTCCATGTCGTAATGCTTCTCCGAGCCTAAGCTGTTCCCGCTCTTGGTCCGGAGTTGCCCGACCTCCCAGCTGCTGATGTTCGGCTGGATGGTAGCAGCGAAAAGAGCTCGGGAGGTGGCGACCTGAGAGCTCGAAGGCGCGGTCTTGGTCAAGGTGGACTTCGGCGCAGGGACATGCGGCACCAGTTGGGTGCTCGCAGCCTTGGGTCCCGGTGGCGGTGGCGGCATCGGAGTTTGCTGTGGCTGTTTGGGGGGCTCAAACTCGAGCTGAATCTTTCTGCTGCTGCTGAAGCTTTTGCTTCTGCAGTTGTTGTTGTTGTTGTTGTTGCTTCTTCTGCTGCTGTTGTTGCTGTTGCGCAGCTTGAGACTTGGGGGAGAGCCGAGGCTCCAGCACGGTCTTAGCCGGAGTCTTGGCGCGATCTGTCTCCGCATCCTTCTGAGGACGCGGAGGAGTCTGATCTCGGCGGGGAGCAGAGTGTCCCAGGCCTGAGTCAGAGCTCGGCGGTGGAAGTTCGGCGGAGGCGACACGCACCGGGGAGGAGATGGTCCTCTCCGGGCTGTGGATGTCAACGGACGTTCTGGAGGAGAGGCTCTGGCGGGGCTGCCGAGGTTAACCTCGACCTCGGTTGTCTGAGATTCAACCACTGGAGGCAGTGGTGAATGTATCGAGCTGTGGCTCTGTTTGATCTGCGCGAGCGGGCTAGACGAAAAAGAAAGATTAAGTTAGAGTATAAAAAGCTTAACCTCGGAACAGCGTGAAAGGTAAAAAGGAGCAAGGTGACTTACGCATCTTCCTCCACGGGGCCTCGTTTCTTGTGCCTCGCCGAGGTCTTCTTGGCACGCTTGGCTTTGGGCGCTGCAGTCTCCGAGGTCTTAGAAGCCTCGGCATCCGAGGTACCGGGTCCTGAGCGCTTCCGGGAGGCTGCAGACGCTGGATGAAAGTTCTTATATGTCGGAGGAGCATAGGAAATTGGAATAACATTGACAGGTTCCAGAATTTGGCAATCGTCATCGTCATCATCGGGCCAATCCTGGATGGACGATCGAACTGGTGGGCGGTGCGATGGGCAACCGCGAGTCTTACCCGAGGTGGCCTTGGGAATAGGGAGGTGATCCTCATTGTCCGGATCTTCAGCCTCGGCGGCGACCGGAATAGGCAGGTCGGGAGTCCACTCCTTAGAAGAAATGGGGCCATCCTCGATTTCCTGTCGAGTGAACTTCTGCAGAGGTGGAAGTAAAACCGAGTTAGCACAAGCAATACAATGTCGGGGTGAAAATGAAACCGAGGAATATTATACGCCGGGTAAGGTACACTTACTTGGGCTGGAAGGTGATCTCGGTCATAGGGCTTGACACCCCATTTCCACTTATCGGGCATGGTGGTCTTGGCGATGGCCCGGATGCGCTCTTCACTTCGGAGTCGCTGAGTTCATGGTGCTATTCCGGGTGGGGTCATAGCGACCACTCATGTGGCAGATCTTGTGGGCCCGCGCTTGTAGAGGATTAACTCGGCGGGTGATCATGGTGCGCAAGATGTCATCTGCTCCCCACCTTTCTCCTGGAGTGACATCATGGTTTGATGAATCAGTAACACCTCGGGGGCGTCAGGCTCGGGCTCGTAATCCCAGTTGAGTTGGGCAGTGGGGGTTCCGATGGTGAACTCCGGCAAATTGATGAGGTCTTCTTTTCCCGGGTTCTTCACGTAGAAGAAGGAGCGTTGCCATTTCGGCAAGAGTCCAGGCCCTGAATCCGAGGAAACTCAGAGGATCGCCGAGGGAAATAGAGGCCGCCCCGCAAGCGGTCATCTCCTTGTCCGCAACCTTCTTGTTCGGGACACTTTGTTTCTTGAGCTGGAAGTACTTGGCCCATGACTCGATGCTGGGCCATAATCCGAGGTAACCCTCGGAAAAAGTTGCGTAGGCCGAGAGTTGGAGGATGGCATTGGCGGGCAAGTGGTGTGGTTGTAGCCCAAAGGTGTCCAAGAAGTCCCGGAAGAATTTCCCGGCCGGGAGCCCGAAACCACGTTCGAAGTGATCCAGGAAGACGACCCGCTCCCCGGATTCCACCTCGGGTTCGATATCTTCTTTCTTCGGAACCCGGCAGATGAGATTGGCCGGGATCCGCCGTGAATCTCGGAGCCACTTGATGTCGACCTCCGTGACATCGGATCCCTCCCAGCTACCTCGTTCTCCAGGTGCGCCTTCCTCGGCGTGATCCGGGGCAGAAGACATGTGGACGCTTTCCTGCAGAGGAGGGAGGTTCAACCGGGGTAAGTACCTCGGACAATTCAGGAATGCCGGGGTAAATACCTCGGATCATTCGGGACAGCCGGGCTAAAGGATTTAGGCGGGAAACACGTTTCTACCACTGCGAGATACTAGCAAAGATCTACCGATGAGCCAAAAAGGAAAATAAACTCGAGTTCGTCAAGGGGCAAAACTAAGAGGACAGTGCGGTGGATGTATCTAAAATGGATCTAGATGAGATTTAAAGGTACTAAAAGAGCTCGAGAGGGGATCATCTAGTTCATCAAGATCGTAGGGTTCATCAAGATCCTCGAGTTCATCGAAGGGTGTACTCATCCATGGCGAGGGAGGGGAAACGAAGAACTCACCGGTGAAGAACTCGAAGATGAGGCTTGATGGCGAGTCGATGGTGGCGCGAAGGATCGACGGCGGAGTGGCGGTGCAAGGCGCGGTGCGCGTTTCTGGCAAGAAGCTCCGAAGCGGCGAGGTCGCAGCGGCGAGTGCTCGACGGCGGCGCTGGTTGCGATGGAGGCGAAACGGCGAGTGAATGGGGGAGAAGATGAAGTCCTGCCCTGGGCCCCGTATTTATAACCGCGTGCGGTAACTGCGCACTACCGCGCGGTTACCGGCGAGACGTGGGATCGTGTGCGGGCAGAGGAGCGATTGCGTGGTTTGTGGCCGCACGATCAGCCACATCGTGGGCCACAAGACGGTAACCGCTAGCGCCGGATCTTCTGTGCTGGTCAGCGCGAAAACCGAGGGGTCGTGGGCAGTCAAGTTGGTCAAGCACTTGAGTGCGCGTGTGCACTGTTTGGTGGGGCCGGCTGGCGAAGGCGGCGTGTGGGCAGGACCTGTCTTTCAAAGGTCCGGATTTCGGGGTCCGGGTAGAGATTCTTTGCCGCGTGCCTCGAAAGATCTTGAGGCAAGATTGTGCTGAGTCAAACAGTTCGGAAAGATCGTGTTGCATATCAAACCTCGGATTGGATTATGGTCTGTGGGAGGTACCTCGGCACAGCTATATTTGAGGTCGGTTTTAGAGGTGGTGCCTTGTTACTTTTGAACCTGCTACGACCCTCCATCCGAGGTCGTAGGACCGCACCGGCTTCGGGGACTAATGTCGGAGGGCTACCCTCAGGTAGGGTCAAGGCTTGGCATAAGATGAGTTTAAAGATGTGCCGAGGTACGAAAGGGGCCGACCTGTTTGGGCCTGGGAGTGGCCGAGCTTTACCTTGACCTGAAGAGTATAAAGGCCGACCTGTCTTGGCCCAGATGGGTCTGAGGTATCCCGTTGGTATGGGCCGAGGTTCATAGTCCGAGCTATGATCAGCCGACCTAACTACCCCGGTTCTGTGATTTGTATTGTGAGTGCCGGAGAAGGTGTTGAAAGGAAGTAAGGTCTGACCTGGTAAAGATCTTAAGCGCAAGACCCGAGGTAAAGAGCCCGACACATCCGTGCCGGGCTAACCAAGGCAAGCAGCCGTAGGTCGGGCAGGAGTCAATGCTCCTGTCACTTCCCGCCTGACACTGGAGTGTCTGCCACAGAGCCTGGCAGAGGCGTGCCCCGGGTTCGGCGGGGTTGCATGTCTCTGACCGCTGACCACGCGAGATCCGGGGAAAAGGCTACGAGGTAGCGCGGCGTGGCTACGTCCTGTCTCTGTCAGAGGGGGCATCCTAGCTCTACTGTGGTGATGCAGGGGATGGGCAGGCCATGTCCTGTCCCTGGCAGGAGTACAATGATGACCAAGGCAGAGGCATGGCTACAGTGTTCAGCGAGGGGCATAATGGTAACTCGGCTGGCTTATATAATGGGCTTCAACCCCTCCTGCGCAGGAGAGGACGCAGAGAGGGAGGGATCCATGAATCGACAGAGAGAAAGGAACCTCGGAATCCCCTGAGACACCTCGGATCCAAGCTTGGAGTTCCTTTTTCCCCCCTTATTGCTTCATCTTCTACCTCAAGTTCTCACCATTGTTAGACCATACAGCTCGAGGAGCAGCTTGTACTTGTCACTTTGAGCTATACATCGAGTAGGGTAGTGCTGCAGTAGGGGTGTTACCTCCACAAGAGGGCCCCGAAGCAGGGTACATCTTGGTGTGCTTTTGTTGTTCTTGGTTTTGCATGTTCTTGCGGTTTCTTGCGTGTTCTTGCTGGTGCACTCCTTGAGTGCATAAACCCTCCCCGGATTCCCCCAACGACCATTCGGCCCCATCTTAGCCATCCCTATGGCATCTGCCGTGATCCCACCACGACAATCGAGGAGGAAGAGAGCACGAGGGAGAGTGAGAGACCGGGTCGGGTTTGACCCAGAAACTATTTGGGCTCAGCCCAAATGGCTGGGTCCAACCCATTAGGCCCAAGGGTATTTTGGTAATGCACCAAATTAAATTACCCAAACTTAAATGAATTTTAACTCCCAAACAAAAGGAACAAAAATCAGCTAAAAATATTCAACACACTTTATAAATTATAAGGAATTTTCTGTAAGTTTTATTAATGAATTTAACAAGTTTTAAATGGATGAAAAATTCAAGGGTCCTTAAGTGGAAATGACTTGAAATTCTTTTCAAAAACTATTCTCTTAAAGGAAAATAATATGGGAAAATGAAGTCTTGAAGTTCAATTATATTGAACTATTTCAATTTAATCACTTTAAATTTATTCCTCATGAAAATTGTTGTCAAACTCTTTAAATAATTAAAAACTTCAAAACACTCGAAAAGTCTTAAATCCGCAACTTGGATATTTTGGGGTGACGATGCATATCATAATTATGCATAATAGCATGCTGCTAGATTTTTCAGTAGTCCTTACCAGGATTACTTTGCTATTTTCAGAACTCGGGGTTTTACCGCAAACCCTAGAATCCCGAAGGGCCTGAACTGTCACTTCTACCACAGGCAAGTTCATTCCTGCATGTCCGTTGAAATATTTTATCAAAGTATTTATAAAATACTATATTTATCATCTGCATAAAAAGAAAAACCTATTTTCGAATGATGTGAATTGCTATATATATTGTTTGGCTGGCAATGAACCACGAATTGATGTTGTGGTGGAGGTTCCATTGTACGGGAAAGTATATACCTAGGATTAATTATCAATGTCACAGTGATCCTAGCGCCGTATTGAAGCGTTTACCATGAGATCTGCTATGGACGGTAAAAGTCAGCCGTATCTTCTCTCGTTCACATATCCTCGGCAGGCTATCTCCTGGTTGCGTCCGTTGCGGCGGCCAACAGCGTGGAACCGCATACGTTCCCACCCGATGGGGTGAATTGGAATAGTAGCTCGGGAGTGGTGGCGAGCTTGGTCTTAGTGCCAGCTGGGCCATAAGGGGCGGATATGTGTTGTGCGGAGAGGGCGGTGATTGGTTTTGGACTCACACCTGACCCCATACCATGGAAGTATGGACGAGTTTGGCCGCTTGGAAAGGCAATAAGACTGGGTTTCTCTCATGGGTAAAGTTACGCAGCTCTACGGAGCCAACAACAAGAAATTGTGATTGTCACATCCGTGTTCCCGGAAGGAACTACAGACCGCAGCGGGAAAGGCATCCCAAGTGATGACTATGAACCCGTGGAGACTGTGAGCATAGTTTTCTAAAAATAAAATGGACCCTTTCCTAAAAATATTTTCCAAAACTTGCATTATGCCAATGACCGTTGGTCATGGGAGTAGCTAGTGCATAAAACACCTTATCGCCTATAGTATTTGAACTTGCTGAGTAACGCTCGTGTTGCTCACCCTTTTCCCCGTTGACCCCCTGCTTAGACTTTTGGAGTCATCCAAGGAGATGATAGATATCCATGGCGACGACGAGGAGGTCTTCAACAAGGAGTCCAAACCTACTTAGGGGAGCTTGAAGGAGTCAACTGCTACTTCACCAACGGAAGGATGACGACAACCTTGCCCAGGTGTATATAACGACAACACTGCCGATGGAGGAGACAACGTCATTTTGGAAGAAGGAGTACAACTTGGATAAAGATATTCCAGATGGATTAGAGTAGGGTTGTGACAATAGCAGTAGTGGAATAGGAATTGGAGATAGAGCTGATATCCAGCTTAGTGATACGATTTGGATCTTTTTGATGTTTCATTTGCACGAGACATACATCTATCTGTAAAGAAGGTTCTCGAGATTTTGTATTGAATAGTGTTGTAATCCTATAGTGTTACCTTGGACCGGCTATGTTTCTGTTGTACTACTCTGAGAGATGTAATATTTGCGGAAAGGTCCTTCTGTGCGTGTTACATCAACGACTTGTACACTACAACATGCAGTGGTGTGCTGGGTCATCACATCCTTCTTGTAATTGTAGTTTTTTTTTGGAATTTTCAAATGGCCGTTAACGGGTGTATGAACCTTCCATCTCTGTGTGGGCCATGTCACTCCTGAGAGTGGGTCCCTCTGTCAGAATACTTGTTAGCGCGGCTAAAAGCGAGCATCATTGATATATGAATGCAACCAGCGCAATCTCGGTGGATTTTTTTTTAAAATACGAATCTCGGTGGATTTGCGAACTTGATGCGCAGTTGTGGTGTTTTGTGTTGGAATTTTATCATTTCTGCATGTTGTGGTTCACTCTCTAGTTTTACACTTCGTTTTGGAAATTCCTGAAATCATGAAAAAATATTGTAGAAGCATATGTAAGTCCTCTATATGCCTTGATTTTTCGAGTTGTAATATGCCAAAAAATTACACGTTACAACTGTTGTTTTCAAAATAGAATCTATCGTCTTGTTACAAGAGTGGATTTTAGATTTTAAATTTATTATTTTAGATTCAAAATTGTTACCCACTTAAGAAACACTTCAGAACTTCACAGAAGAAATTCACAAAAAATGTTTTCCCTATTAGGGCCTGATTTCTATATTTTTCTCTGTTTGCCCAGCGTTAGAGGCCCTTATACTGTCAGGCTGGGCCACATTGGGCCAGAACAAACCAAACACCGGTGTGAGCACGTGAACACAGAGGGCCCTCTGAAAAAACTGTGAGCAAAGAGGGCCTGTTGATCTTACACGTCACTGCATCAATCTACTTCACCGAATTCATCCACTCTGGCCGGCCGGCCTCCCTTCACCGCACTCGGACGGCGGAGAAAACAAAACCATGGCCCCTCCCGGCCAACTGCTCCCTTTGACCCGCTCGCTTCTTCCCCCCTCCGCTCCTCCCTTCCTCTCCGTCCGCCGCCGTCGCGCTGCTCCCACCCGCGCTCAAACACCGGGTCCGCCTCCATGGCAGCCTCGCCGCCTCCTGTGTCCTGCTCCTCTTCAGCCGCTCGGGCCTCTTGCCAGGACCCGTCCCGCTTCTGCGCCCCTGGGGCTTCCACGGCCGGTGGAGGCGAGGCTCAGGCCGTCGCGGCGGAGTTCATGACCTCTGAGAGGGTGAAGGTGGCCGCGATGCTGGGGCTGGCCCTCGCGCTCTGCAACGCCGACCGCGTCGTCATGTCCGTGGCCATCGTCCCGCTCTCCCAGGCGTACGGGTGGACCCCGTCCTTCGCCGGCGTCGTACAGGTTCCTAGCTCTTGCTGCTTCTATCTGTTGTTGTTCGGCTGCACCTTGACTACAGCACTAGTGACAGGGATTAGGATTGCGTTTGGTGATAGAATGCTCAATCGAAACGATTAAGGTTTAACACTTCAGTGTGGTCCAGTGCTCAATTGAAATTATTACGACTTAATACTTGAATAAAATGCTTAGTTCCTTTTACTCAAGCACTCGGATATTATACTTTTCTTTTCCATTGCTTCATCCATCGTTAGTTCATTATACTCCATGATGTACACTCTCACTCTGCCACTCTGGAAGCTGTACTAGAGCTAACTATACTGCACTGAATGCCTGTTCTCACTGCCTATACTATTCTGCATTACTTAATGCATCTTCCTTGAATGATATCATGACGCCATTATGTTGTCGACCCTCCAAACAGTCATCCTTCCTCTGGGGATATCTGATATCACCAATAATTGGTGGAGCACTTGTCGACTACTACGGCGGGAAGCGAGTCATGGCTTATGGTGTGGCTTTGTGGTCCTTCGCAACATTCTTGTCCCCTTGGGCAGCTGCTCGCTCTCTGTGGTTGTTCATCTCAACTAGAGTTCTGCTGGGTGTTGCAGAAGGAGTGGCACTGCCATGTATGAACAACATGGTATTGAGGTATTTCTTTGGAATTCTCTTCATTTCGAAATCGCTAGTTTTCAAGCTTTTGCCGCCACCTAATATTATCTGTTTGTGTTCCCCTTCCTGCCAAGATTTATTAAACAGTTTGCATTGGGCCTTTTCTTATAGGTGGTTTCCTCGCACAGAACGATCAAGTGCTGTGGGGATTGCAATGGCTGGCTTTCAGCTTGGAAATACCATTGGATTACTTCTTTCACCTATTATCATGTCACGAACTGGAATTTTTGGGCCATTTGTGATATTTGGGTTGTTTGGATTCCTGTGGGTGTTGGTGTGGATATCTGCTATATCGGGCACTCCTGGGGAACACCCTCAAATATCAACATATGAACTAGAGTATATAACAAAGGGTCAGAAGTTGGTTAAACCTCAAATCCAAGGTGAAAAAACAAGAAAGGTCCCTCCTTTCAGCAAACTACTTTCTAAATGGCCAACCTGGGCTTTAATTTCTGCTAATGCTATGCATAGCTGGGTAACTCCTATAAACATAACTCTTGCTTACTTTTGGTTAGACTCTGCCATGTGAAGAGTACTGTTTAGGGGTAATCTCTTGAGTACCATGCTATTTTTTCAGGGCTATTTTGTGATCCTATCTTGGATGCCGGTGTATTTCAAAACAGTAAGTCCTGATCCTGCTTCATGTTTCTTGAATAAGTAAACCAATTCTCATTGTGTTTTTTGTAATATTGTCTTATGTGATCAGATTTTTCATGTCAATCTGAGAGAAGCTGCATGGTTTAGTGCAATCCCCTGGGTCATGATGGCAGTTTTAGGTTATGTGGCTGGTGTCGTATCGGACAGACTTATAAGAAATGGTACAAGCATTACTTTAACTCGGAAGATAATGCAGGTGGGTTGCTGAATAATTTCAGGTTAAATGAATAATCAGTATTTTTGGTTTGTTTTATTGAATACGATCATGAGTGCACCTCCACATCCTTACCACATACTCCCTCCGTTCCATTTTAATTGACTTCCTATTCACCACATATGGATATATCTATACATGTAACATGTCTAGATACATCCACATTTGATGAATAGCAAGTCAATTAAATTGGAACGGAGGGAGTATAACATAATTTATGATGTGTTGTGATTTAACTTCTGGCAACTTGTTTCACACGATACGTCAACCAAAATATTTGTACTTTAGTAAGCCATTGTATGTTTCAGATGCAATGTATGAATCTTCTCAACTCAATAATTAACATAGGCGTTAAATCCATACCTGACTGAATAACCACAACATAATTATCATATTGGTAAGCCACACTAGAATTCTATGGAATATGGCAAGTTTTGTGTGACCATCTGCCATTTATTTAATTATTTTTTACTATTTAAATCAAATTTGTCATCTCAAATGTAAATATTTACTGCCGGTATTAAAGTCCGAGCTCTGACTTCTTTGATATTGCTTCATGCAGACAATTGGCTTTGTGGGTCCTGGTATTGCTCTTCTTGGTTTAAATGCAGCAAAGAGTCCAGCCATTGCTTCAGCTTGGCTAACACTTGCTGTTGGTTTGAAGTCCTTTGGTCACTCAGGATTCTTAGTAAATCTTCAGGTGTTTAAAGTTTTCATACATTAGTTCAGTATGCAAGAAGTGCCTTTTTTTCCTTTCTTTTTTCCTGATTCAGTTCTCTTTTCCCTCTGATACAATTCATTTCTAAACACTTACCAGGAGATCGCCCCACAATATGCTGGAGTGCTACATGGTATTGCATATGTTCCCTGTGAATTCGTTATATATTTGATGAATGCATAACTTTATTTAATCCATGGTTTTGTACGCACAGGAATGTCGAATACGGCTGGAACATTCGCTGCCATATTAGGAACTATTGGAGCAGGATTCTTTGTTGATCGGATGGGTTCTTTCCGTGGATTTTTAACATTGACATCACTTCTGTACTTCAGCAGTGCCCTGTTTTGGGATATCTTTGCTACTGGAGAGCGTGTTGATTTTGATGGCACTGGCTAGAGCCTGGGAGGAGATATGGAGTAAATATGGTAGAACATTATCATGATTTGATGATTCACTGGAGAGCACTTGTGTAATCATCATCTGGGATAATACTGGAAAGTTCCTTGAACAGAAGTAGAGAGGAGCAGCACAGTTATGACACTTCCGGACTACAACATTGTGTGCTTCAGTGTATCGGAAGTATGTGCTGATTTGGCTTATTGTGGAAGTGGAATATCTGATATGGATAATGGATTTAGTTACTGAGGTCATGTGAGTTCTTGTGCTGCGCAAGTTCGAGATGTCAATGTCACGACTCAGGTAGAGAACTGAAAATGATTGCCAGGATAGTTGAAAACTTGATCTGCCATAGCTTGATGAGGCAAGAGTTACCATTGTTTAAATTTGCTAGTTGATGTAATGACATTTACTGTCACAAACATAGGGAAAGTGATATCATATGTGGAAGCACATCCTTTTCCCTTAAATATTGCTGCCTCCTTCGTGTGTGCAAATATTGTGTGTCCACCAAATACTGTGAAACAGATGTGTCGTACTGAAGCACAAACACCGAACCGGACTTTCAGGAGTCCAGGCGGATACGGTTTTAATCTGTTGTTATATTATTTGCCAAAAAAAATCTGTTGTATTATTGGGTGATCGAAAAAAAGTTTCCATGTACAACACGATGGCGGCTAAAAAAGGAAAGGAACACGAAGAGCCGATGCTCGTCTTGCGATCTAGATCCAAACGGCGACAATGGACGAGGCAGGTAACAAAAACTATGACTACGGCACGGACGTCCTAGTGGAGATCCTTCGGCGGCTCCCAACGAGCTCCCGGCGGCGGGCCCGGCTCGTCTGCCGGCGCTGGCGCGGCGTCGTCGACGACCGCACGTCGGAGATGCAGAGCCGTGCCGTCAGGACTCTAATCTCTGTCTAGAACACGATCATGGGCACGATCACGGTGTCCGGGTACGTCGTCGACGACCTGCCGGTGCCGGAATGGGGCTTCAGAAAGAGGTGGACTGGTCATGGCGACGTGATCGGCACATGCAACGGCCTCGTCTGCCTATGCGACGACGGGATGCCCGGCGGCGCCGTCTTTCTGGCCAACCCGGTCACCGGCCAGGGCTGACCGTCCCGCCGCTGCCCCGCTACCGCTCGTCCGGACGGATGTTCAGAGAGCGGGCGCCATCGGTGCGCTGGCACGAGTCATACAGCTTCGGGTACCACCCGTTAACGGGGCGGTACAAGATCGTGCACGTCCCGAGCTACCTGGACCCAGCTCGGAGCCGATGGATCGCCGGGTGGCACGACGCGGTGCACGTGTTCACGCTGGGGGAGGCATCGTGGCGGAAGGTTCCGATGCCAGCCGACCTCCGCTTGCTCGGCAGCCTGGGGCGCGGCGGCCTCGTCAGCGTCGACGGCACGACCTACTAGCTCGCGAACAGGGAGGGCGATGGCGACGGGAAGGTTGTGTCGTTCGTCCTCGGGGACGAGCGCCTCTACGCCTCGCCGCTGCCGGTAACCGCAAAACCGGCCGGCGTCACGCTGACGGTGGTGCGCGGGAGGCTTGGCGTGACCATCGACAGGTACAGCAAGACCAAGACGGAGGTATGGGTTCTCGAGGGAAGCATATGGAGACGCCGGTACGAGGTTGAGCTGGACGGAGGGCAGCGGCTCACGAGCCCGCACTTTGCCCACGGCAAGGACTACGTCCTGACGACGGAGGAGCAGACGGTGGGGTGGCGCCTGCAGGGCTTAGTCCTGTTCGGGCATAGGCTGGGCGCGAGGAGGTCGTTGCTGCAGTGTGATTTGTTGCAGAGCAAGGAGCCGGCGGTATGCAGCATGCATGGAGGAGGGCTACATCGACCGGGCGTTCGCCTACGTCGAGACCACGGAGCCGTTGAGCATTTACGAGCCGCGCCGGCTACAGCGGTGATGACTGGAACCAGCGTTTTACAACGCATATCCAAGACGAGTACCTGCAGTTTTTAAGTTCGCGGTCACTGATATTTTAGGGTCGTGAAAGATGTTGGGTGATCGAAACTGTGATTTGTTATGGGTTACCAAATGACAAATATATTTTCTTGGAGAAACAAACGTTCTAGATCCCTGAACACATGTGTTGAGGTAGGACTGAACATGTCGTTGCTTGGAGATCAAGCCGTAAACTGTGTCCATCGATTGATGCAGAGACAGTGACTTTGTTCCCTTTTCGATTTTTGTGAGAGATCAATCCAAGTGAGTTTTTCCATCGTAGCAAAATGGGTTATGGGATCAAACCCTTGTTGTAACCTGTGAAAGCAATTCACTGTGAAGAGGAAAACTCTTGTGCGGTGTGATCACCTTCACAAACACAGACGCGACTACGTTCAGAACGGTCGATGGTTAGCGCTGGGCGCATAGAACGTACGGACACAAACGTTTCCGGGCTCGAACACGAACGACTAACCACGTGACTTAGAGTGGGCGGCGCCCATGCATGCAAGATGAGAGGTCGTCTTTGACCTCAAACAACGACATGAACAGAGTTCCTCTGTTAGGGAGTTGGGCGTTGTGCTCGTGTTTGGCGTTATGCCGAGGGGAGATTGGAGGTGGATGCACGCGAGCTGCATCTGCGTTCTGTCGGCGGTGCTCTTCCTCTTCGAGTTGCTCCGGAGGGCGGAGCCAAAGGAGGGAGCGGCTCCGGCGACATCCCCGCTAAATAAGCTCGAGTTTGGCTGGATGGCCTTCGCTGAGACGGATCTGTTGCTTCCTGCTGTTGGCCATCGTGGAGATGGCAGGCATGGATGTCAGTGGTTCCTGGCTCGAGCTGGGGCTGGCAAGCTTGGATCCGGCGCTGCTACTGCAGTTCTCTTCTGGAGCTCATCATCAGCACGCCTTCGTCAACTGCCCCTGGCAGTCCGGCTGCTGAATCTCATGGCCGTGAGGCGGCCGCTCCTTCCCTGGTCGGCAGCAGTTGCCACCTTAGGGATCTCATCAACCTCCATGACCTTGTGTCCAGATGGAGGCATTTGTGCTCCGAAGCGGTTTGCTCCCACTGCAGTGCTCCAAGTGGTCTTGTCCCCGGCGGCGCTGCAGCTGGCCGTTCTTGGATGCGTGCGAAGCTTGGTGGAGAAGGAGCAGGAAGAAGACCTGGACCTGATTGCTTTTTTAGTTTTCATTCTAGGGTCTCTGGTGCAAAATTTGAGGACCCAGTTGTAATGTTTTTTTTTCGTTGGTTCTCTATGTAAGTTGTACTCCACCGACAGCGGATTAATGCAGCTCTGGGTCCTTCGTGACCCTTTTCCCGTTCAAACAAAAATTGTCGACACCTCGGGATAGCGACACATATGGGGTCTGCGAGACGTCGGCACAGTCGAGGACACCAAGCGAGCGAGTTGCCGTGGTACGCACGGCCGGTCAGCACACAACTACGTTGCACATACAGCCATAATCATACACGTACATGTATCAAACAAGCTAGCTAGCTAGTAGATGGATGAACAGTACCTACTCGCTAGCATGGATGAACTGATTGCTGCTGCGATTGACAAAGAAAGGGACATGCAATGTGTGGGGATCGAATGATCGATACTTGTATGTGGAGGCCCGCGCTAGACTGGTATGATCCTGCTCAGCGAAGGCAACAAATGCAGCAACAGAGCACGTACCATGGCGGGGACCTCTCACATGTATGAAAGCTGTGACGCGCAAGACGCGCTGCGTAAATCGATCGGTCAGGAGCAGTCCGCCCCGTAAGACAAACTTCAGACCATTCTAAACGTAGAAATTCCCAAAGAGAAAACCTTCAAAAAGAAATAGTTTCCGTGTACAACACGATGGCGGATATTTCATTTTTTATTTGTTGTGCTATTCGGTGATCGAAAAAAATAGTTTCCGTGTACAACACAATGGCGGTTAAAAAGGGAAACGGGTCAGACATAATATTGTACGGTTACGTATCCGTATAGGTATAGAGTAGTACTCTACCCTATACGGACTCCTATTGTAACACGCCACCACAGGGGCTCTTCCTGTGCCCTATAACACGTAACCGACGCCCCCCAATAGGGGTATCGTTCTCCTCACATCAACATGGTATCAAGAGCCTCACTCTTCCCTTCTAGCCGCGGTCGCCGGTTCTTCGATCTCCTCCCACAACCAAGAACCCAATCCCCACAACCTCCCAGGTCTTTGATCCCTCGATCTCCAAACAACCCACCCTTCCCTCCCTCAAGATCCGATGGCGTCCTCCTCGAGTACTCCGTCAGCTGCGGCTGCCATTGGTGCGCCGCCGGCCACAAAGCTCACCCGAGAGAACTTCCTCGCATGGAAGGCGCAGGTGCTGCCCTCTCTTCGCGGTGCCCGGGTCATGGGACTCCTTGAGGGTTCCGATCTGGCTCCGCCCGAGCTCCTGGAGGTAGAAGATGATGCCAAGAAGAAAACCTCGGTCCCCAACCCTGCCTATGATACTTGGGTGACCCGCGATCAACAAGTGGTGAGCTTCCTTGTGAACTCCCTCTCTGAAGATGTGCTTCCTCACACCTATGGCCTTGAGCACGCCTCGGAAGTGTGGTCTGCCATCAACAACCTCTTCTCTACACAATCCAAGGCAAGGGTTTCCAATCTTCGTGGTGCCCTGATCAACACCAAAAAGCTCGACATGACTGCACAAAAATTCATCACCACCATGAAAGGTTTTGCCTCTGAACTTGTTGCTGCCGGAAAGAAGATAGATGACGATGAGCTTCGTGACTATATACTGAACGGTCTTGATGGTACCTTCAATCCTCTTGTTGCCTCTATCAATGCAAATCCTTCCACTACTCTCAATGATATGTGTTCTCAGCTGCTGTCCTATGAGTATCGTGAAAATATGCTCATTGCTACCGGTCAGGGAACCGGTACCTTCACTTCATCGGTTAATGTTGTTCCTCGCCGCCCGGCTCCTGCTTATGGGTCTGGTCCGTCTCAGCCACCTCCAGCCAGCCACCTCTCCTGCCGCTGCCGTATGCTCCTTCCCCGCAGCCCTACCAGCAGCCGCAGTACTACCCGCAGCCTTCTCCACCATATCAGCAGCAGCCGCAACAGCAACCACCACCGTATCAGCAGCAACGCCCTCCTCAACAGCAGTACCAGCAGCCTCCTCCACAACAGTACCAGCAGCCCCGACAGCCCCAACAGCCCAACCATGGCTGGCAGGATCAGGGGCGTCATCCCAAGGGGGGCGTGGCAAGCGTGGTCGTGTTGCCACGCCGTGGCAGGAAGGAGTCACTTGTCAAATATGCAAAAAGGAGGGTCACCTTGCTAGTGACTGTTGATGGCGCTATGGTGATGATGATGATGACACATCCAATGATACCAAGGGTGCATATGGTGTAGACACTAATTGGTACATGGACACAGGCGCCACAAACCATGTTACAGGACAACTCAACAAGCTCCAAGTTCATGACAACTATCAAGGGCGTGATCAAGTTCACAATGCTAGTGGACATGGTATGGAAATTGCACATATTGGCCATTCAGTTTTGCACACCCCACATAGTTCTTTACAAATTCGCAATATTTTGCATGTCCCTAGCTCATCTATGAATTTACTTTCCGCTCATAAAATTGCCCTTGACAACAATGCTTTTATTGAAATTCACCCATTCTTTTTCTTGATTAAGGATCAGGAAACGCAGCAAATCATGTTTAAAGGTCCGTGCCATGGTGGCCTATACCCCCTCGTTTCTGTGTCAACGGGTCCTCCAAGCATGCACTAGTCACCATCAAGCCTACCTCATCCACGTGGCATCGTCGTCTAGGGCATCCATCTTCGTTTATTGTTCAGCAAATTCTTAGGAAAAACAATCTTTCGTATACCCCAGAAATAAATTCTTACATATGTGATCCATGCCAGCAGGCCAAGAGCCATCAGTTGCCCTATCATGTTTCCACTAGTGTTTCTATAGTTCCTTTGGAACAAGTCTTTTCTGATGTATGGGGTCCAGCACCTCTTTCTGTGGGCAAACATTCATATTATGTAAGTTTCATCGATGATTTTAGTAAATTCACTTGGATCTATTTGCTTAAGAAGCGTTCTGATGTGTATCAAGTGTTTCTTAATTTCCAACAATATGTTGAGCGTAAGTTTGATAGGAAGATCATTACTATGCAAACTGATTGGGGTGGTGAGTATGAAAAATTAAATGGTTCCTTTCAAAAAGTGGGTATCACTCATCATGTTTCATGCCCCCATGCCCATCAACAAAATGGTTCGGCTGAGCGCAAACATCGTCACATTATTGAAGTTGGTTTTGCTTTACTTGCTAATGCTTCCATGCCTTTAAAATATTGGGATGATGCTTTTCTTATGGCCACCTTCCTCATCAACTTGCTTTCCACCAAAGTTCTCAATTTCGAAACTCCCACACAAAGGCTTCTCAATATGACACCAAACTATGATTCCCTTCGAGTGTTTGGCTGCGCGTGTTAGCCAAATCTTCGTCCCTACAACAAACAGAAACTATCTTTTCGCTCCAAACGGTGTGTCTTTCTTGGCTATAGTCCGCTTCACAAGGGTGTCAAATGTCTTGATGTTACACTGGACGTGTTTATATTTCTCGTGATGTTGTGTTTGATGAGAATATTTTTCCATTTGCTGCACTTCATCCAATGCTGGTCGTCGCCAACATCACATGATAGGGGTGTGCACACTAATGATCACTATTTGCATATTATTCCTATTGTTGATCCTCCGCAGGGACCAGCTACAGCACCTTCATCAAGCTCCAGTGCAAACCCCAGCTCGAATCCTGAAGAAAATACAGAAAATGATCCATCAAATGATGATTTCAGTGAAGAAGACGCATCTGGCCAAAATACTGGCGATCCTGAGGCAGATTATGGGGCAGAATCAACACCGGATCCAACCCGTCCGCGCCTAGGCCTGGTTCCGACACACCTGGGCAGACGTCTGCGCCCCAGTCGCCTGCCGCCACGTCGCCCCGCACGCCCCCGTCTGCAGATTCCCGTGTGGGCCTAGAGCTCCTCTGACGCCCTCCAGCCAATCCCCGCCCGGGTCCCCTCCGTCCACGGGGCCGTCTCTGGTCCTGTCTGCCGACAGCCCTGCCGGGTCCCCGGGTGACAATCATGACGGCGACAGCAGCGGTGCTGCTGCTGATTCATTCATCTCTTCCTGGAATCACCTTTTCAGTCGGCTACGAGATCTTCTGTGCCGGCCTCTTCTGCTCCTACAAATGTACCTGAATCGCGTACACGTCTACAGAAAGGTATACGTCAGCCCAAAATTTAAACTGATGGCACTATTCGATGGTGTTTGTTAACCTCTACAGGAGAACCAGAAAATTTACATGAGGCTCTCACAAATGACAATTGGAAATGTGCCATGCAAGATGAATATGATGCACTTCTTGCCAACAAAACCTGGCATCTTGTACCACCAAGCTATAAGAAAAATATCATTGATTGCAAATGGGTTTACAGAATCAAGAAACATGCTGATGGGACTATTGATAGGTATGATATGTCTCAAACGTATCTATAATTTTTGATGTTCCATGCTTGTTTTATACCAATTGCTACATGTTTTGCATCTAATTTATATCACTTTTATACATTTTTGGGACTAACCTATTAACAAGATGCCAAAGTGCCAGTTCCTGTTTTCTGCTGTTTTTGTATTCCAGAAAAGCTAGTCTGGAAATATTCTCGGAATTGGACGAAACTTCACGGGGATCCCTATTTTACCAGAACTCATCTGACGGTCCAAAGGAGCAACAAAGGAGAGCCAGGAGGTGGCCACACGCACCTAGGGCGCGGTCCCCACCTCTGCCACGCCCTAGGGTGGTGTGGGCCCCTCGGGGTCTCCAGCCGCCGCCCTTTCGCCTACTTATTCCCCCCTGACGCGAAAACCCTAAGTGTCTGAGCAAATATCCACGAAAAGTTCCAGAGACGCCGCCGCCGTCAACCCTACTCGGGAGGGTCCAGAACCTCTTCCCGGCACCCTGCCGGAGAGGGGAATCGTCACCGGAGGCTTCTACATCGCCATGCCTGCCTCCGGAGTGATGCGTGAGTAGTTCATCCTTGGACTACGGGTCCATAGCAGTAGCTAGATGGTTGTCTCTCCAATTTGTGCCATCATGTTTAGATCTTGTGAGCTGCCCTACATGATCAAGATCATATTATTGTAATGCTACATGTTGTGTTTGCTGGGATCCGATGAATATTGAATACTATGTCAAGTTGATTATCAATCTATCTTATATGTTATTTAAGATCTTGCATGCTTTCCGTTACTCGTAGATGCTTTGGCCAAGTAGATGCTTGTAACTCCAAGAGAGAGTATTTATGCTAGATAGTGGGTTCATGCCTCCGTTTAATCTGGGACAGTGACAGAAAGTTCTAAGGTTGTGGATGTGCTGTTGCCACTAGGGTAACCTAACGATGCTATGTCCACGGGCATATGTGTTTGTTTACATTACGCTTTACTTAATGCAATTATCCGTTGCTTGCAACTTAATACCAACGGGGACTCGGATGACAACCCGGCGGTGGATTATTAGTCATAGATGCTGTTGGATAACGGTCTATGTATTTGTCGTAATGCCCAATTAAATATCATAGTAGTCATCATGTCATGTATATGCATTGTCATGCGCTCACTATTTGTCAATTGCCCAGCTGTAATTTGTTCACCCAACATGTTAGTTATCTTTTATGGAGAGACACCACTAGTGAACTGTGGACCCCGGTCCATTCTTTTACACTGATTAAACAACCACAAACTGCAAACTGTTCCTTTTTCATTCTCTGCAATTTAATACTCATTTTCCACACCATACGTTTAATCCTTTGTTTTCAGCAAGCCGGTGAGATTGACAACCTCACTGTTTCGTTGGGGCAAAGTAGTTTGATTGTGTTGTGTGCAGATTCCACGTTGGTGATCGTATTGCGCCGTGCGAGCCACCAACCTTCTGAAGAGTTGCTGCTCCTACTGGTTCGATAACCTTGGTTTCTTTCTGAGGGAAAACTTGCTGCTGAACTGCATCATACCTTCCTCTTGGGGTCTCCCAACGAGCGTGTGATTCACGCCATCAAGCTTTTTCTGGCGCCGTTGCCGGGGAGACAGCAGTCTTCTGCAAGGGGAGTTTCACGCTTCCAATCTCTTTACTTTGTTTTTGTCTTGCTTAGTTTATTTTATTTTATCTTGTTTGCTTTCAATTATCAAAAACACAAAAAAATTAGTTTCTTGCATTAGTTTATTTCGGTTTGTTATTATGTCTAGTTATTTATTTGCTATCAATGTCTTCTCTGTTTGAAACAAAATCTTATTGGCTAAGTGGGTTCGGAGGAACAACATAATTACTATAAGGAATACCGCTTGTCTCAAAAAGGGAAATATTTATGGGAACAAATAAGTAGATTGAATTATTTTGCTAAAAACTTGTGCTCTACTTATGATGAATCCTACTGCTTTAATGAATCTTTATGTTGTAGAAGGCATAAACACCTCCCTTTCCAATGTGATTATAATGATAATGAAACTTTGGCTGCTTATGCTAAAGGAAATTATGACTTTGGTAATCTTGAGCGAATTGAAGAATTTTTTGTTTTTAAGGGTGCCTATGAAATTGCTGGTTATATTCAAAATGATGATGCTCCTTGTAGAACTGAGAATTATGCTATACTTGGTTATTGCCTTGAATATTATAATGATAATCCTTATATCACTGAATTTCTTGAGAAAATTTATTCTCCAGAACAACTTGCTACCTTTCAGGAACCTGTGGGAGAAGAAACTGCTAAAACTGAAAGCTCATTGGATGAAAAAGAGGAAGAGAGTGATGAACAAAAGGAGGATCTACCTTCTAATGATAGTAACTCTTTAACTCTTACATTATATGATTACCCTCCATGCCTCTAAGGAGGAAGAGTGCTATATTGTTGAATGTCATGATTCTATTGAAATATCTCTTTTGATAAATTTGAAGTAAACACCTCCTTGACTCAAGTAAAAGAGGAAATTGCAGAAAGTAAAAATGTGCTCCCTAATGTTATATATGATAATGCTCTTGATGATGGTCCTATATTGCCTAATGATATTTATTATACTACTATTGTCAAAAGTGGGTTTAATAACCCACTGTTTTTGAGCTTAATAAAAATTATGTGTTTGTAGATCATGAAAAGCATGCTTTATGTGATAGTTATATTGTTGAGTTTGTTCATGATGCTACTGAAAGTTATTATGAGAGAGGAAAATATGGTTGTAAAAGTTTTCAAGTTACTAAAACACCTCTCTTTATGTTGAAAGTTTTGAAGCTATATTTGTTTCATCTTTCTATGCTAGTTGCTTTATGCTTCAATAATTTATTTTTACAAGATTTTGCATAGGAAGTGGGTTAGACTTAAATGTGTTTGATATTTGCCTCTTGATGCTCTCTTTTGTTTTTCAACTCTTATTCTTATGAGAGCATCATTAAAATCTTCTAGCCTAGCTAAAAGGCATTAAAGAAAGCGCTTTTGGGAGGCAACCCATTATCTTTTATTTTCAGTTTTAGTCAAGGAGGATGTTTACTTCTGTAGCAACTCCTTTGTATCTTTATTTTCTCGCATTGTTGTGCCAAGAGTAGCCTCTAATGTTAAGATGATGCTTAATTTTGATTGCTGCGCAGAAACAGATTTTTGCTGTTCACTGTACGAAATTCCTAAAATCACCAGATTGTTAATTAAATCTGAAATTTTTGTGCGTAATCTTTATGAATGTCTGAATCTTTCATTAGTTCAAGTTTTTCGATCTGAGCGTCGTAAGTGCCTCGAAAAAATTCGTCTTTGCGGACTGTTCTGTTTTAGACAGATTATGCCTTTTTATTTTGCATTCTCTCTTTTACTAGTGTTGAGTGAAATTCTTTTTTGGGTGGAAGAGCTTCACATAACATCAGTGGCTGTAGCTAATGTTTAAAGTAACAAATCATATTGCGTCTTTATAGAACATGTGATTTTTGATTATGCACTAACCCTCTAATGAGATCTACTTTGAGTTTGGTGTGACGGAAGTTTTCAAGGGTCAAGAGAGAAGGATGATATAATAGGATCAAGAAGAGTGAAGAGCTTAAGCTTGGGGAGGCTCCCATGGATCTCCCCAGCATATTTCAAGAAGACTCAAGCGTCTAAGCTTGGGGATGCCCAAGGCATCCCCTTCTTCATCGTCAAAATTATCAGGTCATCTCTAGTGAAACTATATTTTAATTCTTTCACATCATATGTGCTTTTCTTGGAGCGTCTGTGTGCTTTTATTTTCAGTATTGCACTTTTATTTTCAATAAAGCTTGACTGGACCCTAGCATTCTTGATTGGGAGAGAGACACGCTCCGCTTTTTCATGAGAATACTCCTATTCTTCACTTATATTTGTTGAGTATTCATATCTAGCGCTGTTCAGCTTTTAGCTCTTGTTTTCATGTATCTCTTGTCAGAGCTATTAGCTTTCTTTTGTAGAAAGTACTCTCTTGCTTCACTTATATTTGTTTGGAGAGTTGATGAAATAAATTGATTGGTGTTTGGTTGGTTCAGAAAATGTTGCATGTGGTAATTGGTATAAGGAAAAACTTGCTTAATCTTGTAGATCACTAATGGATAACTTGATGCTTGTCAATTGTTTTGAGTTAACAAGTAGATCATGATTAAATTGTGCATCACATGAGTTAAGCCTATTAGTGAAGAACTACCGTAAAGCTTGTTGAAAATTTGGTTTGCATCGGTGGTATCTCTAAGGTCTAGATATTTTCTAATAACAGGGTTTGGTTAACAAGGAAGACGGTATGAAGTCTTATAACGTTTGCAATATGTTTGTCATATAAAACTTGGTGTACGGGTTGATATTCTTGTTTGCTTACATAACCTTGCTAGCCTAAACTCTGTACTGAGAGGGAATGCTTCTCGTGCATCCAAATCCTTGAGCCAAAATCCATGCCATTTGTGTCCACCATAACTACCTATATGTGGTATTTCCTTGCCACTCCAAGTAAATTTTTCATGTGCTACCTTTAAATTATTCAAAATGTTATTATTCCCTTTTTGTGTCAATGTTTACTAGCTCATGAGGAATTAGTGTGGTTATTCTTTATTCTATTTGTGAATGGACTTTTACACCTGGACTAGTGGCATATACATCCGCTTATCCAATAACTTGCAAAAAGAGCTGGCAACGGGGTGCCCAGTCCCAATTAATTACAACTTTAACCAATTAATTCTCTTCACACTTTTGCCCTGATTCATCAGTAAGCAATGACAAACAGTGAAATACCTGAATGTGTGTAAACCAAAGAGAAAGAGGGATGATCTGCCTTGCTGGTAGAAATAACGTCCTTCATGGGAGCCGCTCTTAAAAGTCCGTTTGACAGGTAGAATACTGTTCTCACCCGCTACCATTCGTTGACAATTAACAAACACCTCTCAAAAATAGATACTCCTCCATGGTATGTGATTGATGGAAGGCACCCGAGGATTCGGTTAGCCATGGCTTGTGTTAGCAAGGTTGGGAGGAGTATCAAATATTTTATGCAATCTCTATATGCTTTCAAAAACCTAAAAGCTCTAGCACATGATTTAATCCCTGCTTCCCTCTGCGAAGGGCCTTTCTTTTACTTTTATGTTGAGTCAGTTTTCCTATTCTTTCTGTCTTCCACAAGCAAACACTAGTGTCAACTTTGTTACAACATGCGTTATATGCAATGTATTGGACTTGTTATACTACTTTGTGTTGACAATATCCATGAGATAAATATGTTGAAAGTTGAAGCAAATGCTGAAACTAATTCTTCCTTTGTGTTGATTAAATACCTTTTATTAGAAACTATTGCTTTATGAGTTAACACTTATGCAAAACTGTTTGATGCTTGTCTCGAAAGTACTATTCATGAAAACGTTTAGCTTGTGTGATTCATTGTTTACTCATTATCTATTTGGTAGCAAATTATAGACCATTGACTTGGATCACTTCATTCATTTACATGTGCCTTGCAATATTATATGATCAAGATTATGATGGTAGCATGTCACCTCAAAAATTATTTTGTTTTTATCGTTTACCTACTCGAGGACGAGTAGGAACTAAGCTTGGGGATGCTGATACGTCTCAAACGTATCTATAATTTTTGATGTTCCATGCTTGTTTTATACCAATTGCTACATGTTTTGCATCTACTTTATATCACTTTTATACATTTTTTGGGACTAACCTATTAACAAGATGCCGAAGTGCCAGTTCCTGTTTTCTGCTGTTTTTGTATTCCAGAAAAGCTAGTCTGGAAATATTCTCGGAATTGGACGAAACTACACGGGGTCCCTATTTTACCAGAACTCACTGACGGACCAAGGAGCAACAGAGGAGGAGCCAGGGGCCACACACACCTAGGGCGCGGGCCCCCCTCTGCCGCGCCCTAGGGTGGTGTGGGCCCCTCGGGGGTCTCCAGCCGCCGCCCTTTCGCCTACTTATTCCCCCCGACGCGAAAACCCTAAGTACCTGAGCAAATATCCACGAAAAGTTCCAGAGACGCCGCCGCCGTCAACCCTAGCTCGGGAGGGTTCAGAACCTCTTCCCGGCACCCTGCCGGAGAGGGGAATCGTCACCGGAGGCTTCTACATCGCCATGCCTGCCTCCGGAGTGATGCGTGAGTAGTTCATCCTTGGACTACGGGTCCATAGCAGTAGCTAGATGGTTGTCTCTCCACTTTGTGCCATCATGTTTAGATCTTGTGAGCTGCCCTACATGATCAAGATCATATTATTGTAATGCTACATGTTGTGTTTGCTGGGATCCGATGAATATTGAATACTATGTCAAGTTGATTATCAATCTATCTTATATGTTATTTAAGATCTTGCATGCTTTCCGTTACTCGTAGATGCTTTGGCCAAGTAGATGCTTGTAACTCCAAGAGAGAGTATTTATGCTAGATAGTGGGTTCATGCCTCCGTTTAACCTGGGACAGTGACAGAAAGTTCTAAGGTTGTGGATGTGCTGTTGCCACTAGGGATAACCTAACGATGCTATGTCCACGGGCATATGTGTTTGTTTACATTACGCACTTTACTTAATGCAATTATCCGTTGCTTGCAACTTAATACCAACGGGGGACTCGGATGACAACCCGGCGGTGGATTATTAGTCATAGATGCTGTTGGATAACGGTCTATGTATTTGTCGTAATGCCCAATTAAATATCATAGTAGTCAACATGTCATGTATATGCATTGTCATGCGCTCACTATTGTCAATTGCCCAGCTGTAATTTGTTCACCCAACATGTTAGTTATCTTTTATGGAGAGACACCACTAGTGAACTGTGGACCCCGGTCCATTCTTTTACACTGATTAAACAACCACAAACTGCAAACTGTTCCTTTTTCATTCTCTGCAATTTAATACTCATTTTCCACACCATACGTTTAATCCTTTGTTTTCAGCAAGCCGGTGAGATTGACAACCTCACTGTTTCGTTGGGGCAAAGTAGTTTGATTGTGTTGTGTGCAGATTCCACGTTGGTGATCGTATTGCGCCGTGCGAGCCACCAACAACCTTCTGAAGAGTTGCTGCTCCTACTGGTTCGATAACCTTGGTTTCTTTCTGAGGGAAAACTTGCTGCTGAACTGCATCATACCTTCCTCTTGGGGTCTCCCAACGAGCGTGTGATTCACGCCATCAAGGTACAAAGCCAAACTTGTTGCAAAAGGTTTTTAACAAAGGTACGGCATAGATTATGAGGTTACCTTTAGTCCGGTTGTTAAGGCTACCACTATTCGTCTTGTTCTATCTATATCAGTCTCTAGAGGATGGAGTTTAAGGCAGCTAGATGTCAAGAACACGTTTCTTCATGATGTTCTGGAAGAGAAGGTGTACATGAGACAGCCACCTAGTTTTACATCTTCCGCTACTCCAAATTACATTTGCAAACTTGACAAAGCTATCTATGGATTGAAACAGGCTCCTCGAGCGTGGTACTCTCGTCTGAGCCTGAAGTTGCACTCTCTTGGTTTTACTCCTTCCAAGGTCGATACATCCTTATTTCTCTTTGATAAGTCAGATATCACGATGTTTCTCCTCATATATGTCGATGATATAATTGTGACCAGCTCCTCCGACGCAGCCATCCAAGCTCTTTTACATAACTTGAGTATTGAGTTTGCTCTCAAGGATCTAGGTGATCTTCATTTTTTCTTGGGTCTTGAAGTTCACAAACAGTCTAATGGTTTGCTCTTGAATCAAGAGAAATATGCTACTGATCTTCTGGCCCGTGTTGGCATGAGTGGTTGCACGCCTGCCCCACACCTCTCTCAAGCACCGATAATTTATCTCTTACTGCCGGCTCGCCTCTTGGCTCCGAGGACAGTTCTCGTTACAGGAGTATTGTCGGTGCTCTTCAATATTGACGCTGACACGACCTGACTTATCCTTTTCAGTTAATAAGGTGTGCCAGTATCTTCATGCCCCAGACTGCTCACTGGACAGCGGTTAAAAGGATACTACGGTATATTCATGGTACACTCACAGTTGGACTCACTTTTCAGAAGTCCTCCTCTACACTCCTTAGTGCTTTTTCAGATGCAGACTGGGGAGGTGATTTGGATGACAGACGTTTCACAGGAGGGTTTGCTATTTTCTTTAGCCCTAATCTTATATCATGGTGTGCAAGGAAAAAAACCCACAGTGTCACGTTCCAGCACTGAGGCTGAGTACAAGGCTTTAGCTAATGCCACTGCTGAGTTGATTTGGGTCGAAGCTCTCATACGAGAACTTGGTGTATCGTTGAAGGAGAAACCATGCTTATGGTGTGACAATCTTGGTGCTACATTCCTATCAGCTAATCCAGTATTTCACTAGTAGAAAAAACTTATAGGTGGGATGCTATCAGTGGCGCACCAGCCTGCCCGTGCGCCATTGATAGTCTCTCACCTCGTTTTTGGATTTGGCATAATATACCTGTGGCGCACAAGATTTCGGTGCGCCACAGGTAAATTTTTACCAGTGGCGCACCGAAAACCTGGTGCGCCACAGGTAAGTTCCACCTAAACTTGAAAAATTTTGGGTGGAGGAGAGAGACTACCAGTGGCGCACGGGGCCGTGGTGCGCCACAGGTAAAAATAGAGGAGAGAGACTACCAGTGGCGCACGGGGCAGGAGTGCGCCACAGGTAAATTTTTTATCTCTGGCGCACAGTGTGTGGTGCGTCACAGGTATTTATCGGACGCTAATTCGAACTGTGGAGAGAGAATACCTGTGTGGTGCACCCCAGATAAAAATTTTACCTGTGGCGCACCAGGCTCTGTGCGCCACAGATAAATTTTTTTCTAGCACCTCTCTCCCTTATCCTCTCCTTCCTTTTTTATTTCTCTTTCCTCCCTTTTTTTTCTCACCACACAAACACCACGCACACGCACGCAACAAAAAAAACACCAACACACGCACGCACGATCCCGACCCCATCCCTAACCACACACGCACGCAACTCTCCTCTCTCGATCCAACCCCAAATCCCAACCCCAGCACGAGCAATGGCGGAGCCGGTGCCGACCCCGACCACCACCACCGCCTCCTCCTCCCAGCCTCCAACCCCCGCCGCGCCGCCCTCGCCTCCACCTCCCATGCGCGCCCGCACCCCCCACATCTGCGCCGCCGATGAACCATGGCGCCTCCCGCCACCGATGCCGCCACCGACGCCCATCCGCGCCACAGGAAGTGGAGGCCGTCGCCGGCGTCACCGAGGGAACCTCCTCGCGCGCTGCCTCTCCTGGGCGTCTCCCAGCTCCTTCGGCCGTCCGCCCCACAACGCTCGCCGGCGATGGGCAAGGGGAAGCAGCTCGTCCTCGACATCCTCATCGTCTCTGCTCCGCCTTGCCGTCGGGGAAGCTCCTCCTCCGTCGCCGAGCTAGTTCCCTCGCCCTCTCTCGCCCTAAAGGGAGCTCGAACTTGCCGCCGGCCGCCGCGCCTGAGGTAACGCTCTCAACCTCTCCCGAGCTGAAGTGAATGGATGGATTGATGTTTCCTCTCTTTTTGTGCTGTCGTGTGTGCTTGCTGCTTGGCCTTGGGCTAAGTAATTTACTAATTTTAGAATCAAGCTGCTGCTGTCGATCTAGTGGTAGGAGTAGGACATGTCGAGCTGCTGCTGTTGGCCTTTTGCTACTGAATTAAATCGATCTTAACTGAACTGAGTCGATCTGTCAATCTGGTGGTAGGAGCTGCTGTGTATTTTATACATAAACTGCTGCTAGTTTTGCTATTTCCTAATAGGGTAATATGATGTAAAATTGTACATACATGTCGATTGGAATTTTAAATGCAGGCTAAATGTTATGCTGAGAATTTAGTGGTCTTAGCTTGTCGCAGGTTTGCCACTTGAAATTTGCACCAGTACAAGGCTCAATCCGTAACCATGGGTACAGTTTGTTTATTATCCAGTAACTAGGAGTTACATTGCAGCAGTTTGTTGCATTGACGTTGCCTTTTTAGTGGAGTTATATTGCAACCCGGAGTAGTAGTACCATGTGATAATGTAAAGCCTCCAGTATTGCAGTAACATACTAGTTTTTCACATGATAATGAACTCGTTTTCTAATGGCATGAATCATGTCGTGAATATAGTAGTTGTTTTGGATTAAACCTGTTCAAATCCTCTTGAAATTATATGTTTCAGCAATCACGTATTCAGTTGGGGATAGGAACATCGAACCAATCCTATATTCTATTTGTACTAATTAGAGTTAGAATTTGCTGTCCCTGCCTGCTAAGAACATTTAGGTTTTTGGATGTAGACTTAGAGAGGTAAACGTTCAGGTTTGTTCGAAACATTCATGTCCTGCACAAAACTTGGCTCGAGCCAAGACACCATTTAACTTGCTGCTGCTGCTTCTTAGGTGTTGCTCAAGATCTCTGGCTGCTAAGTAACATGGCATTGTGGCGACGACGACATCGACACGGGGCTATGGTGGCGGCGACGACAACATCGACAAGGGGCGGTGGCGGCGACGACGACATTGACACAGCTGCGGTGGCGGAAACGATGACGACGACATTGACAAGGGGCTGCGGTGGCGGCGACGACGACATCGACAAGGGGCTGCGGTGGCGGCGACAACGACAACGACAAGGGACTGCAGGGGCGGCGACGACGACATCGACACGGGGCTGTGGCGGCGACGATGACATTGACACCGGATTGTAGCGAGACTTCTGTATATTTGTGATTTTGAAACAATGTGGTATTGTAATTAATAATGACGGATACCACTCTTGAAAATTCTATTTGTGTTTCCGAACTTTGCAACAGATAATTTTAATTTTATGATTTTTTTTATCCCGAAAATGATACTAGTGGCGCACAAAACAGAAATAGTGCGCCACTAGTAGTATTTTTTTTATAATTCATAAATTCTTACCAGTGGCGCACATATTACGCAGCGCACCGCTGGTATTAAACTTACTAGTGGAGCACAATTTTTCGTGCGCGCCACTGGTAAGTGAGTTATCTGTGGCGCACGGTTCGTGCGCCATAGGCCACCGTGCGCCACAGATAGCCAAATTAGGTGCGCCACTGGTAGGCTTTTTCTTACTAGTGTTTTATGCAAGGACCAAACACATTGAGATTGATTTCTACTTTGTTCGTGAAAGGGTTGCCAATAAGCAGCTTGATGTCAGGTTTATATCGAGCAAGGACCAAATAGCTGATGGGTTTACAAAGATACTATGTGTTAAGAAACTTGAGGAATTTAGGCGTAATCTAAACCTTTCCAAGGTCTAGATTAAGGGGATGTTAGACATAATATTGTACGGTTAGGATCGATCGATCATCCTGGGTGCGTGCCCCCCTGCCTCCCGGGTCGCTCTCCAGGGCGACTCCGGAGGCGAACCCTAACCCTAGCCAAACCTCCCCTCCCCAGCTCTCCTCCTCCCTCGCCGCCGGGCTGCGCGCTCGTGCGGTTGACGGCGGCGGCGAGGCCCCCTCCTCGCGCGCTGCTGTTCTGCAGAGTGTGGGACTCCCTCGGGCGCGGCTTCCTCGACGCCTCCTTGGCGGCGGCTCTTCTTCCGGCGGCGGCGCTGCCTGCTGCCCTGCGGGAGGGTCTCGAAGCGGGTGCTTGGGCGTCGCGGTCGCGGGCGAGCGCTCTGTCCGCCTCACGGTCTTGGGCCGGGGCAGGGGCCCCGGGCCCTGGCGAGCCCATCTACTCTGATCTGGCGGTTTCTGGCAGCCGTGGTGGCTGCTGGCTATCGATCTGGTGCTCATCCCTCTCCCTCAGCAGGTTTCGTGAACTGCCACCTCGCATCCTCCAGACATGTCGATGGCAGCAGCCATGGGGGCTGTTGTCCGCTGCTCTTGCGGGACGGGCCCGTGGGTCTGGCGTGGTGATGTGGAAGCGGAAGCTGGTGAAGTCTTCTGCCTCGGACTGGTGCTGGGTGTGCCTGCCTCGGTGGGGGTTCTCGTCTCTCTGTTCAGCGGTGGTGTGAGGAGTTTGGACGCCGGGGTGGCGACCCTGGACGGTGGGTTCCGCATCGGTTGACGGGCGTGCCGGCGGTTCTGGTGCTGGTTGATGACCGCGGCCATGCGGGCGGCGTGGTGGTTGACTTGCGACTACTCGTGACAGTGGTGCGGATGTCGCCCTCGGCGACGTTCCATGCCCTGGGTGGGAGGCCCTGAGTCATGTCGAAGGGAAACCTTTGTCCGGGATCCTCTCGGACCGCGGCGGCGACGTCCTTGGACGCCGTTCCCTTCCTGAAGGCGCCGTTGCGACTCTCTCGGTCCTCGTCACGTGTTCCGGGTGAAAACCTGAGATCCTCGGATCGGGCGGTGGCGGCGCTCTGGCGTCGTGCTCTTCTTGAAGACACCGCTTTGGAGCACACGGTTGGTTGCTTCCCGGAGGTTGGGAGGTGTTGGCTGCCTTGGCAACCTCTCGCCGAGCTTTCTCCGGCAAGGTCTACAACTCCCTTTGCACATCGGCGTTTCTTGTTTGGAGCTACCTGGTGCCTGTCTGCAGCTGCTGTGGTCAGTGGCGGTGGTCGTCGGCGCTCACCTTATCTCACCGGCGTCTCTCTGTGGCCCCTTGTTGAGCCTGGCTGCAGCTTTGTGGTCAGTGGCGATGTTTTCGTCCTAGTCTCCTCGGCGGCCCGTTGAGGGGTTTGGTGAGCCTGTCTACCTGTGTGGACGGTGGCGGTGATCTTCGGTGATTACGTGTCTACAGCTTCTGTGATCAGTGGCGGTGCTCGTCGGCGCTCACCTTATCTCCACGGTGCGTCGCTTTGTGGCCCCCTTGTTGAGCGTGGCTCCTCGGCGTCCCTTTGAGGCCTCCTTGTGGAGCATGTCTACCTGTGTGGACGGTGGCGGTGTTCTTCGGGGTTCATTTGTAATCGCCTAGTAGTTTCTGTTCCTTGTGTGTGTGCGGGGTTTTGTTGTATGCTGGGTTCAGCACTGTGTATCTTACTCGCCGATTGGCGCTATTAATTTATCGCCGGGCCTTTTTCGGTCTGTGTTCTAAAAAAATATTGTACGGTTACGTATCCGTATAGGTATAGAGTAGTACTCTACCCTATACGGACTCCTATTGTAACACGCCACCACAGGGGCTCTTCCTGTGCCCTATAACACGTAACCGACGCCCCCCAACAGGGGTATCTCTCCCTCACATCAACAAAACGAACAGGAAGAGGCGATGCCTCTTTCGATCCTGCACCGAAGGGGCGAAGGGGCTGCAGAGCTGACGGCGGCGACAATGGACGAGGCAGGTAACACGAACTATGACTTCGGCACGGACGTCCTGTTGGACATCCTTCAGCGTCTCCCGCCGAGCTCCCTGCGACGGGCCCGGCTCGTCTGCCGACGCTGGCGCGGCGCCGTTGACGAGCGCACGTCGGAGATGCAGAGCCGCGCCGTCAGGACTCTCATCTCTGTCAGGAACACGAAGATGTGGACGACCACGGCGTGCGGGTACGTCGTCGACGACCTGCCGGGATGGCGCTTGAGAAAGAGGTGGGCTCGTAGTGGAGACGTGCACGTGATCGGCACATGCAACGGCCTCATCGGCCTGTGCGACGACGGGAAGCCCGGCGGGGCCGTCACTCTGGCCAACCCGGTCACCGGCGAAGGGCTGGCCGTCCCGCCGCTGCCACGCTACCGCTCGTCCGAACAGGGACAGCGCGCGCCATCGGAGGCGTACAGCTTCGGGTACCACCCGTTGACGGGGCTGTACAAGATCGTGTTTGTCCCGTGCTACCTGAACCCAGCTCGGACCCGATCGATCACCGGGTGGCACGACGTGGTGTACGTTTTCACACTGGGGGAGGCGTCGTGGCGGAGGGTTCGGCTGCCGGCCGACGTCCGCGTGATCGGCAGCCTGGGGAGCGGCGGCCTCGTCAGCGTCGACGGCACGACCTACTGGCTCGGAAAGGCCTGGGGCGACAGGATCATGTCCTTCGACCTCGGGGACGAGCGCGTCTACGCCTCGCCGCTGCCGGTGGCCATGACCGTGAAACCGAGCGTCACGCTGACGGTGGTGCGCGGGAAGCTTGGCGTCACCATCGACAGGTACAGCAAGACCAAGGCGGAGGTATGGCTTCTCGAGGGAAGCAGATGGAAACACCCGTACGAGGTTCAGCTGGACGGACGGCAGCGGCTCACGAGCCCGCACTTTGCCCACGGCATGGACTACGTCCTGACGACGGGGAAGCGGACGGTGGGGTGGCGCCAGCGCTCAGTTCTGTACGGGCATAGGCTGGGCGCGAGGAGGTCTTTGCTGCGGTGTGATTTGTTGCAGAGCAAGGAGCCGGCGGTATGCAGCATGGAGGAGGGCTACATCGACCGGGCGGTCGCCTACGTCGAGACCACGGAGCCGTTGAGCATTTACGAGCCGCGACTTCGGTGACGACTGGAATCAGCGTTTTACAACGCATATCCAAGACGAGATGATGCAGTTTTTTAGTTTTCAGTCACTGATATTAGGGATGTGAAAGATGTTGGGCGATTGAAACTGTCACTGGCTCACTGCTTATGGTTAAGCAGTAAGCACAATCATGTTCCCTCAAATGTTTCTTAAATCGTTTAACACTTTGGTCTCTGCAAATACAGAGGATAGAAAAATATTGTGATTTAAGATTTATGTACTCCACTTTGTTAACTTCGGATGTTAACTTCACTATGTGTTGTAAAGTGCCGACTTCAGCCCGGTAAACACCAAAGAGGGCTTAGGGTGTCAAACTGTCCAGAATATAAAAGCAGCAACAATCAAAGGGTCTGAATTATTCAGATAATACGTGTTCAAACTTAGAAACCAAACAACATCGTTCACAGATAGTTCAGAATCCTGGTAGCAAAACGAAGCCTTACGGTCCTTTCAAAAAAAGAAAAGGAAGCCTTATGGCTGATTACAGATAGCACTGATGAACTCAAACTACAGAGGCTAAGCAGCAACTTCGTGTTTGAAACACAGAGTATTTGTGGGTGTTTCAGGTTGTCAAGGTGCTTCGCATATGGTTCAGTTATCAACACACATAATCCTTGACCCACATTAAATTACTGGTCCGTGAGCGGTAGTTGTCATGCATGCGTGTACTCCTGACTTCATTGGCTTGACCTAAAACCCAAATAAGCATTCCTTTCATAGTTATTAAGAGGTGCGGGCCAGGTCAAGCTTGAATCAGTCTATCGCGTTAAGTCTACAAAATTTGAAGGAAAGAACCAGATGAACATGCTACCTTGTTATATGGGAGCAGCTTTCAATGCCATCTTCTAACCCCATTGACTGACTATGCGGATAGCACGCCATCGGGCATCCGGGACTGGCCATGGGGATCTCTCTGGTTCCAATCTTGAGTTTCAGATAGAACATCGCATCTCCAGGACATCCACCTAATACAGCTCGTTCCAGCATGGCTGACAAGAAGGCCAGGATCACAAAATCGTTCTGGGAGGCAGCTGCTACGATGATTGCAGGGGCATTTGCAAACTGCTTTGCTCCGCACAGATCAAAACTTGATCTGGCATAGCTCGAGATGTGAATGTCTTGGGAGGGCGGTGGCGGTGGCGCGCCGTCGTCGCGGATGACGTCGATGCCGTTCTCCACGGCGGACCACTCCTCCTTGCATTCTTGGGAGGCCGGCTGGACCGTCTCGAAAGACATCTGATGCGCCTCGGCGAGCTGGAGCTAGAAGAGCATCTCCGCCTCCTCATATGTCATCTGCCGGTGCTGCGACGACGGAGCGGACGAGGTAGAAGCCTCTGTCTTGACCTTCTGCTTGCCGCGGCCTCGCGGCGGTGACAGGGGCTCTTCCTTCACCTTGGCGTTGACGCGTGGCGGCAGAGAGGGCGGTGGTGAACGCGGTGGGGCGGCGCGGCCTGCCGCTCATAAAGACCTCAGGCGATGAGAACGTGGCGCGCCCCGACGACGGTCCCTAGGCGTCATTACTCCGATGTCGCCCGTCAGATTCCGGCGTGAGTGGAGTGGACCACTCGCTCCGGGACCCGAAGAGGGACGTGTCACGGCGCCGGTCGCTCCGGCGTTTATCTACGCCGCAATAAATGGCGGCAACCGGCATTGGGTCGCTGACGCGTTGGTCCTGTCCGTCAAATTCCGATGTGGCACGTGTTGTCGGGGTTGCTAGCACTCCCGGCTGCCTTCCTACGAACATGACGCGAAATGGCGTTGTCAGACGCTCTATTGGGCTCGTCAGACAACTTTGGCGTCACTAGGAGAGCCCGCGAGGGCGATTTTGTGCCGGCGTGCCCAATAATCCTATTGGCAGTGTTATTGGAACCTCCGGTGAAGATACTTTTAGGAAACCATTCAAGCCTTGTTAGGTTAATCCACTGCCCAAGTGGATTGGGGTGCTTTTGAGTGGATTGGAGAGAATTTTGACTTTTAGGGATCTAAAACATGCTAATTCCTGCCATTTTCGTTGAAACTTAAGGAAACCGAACAAGGCCTCAAGGCTGTTTATTTTTACAGTTGATGCTGGAATTTCGCATGTTAACTTTTTTTTAAACTTAAAACCTCAATATATTAAGCTAGCAAGCCGCCTCATTAAAAACCTTCCAGTCCCATTAGGTACCCTGATAAGGAAAAGAGTACGTCTGAAATTTGTTGCTTTAAGCATTAATAGTTACATCGCTTATCAGCTTGCTAAGGATAATGCTAGGGGGTTCATCGACCCAATTACAAGATGTATTATTGGTGTAACCAAATCTAGCTAATTCATGAGCAACTTCATTAGCTTCCCTCGAACAGTGATGAAAAGAGACAAAACCAATGGATGTAACCAAATCAACACAATCTGCAAAAATAGCCGCAGATTCATTCCACCACACTTCCTCTCCAGTGCAAGCTTCAATAACTTCAATCGAATCCGACTCAGCTTGTACCATAGAAAATCCCATATTGTTCATCAAAATAAGCCCTTTCTTCGTTGCAATCTCCTCAGCCATAAAAGGTGACGCCACATGCGGTAATAACTTTGTAATAGCCGCAATAAAATTACCTTTATAACCTCGGATAACCGCCCCAATAGCTCAAGCTCGGGTATCTTCGTGAAAAGAGGCATCAACATTCAATTTTACATGTCTAGGAGCGGGTCTCGTCCACCTTACAACACTGTTGACCGGTAACTTGGAGGAAATTTTCGTCGCATCAGCCGCAATAGAAAGAATGGGCATCTTGCATTTAAAAACAGGAGGAACATCTTCATTCCGAACCTTCCGACGTCACAACCACCACAAATACTAGCATGTTATCGATATAACTTCTTTTAAACCCGAACTGAAGTTAGGCATGTTATTTCCGTCATGTCGCAAAATATATATTCACTAACAGCTGAACCAGCCCTATCCATCAGAGAAAATTGCCCAATAAATTGTTGTAATCCCAAAGCAAACCAAACCTCCTGTGCAGCCGGGCATGGAAACAAGAGATGCAACACATCTTTAGCACCTTGATCGCAAACAGGGCACGCACCACTAGTACCAATGTGCCGGTTTGCAAGAATGCTCTTTAAAGGAACAATACCGTGAAGGGCTCTCCAAATAAAAATCTTAACTTTGCTTGGAATTTTCAACTTCCAAAGAATCTTCCATACAGGATTATTTGCAGAAGTACCAGGGAGTGCAAGCTAACCTACGTGTGCACCAAACTGGTGCTGCCATTGTAAATGGTAGCCCGATCTTACTGTGTATTTTCCATGCTTCGTGTAACTCCAAGCGATAAAGTCCTCAAAGCCATGGTTGTTCAAGGGGATTTGAAGAATTCTGCCAACATCCACCGCATTAAAATAGAGTTTAGAAGCTGGGCATCCTAGTAACCAGTAATAGGACTAATTAGTTCGGACACTCTTGTGTATACCGTATTTCCTCTTGGTGAAATAATTTTCCTGTTCAGGCTAGAAGGAATCGAAGGGTCGTTCCAAATATTAATATTATCTCTAGTACCCACTCTCCAAATAAAACCTCTTTTGAACATAGGTAGACCAGCCAAAATACTTTGCCAAGTGAAAGAAGATCCTGCTTTCGGTCTAGCCAACAAAATATTACCATCTGGATAGTACTTGGCCCTCAAAACTCTTGCGCATAGGGATTCAGGTTCATTGACTAGTCTCCAAACCTGTTTAGCGAGCATAGCAAGATTGAAAGAATGAAAATCACGAAAGCCCATACCTCTATCATTTTTTGGATAACACAACTTCCACCATGCAAACCAGTGCATTTTATTACTATTCTCATCATCACCCCACCAGAATTTGGAAATAGCATCCATCATACGCTTACAAACACCCTTCGGTATTTGAAAAACTGACATAGCATAAACAAATATCGCTTGTGCCACAGCTTTTAAAAAAATTTCTTTCCCTCCCATTGACAATTGCTTCTCTTTCCATCCATTTATCCTCTGGATAATTCTCTCTACAAAGTGAAGGAAACAGTCACTCCTATCAGCACCAACAAGTGCTGGAAGACCAAGGTATTTATCCGATAATGCTTCAGTATCAATGTGCAAGGCTTCACAAATTCAGCCCTCATCAGAACATTCGTATTCGGTGAGAAAAAGATGCTAGATTTCGCTAGACTCACGAGTTGCCCCGAGTTTGCACAATAGGTATCCAACACTTGTTGCAAGGAAGTTGCATTAGTCATATCAGCTTTCATGAGAATAAGAGAATCATCAGCGAAAAGTAAGTGTGATACTGATAGTGCATTTCTACACACTCTTACCCCATCGATGCCACCAACTTCTGAAAGGATAAGGATATCGCCTAGAGGGGGTGAATAGGCGATTTAAAACTATTCCGATTTAGTCTTGATAAATGCGGAATAAAACTAGATGTTTTAATTTAACAAGCACACAACCTAAATATACTAGGTTCACCTATGTGCACCAACAACTTATGTTAAGCAAGATAAGTAACAAGGTGATAGCAAGATATAATACTTTAAGCACGAAGGCTATCACAATGTAAAGTGCATAAGTAAAGAGTTCGAGTATAGAAATAACCGAGCCACGCGGAGACGATGATGTATTCCCGAGTTCTTCCTTTTTAGGGGAGTGCGTCTCGTTGGAGGGGGTGTGAGTTTCAAACTCAAACGCCACAAATGGCCTCACCATATTCTCCGATGAACCTTGCCCAAAAGCTCGGTTCACCTTCCACTATTGATTTCCTTTTGAGCGGACGTATGGGTTCTCGATGGAAAGAAATGGAGACGCCGATACGAGGTTCGGCTGGACGAACGGCAGCGCCTCACGAGCCCGCACTTTGCCCACGGCAAGGACTACGTCTTGACGACGACGGAGAAGACGGAGTGGTAGCGCCGGGGCTCATTCCTGTACGGGCATAGGCTGTGGGCAAGGAGGTCGTTGCTGGTGTGCAATGTGTTGGGGATCAGGGATCCAGCGATACGCAGCGTCGATGGCTACATCGACCGGACGTTCGCCTACGTCGAGACCACGGAGCCGTTGAGCGTTTACGAGCCGCGACTTCGGTGACGACTGGAATCAGCGATTTACAACGCTTAGAGCATCTCTAGCAGATCCACTATAATCTCGTACCGGATATTCATTATCCTGTTCCCGGATAACCATTTTCTGGTACCGCGGAGAGCGGGGCAGAACAGATACCGGAAAAAGACCCCGAAAATGCACTGGACCCACAAGTCAGCAGCTTTTTTATTTTCTTTTTCCACTTTCCTCTTCTTCTTCCTCCGTCTCCCTCCTCCCGCCGCCACAAATTCAGCCCGTCCCGTGCCCCCTGCTCCTGCCCTCGCCGGCCGCGCCTTGCTGCGCCGGCCCCGCCATGGCCGCGCTTTGGCTTTCAATCGATCTGGCGACGGCCGGCTGCTCGCGCGTGGCCGTGCTTCCAATCGAGCTAGCCCCCAACGCCGGCCTGATGGATGAACAGCACCACCGTACTAGTAGCAGGAACGGGGCTTCCAATCGAGCCAGCTAGCTTCCAATCAAGCTCGCGTGGTCAGCTCCGGCCAGGAGTACGAATGGGGCATGGCGCCCACGCGTGGCCTTGTCGGCAGCGCCGGCCAGCTCGCGTGGTCGATGGAGTAGACGGCCGCGACCGACGACGAGGATTTGGCCAGATTCCGGTGAGTCCGCCGCCGCCCGGTGACGGTTAGGCTGAAATTTCCCTCCCGCCAATCATCGTTTTGCTATCCAGTTCACAGGAAAAATCCTCTCCAAAACCGAACAGGTTTGGTACCTAGAGAGAAATATCCTGCTCCCCGGATAAATTTTCTGTATACGGTACCATATCCCGTATCTGTTCTGGCCGAAATTTCGTCCCAGACCCGGAAAAAAGCGGTTATTTTCCGGGTCGGGGACTTATTCGGGATCTGCTAGAGATGCTCTTATGCAAGACGAGATGCTGCAGTTCTTAAGTTTTCAGTCACTGATATTAGGGATGGGAAAGATGTTGGCTGATTAAAACTGCCATTGGTTATGGGTAAGCACAATCAAGTTCCCTCGAATGTTGCTTCAATCGTTTAAACACTTTGGTCTCTGCAAATACAGAGCTTAGAAAAATATTGTGATTTCAGATTTATCTACTCCACTTTGTAACTTCGGATGTTTACTTCACTTTGTGTTGTAAAATGCCACCTTCAGCCCGTTAAATACCAAAGAGGGCCTTAGGCTCTCAAACTTTCCAGAATGTAAAAGCAGCAACTACCAAGGGTTTGAACTGTTCAGATAATATGTGTTAAACTTAGAAATCGTTGGTTTTTACTTAATTTGTACGGCACCGATTTGGGGACGGAGGGAATACAAAACAACATCGTTCACAGATGGTTCAGAACTCTGGTAGCAAAAGGAAGCCTTATGGCTGAATACAGATAACACTGATGAACTCAAACTAGAGAGACTAAGCAGCAGCTTCGTGGAGAAACACAGTATTTGTAGGTATTTCAGGTTGTCAAGGCGCTTCGCATATGGTTCAGTTATCAACACACAGAATCCTTCACCCACATTAAATTACTTGTCCGTGAGCGGTAGTTTTCATGCATGCGTGTACTCCTGACTTCACTGGCCTGACCTGAACCCAAATAAACATTCTTTTCATAGTTATTAAGAGGTGCAGGCCAGGTCAAGCTTGAATCAGTCTATCGCGTAAAGTCTACAAAAGTTCAGGAAAGAAACAGACGAACATGCTACCTTGTAATGTGGGAGCAGCTTTCGCCATCTTCTAACCCCATTGGCTATGCAGACAGCACGCCATCGGGCATCCAGGTCTGGCCATGGAGATCTCTCTGGTTCCAATCTTGAGTTTCAGATAGAACCTGGCAACTCCAGGATATCCACCTATACAGCTCGTTCCAATAGGGCTGACAAGAAGGTCAGGAACACAAGGTCGTTCTGGGAAGCAGCTGCTACGATGATTGCAGGGGCATTTGCAAACTGCTTTGCTCCTCACAGATCAAAAATTAGGGAGGACCATGTCAAACCTTCATACGATGCTCATGATGTGTCCACTAGTTCCTGTAAGTTCAGTTTTCTTCCTCCATTCCTCCATCGTGTGCATGTTAGCCTGCTGCCGTATACGCCTCTGCGATTTGCACTGGTTATTATCATCAAACTGTAATTGCATCAGAAAAAATCATGTATGTTAACTTGACAGGGAAGGCCTTCAAACTTTGATCCATGTAAAGATGCAAAACTGTAGCATAAAACAGCAATAAAGGAGTCAGTGCTGATCAAGGCCATGACTTCTGGGTTAAATACCATATACTCCTGAACAACAAGGAGTTATTTGGCATGATGTTTCGTCTTTCACCAAACCAGCATGTTAACAGCTTTCATGCCTTGTTTCCAGTCATCTTGGGTACACCGCACACATAAGCTTATGTTAATTCCAGGTCCTTCAAAGATAGCACTCTAGTTCAGTTAACATTTCCATCTTGCTATTCACGATATACAGGTTCCTAATTAATTAGTGTGCATGCATGTATTCCTAATATTAGCTGTTAAATCGATCCAGCAAAACCGAGTGTGATTAATTGCAAGGTTTCCAATGGTTTCTAGCAGTCTCAAGAATTTCATCAGCAAGCAGCACAAGCACTAGCCAACATAAGTCGTGGCCATGCCAGTTCTCATTTCATGAAATTTGCCTGGCTACTTCAAACTTCAGTGAACAAAACAAAATTGGGCAAGGAAATTTTGGCACCGTGTACAAGGGGAAGCTCAGTGATGGATCCATCATAGCCGTAAAGCGGGCTAAGAAGGTTTGTGGTCGAATTTCTTAACACACTGAAGAGCATGGATCTTATTAACATTTACTTCCAGCAACCAAATGAATGAAACCCTTTCACGTAACATCTGGAGTGGTAGAATATGTATGACAGGCACCTATCTGCAGAGTTCACAAGTGAAATCCAGACACTGTCGAAGGTCGAACATTTAACCTTGGTGAAGTTTCTCGGGCACCTGGAGCATAAGGATGAACGCTTAATCCTACTCGAGTATGTCAGCAATGGAACACTCCGTGAACACTTGGATGGTATGTCAAATTTGCTTGAATTGTTAACATATGTACAAATAGAGAATCCACCCAGCTTGAGGAACAGGATAAAATCAAACATATTCTAGTAAATATTTTCAGTATATAAGTCGCTAAGTCAAGGTTAGTACTCTTTTTTTCATAACTATACTTGCTCAATGTACCTTTGTAACTTTGTTACTCAAGTCTTCTTTGGACTCAACATGTGTCTTGTAGGATGCAATGCTATTTATCTCCACAAATATCTGTTAGATATTAACACTTTTTTTATCACAACCTTTGTCACTGTGCAGGATCACGAGGGGAACCATTGGGATTTTCTCAACGTCTCAACATTGCCATCGACATAGTTCATGCCATTGCCTACTTACATGGATATACAGGTACTACACTTTATTTCTGTATGACAAGACCAAAGTAACTCAGTTTCAATCTGAGTATTTGCTATCCCAGAGAGTGTACAAGTTCCAAATCACATCTCTTTTTCGCGAATATGCTGTGTTTTATTTTAAAATGTATGTTGGACCTTCAAAGGGGAAAGTGTGCTGTGTTACGAACAAACTTCTAGATTTACTTCACACATAGTATGCATATGTTCGTATTCATACTTATGGGAGGTCTCAGACGCATTACGCATACATAGCCAAAACCCTGAATGTCTATTTGAATCACCGCAGATCACGACTTCCACGCATTTTTATCAGAAACTTTTCAACATGCTGTCTGACGTAAATTTTTCTATGATGAACATGCAGATCACCCAATCATTCACCGTGACATCAAATCCTCCAACATTCTCCTAACAGATCAGCTGAGAGCAAAGGTTTCTGACTTCGGCTTTGCACGACTAGCCATGGACAACCCTGAAGCAACCCACGTCTCAACAATGGTTAAGGGCACGGCCGGATACGTTGACCCCGAGTACCTGCACACGAACCACCTCACCGACCGCAGCGACGTCTACTCATTCGGCGTCCTCCTCGTCGAGCTCATCACCGGACGACGCCCGATAGAGCGCCACCGCGGCCGCCAACAGCGGCTCACCACCGAATGGGTAAAGCTCCGCCCATATGTAACTAGCATGCATCTTCTGCCGTTTGGAAGGTACTGCAAGCAAGGTGATCGACGGAATTACCATGTGGATGCAGGCGCTGCGGAAGTGCAGGGAGGGCGAGGTGGTGGTGGCGATGGACCCCCGGATGCGCAGGACCAGCGCGACGGTCGCGGCCGTGGAGAGGGTGATGGCGCTGGCGGCCGAGTGCACGGCTCCGGATCGGGCGGCGCGGCCGGCCATGCGGCGATGCGCCGAGGTGCTCTGGTCTGTCAGGCGCGACTTCCAGCACGAGCAGCAGCGTGCTGCTGGCGCTGGCGCGGGCACGATGCGGCGCCTTGGCTCCACCGGTGCCGCCACGTATGGGTCGTCAGCAGTCCGGTCAGTTACGAGTTTGAAGTAGGAGAGGTCGAGATGCAGATGCCCGACGAATGAACCGTGATATACAGATCATGGAAGTATTGTCCATAATGGAAAAAAAAGGATGTCTTTGGTTTGCAGGATTTAGAACTCAAATGAAAAAAGGGATAAGAAATTGAATGAGAGCAATTCTAGCAAAGTTCCTAAGGCAGATTTTGAATCTCTTTTTTGGGTTATTAAGGTTTATTGATTTTACTTATTTTTTTTCCTATAATGCAACACACATATTTCATTCTTTTCTATTTCTCTTTTTTTGCATATGAATTCAACTTAAGTCTAATCTCACACCATGTTAATTTAAGCTTTTAAATTTCCACAGTACACAGTTCAGCAACATTTCAAATACTTAATTTATAAATATTTAAATTCAAAAAACAACATAATATCCAGATACACCAAACAGTCAAAATTTAAATGCATGTGATGCTTGTCTTCTATCCTTTGGTGAACATCAAGATCTCTGAGTCGGTTTGTAATCCTCTCGGGGATCACGAGTGATCCCACAAAGTCATACTCGTCCTTGGACACATTCATCCTTTATGCATGATCACACATGACCACCGGTGCCATGACCCACTGAAGCGTCCTTTGATCCTAGACCTGAGCAAGTTGGCACACAATTGTAGTATAGGATTACGACATCCCAAATGCTCGTTTAATATCATTCATCCCTACTTCCTAACACCTGACGAAGTGGAATCTATGGTTATCTTCTGAGTTTGATATTGTCTTGACAAAGGTGGACCAAACGGGGTAGATTTCATGTGAAGGTAGTAACACATATGGTAGTAATGACCATTAACAAGTTGCATGGTGGAACTTCTCATGTGGTAAACCTTGTAAATGGAGGATCTTTGGGCATTGACATCATTTTGCGAGCGAGACATTCCAAATTAATAATGTCAGGCTCATAGTGTAACAGCCCAAAGTTTGAAAACCTAAAAACCCGAGTAAAATTTTCGCTTCTGTGTTGCATTGCATCATTGCATCCATTTAAATTGCTAAACAACACACTAATTGGTTTATCAAAAGTTGGAAAACTAAAATGCCAAACCTGCTCAGACAAAATCTCAAAACCATTGAAGGCACTCAAACTTGCACAACAAAAGTTTCTTGACATCTTATATTTGTCAAGGAAGTTCCTACGGTTCACAACATCCATTTTTCACTTGCTCCAAAATTGTTAAATAGCAACATTTGGAAATTGAGCTAAATGCCATAATCCAACACTTTGACCAAAAGTTGGTCAAAACATTTTATTTATAAACCCCAAATTTTATGGAGCAACTAAGTGACAAGGGGAGGCTGCCCAAATTTATTTCATAATTTTTTTCGATAAGTTTAAATGCCTCAAATAATTTAAATACGGCTGCTGTTCTAGTTTTTAAAACAGAAAAGGATCGACTTGCAATTCCAGGAGGACCTGTCTGTGATGGAAGATTTTTCTGCCAGGGGCCTTTTTGCAAAAACTGCTTCTCCCTCGTTCTGTAGCGACCGAGCTTCTCAGCTCGTGCCGGACCCGATCGTCGCCATGGCCGCGCCGCATGCCGCGCCGGGCCTCCTCTGCCTCACCCCTGCGAGGAGCACGCCATCGAGGCCCCACCGCGCGTGCTGCCCCCCATTTGTTTTCCCCTCGCTCACCTGCCCCGTTCCTCTCTCTTCCTCCTTCCCGCGGGCCGCAGGCCGAGTCGCCGTCGCCGACAAATCGCCGCCGATGTAGAGTTTCCCAAGCCGAGCCACGACCACACCGAGCTCCGCCGGGCCGAGCTCTACCTTCCTGCCAAAGGAATCGACCGGGGAGGCTTCGAATTGACCGTACCGTCCGAGACAGCGCCGCTGACCTCCGAGCTCCGCCGCGGACGGATTTCGTCGCCATTGTGCCATCTCCGACCACCTCCCTCACCGCTGCAAGCTTCTACGCATAGAGGGTGAGACCCTGCACCCCTCCTTGCCCTTCTCCCCTCTCCCCTATCGCTCTACTGCGTGCCCCACGCCGGAGTTCGTCGCCGTAGTCGCCGCTCCTCGCCTCGCGCGAAGGCCGGCCTCACAGCCAGCCCAGGCCGGGCGGGAGGCCGCTGGCGTCTGTTAGGTGGCCGGCCCACCAGCCGGCCCAAACCGGTGGGGAGGCCGATGGCCTCGAGTACCAGGCCGGCCTGCCAGCCGGCCTAGGCCGGGTGGAGGGCTGACTGGCCCAGTTTTTTTTTCCTTAGTGTGCTGTTTTCTTTTCCTCCCCTCTTTGCGCATGATTCCCGCTCCCCCTCTCGCGCAGTTAGGAACATCGATTCGATGAGTCGACTACTTCATCCCTCCCCGCGATTTCCGATAGTATTCTTTTGTATTGTTGTTAAAAATAAACTAATTAAAAGAATAAGTTTAAAAGAGAGGGAAATTCCTAAAAATAATAACTATTTATCGGTACCTCAGAAAAATGTGTTCGATATACCAAAACGTTCAGAAAAATATGAATCACCCAGAATCATCATCATCATGCATAGTTGGTCACAACTACTATAATGTACCTCTAGTAGCACTAGAATCACTAAGTTTTAATATGGGGTTATTCCAAACAATGCAAGTAATATAATGGGAACCCCATTTAACTTGTTGATCCTGTTCAATACTTTTATGGTGCATTCAAATTGTCATGCCATCATGTGATTGCGCATTGCATATGTTAGCATGTGTGGTGTTTGATTGTATTTTCCCGTGTTTTGTGCACCGGTAGATCAAGAAGGTGAAGTGCCACCCCCGTATCGTGACGATCCCTACTACCAGCCGTGTCAACAAGGCAAGCGTAATCCCCCCTCTGAGCATATCTTATCCTATTTTCCGCAAGTATTTTCTCCACTAGAATATTGCATGCGGTTCTAAATGTCAATCTCTCTTGGATTAGAGTATCCTATAGTTGCATTAAGTTTCCGATGCCAATACCTGTTTCCCTCCTATTATCCATAGGTTTGTATTGTTGGCCTGAGCTACTTTACTATGCTATGTTGATGCTTAGCCATGCTTAGGCAAATGTTATCCGTCCGATGGATATTTCATGTTGGAAACATGTGTGAAATGTACACATGATGGTGGAGAATTGTGGTAACAGGTAATGAGATGCTAAAAGGTGGGGATGAGAGGCCACTGTGGTTGTGGTGCTTTGTCTCGTTCTCGCCGCCTAGGTGCGAGTTCTTTACCTCCCGAACCAAGACTGAGCGTGCAACCATGCGTGAGGCCTATGCAATTGCAGGAACCCTCATAGACTAAATAACTCGAGCGGGGCTAGCCAGGGTCCTCTAGTTTGGGCTTCCATTTGCGCGTGCGTGATGATGGTGGTATGAACTGGGATGAGGATGGTGGTGTTAGGAAAATGAGTGGTTGTGGGGCGGGGTGTTGTGATCCTGGCAGTCCTACCGCCACTGATGATCCTGGAAAGTCCTTGACGAGGGAGAAGTCGACACCGCTCCCACCCTGCCGGCTTTCCAAGGAAGAGAGCTAATGCGCAGGTAATGGGCCGGACGGTACGCGTGGCAAACATTTGTACACCCCTGCAGGGTTAAATCTTTTCGAAAAGCCGTGTCCACGGTTAAGGACAACTTGGGAAAGGACGATAAGATCATAGAATAACTTTAACGGAATGATTAAAAACTGGGTACTAGAGGTACCACTTCAAGATTGCAAGGTGAGCTTCCTCGAGGGTGATTCGGGGAGGTGCCTTTGATGAACAGGTACAATGGTTTATGATGAGTAAGGTGATGAAAGAAAGAGTTACTTCTTACCCTTTTCAAAATAATCTGATTAGTCGATGCCATGGAGTTAGGTCTTTTCAGAAATAAAATCAGCTTTATGCAAAACAGCCATAAAACCTTGGAAGCCAATCATCGAGCATATATTAGCTCTTAATCTTGCGAGATCGTCGAACTCAACGTCGTTTTCTTATTTTCAGGAGAGGACTTCACCGCCCTCGAAGGTGGGTTCCTTGTGGACGTCGACGAGTAGTCTGGGGTTCCCAGGTGGCAGCTTGGGACATCCCGGAACCGCTAGCGCTGGATGTTTATTTGTAGGCCTCTTAGGGCATAATTTGGTTCTTGTTGTTTAGAACAACACACTTCGCTTCCGCATGTTGTAATGTTGGGTCTGTGACCTCTGGTTGTCGTTTGCTATCTTTCTCTATTATAAGAGTTGAACTATAATGCTTTGTGTCGTAGAGTCTGTGATGTGCCAGTTGTTCCACAAGTCTTGATCTCTCTATTATGCTTTGATAGTGTGTCTGGTGGTATCGGATAATCGGAGACACAGTATCACTGTATAGCAGTCAGGTCAGGGCGCCACAAGTTGGTATCAGAGCAGTACTACCTGTAGGAAACCCTTCTACTGGTCGATGTTGTGTCTAGTGTTTGTGAAAATATTTTTAACCTAAAAATGAGTTGTGAAAACCATCTTAGGATTCTTTTTACTCCTTATCTGGTTACCCTCTAATCTCGGAGCAGTCTTACCTCAATTTGATTTAAAGGTTTTCCTCTCGTCTGTTACTTCAAAATGATTAGAAACGTGGGTGGGGTTCGACCTTTAGTGTTATGTGTCCAGTTGCTCCCGCTGCGTTGCAATCCAAATCAACTCAGATGTTCTACCGAATCTAATCATTTGCTTCTTTCTTTGGGTTGTAACCCAAGGACTTGAACATAAGGTCCCGGATTGTGCTGGATAGTGTGGGTTGAATCACGTGGTTTCTTAGCCATTTGAATCTCACGCTACTGGTGCATGATGCTGATCTTCGACCCAAGTCCCATCTTGTTGGTTCCTTGTTCGTTGTTGCACAAAGCGTTATCGTCCCTAGTCTGAGTACTGTAGTACGCTAATGCTAATGTCTCAACCCTATCAAGGTGGATACTAACTGCGTCCTTGTCAAATCTACAGAATGGCACAACGTCCTCCGCTCCCTCAAATCGAAGCCACCCCAGGAACCCACTGGACACCCGTTATTCGGCAGGAATCTCATACATCTAAGGATTTGCCCCGGAAAGCTAGAAACAAACGCAGGTGTGACACTTGTAAGAAGCGTGGACATCCGTCCTGGAAGTGCCCCCTTCAGTACCCCAGCCAGTGGGGACTACCACAAGGAAAGGCATGTAGTCAGTGCGGAATGGGTGGACATCAGGCGAGTCAATGCCCCGGCAGTTGCCCGCACTGTTTCAACGCGCATCCACTTGGCCAGTGCCCAACCGCTAGCGCCACTTGCTACCTATGCGAAGGAGATGATCATGTCCCTGCTAACTGTTCTATGGAGTTCATAGTGGAGGCAGTAAAGGATGCCCATGAGAAGATTACTCAGCATGCCACCACGTGCCCCACTACTTCGACCCTTGGGGTAGGCGGGAGTGGGTATCGTCCTATGCTACCAGCTCCACCAAGATTCAAGTGCTACACTTGTGGCCAAGTTGGCCACTACTGCATGGAGTGCCCCCAAAAGGCACCTATCACGGGAAATCCTGCATGAGCCCCTGCCACTCCAGCTGGCAAGGCTGGATCTATTGTGCGTCGTCGCCTGAACCGCGTCTCTGCTAAAGAAGCTGAAGAAGATTCCGGCGTCCTTATGGGTGAGTTACGAATCAACAACAATCTTACTACAGTTTTGTTTGACTCTGATGCATCTCTCCTTTTTGGGCATGGTTATCACAACTGAGTAATAACCGGTGCATCTTCAACATCTTAGGATTTCTCCTGAGTATGTTTCTTACTCTGATCTGTTTTCCGACCTTTGTCTGTCTTTTGACAGTAAAGTTTTATCGTGCGTTGGTGTGTTCCGATGCAAGTCATCCTCTTGGTCCGTCAAGACTTTCCAATTCGTCTTGTTAGGAGAAACAAACTCCCGTAACCTGTCCATTTCCCGGACCTGGTCAAAGAATTGTAATCTTCAGGATGAGGGCCTCGTTTAGCTTTTGTTCTACTCCACCTTAGAGTGTCACACTATTTTATATCAAGGGGTCGTGCTGAGTGTCATGATCCTCTTGATGAAGTGATGCTCTTCCATCTTGTTACCCTCCGTCCTCCGAGTGACTTATTACTCCAGAGTGTTGAGACGTGAGTAATAATTTAACTATCGGATATTCTTAGCAGTTCTTACTCTGCGGGAATCCAGGGATATTTATTGCCCTCCTTAGCATGATTGGTTAGCAAATCAATAAGCTGAGTTTGACAGTGCTACCAAGTCAGTTGGCTTTGATGCACTCCCTCGATCAAAGAGCTAGGTTCGTGCCGAAGCTCCCAAGACCACCTCCTGTGTCTTGAAAGGCATGATCCTCTCTCGAACTCAAGACATACCGGTGGATCGTGATATTCTAGTCAATAATGCAAATGCAGAAGATTCTTGGAACGGTATGTCGTGATATCCTATATGTGGATCGTGATATTCTGGGGGTTTTCCAGAAGTATCGCCAGGTTGTCACCTGATCGTGATGTTGAGCTTATGAGTACGCTGGTTCTCTAAACAACTCATTCTCCAAGAAAATCGTGCTGGATGTCCTGAATTATTCGGTTGAGTTTAAACGACAACTTGGAGAGTTAAAAGCCAAGAGCTCTATTCTGATATAGTTCAGTTCCAATGGGATGTCTAGTCTGTTCGTGCCGAAGCAAAGTGGTATCTCCTTTGTGGATATGCTATCCTACAACCTTTGATTTGAGTTGGGCTATCGTCAAATCAAACTCAGACCTACCTACCTGAATGTGTTAGTCTGACCAATACTTACGTCCCGTTCTGGAGAAATACGAGTCTACCGTCTTGGAGTATCTCGATAAGTTTGTTGTTGAGCCCATCAACTACCTTCTTATTCTCTCCATGTTTGAGGAGATTCATACTGGATATTGGGCGTAGCATTGGAAAATTGTGGGAACTAACTTTGTGTCTACACAAAGTATGTTTTCTGGAGTTAGAAGTGACTTTCCCTGGTTCACGTGCAATTGCTGAAAGATGTCGCCGTGGATCTGACTGAATTGTCTGGTTCCTCGAAATCATCGCAACTCGATCATGCATGTGTAGAATATTCTCGGAATGGTATGTTGTTGTGGCGCCCCGACCCGACTGTTATACAGTGATACTGTGTCCCCGGTTATCCGATACCACCGGACACACTATCAAAGCATAATAGACAGATCAAGACTTGTGGAACAACTGGCACATCACAGACTCTACGACACAAATCATATAGTTCAACTCTTATAATAGAGAAAGATAGCAAATGACAACCAGAGGTCACAGACCCAACAATACAACATGCGGAAGCGAAGTGTGTTGTTCTAAACAACAAGAACCAAATTATGGCCTAAGAGGCCTACAAATAAACATCACAGCGCCAGCTGTTCCGGGATGTCCCAAGCTGCCACCTGGGAACCCCAGACTACTCGTCAACGTCCACAAAGAACCCACCTTCGAGGGCGGTGAAGTCCTCTCCTGAAAATAAGCAAACGACGTTGAGTTCGACGAACTCGCAAGATTAAGAGCTAATATATGCTCGATGATTGGCTTTCAAGGTTTTATGGCTGTTTTGCATAAAGCTGATTTTATTTTGAAAAGACATAACCCAAAGGCATCGACTAAACAGAATATTTTTAAAAGAGGTAAGGAGTGACTCTTTTCTCTTGAATCACATTTCTTACCATTCATCACCATCATCCACGTTGTACCTGTTCATCAAAGGCACCTCCCCGAAACACCCTCGAGGAAGCTCACCTTGCATTTGTGAGTGGTACCTCTAGTACCCAGTTTTTAATCATTCCGTTAAAGTTATTCTATAATCTTACCTTCACTTCCCAAGTCGTCCATAACCGCGGACACGGCTTTTCGAAAAGATTTATCCCTGCAGGGGTGTACAAAGTGGAAGTCCCCGGAGTCCCGAGGGGCCCCAGTTCCTTCGCCACGCGTACCGTCCGGCCCATTACCTGTACAATTAGCTCTCTTCCTTGGAAAGCCGGCTGGGTGGGAGCGGTGTCGACTTCTCCCTCGTTAAGGACTAACCCAGGATCATCAGTGAGGACGAAGCACGGATCATCGACACCGTGCCCCGTGGCCACTCATTTTCCTAACACCACCATCCTCATCTCAGTTCATCCCACCATCATCACGCACGCGCAAATGGAAGCCCGAACTAGAGGACCCTGGCTAGCCCCGCCCGAGTTATTTAGTCTATGAGGGTTCCTGCAAATGCATAGGCCTCACGCATGGTTGCACGCTCAGTCTTGGTTCAAGAGGTACAGAACTCGCACCTAGGCGGCGAGAACGAGACAAAACACCACAACCACCGTGGCCTCTCATCCCCACCTTTTAGCATTTTAATATCCATCACCACAATTTCTCCACCATCAACCATTTATTTCAACACCTGTTCCCAACACAAACCATCCGTCGTATAGCTATGCAATTTACTAAGCATGGCTAAGCATCAACATAGCGTAGTAAGTATCTCAGGTCACAAAACAATCCTATGGATAATAGGAGGGAAAACAGGTATTGGCATCGGAAACTTAATGCAACTATAGGATACTCTAATCCAACAAAATTGACATTTAGAACCGCATGCAATATTATAGTGGAGAAAATATTTGCGGAAACATAGGATAAGATATGCTCAGAGGGGGGATTACGCTTGCCTTGTTGATACGGCTGGTAGTACGGATCGTCACGAGACGGGGGTGGCACTTCACCTCCTTGATCTACCAATGCACAAACAACACCGGAAAAACAATCAACACATGGCAATTGTGCAATGCATACAAGGATGATGATATGACATTTTAAATGCACCCTAGAAGCTTTAAACATGACCAACAAGTTAAATGGGGTCCCCATTATATTTGTAGCATTATTTGGAATAAACCCCATATTTAAAATTAGTGATTATATTTACTACTAGAGCACATTATTGTAATTGTGAGCAATAATGCATGATGATGATGATTCTGGATCACTCATGTTTTTCTGAGCATTTTGATATAAAGAACACATTTTTCGGAGGTCCCGTTAAAAAGTTATTAATTTTATAAATCTCTCTTGTAAAATTATGATTATAATATTACTAGAGGCACCATATTTCAATTGTGATCAAATATTCATAACATTTATTTTAAAGTTTTAATCACAATTTACTGGACATTTTGGTGTATTACCCGCATTTTTCGGATACACCGATACAAGTTATGATTTTTATTAAACTCCCTTTTTGTATGACCTTTTGATGATTTTAATAACCACAATATGTAATATACATCGATTAGGGATACAAGGGTGAAAAGGAAATTGAATTTTCAAAATCAGTATCGAACTCCGGATGCCAGCCCGGAAATTTCCGGATTTTGCACCGGCTGAAAATAAATCCGGAAATGTTTCCGGTTCACTTCCGGTTCAATTCCGGGTAAAAACGTCAGTGTCCAGTAGCCAAATCCTTATTCCGGTATAGAATCCGGAAAACGTTCCGGGATCGATACCGGAATTTTTGAAGCACGAACAGGCACGGGATGCTTCGGCGATGAGGAGCTTCGGCGTACGGCGTCGATGGCGATGATGGCCACGGCGAGGCTAGAGCGAGGGGGAGGACATGGAGAGGGTCACGGGACGGCGAGCTCACCCTCTGCACGGTGGGGAGGTCGGGGAAGCCGGAGGTGGCTCGGTGGCGACGAATTCGAGCGTGGCGAAGCTCGGGCGGCGGCGGCAAAGTCACGGACGGATCTCTCGATCCTCAACGCCCCGGCGCGATTCCTCCGTCGGAGAGGAGTAACACGTCTTGGCGGAGCTGCTGGTGATGCTCGTTTAGCTACGGGAGCTCTCCAACGGTGGCTATGTGACGGCGAAGGACTTGTCCGCGACGACGGCGACCGTAGGGGCGAAGCGGCGTGGAGTCGACCCCGAGGAAGCAGGCGGCGGCGTAGCGTGCGGAGGATGGGGAAGGGAGCAACGGGAGACGCCGGCGACGGACTCGACCGGAGCTCGCCAGAGGAGCTCGGCGACGGGGCCGGCGATATGCGGGAGCGGGCGCCCGCGGTAGAGGAAGAGAGAGCAGGGAGGAGAAGGAGGGCGGCGCAAGCGGCTGCGGGCTGGAGCAGCGGCGCGGTGGTCGACGGCCAGAGGCGGCGCGGGGACGGGTGCGGGGATGGCGCTGCGGGAGGTGCGGGAATGGGGAACGAGGGGTGAGGAAGAGGATAAGGGCTGGGTTTCTTTCCTTTTCCTTTTATCCTCTTAATTTCCTTTTTCTCCTCTCCTTTTCTTTTCTGTTCTAGAATTCTTTGTGGTTGTTTTTAATTTATTCGAAGCACCAAAACTTGTCCAAAATTCCTGGAATTACTCAGGGGGCTTCCTCAACTCATGGAGAAGCTCACCCTATTTTTGTTTTGTATTCTTGAACTAGTTTTCGTAGAAAATAAAAATAGGGATAGAAAATGGCCCCTTTTATTCATTTTCTCTTTATTACTAGTTTTGTTGCTATTGTATTTTGCAACTACAATTTATAGGATTAGTATTTTGGAACTTCGTTGACAGATATATTAGCTCCAACTAATTTTTATGTGTCAACCATTTTGTCAAACTCATTGTAATTAAGTTTTGGCATTTCTAGCCATTTGTTTTGAAATGGTGCCAGACCAATTTGTTTTATTGTTTCGCAAATTTAATATGGATGCCATGATGCAATGCAACACAAAAGCGAAAATTTTACTCGGGTTTTTAGGTTTTCAAATTTCGGGCTGTTACAGTTGTTACATCCATTCTTTGGGGAATTCCCTGTCTGCATCCAAGCCATTGATCAAATTGTTCCAGAAAGAGAGAAATTCTGAGAACTTCTTTTGTCTACGCTGGTGTTTCCCCAGCCGAGACTCAATGGTGTATTGTCGCTGGTAATTCAAGAAAGTGCCTGACAAGTTGCTAATACACGAGTTCCGCCATCTCGTTCCTCCTTGGAGTTTGACATTGTAGTCTGACTCTTGGGGTCCTAGCAATTGTAATCCGTGGTATGCATTGCAAAGCTTCATATTCCTACCGGTGCTGAGTCTGAAGTATCTCTACACCTAACCAGATTTGACTCTCAATCAGAAACGATAGTTGGTGATCCTCAGAAGTTGTCCCGATGTCTGGAAAATCAAGAAGTGTTCCCAATACTAACGTTTGCGGAGTTTCTGAAGTTCTCTCGATCTAGCTTTCCGACCCTCCTTCTGTGATCTGAAATGCTCCTCCGTGAGGAAAGTTCTACTCAAGCTGCCTAGTACAAGTTATCCCTTCATCCGTTGGAAGCTCGTTTCGACACTCTCCCTCAGAAATTTTGGGCCTTGTGCAAAGTTCATATTCTGAATCTTTGGGAAACAGTTGTCTACCAACTGGAAACTCCTTATCAATCTCCCGTCAAACGCATGTGTCTCCTAGCTGTCAAATCAAGGGATGCTCGGAGTTTCATCCTAATATTCTATTAGGAGGTACCCCGTTGTGGTATATTCACCAAGATCCATCCTTCCGGTGATGTTTCCTTTTCCCGATGGTGTACGTTGGTAGTGACCCTGAAGTGAAGCCGATGAAGATCTCCATGATTGCCCTCGATTAACCCCTTCAAGAGAGAAGCTACCTGAAGAGAGAAGGTCGTGTAGTACCGTCGTAACCTTTCCCTCTTTCCTACGCTTAGAATCTCGGGACGAGATTCCTGTAAGGAGGGTAGAGTTGTAACAGGCCAAAGTTTGAAAACCTAAAAACCCGAGTAAAATTTTCGCTTCTGTGTTGCATTGCATCATTGCATCCATTTAAATTGCTAAACAACACACTAATTGGTTTATCAAAAGTTGGAAAACTAAAATGCCAAACCTGCTCAGACAAAATCTCAAAACCATTGAAGGCACTCAAACTTGCACAACAAAAGTTTCTTGACATCTTATATTTGTCAAGGAAGTTCCTAGGGTTCACAACATCCATTTTTCACTTGCTCCAAAATTGTTAAATAGCAACATTTGGAAATTGAGCTAAATGCCATAATCCAACACTTTGACCAAAAGTTGGTCAAAACATTTTATTTATAAACCCCAAGTTTTATGGAGCAACTAAGTGACAAGGGGAGGCTGCCCAAATTTATTTCATTTTTTTTTGATAAGTTTAAATGCCTCAAATAATTTAAATACGGCTGTTGTTTTAGTTTTTAAAACAGAAAAGGATCAACTTGCAATTCCAGGAGGACCTGTCTGTGATGGAAGATTTTTCTGCCAGGGGCCTTTTTGCAAAAACTGCTTCTCCCTCGTTCTGTAGCGACCGAGCTTCTCAGCTCGTGCCGGACCCGATCGTCGCCATGGCCGCGCCGCATTTCGCGCCGGGCCTCCTCTGCCTCACCCCTGCGAGGAGCACGCCATCGAGGCCCCACCGCGCGTGCTGCCCCCATTTGTTTTCCCCTCGCTCACCTGCCCCGTTCCTCTCTCTTCCTCCTTCCCGCGGGCCGCAGGCCGAGTCGCCGTCGCCGACAAATCATCGCCGATGTAGAGTTTCCCAAGCCGAGCCACGACCACACCGAGCTCCGCCGGGCCGAGCTCTACCTTCCTGCCAAAGGAATCGACGGGGAGGCTTCGAATTGACCGTACCGTCCGAGACAGCGTCGCTGACCTCCGAGCTCCGCCGCGGACGGATTTCGTCGCCATTGTGCCATCTCCGACCACCTCCCTCACCGCTGCAAGCTTCTACGCATAGAGGGTGAGACCCTGCACCCCTCCTTGCCCTTCTCCCCTCTCCCCTATCGCTCTACTGCGTGCCCCACGCCGGAGTTTGTCGCCGTAGTCGCCGCTCCTCGCCTCGCGCGAAGGCCGGCCTCACAGCCAGCCCAGGTCGGGCGGGAGGCCGCTGGCGTCTGTTAGGTGGCCGGCCCACCAGCCGGCCCAAACCGGTGGGGAGGCCGATGGCCTCGAGTACCAGGCCGGCCTGCCAGCCGGCCCAGGCCGGGTGGAGGGCTGACTGGCCCAGTTTCTTTTTTTTTCTTAGTGTGCTGTTTTCTTTTCCTCCCTCTTTGCGCATGATTCCCGCTCCCCCTCTCGCGCAGTTAGGAACATCGATTCGATGAGTCGACTACTTCATCCCTCCCCCGCGATTTCTGATAGTATTCTTTTGTATTGTTGTTAAAATAAACTAATTAAAAGAATAAGTTTAAAAGAGAGGGAAATTCCTAAAAATAATAACTATTTATCGGTACCTCAGAAAAATGTGTTCGATATACCAAAACGTTCAGAAAAATATGAACCACCCAGAATCATCATCATCATGCATAGTTGGTCACAACTACTATAATGTACCTCTAGTAGCACTAGAATCACTAAGTTTTAATATGGGGTTATTCCAAACAATGCAAGTAATATAATGGGGACCCCATTTAACTTGTTGATCATGTTCAATACTTTTATGGTGCATTCAAATTGTCATGCCATCATGTGATTGCGCATTGCATATGTTAGCATGTGTGGTGTTTGATTGTATCTTCCCGTGTTTTGTGCACCGGTAGATCAAGAAGGTGAAGTGCCACCCCCGTATCGTGACGATCCCTACTACCAGCCGTGTCAACAAGGCAAGCGTAATCCCCCCTCTGAGCATATCTTATCCTATTTTCCGCAAGTATTTTCTCCACTAGAATATTGCATGCGGTTCTAAATGTCAACCTCTCTTGGATTAGAGTATCCTATAGTTGCATTAAGTTTCCGATGCCAATACCTGTTTCCCTCCTATTATCCATAGGTTTGTATTGTTGGCCTGAGCTACTTTACTATGCTATGTTGATGCTTAGCCATGCTTAGGCAAATGTTATCCGTCCGATGGATATTTCATGTTGGAAACAGGTGTGAAATGTACAGATGATGGTGGAGAATTGTGGTAACAGGTAATGAGATGCTAAAAGGTGGGGATGAGAGGCCACTGTGGTTGTGGTGCTTTGTCTCGTTCTCGCCACCTAGGTGCGAGTTCTTTACCTCCCGAACCAAGACTGAGCGTGCAACCATGCGTGAGGCCTATGCAATTGCAGGAACCCTCATAGACTAAATAACTCGAGCGGGGCTAGCCAGGGTCCTCTAGTTCGGGCTTCCATTTGCGCGTGCGTGATGATGGTGGTATGAACTGGGATGAGGATGGTGGTGTTAGGAAAATGAGTGGTTGTGGGGTGGGGTGTTGTGATCCTGGCAGTCCTACCGCCACTGATGATCCTGGAAAGTCCTTAACGAGGGAGAAGTCGACACCGCTCCCACCCAGCCGGCTTTCCAAGGAAGAGAGCTAATGCGCAGGTAATGGGCCGGACGGTACGCGTGGCAAACATTTGTACACCCCTGCAGGGTTAAATCTTTTCGAAAAGCCGTGTCCACGGTTAAGGACAACTTGGGAAAGGACGATAAGATCATAGAATAACTTTAACGGAATGATTAAAAACTGGGTACTAGAGGTACCACTTCAAGATTGCAAGGTGAGCTTCCTCGAGGGTGATTCGGGGAGGTGCCTTTGATGAACAGGTACAATGGTTTATGATGAGTAAGGTGATGAAAGAAAGAGTTACTTCTTACCCCTTTTCAAAATAATCTGATTAGTCGATGCCATGGAGTTAGGTCTTTTCAGAAATAAAATCAGCTTTATGCAAAACAGCCATAAAACCTTGGAAGCCAATCATCGAGCATATATTAGCTCTTAATCTTGCGAGATCGTCGAACTCAACGTCGTTTTCTTATTTTCAGGAGAGGACTTCACCGCCCTCGAAGGTGGGTTCCTTGTGGACGTCGACGAGTAGTCTGGGGTTCCCAGGTGGCAGCTTGGGACATCCCGGAACCGCTAGCGCTGGATGTTTATTTGTAGGCCTCTGAGGCCATAATTTGGTTCTTGTTATTTAGAACAACACACTTCGCTTCCGCATGTTGTAATGTTGGGTCTGTGACCTCTGGTTGTCGTTTGCTATCTTTCTCTATTATAAGAGTTGAACTATAATGCTTTGTGTCGTAGAGTCTGTGATGTGCCAGTTGTTCCATAAGTCTTGATCTCTCTGTTATGCTTTGATAGTGTGTCTGGTGGTATCGGATAACCGGAGACACAGTATCACTGTATAGCAGTCGGGTCAGGGCGCCACACATAGATCATTGAATACAATTGCTTTGTGTATGATTGGTTGTATCATTGCAATGCCCAATAAACTGTGCATTCATGGAACAAAACTCCCCATCTCCAATGCATGCAATCGATGTATCCAAACATCATAGGGAGCCCTCTTGCCTCATACATTGGCATAAGCCTTGCATGGTCCTATACAATGGGTTCTTTCAAATACTCTTGTCCGAACACCATAAATTGATGGCAAATTTAAACATTATTATTTTGGACGGAAAAGGAAAAAGCCTGACAAGGCAATGTGTTGAATACCTTGCGTGTGTCAATGGCATGTCTGGGCGAAGCAATGCCAGGTGATTCGAGGTACATGGAGGTGGGAGGCAAGGGACATGTCTAGTCCTGACCTTGAGGCACCGCATCAAAGGTCATGGCGATCGACCATGGTCTGCGTAACTCATGCTCATCGTCGAGAGGAGGGAGGCATAGAGGAGGAGGATGATGTCCTCTAGCAGGTCATGGAAGACGTGGTGCATCTCAAGCGGCAATGGGTGGATAGTGTTGAGCTGCATGGTGGCCGTCGCGTTGGGAGAAGGAAGGTGCACGGAGGGCTGAGACCGTGGAGGAGTGGTACGTCGAAAACACAAATTGTACTTTTGAAGTATAATACTCCCTGCAGTTCAGTTGATAGGTGTTGCGTGTATCCCTACGTCACCAATTTTACTAATGTAATATATATTATATAACACAAAAGTTATACTTCTGGAAATATAACATCTGAAGTTTTTTTAAAAATGTAATATATATTTTATATTACGTTGGTCAATTGACGATCTAAGGATACATGTGGGGCCTATAATTTGAAACCGAGGTAGTATAACGTTTCAATTACTATTTTACCAATTCTTATTGAGTATGTACGCTGAATTCCATTTATCATGCTATTTTACTTTGGAAAGCAGAAAATAATTTATATATTCTTTTATTTCAAGAACCTTCTAGACGCGAAACAAATAGGGGGAAACATGGAACAAGTTTTACCCAAACGAAGGTTATCAGAATTGGACACACCCGACAGAAGCAAAAAGGGCGATCAAGGGGTGTTAGTGCGCCAAATCCAATCTAGCACGCTAGAGGGCCCCACAGCCCCCTTGTTTGGACGCCTTTTTCTCCTCTCGCCGAGGGCTTAGTCTTGACCTATTGTGGTTGGAGTCCCAACAGTAGGCACTTTAACGAATTTGTAAAAGCAACTACGAAGGAGCTACAAGGGAGATTACACACCAATTGCTACGGGCGACGGTGGAGAAAAACCTAGGTATAGTTCCACCCCGAATGACTTGCAGGATAACCGCATCCGGACGGAGACATTGTCATGAGCGCGTCAATAAGAAGTAGACACTCCATGGGAGTATGGGACACGCTCATTTGGCGTAGTGAATGAACCAGCTGACGCACATGATCCTGAACTACTACTTTTGTGGTGCTCGTGCATGCGTCACCAAACTCGTAACACATCCCATGCCCGTCCGTGACAGCTCAGTGAACGACCAGCACCAAAACCGGACGTGACAGCACGCACGCATTTCAGGTCCCCGTCGTCTTCCCCAGCTCCTCCAACACGAGCTCACGAAACGGTCGCCCTCCCTCGGTCTCGATCGGCCTACCTGGGGGCTTCTCATCTGATCTACTCCACCAAAGAACATCCACAGAAATACTTCGTGCAGATCATACGCGAGATTTGGTCGCAATATCCAGGCTCGAGTGCAAGTTCAGACGACTGTGCATAGCAGCTACTGCAAGTCTTCGAATCACGAACGGAGCTGGATCGGGAGATGGATGTTCAGATCTGGGGGCATTTGCTACAGGAGACAAGCCGCCTGAGCTCGTCACGGTGGCGGATAGCACAAGATATCATACTTAAATGGGAAAGCTGACAAGAAAGAGCCAGTGGCACCCTGCCCAATCTGGAAATGTGTGGACCGATCCATCTTACCCGATTAGATTGATTTACCAGCAGCGCCGCAGCCGCACAGAGCATGGCAGACACGGCCCACGTGACACGTGTTCTCCCCACGCCCTGCTTCCTCCCTTCTCACTGCCGGGGTGTACCAGCTCCTACCGCACACTGATTCACTAGTTTAGACGGCGATCGTGAGGCGTTCCTCAAACCGATCTAGGGCGACGCCGCCGGTCCACTCCGTCTCCGGTGGTCTTAGGGCATTGGAGGCGTGGCGAATCACGGCCTCTCGCCGGCGCAGAGGGTTTTCGTCCTTTGTTTAGATTTTTTCAGTGTCTTCTTTGAGATGGTGAGGCGTCGGCTAAATCTTGAAGTCAGAATAAGGTCCTCCCCGTCCTATCCTCGATCCGGTGGTGCGGCTAGCGCCAGCGGAGGGCGCGTTGAGGCATTTGTCCGGCGGATCTCCTGGGATCCGCCCGTTTTCGTATTCGTCCGTGTGATTGCAGGTTACGCTCTTTCGATCTACGGTTGTCATCATTGGCGATGGTTACTGCTCTGTGCTCTGGTGCGTTGGTCCCTCAGGGCCTTAGCACGACGACTTCCCGTCTGTGTAATACAACAAACTCTACTACGAAAAGTTTTTACCCGACTCCGGTGAGGGAGGAGTGAGGACAGCGACGCGCCTTCGGCTCGCTTCAGCGTTTGTAGTCGTCGCTAGGTGGTCTGAAGACCTATTTGTAACTTTTATTACTTTTAAATTTTTTATACCGTTGTTGTTGATGATCAATAGATTGATTGGTTGGCTTTTTCGAAAAAAAAATCTGGAGCAAAAAATAACCTCGCTAAACAAGCGGCAGAAGAAACTATCGGAGAGGAGCCCAGAAAACAACCGACGGCCTTCATTTTCTCTTACTTTTCCTCCTCTACCACAAACTCGGATCCCTCGCTCTCCATTACAAAAGGCGCCCACGGGTTCCGGAGTTCTTCCCGTTCGGTGCCCCCCGCCTTATCACCACCCCCTCACACACTCCCCGAGACCGCTCGGCGCAATTCCCCACCACCCCGCCATGAGCGCGGCGGACAAGGTGAAGCCGGCGGCCAGCCCCGCGGCGGAGGACCCCGCCGCCATCGCCGCCAACATCTCCTACCACGCGCAGTACAGCCCCCACTTCTCGCCGCTCGCCTTCGGCCCCGAGCCCGCATACTTCGCCACCGCCCAGAGCGTCCGCGACCACCTCCTCCAGGTGCGCTTCGCCGACCCGACCCGAGATCAGCCGCTTCTCCCGGCGCCCGCTCGCGTCCTGCCTTGCCTGCCGGGGTGTCAATTTGATATGTGCTCTTATTTTCGCGCTCGCGCGTGTGTGTGCAGAGATGGAACGACACGTACCTGCATTTCCACAAGACGGACCCAAGCAGACCTACTACCTCTCCATGGAGTACCTGCAGGGCCGCGCGCTCACCAACGCCGTCGGCAACCTCGACATCACCGGCGCCTACGCGGAGGCCGTCAAGAAGTTCGGATACGAGCTCGAGGCGCTCGCTGGACAGGCATGTGGCCTTCACCTCCTCCTCCTACCCAAGTGCCTCTCATCCTAAATTGGAGTGTGCTTTGTTTAATTAAGTGGCGGTGCTTCGTACTGTGACATTATTTAATTGTTAGTGCTTTGTTTGACCGTGGCATTGTCTAATCGAAGTAAGTTCGTTTGGCTTCTGCAGAAGCGGTTCAGGTATCTGGTTAGGTGGCTTAGATTTGATCCACTATTTAATGGAATAAAAAATGATTTACATAGCTTAGAAGGTATGCTATACGAAGAAGCCATTCCAGAATATTAGATCTGAAACCGTACATTCATCTGGTTTAATATTGTACTATACCCCATTGGTAAAGAAGAGGTGAAAATCCGTCGGTTACTATACTAGCACGAGCAGATCTTCAGGATCTACAATGTTGAGCATATTTTCTCCTCCGTTACCACCATCAATTTATAGGAACCTAGATCTGTCACCAAGAAGCTGACTTAAGTGTTCATGGCACCTGAATTGATATTTTTTGGTTGAAATGTCTGGACCCTCTTTTCACCAGGAACTGATGGTATGAATTATTCTTGAACGCAGGAGAGGGATATGGCTCTCGGAAATGGTGGCTTGGGTAGGCTTGCAGCTTGCTTTTTGGATTCAATGGCAACATTGAATCTGCCTGCTTGGGGTTATGGCCTCCGTTACCGATATGGCCTGTTCAAGCAGCGCATTGCCAAGGAAGGCCAAGAAGAAATCGCTGAAGATTGGCTTGAGGTGCCATTTCTAAATTTTGCATAACATTCTTCACAATCTTTTTTGATTCGATCTCGCTAATAGCTTTGCTCTTTAATATTTTCAGAAGTTCAGCCCGTGGGAGATTGTCAGGCATGACGTTGTATACCCAGTCAGATTCTTTGGCCATGTTGATTTCGCCAGATGGAACGTAAGCATATATGGACACATTGTCAAGTTCTATTGTAGAGAAAATATTGGTTGATAGCTTAAGCTGGAGTTTTTAAGATTTGTGATACCTTCTAAATTCAAAAGGAAAGGTGTGATGCTTGAACTACATTTCTTTTATGCGGCTTGATTTACAGATCTAGGATCTGCTCTGTAGTGTTAAACTAGCAGGTCTACCAAAAAGAATATGCTTGCTAGCCCTGTCCTGTCTTGTAGCAACTTACATAAGAAGAGAAGACAAAGAAAGGTTTTGGTATCACAATGTTTGTTCGAAATTAGATCGTTTTATTTTATATAATTTTCTTGACCCAAAAACTTGAGCGTGTATGAATGTTCGTTCATTAAAGTATGGAACCAAGTATAGCTAGGTAGATTTGGTAATGCTTTATTTAATATGTGGTACACCAGACTGGACCTATTACCACATACTTGATTTATTTTATTTTATGGGTGTTTAATCACTATATATTTTTTTCTTTATCATGCGATAGTCGGAAATCGGCTGGAGGAGAAGTTCTGAATGCTTTAGCCTATGATGTGCCGATTCCTGGGTACAAGACTAAAAATGCCATCAGCCTTCGTCTTTGGGATGCAAAAGCTAGTGCTGAGGATTTCAACTTATTTCAGTTCAATGATGGCCAGTATGAGTCAGCTGCTCAACTTCATTCAAGGGCACAACAGGTTATATGCAATCCTAAACTGACTCACTCAGTTGCTCATATAAGTCGCATTAGTTGAGAATAAATCAGCAGTGGCACCTTTAACCACCTGGATACTGCTCCTGATCGGTGGAACACATACTGAAACCAGTAATTTTATCTTTTGCTTCTTAAATCATGAGCCTAAAAGATCATTACGTAAAGCACCACATCAAATATAACCTGCGAATGTGATAACCATATTTTCTTAATAGATTTCCATGCACCGATCTTCTCATCAAACAACTTGTTAATAAGTGATGCTAAAAAGGTTTAACGTTTATTTTTTGTCGTGAAAGGGATAAATGAGATGTTAATCTATCTTAGCTAATAAGTTGAAAATTATGTATCATGTGTTTCCTATCTTTTATCGGTGCCCATATTTAGACCAGAAGTAGCCATTTTATCTTCTTTTTTCAGTTTCGTCCTTCATTAAGTAGCTAATGATTTAAGAAAATGTTGTACATCCTGTAGATCTGTGCTGTTCTCTATCCTGGTGATGCTACAGAAGAGGGAAAGCTTCTGAGATTAAAGCAGCAGTTTTTCCTATGCAGCGCATCACTTCAGGTAATTAAATAGTACGAGTAACAGTTGGTTTCACTTGGAAGAATGGTTATTGTAAAAGAAAACTGCTCCTGTGACCAGCTTGTTCTTTTTTGTTTGTTTGAGAAATGATGTTAGAGATACTTCCTGAACAGTATGGTTCTATTTTCTTGTATTGTTGCATGCTTTATCAAATTTACACCATCTTGCATGACAAAAATGCTCGATCAAGTTTTGTTAAGGAACGTATAATACATATTATGGTTATTATCATTATGATGACCAATCATTCAGTCCCCATACATTTAATTACCCTTTCTGTTTTCCATGTAGTTAAAACGTGGTTTTATTTCGTATTGTGTCCGTACTTGATTAATCTCCTTGATGAATTTTGACAAGCATAACTGACTATGATTTTTCACAGGATATTATTTTCAGATTTAAAGAAAGGAAGTCGGACAGAGTTTCAGGGAAGTGGAGTGAGTTCCCCTCCAAAGTTGCTGTTCAAATGAATGACACTCACCCGACTCTTGCCATCCCTGAGCTAATGAGGTTGCTTATGGATGAGGAGGGACTTGGTTGGGATGAAGCTTGGGATGTCACGAATAAGTGAGATTCATTTTGTACAACTGATTTATCTTAATTTGATTTCTTTTCTGGTATTTTCCATCAATATTTTACTTTCCATTATTACTTTTACAAGTGTACTTATTAACAAATCTGCCTCATGGTCCAGAACGGTTGCTTACACCAATCATACAGTTCTTCCTGAAGCTCTTGAGAAATGGTCACAGTCTGTAATGAGGAAACTGCTTCCACGACAAATGGAAATTATTGAGGAAATTGACAAGCGGGTAAGTGTAATGTGTCATGCGCCACATTTGTTCTTTCAGTAACCAGTTAACCACAGTTATGGCATAAAATGACGAAGTTGTGCCATTGGCTTGCAGTTCAGAGAAATGGTAATCTCCACCCGGAAGGATATGGAGGGAAAGCTCGACTCAATGAGTGTTTTAGATAACTCTCCCCAGAAGCCAGTAGTGCGGATGGCGAATTTGTGTGTAGTGTCCGCACATACGGTACGTGCAGTTTATTTATTTATTCTTATTCGTTGTCATGTTCTACAGCCTGTTATTTCATTCTCATGTTCTACAACCTGTTACCTCACAGCATGACAAGCTTAACGAGTACTAACTTGATCAGCTTTACTACATAAGATTGCTTTTAACTTTTAATTTTGTGCAAATTCTTATTTATAAATGGCATGAAAATCAATCAAGTTTATATTTACACAGTATTTGGTTATTGTGTTCTATTTTTTTGTTTTTGTTGCCTTTTTCTTAAAGAGAATAAAGACATAGTAAGCACATCAACACTATTGTGGTTTACTTAACAGAGTATCCTCCTACTGGAGTATGATTGTGTTTATTTATATATTTTGCAAATTACAGTATCTTACTCGTTCCGAATCCCACTGTTGTACTTTTTTTAATGACAAGTTGCTAAGAGTTTCCATTAAAATGAATTTTTGTGTGCTTTAGTTGTCTATTCGTCACTCCACCATCTATTTGTCTTCTCATATCATATGAGGTAGACCGTAATGGAGCGCACTTAATTCTTCTAACAGGTGAATGGAGTGGCAGAGTTACACAGCAACATTTTGAAGGAAGAGCTATTTGCAGATTATGTCTCTATTTGGCCAAACAAATTCCAGAACAAAACCAATGGAATTACACCTCGTAGATGGCTCCGTTTCTGCAACCCTGAGTTGAGCGAAATAGTCACGAAATGGCTAAAAACAGACCAGTGGACAAGCAACCTTGATCTTCTCACCGGGCTTCGGAAAGTATGTGTGCATGCTTCTAATCTTGCACCTTTTTGTTAATACCGATCAGAGTTTCACAGTATAACTGAAATTTTTTAACAGTTCGCGGATGATGAAACACTTCACGCTGAGTGGGCAGCAGCTAAGTTAGCCAGCAAGAAGCGCCTAGCCAAGCATGTGTTGGATGCGACAGGTGTTACAATTGACCCGACTAGCCTTTTTGATATACAAATTAAACGTATCCATGAGTACAAGAGACAGCTGATGAACATCTTGGGAGCTGTGTACAGATATAAGAAGTTAAAGGTTTGGCTTCTTTCTTGGATTGCCCGTATTCTTACAGCTTCACTATTTTCATTAGATGAAAAATTCCCAGTATTACGGTTCTGAAATAGGCTTATCTATCATGTTAGGAAATGAGCGCAGAAGAGAAGCAGAAGGTTACACCACGCACTGTCATGGTAGGAGGGAAAGCATTTGCAACATACACCAACGCTAAAAGAATAGTGAAATTGGTCAATGATGTTGGTGCTGTGGTGAACAATGATCCTGACGTTAACAAATATTTGAAGGTATCTATTTTTTCAGCATGTTATCTCATCCTGAACTTATTTGGCAATTCATTCTCAGACACCATTCTATATTGGCATCCATAAAAATATATAATTGTCTTGTAATAGACATTACTGATATACTCCGTACTAAATAGACATTCACTTGTAATTTTTATATTTAAACGATGTTCTTGTTCCTCCCAGGTGGTGTTCATTCCAAATTACAATGTGTCCGTTGCCGAAGTGCTTATTCCTGGTAGCGAACTGTCACAGCACATTAGTACTGCAGGCATGGAAGCAAGTGGAACAAGTAACATGAAGTTCTCACTGAATGGCTGCGTTATCATTGGAACTCTTGATGGAGCCAATGTTGAAATTAGAGAAGAGGTGGGAGAAGACAACTTCTTCCTTTTTGGTGCCAAAGCAGATCAAGTTGCTGGTCTGAGGAAGGATAGAGAAAATGGCTTGGTAAGATATTTTCTGGTAGATAGCGAGTTAGCGCCATACAGGCAATACTAGATTGGCTGGACCTACAAATAGCTAAATCAAATTTGTGGTGCTGCTGGTTCATTAACTTCTTTGTCACGCTATGAGCAGTTCAAACCAGACCCACGCTTTGAAGAAGCCAAGCAGTATATCAGGAGTGGTACTTTTGGTACTTATGACTATAATCCTCTCTTGGATTCCCTCGAAGGGAACTCTGGATTTGGGCGTGGTGATTACTTCCTTGTTGGCTATGACTTCCCAAGCTACATTGATGCACAGGCCCGAGTCGATGAAGCCTACAAGTAAGGATACCAACATAATATATTGGGTCGATGCTTTGAATTCTAGAACTAAGTGGAATTGCAGTTAGTCCCCAAGGTTTCATATGTCGTTCTCTGGGGCATTAGTTACAGGCTTACAGCGAAGATAAAATAACAACCTGAAATTGGGAAGGGATAATTTTGTACTGCTTCCAACGTTGTGACCATCTCACATCATTGTTTCTCCTTACTAGTGCGCTGCTATGCCACCATGTTCCAACAGACTTCACTACAAATAATATAAAGCAGTGCTAGACTTCCTCGTCGAATACTTTAACCAAACTATCAGGACACATTTGGCATAACTTAGTCTTTGGCTAGTACCAAATTTCAAATTATTATCATTTGTAAGAGATGGTCAGGATCGACTTGCATGGCTATGCCAGATGACCAATAATGAGTATAGTTTGCTAATTTGCTGAGTAGCAAAGAATGATCGTTTGCTCATGTTTCCATGACAGGGATAGAAGAGATGGACCAAGATGTCTATTCTGAACACAGCTGGAAGTGGCAAATTCAGCAGCGATCGTACTATTGCCCAGTATGCAAAGGAAATATGGGGGATTACTGCTAGCCCTGTTCCATGAAGAGAAGACGCAGTGGCGACGAAGTTCGCCCGATGCTAATGCTTGGCAGTAATAAGGATTGATAGTTATCCTCGGTGAATAAACCCCTGCTTCCGTTGTACTGGCTGAGAAGAGAGTAGCAACGTACGAAGCTTGTTCTGTTGCGTATCCCTTACACTTTTAAAGTGCATGGAGGATGCACTGTTCTTTTGCTCTATGTGTTTTTGGTCTGTAACAACACTATCTTGATCTGTACTGGAATCTTCTGGTTATCAATAAAACAATTCTGAGCTTTTGGTTATCTTCGGTATCAAAATGTATCAGTTTGCTACCAAGTTGTCATACTTCCGGTCTTCCAGAACTCATCAGGCCCAAAATCGCACGGGTACATATAATTTGTCAAACTTTGGGGAGCTTATGATTTCTCAAGTTCTCTTAGATGAACATACTTGTTCTGGGTACACCCTGACGTATATTAGAAAAAAGAAATTAGACGATGTGTCCTTGTTCATTTTGAATGGTCTTTGTTTAAAGTTGTCTTGAATCTCGATAGCATATACTCGAGACTTTGGATTAGCATCCAACCATGAAATGTCCTTAATTCGGCCTCATTCATATGCAACATATGAGACATTTCGGTCACCCAAAACTACACACTACTAAGATCAAGTTGTGCGACTTTAGTGAAAGGTCCTTCGTGCAATAGTACTAATGCAACAAGTGGAGTGACTCATCATGAGAATGGTAAATTTTAATTAGGGACTAAAATATGTCAAGTCATTCAGGGGAAAAGAACAGAATGGAGCGCTTTGTTTTTTCAACAGGACTGAACCTCTTTGCTCGGCACCTCTTATCTTTTGTCCCCCAAATCATATTCAAATTTTCGAAAGGAAAGGAATCAGGCAATACTCCACTCCATTACAAACGGGATCCAAGTCTCCACAGGCACACACTATCACGGCCAACAGAAGTTACAGAGGCTAGTAGATGTACGGGATGACGGCCTTCCGCTCCGCCGGGTACTCGGCGCCGAACTTCTGGAGGTACCACCGGCGGTGGTCCCTTGCCCTGGGCGCGAGGTTGGCGCAGGTGTAGAGGAAGAAGGCCCACGCCGCCAGCGACCACGCCACCAGGCAGTAGCCGAGCCACTCCACGATCTCGCCGAAGTAGTTGGGGCATGTCACGGCATCGAACCATCCGCCCCTGGGGATCTTGTACCCGCCGCCGGCCTCCTTGAGCCGCAGCAGCTCCTTGTCGGCCGCGATGTTCGTCCGCATCCCCCACGCGAACAGGGCGAGCCCGACGACGCAACGGGCAAGTGTGAGGAAGGCGTGGGTGGGGGACGGTCCGGCGGCGAGCGCCCAGGAGCGGGCCTGGACGTAGGCGTTGAGGAGGTTGAAGCTGAAGCCGCAGGCGGCGACGAGCGCGGGCATGGGCGCCGGCGCGCGGCGCAGGCGGAGGAGGCGGAGCGGGTGGACGAAGGTGCGGTGGACGTAGTGGAGCGCGAAGAGCGCGGGCGTGAGCGCGGCGAGCGGGGAGCCGGTGGAGAAGAGGAGCGGCAGGGGGCAGACGAGGAGCGGGAGCCAGAGGGAGGGGCTCTCCATGGCGCACCAGGCAGCGCCGCCGGGATGGCCGGGCCCCAGCCCGGGCGGGAGAGCTTGCCGTACGGCGCGGAGATGTAGCGGAGCGTGAACACGGTGGTCGGGCTGAGGATGAAGAGGGCGAGCAGGCACCGCGTGAACACACGTCGTCGCCCGCGGCGGCGGATGGGTCGGACATTTTCGGTTGGCTCGAGGCGTGTGTTCTTTCTCTCTTGGGTTTGGAGACGAGTGCGGCCGCCGGGAGGAAGCTGAAGTGCGCTGTGCGGATATGGCCTGCAGTTAATTGGGAATTTGTGGTTAGATGGGGCGTTAACGTCAAGGGCCGCAGCGCAGGGAGAGGAGGCGAGGCGGAGGGGACGAGAACGATGAACTGATGAGCTCTCGTCTTGTGATCGGCGGCCACGGTACTTGACTGCCGATTGATTGCGGTTGTTTTTACGCCGGCGCAGCCGCATCTAGGACGGCGTCGGTCGTGGGCTGAATGATGACGCGCAGCACCCGAAAGTACCGATGTGATCCGATTCGGCGGAAAGGGAGATGCCACATGATCCACCAGCGTGATGTTACGTGATGCCGCTTTTGTTAAGGTTTTACAGGCCGGCTGATTTTGTGGCGCTCCATCTGTAATGAGTGAAGGCAATTTGCTTTTTATTCAGTTATCAGAGCATCCCACTGGGGCCTTAAAATTCGTGTCTGGCATCCCAATTGAGACCTAATTGGAAGGTGTCGGACATGTGTCCGTTCGAATGGAGGGTTCTGCCCACAGTGGTGCCCCAACCAAAAAAACTTGAATTCAAAGGATTTTAAAAGCATTTCAAATTTCATTCATATTTAGTGCATATTATAAAGTATATGAACGAAAATTGAAAAAAACTTAAACCCTACCCGCCAAGCCTACTCCTCCTCACACTTGTCCCAGAACGAATAGTCGTCGATGTCGTCGTCAAGGTGCACCACGGTGGCGGAGCAGGCAGCACAGCTGGTGGAGGCGCCGTCGAAGGAGGAGGCTGGGTCGTGCTCGCTAGGGTCGCCATGAGGCCCGACGAGTCTCGCTCGATGGTGACCACCGAGTCGCTGAGCGCCGCCAGTAAGCTCGGGTTGTCGCCGTCGTGCTCGTTCCGCAGCGCGGACGGCACGTCATAGCCCGCCGAGATTACCTCCACCGGCATTGCCTCCGTCCTGGGGCGACTGCGCCCGCGCGCGTGGCGAATGCTCGCGGTGTTCGCGTCCGCGGATAACGATGCCGCCTTCACCACGCGGCGGCGAGCGGCGCTCCTGCTTCACCGGCTTGCGCATGGGAGGGATGTCACGCCCCAAACCACGGCCTGGGAGAATGACAGCCGCCGTACACTTATGGGTGAAGAACCCATAAGCATACAAGGCTTAGAATAGTGAAATATCATCAACAAAAGCCAAGCAAGGTCTCCACTTTACTCATATCAAATATTACAAGTACAATTTATTTTATTACATTAGCAGCGGAATCTTCTCTTATTGGTGTTTATCTTGACTACTACACTAGATGTCACCACATGGATCCTCGTCTATCACTTCTTGATCTTAACCTTCGTCTGCGCATACCAGATAAAAATAAAAGGACGTGAGTATGTTAAACATACTCAGCAAGAATAAACACAATTCAAATGCCTTTGCACATATGCACAACTCATTAAAACTTAACACTCCATATCGCCAATTCGAAACCAGTTGGCATAATAAACCAAATACCACCAATTGTAGTATCATCACACAAATATCATATTTAAGTGTTAGTCTCTGCAGAGTATCAGCAAAACCAATTGTCATAATCCCACCTTGTGATAGTATCGATCTCTGAGAATCACGTCGCCGAGTCCCCTACTTGTGTGGGCCTTCCCATCCAGGCCTTCACATCCCACACCTTTCAGGTATCGACCGTCTCAGGCTAGATACACCACGCTTTTCATGATTATGGCCAACCATTTTGTTGATATATGATTCAATATTTTATCTTGATCAATAAATGGACATATGAGTAGCTCTAGAGAATATGGAAATTAATATCACACAAAATAGGTATAAGTAATTCAACCAAAGAAATCATTCAAGGAAACAAAAGCAAATCAAATAAGCATTAAAACCAAAGAAATCATTCAAGGAGAAGTAAACCACTCAAGAGATTTCTGGTATACGCAGCTTGCCTTGCGCTTCTTCGGGGATTAAACTTCTGTCTCCTCTGGACCTAAGCATGTTACATAGTATCCATAAGTTTTGTAAGTGTACTGACATTATTTCTTAACACGTTTCTTCATTTAAGATTTAGTAAGATTAATCGTGGCTAATTCTTCTTAAATACATGTATGGTTCATGTACTAGTTCTGTTGCCATGCATGTACGAGCTAGTCATCATTATTCTTTCACTTTCTTGTCTCTGTTCACGTTCCAAGTATATTCATGCATAGCTAGTTTAGTTCACTTGATCAGTTCATGTGTCAAGTATTTCTGTATGATCTTATTAATCATCTGCACAAATAAGTGTTCATTTGTACGCCGTCGCCACCGGGTCGACAAGCATGGTCACAGCCGTAGCTCCGGCAGTCGTCGCGGCGCCGATGGCAAGCGGGTAATTAAATTAGAGGACAGATTAATTACGGGAGACTCTATTTGACTTGTTCATCTGATTAACCATTACTCCAGTATATACGTGCAAATGTTCTTTAGCTATTTTGATCAGAACTAGTAGGAAGCAAGTGCAACATGCTCTTGAATGGAAAGATGGATCGGTGGATCTTAAGCTTAGGAAAAGCATTGACTAGTACATCAGCTAGGAGATCAGCATGAACCGGAATAACCACCAGAACTAGATTAACTATACTAGTTGCTTACCTTAGGACTCCCGACTTGATTTAACAGATTTCCGGCAGCGGTCTGCTCCTATCCTCTAAAGGCTAGCTCAAAGAGCAGAAGCAGAGCTTCCTATCGGCGGAACAGAAAGAATGAGATGCTAGCTTGATTGGCTGATGGCGAGAGGCTCTAGCGGCATGGGTATTTATAGGTCAGAACCTCGTACACGATCGAAGATATTTTCAGGCAGAGCAGATAAGAACCAACGGAGGAAGCTTGGCTGCCAAGGATGAGGATAAGAACAGAGTATCCTTACCTTTTTATTTAACCAAAGTAGGATAATGTTGGAGACGGTAGGACAAATATCTAGAAACCTTACACTAAGTGTTGTTGCCACAGCGGCAACCTAGCTACCTCTCTCACTCAGCTCACTCACGAACGGAGGTAGAAGAAGAAGTGCTAGGCTGATTTTTCCGGCGCACTTACGCCTCGGCGCACAGACGCCCTATTTTCTGTATTTCTGGACACACCAGTACAAGCACTCTACCCCGAGCACACACACGCCTAACACAGGAGACTACATTTTCTCCTCTCAGGTTTACTCCACACATGAGCTCGCAGACTCTTTAAATAGGCTCACGCACGCACTAGCTAGCCGGCCACTCCGGCCACTAACCCATGCCTAACTAACCACTAAGTACATGCACCCGTGAGCACCTTTCTCTCAACAGCCACGCACGACTCGGCCAGCTCCAACGCACTCCACGGCCGCAGGACTCGGCTGCCAACCGAACCACGCACGTCAAGATTAGTGCTAACATTTTCCCCCTTAATCTTGACGTGTTCGTCGTCGCGGCCGTCGTTGTACTCGTCGCCGGCCGCCGCTCGCCACCGTGCCGCAACTCGCCGGTGACTCACCTCCATGTTGTCGCCGATGCCGCACACCTCCTCAACGACTCGCACATGGACTTCTATTCGCCACCGGTGCCGCAACTCGCCGGTGACTCGCCTCCATGTTGCCGCCGATGCCGCACACCTCCTCGACGACTCGCACATGGACTTCTATCTCCTCCTGGCAATGGCCTCACGATTTGGCCATCACCTCCTTGCCGCCGGTGGCACAACTTACCGGGTAGCACATCTTCTCCTTCGCTCGTGACACAGCTCGACGACGACGGAGACTCGGACCTCGACGAACAAGGCTCTGATACCAATTGTTGTTGCCACAGCGGCAACCTAGCTACCTCTCTCACTCAGCTCACTCACGAACGGAGGTAGAAGAAGAAGTGCTAGGCTGATTTTTCCGGCGCACTTACGCCTCGGCGCATAGACGCCCTATTTTCTGTATTTCTGGACACACCAGTACAAGCACTCTACCCCGAGCACACACACGCCTAACACAGGAGACTACATTTTCTCCTCTCAGGCTTACTCCACACATGAGCTCGCAGACTCTTTAAATAGGCTCACACACGCACTAGCTAGCCGGCCACTCCGGCCACTAACCCATGCCTAACTAACCACTAAGTACATGCACCCGTGAGCACCTTTCTCTCAACAGCCACGCACGACTCGGCCAGCTCCAACGCACTCCACGGCCGCAGGACTCGGCTGCCAACCGAACCACGCACGTCAAGATTAGTGCTAACACTAAGGTCCTTCTATTTTTTTCTTTTCTTTTATCTAGCATGTCAGTAGTACATGCAAATTCTCTTGTTTCTCTTCAAATCAAACATGCAAATTTTGGGTTATTACAAGGGAAGCGCGGCATCGGTGGAAGGAGGCGGAGCGAGGGTGCCGGCTTATATCGTGGCGATGGGCGGTGCGGCCGGCGTTAATGCGATACGTGGGGAAGCCGCAACGCCGGCCGCGTGGCCTGTGGAGCCGTCGTGTCGTCTGGGTGCCGTTAATGGCATGTGTGTGGACAGGCGCACCGAAACCGCCGCCGGCTGTGCCATCAACGCGGCCAGACCGGGCTCATGCATGGCGTGATTAATAACGCCTGCGCGCTCCAGTGTGTATGGCGGGTGGGGGCGACCTATCGGAGGGCATGTCCGCCCCATGTCTGGCACCCCCGAGAGAGCCTTCAAACTTGGGGCCCTTTTGCCGGACATGAATTCGCTCGGGCTGAGCACTTGGGGGTGCCGCTAGGGGCTTTTTTTGCGTCCGGACCCCATTGGGTTTTTGGGTGGCCATTTGGAGGGTTCCCGTGGAGATGCTCTTAGATACTCCCTCTGTTCCACAATATAAGATGGTTTAGATGTTTTAAATGTTGTCTAGATTCACACTAAAATGAGTAAACATGTAAATTAAAATGTGTATAGATACATGTGAATGTGGAAAATGACTAAAACATCTAGAGCGGAAGGAGTAGAAAATAGAGCGGAGTCAATTTTCTGCGACTATTTTCACCCGTCTCGGTCGATTCATCGAGTGTCAGCTACGACAATTTAACAGTTGTTGACGCATAGTGGTTGCTACTACTAGCGACATACACAGGCACTGATTGGATTCTTGTTACTACAATACTACTTGCCACACAAAACAAGTAACGCGAGTTTGGGTCAAACAAACACTTATTATTCCAGCCTTCGCCAAGTCTACTGTCATCCTATCACAACTTTCTGTCAAGAAATTTGCAGAACAACAAAGATGTACAGCTGGACCAATCTCATCCTCAACAAGATGTTGAAATCTAAGACCGCTGAACCACCTATGATCAAGTTTGCAAGCAAAACTGTCAAACCCGATTGTTACTCACTTCTTCCACACGACGACCAAATAAAACGAATACAAAGAACTTAAGCTGATTGGAAAATGTTGATATGTGATTTCACTCGCCTCTAGAGAAAGACTAGTCTACATACTTGGAGAAATTTGTTGACGAGTATGCCCCAATAGTAAATTTAGTGCTATCCCGGTTTGAAAGATTACTTCCCTACTTCCTCCGGCTAGTACCTTGCAAGGGCTCGGGACACTCCTTTAATTCCTGTCACTTAGGGTGTGTTCGGTTTGCGTCACCGCATGGAATGTAATGGGTTGGACCTGCACCCAGAGCAGATTCGTGTGTTCGGTAGGAACTGGAACCAGAACCTAGCGATACCTGGAAAACGAATATTCGGCATAGATGCGAAATTGGGTGGCACCTCCAAATTGGTGGAATCACTCGGTACCGAGGCGAGCTTTCTTGTCGCTTAGCCTATCTAACAAGTTGGTTTGGGTTAGTAGGTATGTGACCAAGAACTTCGGTTAGGTGTGCTGGCTGGTATGTGAACTTGACATGTACGGAGTGTAATGAACTTCGATTATGTCTGCTTTTGGACTTGACATGTATGGACTGTAATGAACATGGTTGAACTTTATCGCTTTTAGATGAGCTATGTGGTACTGTTGCTACCTTATGATATTTCGGTTCAAATTTGTCTTATTTGTGATCTCATATCTGTATATGTTTATTGTTGTATATGGTGAATTGTTTTTGTTGAAAATACAAAGGAAATGCTGCCCAAAAATCGAATTATATGTTGTCCAAATGAATGAAGCTAAACTTGTGTACGTTTTGCATCAGATGCATATGGGACGTAATCTCACCATTCATATGAAAAGGGTGAGCTGAAACAGATTCTTCTCATTCCTACTCTCCAACCGAACACAGGACTAGAATCAACCCATTCCCTATTTTGCAGTAACCGAACATAGGAATGGAACCAACCCATTCTCAAGAATGAAACCATGACATTCCATTTCCTTTGGTTCTCAAACCGAACACACCCATAGTTATTTCAGATAACAGTAGGAAACCCCTACCGCGTCATATTGGATTTTATAAATGGTGGAGAAATTTACAATGAGTGAGTGGAGTCTGAGCTCCCATGTCAAAAGTCCAAGAGTTTACATGGCATCCAACATTGTTGCATTCCCTCTTTAAGAGAGGGTTTTGCTCTATGCATTACAAGAGTGAAGAACTCATTGAACATGAAGATACATTCTTCTATATTAAGTTGCACATTATCAAAGATAATTTTGTTCCTGTGATTCCATAAACTCCAGCACCCAATAATCAGATATTCCTTGAAGCAAATGTTCTCAAATCTATTTCTGCCATCCATAAGCATATACATGAGATCCAAATCATTATTTCATTCTTGACTTAGCCTCCACCAGAAATTTTGGCTGAAATCACATCCAAAAAATATGTGCTTCATAGTTTCATTTGGGTTATCCTGACACAAAACACAGTCTGAGTCCTCTAATTGGAAATTCTTCCTTGATTAAAGGACCCTTGTGTTGAGTCTGTCCTGAAGCAGGAGCCAGAAGAAAAAATGGTGTTTAAGCTGCACACACAAGTTCCATATCCACAGAAATGGCGATGGTGCATGAATTGCTGGAGTTAAAGTCGAGTACATCTTCTTCGCAGAGTATTTTGTGCCATTATATTGAGATCGGAAGTCCTTCTCCATATGCATATCCAGGTTGGTTAGGTTTTCCGAAAGTGCTTCACTCTGCTCAAATACAATCATGGGCATGTGAAAATGCTCCAAACAAATGTCTCCTCATTGATTTCAGCCAAGTGCTTGAAAGATATATCTTGGTTTTTGGAGAAATAGAATAAATATGGGAATTCAGTACTGTCATTGTTTTCTTTCTGATTATGTTTTCAAAACCTGACTATTCTCCCATTACCAATTTTGCAGGATGTGAATTGCACATAAGAATTTCATGGTGATAAAATATCTTTCCACCAAAAGGAACCACAGGGTGTATTGGCTTGAAACAATTTATCATTCTGGTAGTGAGCTTCCCAAATGAGCTGTACCCATGATATATCTTTCCTGTTCATGAAACTATGAAGATGTTTCATTAGGAGAGCAAAATTATGAATTCTCAGTTTCATAAACCCTAGGCCGCCTGTTTTTTTGGAAGGCATACTTTTGTCCATTTTCCAAGCAATTGTCTCTTTTATTAATATTTTTCCCTCTCCACAAAAATCATGTAGCAGAGCCCTTCACATGGTCAAGAAAGCCAAGTGGCATCTGAATGGTGCACATGGCAAATAGAGGCATTGCAACGAGGATGGATTTAATATCAGTTAGTCTACCATCATATGAGAGCATAGAAGCAATACCACTAAATCTTCTGTTAATTCTTTATGCCATAAATATGAAATGTTCCATTCTTGGTTTAGTGGTGCCCATAGGAAGCCCCAAATATGTTAAAGGCAGTGATTCAGGTTTACAACCAATAATATTTGCTAGATCTTTACATCTACCAGGGCTAATGTTGATAGGTTCCAGCGAGGATTGGTTAGAATTAACTTTTAGTCCAATGATAGATGTGAAGACTTGAAGTATATTAATGATGGCAAGGAGTTGAGTAGGACAAGCAGGCCGAATTATGAGTGTATCATCAGCATAGTGAATAATATGAAATTCCAGGCCAAATGAATGATCTAAAGACAGCTTAAGAATAACATCTTGTCAAGCTTTGTTAACCATGAATTGCAGTAGTTCTGAGGCAGATAGAGTTGTGGTGAAATGAGATCCCCCTGTCGAACCACTCTCTTGCAGTGAATTTTTTCCCCTCGGACAGCATTCAATAAAACAAAGCAGCCACACTATTCTATCAAAGAAATCCCATTGTATCCATATTTCACCAAAACCAAGACATCTCGTGATTTCAATTATTACACGGCTATCCGCTGCTGTCAAATGCCTTCTCAAAGTCAATTTTGAAAATAAAAACTTTCTTTTTTGATTTGTGGCATAGATGCAAATATTCATAAGCCCATGCAAGCGTCCTTCCTTTCATAGTATGGCCGTCAGTAGGCATCGCGGTTCCGAGGGACGTGTCATTACATGACGAGGTGTCATTAACACGACATGGTTTCGGTAGACAATGGGATGTTCTAGATGTTGCACTACTCGATGGTAACTGCACTCCTTTCCTTGATACGACGACAACGGTTCCTAGCGGCTGGCGGTTCCCAGCAACAATGTTTCTCCCCTCCTAGCAGTGGCTCCTCCTGGCAGCGAATTCACAATGGCGTCTCCCTCTAGTGGCATCGTCCTCGTCGACAACAACGGATAGCCGTGCCTCCAGGGAAAATACCCTCGAGATCCTTGTTCAAGAAAAGGATCTGACGGTAGTGCTTCGGTTCTGAGTTATTCGGTGCCCGACTTGTGGCTTGTTGGAAGCACATTGCATTTGTGCTTCACTCTGGGTGTATTTGGGTTGTCATGAACCACTAAAGGCAAACCATCGAAACCATTTGGCGGTTGACGAGTACATTTTGCATCATGATTCTCTTAGTGTTTTACATTGCCTTGTATAAGCAATGTGTATGAGAAGACCAACCATAATTGGCATGCAACCAATTAGGGTTTTTGCACGCATGCATTGAATTAATTAATTATCGAACTAATGACTCATGAAATCATAAACATTATTTTCTGCCAAATTGAGATGAAACCCTAGGCAGTAAGGTACAATGAAATCGAACAATCAAATATGTATATGCACATTAGCACGACTTCAACAATAGGTAACCACTTAATACGAGCGAAATCGAAGAAATATACACAAGATGAAACCCTAAATCGAGTGATCTGTATGCATGTCATCAAGAACCACCAAACTAATCGTCCTACATACATATTCCGTCTCCTATATTTCATAAGCTAAGGAGTAGAGCTTACGACCATTGCTGACTTGATGAAGCACTTGCTCACGTCAGGAGAGATGTTGGTGATGTAGCATGTTCCGATGGTGGGAGCGGATGTCGCCATCTGGATCTTCCCATCATCGATGGTCACGATGATGCTGAGAATGTGTCAGCGACAGAGGAACCACATACGAAGAAGAGAGAGGAGATTGACGGGAGAGTGAGTGGTCAGGAGATTTATGACATGTGTTCTCGAATCCTCGAAGGGAAGCCTGGTTGGGCGCCCAACCTACCAAACAAATCTCTAGAGTTTTATTTATCTCCATTTCCGTTGGGGGTTCTTTTTTCTCCAAGATTTAGAAGATGCCAACTTTTTTTTAGGGTTTAGAAGATTCCAGCCAGTTTTTTTTCACTGTTTAGAGAAGAATGTATGGGCCAGGCCCAACGACCAACTCGGAGAAGGCGCACTATACATATGTACGAACCGTGTGCCGTCCAATTATGAGCAGGATCTTGCCAGATCAAAACGGCGCTAAAGTATTTATTTCGCTCATATACAGCACAGAAATACAGCTACGACGCTGCTGTACGTAGGCCGAAACGGAAGTGACGCGAGAAACTTTCTGAAAGAAATTCCACGTGGTAGCCGGGCTGCAGCCTTTGGTGGATCTCGCCGTCCACGTCAGCGAGGCGGCCTTTTCCGCAGCGGAATCCGCACTCAAAACTCTCTCCCCCCTGACAGCTGGACTGTCTCTGGATGGATCCGTTGTACGTTGTTGCATATTAATCCAGATATGGTTGATTCAAAAAAAAAAAACTCTCTCCCCCCGCACCCTCCTCTCCTTTTCCCCATCGGTTCGGTTTCCCTTTCCTTACAAGAATCACTCGAATCTGTCGGGGCGCAGAGCCGCACGGGAGGAAAGGAAACGAGGAAGGAATCGCCGCGCGCGCCGGAGAGTTTTCTTTTCCGGTTAGGGACGGGACGGGATGGACGCGGCGGCGAGCAACGGCGGCCTGCTGTACCACGAGGTGCAGGAGGGGAAGCTCTGCGCCGTGCACTGCGTCAACACCGCCCTGCAGGGGCCCTTCTTCTCCGAGTTCGACCTCGCCGCCCTCGCAGCCGACCTCGACCAGCGCGAGCGCCAGGTCATGCTCCAGGGCGCAGAGGGCGCCGCCACAATCGCCGCGGGGACTTCCTCGCCGAGGGCGAGGGCTCCCACAACGTCTCCCTCGGAGGCGACTTCAGCATACAGGTAGATTTCCCGGCTCCTTTTTCCTAGGTTAAATTCGGTTGTCGAGATGCCCCGAGACTCCTAGGTTGTCTTACCTGCGAATTTAGGGTACGCCTGATGTAGAACGTTGCTTTGAATCTAGAAAAGGGGCAACAGCCTATAGCTTTTAATCTAAAATTTGTATTTATATTTTGTATGGGCGTCTTGATATGCATTATCCTAGCCATGGTGAAGAGATGTTTATTCATATGTAATAATACTAGTTATAATTCTAGGAAAAGATCTGAAAGTTTTCACACATAGAGATGAAGTACCGTTGGAACTTTTGTCCACGAACTTAAGCGAAGCCATATCATTCTCACCAAAGCCCCAACATATATTTAGGGCACCATATGGATTCGTATCCATCCAAGCCATTGGCATTTGCATGATTTTCCTTTTATTGCACAAATCGTCTACTTGGCGAAGTTGCTGCCGATGTTAGGCTTGGAGCACCATGTATTTCTGAGCAAGATATTTCCTATAGGCTTGCTCTTTTCAGCATTACTACAGAAGGCTTTCTATAGTTGATTTTAGGTATTTCTATTCGCGATGGCAAGCGATCTCGTAATGGTTTGTACTTCTCTATGTTACGTAACTTGGCGTACGTAAATGCATGTGTCTGCATGCAATTATTGATTTGTAGTTGTTTTATTCTGCTGTGATTGCACTTTCCGCATTTATGTATTTTCCGTAGGCCACGTTTTAGTTGTTTTATTATTTGAATTTTGTCGTGTATCGAATTGCTTACGTTAAGAATACGCAAGCAGATTTCTAGTTATTAATTCTACTGTGATCTTGTCCACCTTTATCTACTTTCCGTACGCCTTGTTATTTGTGTTCTGTCGTGTACTGGATTGTTTACGTTAAGAGTAAACTCAAGCAGATTTTTAGTTATTTATTCTGCTGTGGTTACACTTGTCCACATTTATGTACTTTCGGTACGCCTTGTTATTTGAGTTACTGAATTCCTTATGTTAAGAACTTCAAGCTTATAGCTGTCTTGGTTTCAGCCCTCAAATCAAGTGTGTTGGTTAGTATTGAAGTTGGTAAATGGTTTCGCCTTCGATGGCCAGTTCTTTAAGTCAAAGTCGGTGATGATTTTTCTCCGTGGAAATTTGAATTGGTACCAAAAAAAAAAAGAGCAAGCCTCAGACACGTTAGTGTTTTCTAAATTAAACTTGTCTAGAATCAATTCTGAAAGCAAAAACTTGTCATATGAATTTTTAAGTCCTTGGTAATATATCATTAAAGTGTGCAAGCAATATATATGTGCAAATGAGGACATGAGATGCGATTGCATTTGTATGCTGTTATATATCAAATTTTAACAATATTCACAATTTCTTATGATTCAGGTAAAAATGTTCAATGACAAACTATGTGATGACACAAAAGAAAAAAATGCTACTGTAGCAATTTTCCAAGTCAATTGAATGGCCCTGGTCGAGTTTTTTGATTAGTCATATTCAATAACACAACCAGATGAGTGTTTTCCTCAGTGCCCATTACTACGAACCACACCACTAATGCAAAACCTAAAGATAAAAGCATGTAAGGAAGAGAATTACTGCCGTATATATGTCTCTTTATATCCGTTACTGGAACATGATTTGATCCCAAACGCAAGTACAAATAGCGGTGAATATTTTACCACTTCTTTTACTGAAGGAACATTTTTTTTACAATACACAGCGCTAAGGATTTAGTGACTCAACATGATACTGCTTTTTTATCAGCTCTTATTTATCCTCCATGCATTTCATTGAAGTTGTCATGGTTTGAAAATGTACAACTATATCAACCGAACAGTTTGATTTACTTGCTAAATTCTAGAATCTTTTGTTTCCTCATCTGGTAGCCATAATATTTATCTTAAACGAATATTCTTTTTTTCTACAAGAAATGGAAGAATAGAACAAAACACTAACTAATTCGTGGACATTGTTTGATCTTGCACTGTTTTATTACGCATTATTTTATCCAACAAGGATATTTAGTTCCCATACTATTGATCGGTTTCTTTGTAATTGTCTACGATAACAGTACATGTTATCTAGAGAGTTGATAGATTTACATCTTGTAAGAATTATATTGTATTGAATTAGCATTGTCTTGTAACCTAAGTTAGGTTTCTATTTGTTCACATTGATCATTCTCTATGGCTTTGAAACCATGTTTCATCTGAATAAGTTTTCCACAGCAGAGTCTTTCTTCATGTACTGTTATGTTGAATCTGGATTTCCCATATGGGCGCCTATTTAGGAAAAATATTACATGGTCAAAATCATCTATTTATTTCCATGTGTACGGCTCATGTGCTTCATTGGCTATACTTCAGCCTAAGACTTCTTAGATCTAAGACGAAGTGATTTTGATGCTTGGAGTAGTAAATCGGAAATTAGGTTTTCTAACACTGCAGTTCTATTGAATGCGGATTTTAATCTATTATTACTTGCTGCACTTGCACTCCCATGTTCATAGTCTCACCTGAACAATTTTTCTACAGGTTCTGCAGAAGGCACTGGAAGTCTGGGACCTCCAAGTTGTTCCCCTTGACTCCCCAGCAGCTGGGTCATCCTTATTTGACCCAGAGCTAGAAATTGCTTTCATTTGCCACCTGCAGGACCACTGGTTCTGCATTAGGAAGGTGAATGAGGAGTGGTATAACTTCAACAGTCTGTACCCTGCTCCCGAGCATCTGTCAAAGTTTTACCTCTCAGCTTACATTGACACCCTGAAGGGAGCAGGGTGGAGCATCTTTGCGGTTAGGGGCAATTTCCCTAAAGAGTGCCCGATGGCGACAGAAGGCTCCAACGGTTTTGGGCAGTGGCTGCTTCCTGACGATGCACGGAGGATTACAGCCTCTTGTAACCAGGTGCAAACACCCACTCGGCAGCAAGTCGTCTCTCCTCTCCGCAATCCATCAGAAGGCATGAGTGAGATGGAGCTGATTGCGGCACAGCAGGAAGAAGCTGACCTGAATGCTGCTATAGCTGCTAGCCTGATGGATAGTGGGGGTCCATTTGCCAGCCATAGTGCAGCTCAAGAAGAAAGCATGCCTCAGGTTGTTCTTCCAAGTGAAGCTGCATCTGACGTAGTCAGCAAAGATACCAATCTTGAGGAGCAAGGAGCTAATAAAGCGGAAGCAAGCGAGCCCGGAGGCGATGGCATTGAGGAGTCTGCTCCAGTCAGCTATCCAAGGGAGAGGTCTCCCCCTTCAGAGAGAAGACAATGAGTCAATGATAAAAGATGCTTAGGATGACATGTTCCATTTGGGCTGGAACCGCGTTGAACTATACAGACAGAAAGTGAAAAGTGGATAATGCGTTTAAATTCCCCTCCATGAGGGGCAATTCTGTCCTGAACTCCTGATTTGGGAGTGCTGTATACAACAGAGTCTGAACCTGCCTGGGTTTTTTTTAAACTTTGACATGTGTATCGTTATGTGCAACCTGCATAGAGACTAGAAATGGAGGTTTTGCTTCGGTTTTTTTTTAAATATAATTCTTCTTTTACATATCCTGCCAGCTTTTCTTTGAATATATGATGATTACATGAAGGGTCACATTGTTGGTTTAGAGAATCTCCACCCGGCTATCTCAACGTTATGATTTTTCTGATTAGTACCATCGATGATCGCCCTGGCATGCGATTGCAAAAATTTAGTGAAACATATGATCGTATGCTTTTTCACAGGAAGAGGGGCCGGCCGGGGTCCTATGATTCTCAGGCTTACAGGTGATCCTGGGCCGTGAGGTTGAACAAAGTATAATAGTAAGTCTGTGAAAGAAGTTTTAGTTGTATTGCTTTGTCTTTTGATGGTGGTTTGTAGGAAGTCTCATGTTTAGTAGAGACAAGAGTTGGATGATGTTCTCGTGTGGTTTTGTAAGGGCCTGATTGATAGAGGTGTTAAGTAAGCTGCAGGTGATATATCTGTGTTGTTTTGGGCCGGTGTCGATTGCAGTTTATGTTAGTTGAAAACTGGAGTTTCTATCATCTGTTCCGGTGATATGAAACTGGGAGCAGAGCTCCTTTCCTCGAAAAAAAAAACCCGCCATATTTGTGCTGCATAGATAGGTACGGCTTGGATAGTGCACACCATGCGCAGGTTCGCTTTGTCCTCTGGCGAAAGGGACGCGAGGAACCAAAGAAGACGACGGCGAAGGTGACGAGGCAATGGTGACGTGGCCTTCTTACAGCTGAGATGGTGGTATTTCACTTGCAATGTCCACGATGTACTAGCACGGTGGACATCATTTCCCTGCACATCCGAAGAACAGCGGTGTGATGAGCTACCAGCTTAGCGTTTGCAGGGCACAGCACCGCCTGCTTTTGGCTGCGCGGCGTGACGATCTTCCAAGCTGTCGTAAGCAGCATCGGCGTGCGTAGCTGGGAAGGACGAACGCCACCGATGGAGTCGGCCGGCGCACGCCTGGCTGCAGTGCGAGCGCCCGTGCCACGGAGCCAGTACCATGATGTAGACTCGTAACCGTCAGGTACTGCGCACTCAGCCCGATCACGGGATGCTTTCCTTTAACCGGCCAGGAGCTAGGCTATAGCGCGATGTATTGGGCTTGGAGTGCTGGGCAGGGTAGGATCGAAGAGACGCCCGCCGGCGCGTGCGAATCGATTTGTTCCGTCACGGATGTCGACGACGGGTGATGGCTCCTCCGATTGGAGCATGGTTGAGGTGGTAGGAGACGGTCCTACCACCTGGGGGAAATACATGGCATATTTAGGATGGGGTAGAAGCTTCTTTGACAAGTCGGCCGACGGAGCATTAACATACACGCCCATTTGATCCCTAAAAAGAAAATATATACGCCCATGTGAATGTGACTAGGTAAATCACCGCGGCGACACGCCGCGCCCGTCCGTTAACCCGTCGGGAAAAATTATTGTTCACCACAGTCAGCTTATGTACTGCAGCACCGTTGGAGTTGGATTAGAAAGAGCCACTGAATTCAGACCTCATGTGGTATAAGCAGCTTGCATAAGATGTAAATAGAAATATTTTAGTGTTCAATAAGGTGAAATTGTATTTTCAGCATTTTTTTAATACATATCATAGTTAACATTTAAAACAATCTTTCATCTTACAAAATAGATATAGCATGGAAAATGAATTAATTTTCCCTGGAACCTGCTTGGATGAAATCGAATATGTCTTAGGCAATAATAAATAATAATTTACAGTTGGAAGGAAAATGTAATAAAGTTATGAAGCATAAGATCCGAATAGAAATATTTTTAGTGTCCGATAAGACAATACTTTATTTGCAGCATTTTTTTGGTTAACATCATAATTAACATGAAGGGAATCTCTTTTAGATTACAAAATGTATGTTGCACAAAAAGGAATAAATTTCCCTTGAAGACTGGTAGGATTTTTATCGAACATCTCTCATTATGAATAAATAATAATTTGCAGAGATGCAAATGAGCATAAAATGGAAAAGAGTTGTAATGACCATAATTTCGCATACGTCAGGATTCGAAAAATATCTAGCGAATTGAAATGTTAAAATTCATTTTTTATTAATATTTAATTTATTTGAGTTCCATAATTAGAGTCAGTTCATTTAGATTGCATCTTAATAATTAACAAATTGGAATGTTCAATTTGAGTTCATATTTAGAGGTAATGCATTATTTGAGCATTTAAAAAAATTACCTTCATATAATCAGAGCAAGTACGAGTTCGGATTTTCTTGAAATATTTACCAAATTAGAATATTCAAAAATGTTAGTTTTTTTTCTTTCTATGAGTAGCTAGCATTTGTTTTTCTGATTGTTTGGATGTGTTATTCATATTTTTCCGATGGATAGATTCAGAAATATTGATTTTTTAAATACCTTTTATTTTATGGAAATTGTTTAAGTAAAATGGTCTCACCTGTCAGGAATTGAATATTTTCTAAAAATGTTTTAAAAAAGAATAACCTTTATGTTAGTTTGACTGATGTGGTTAAATATTATCTAGATTGCATCCAAATAATTACCAAATTGAAATATTCGTTTTGAGTTCGTAATTAGAGGAAATGCATTAGTTGAGCATTTAATAAATTTACCTTCATATATTTAGAGGAAGTGCATTTGGATTTTCTTGAAATATTGACCAAATTGGAATTTCAAAACATGGTAGTTTTTTTGCCATAAATAGCTAGCATTTATTTTTCTGATCGTTCGGATATGTTATTAATATTTTTTCGGTGGTAGATTCAAAAATATTGATTTTTCGAACACTTTTTATTTTTATGGAAATTCGCACTGCTACAGTTCCTACACGGCTCCGCTCCGTCGATCTTCGATCGGACGGTCAGCGCGACGTTTTTACGAAAAAGATCCAGCGTTCACTGGAAAATGCGGATCAGTCCCAACCTCCCACGTAGATGGACCTATCCGAAAATGCATATACCATCCTTTGTAGGCCAATGGATTGTAAAAAATGGAGCCATCTTTTTTAAGAGTGTTAAATACTGACAAATATCAAGAAGAGTATATAACAATAGGAAGTAGCAAGTTTACCAAAATCGATGTAGAACACTTCAAGCTTGTCACCTACAGACCCTATAGTTCCTCGAAGTCCAATAACAATCTGTAGGAGCGCAGAGCATCGTGAGCACCACGGGTATGGACCTGCCACGGTGCGCGAAGTGAATAAGAAACCCCGTGAAGAAACGGAAATTCGCTTTGGCACCCGGGAGCATATGCTCCCGGTATTTTCAAAAAATATTCAAAATTTGAAAACTCATCAAAAAAATCTGAAAAAATCATGCACATACCTGACCATGGTACGCACCACCGTATTTTTTTTCGCGCCGAAATGACATCGTACGCGACCTGTACAAAAATGACAAATTTCCTGTCAGAAATTCAAATTTTGAATCTCATTTTCTGACAGGAATTTTGTCATTTTTGTACAGGTCGCGTACGATGTCATTTCGGCGCGAAAAAAATACGGTGGTGCGTACCATGGTCAGGTATGTGCATGATTGTTTTCAGATTTTTTTGATGAGTTTTCAAATTTTGATTTTTTTTTAAAATACCGGGAGCATATGCTCCCGGGAGCCAAAACGGCCCTCTCGTGAAGAAACTAATATATCAATTGGCGTGAACTTATTTATTCTCATTAGCAGCCCCCTATGTTGTAGAATCTGAATGAAAAATTGCAGAAAAGATATGTTGATAACATAAAAAAGAGAAAAAATGAAGGGAAGGTAGTGAGACTAAGCACACATCTACACATAGAAAAGAAGCATTTTCCTATGTCTGCTATGCTACTCTATGCAACTTATCAGATAAATATAAATATAAAATTGTGGAGTGTGAATAGTAGATATGACCAATTAAAGATGTTGAATGTATCTTAGGACATGAAGATCAATTTAAGTGAAGTCGGAATGACTAACATATGCGGTTTCCACAAACTCCATAGTTGACATGAAAGGGTATTTAAGTTCTTCTAATTAATCAGGATTGCAAATTGATTAATCATGCATGGACATGCAATATGTGTAAAGGTTTCATTTTTCTGCATTTTTTGATATATTGTTTGTATTTTTTGAATTACAGATTAAAATATATGAATTTTACAAATTTTAACATTTTTTTGTATTTATTAAATATATGTCAGTCGGGTCCCACATGTCAGGGTTCTATTAATTATGAAAAAAAAGGTTCTGGTAGGTGGGCCCGCGGTGACGTCATCGTGTGACGTCAGCCGGCGGCGGACATGGCCGCTCCGCCGAGCTCGCGCTCGAGCAGCGGCGCACGCGCGCGGGGCTCGGACCGCGCGAATCCGCGCGAGGGCGACGCGGGGAGCCAGTCGAGCGGCGCCTTGGACCATATGGTCGCCGGAGCCGCCGGCGGCGAGTATTTCCACGGCGGCGACCTGCGAGCGCGGCGGCGTCGATTCCGGCGTGGATCGGGCGCCCCGGCACGCGAGACTGGGCGAGGACGGAGAGGACAGGACGGCGAAGATCTCCGTGAGCTTCGATTCGTCGGAGGAGCAGCGGAGCGGCGGCGATGCGCGTCGGCGGCGGGGGTCGCGCGGGAGAGAGAAGGAGAGGGAGGGGACTGTGTGCGTATTTTTCAACGGGGTCCCTGAGGTTTTTGGAAATTTCGATTAGATCCTTCTTAGTGAGAAGTTGTGGTCTATGAAGCAATTTCTGGATTTGCGAGTATCTTTCTACGAAATGACGCAGCACGGACCGTCAGATCCGGATTGGACGGCGCGGAGGCGTGCGGGCACTGTAGAAGTGCGAATTTTACACATCTACAGTGCCCGCGGTGAAGTGGGCGCGTGAGGGGAGGGCAAAGCCGGTCGCTTTGATATATAGTATAGATGTGATGCTTTACTCGCGGTCTTGGCTGGAGACAATATACGGTCGTGTTCTGTCCTTGTCGCGCGAAATGGACTTGATCGAGCGCAACGTTGACGCGGAAAACGAACGACGATTCTCCGTTTTAGTGGCTACAACATGATGGTGCTTATCCGCTTCATCCATGCGCGCGCGCAGGCCGACTACCTAATTGCGACGCCTTCTGCATCCTTGGATTGAATGGAGAACACTTATATCGTAGTGCTGCTAGTCTACTACTCCCTCCGTTGTAATTTGGTTGGCTTCCATTTGTCTAAATGTGCATGTATTTATATTTGTAACATGTCTAGATAAATTCACATATCTCAAAATAGGCCGTAGCCCCGCTATATAAATATGGGTAAATGAAAGTCATCTAATTTGTAACGGAGGAAGCACTGGCTAGCATCCAACCGTACGCATCGCAAACTTGCAAGGTACAACCAAGCTTCTATTTGCTGGTAATGACTACTAGAACATCTTCATTGTGAACCACTGGCTTTCGGACAGCATCTTCCATCGTGTCGTAAGGAATTAGATTCTTCCACTCGTATAAAGGGGCAAAAACAGTGGCGCTCACTCGCCCAAGTGTGAGCGTGCCACACTAATAAGCAATTGAACGCACTAATTAATAAGAAATCCATTGCCTTGTCAGCACGTACTACGTACGTACATAGTGGGAGACGAGATGCATGGCGCATTGTGTGGGCTCGACTCCGTCAAGCTACTAAAACACGGTGGAACCAGAGATGGACCGAGTGCGACGTCTACCGGCGGCCATCATCCCCATTTGTTCGTTCGTTTGGTCGACTCGCACTTCTTTTCTTCGAAAACTGGGCAATGTTCTGCCTCTGCATCAAAACGATGCACATAGTTTCTATCTATTTTGTGCTTGATATTGATCACCAAGGCTTTTGGCGTGTCGATTCACCAGGACACATACTGTCACGCCTCGCGCCCATCTGTTGGTCCGGCCTGTAGGACGGTGCCGGTACTTTGCTCTTAACTGATGATGGCGCAATTGTCCTTTGTAGAGATGGCCGATTGATCCAACCTGTTGTGAATTACGACTAACGGACGGCGCAACCATGAAATGGCATGCTTCCCCTAGAGTCACGGTTCTCCAACTCCGTGGGCTCCCCGGCGTCTCATTTCTCCACTGCGCAGCCCATCACAAGGAAGAGAGATCGATGGCATGCTCACCACGGCCAAGGAAAAGGCATGCGCAGCGTAGCACGTCGACAAGTGCGTAGACATTTGAACTTTTCTCTTCTATTTTTTCGTACCGACTACCGAGTTCCTCTCCATTACAATTTATAATATGCTAATGTAAGACACTTGGCGTATTATCTTTTTAAACTTTCCGGCGTTGGGTTTTTATTGCACTTTTCAAACATGTGTAAAGCTCGCATTCGATTACGGATAGATGAGTCGAACCCTCTCACTAATCACGGCCGAATCAATGGAACAACAAATAATGGCAAACATCTAACAGTGCATACCGGCGAAATCCATTATTTTAAATAGCGGAATATGGAAAATAGCATCAACCATTTAAAACGGCTACAACAACAGTAAATGAAGTTATGGCCCACAATTGTAAATGGATTCCATTTAGAACCAACGTGCCCATACCATTATAGCTTGGTGTGATAGCCGGCTCTTTAAAACACAGGTGAAAACACATCCCCAAATCCTATCATCTTCATCTGAATCCATCAATTGCGCTAAATAACTATGACATCTCCTCTTATAATAGATAAACATAATTAGTATAAGGATTCTACTTTGAGTGACAAAAACTCTTTGCTCCGCACGCGACCCATGTATGGGGCGATCTAGGGTTCCTTCTCAGTAGGAACCACCTCTCATCTTGGGGGTCGTCTCCTATTTGTTCATGATGACGACAAGTCTTCTCCTCACCCAGCTTTGGTTAGGGTTATCCACTCTTTTCCTCACCCCTCGTGACAGGGTTGAGTTATACAACTACGTGACGTAGAAAGTCGAGCAGCCTCAGATGACAAGCTTTTGATCCTGGGGATGACCTCCTCCGGTGGATTTCAGGGTGGTTTTGGAGCACGTATGAGTGGTGCGGCTCCTAAAACATGACCATGTAGTTGATTGGATTTTATGTCGAGTTGTTTGTTTCCAACATTGATCCATTATTTTTCGTGGCGAACGCCAATGATGTTACCTTCGTTGGTCGGGTCCAGTAATGGCGATGTACGCTGCCATCTCCTCGTTGAAGGTGTTGTCCTCGAGGACGATGTATAACCTTCAATGAATGCATCAGGCAACATTGGTATGCGCGTCTCATGTGTGCGATATTGCTACCTTGGGGGCCGTCCCCTATTTGTTCATGATGGCGAGAAGTCTTCTCCTCAACCTTCTTTGGTTAGGGTTCTCCACTCTTTTCCTAGGTGACAAGCTTTTGGACCTAGGGACGACCTCCTCCGGTGGATTTCGGGGTGGTTTTGGAGCACGTATGAGTGGTGCGGCTCATGAAACATGACCATGTAGTTGATTGGATTTTATGTCGAGTTGTTTGTTTCCAACATCGATCCATTGTGTTTTGGTGGCGAACGCCAATGATGTTACCTTCGTTGGTCGGATCCAGTAATGGCGATGTCCTCCTCGTTGAAGGTGTTGTCCCCAAGGACGATGTGTAACCTTCAATGGATGCATCAGGCAACATTGGTATGTGTGTCTCATGCATGTGATATTGCTACCTTGTTTGTGCGGCGTAGGTGGCTACGACGTGTGTTGTTCCACTCCGACGGATATGATTATAGCAGGGTGCATCTAAACACGCGGTTGATTTATGCATCGTGCGTCCGAGGATGAAAATCCTTGATCCGCGCTTAACTTGCTGGATCAAGTATCCACATATATACATACTCTCCTTAAAGGCGTTGCTTTGAAAGGAGAAGACCGAAAAGTCCAATGAAAGCTCAGGCTCCATGGAGCCCATTTCTAGAAAAAATCAAAATCCCCATTTTAGTGTCCAATTCTAAATGTAGATATCGAACTCCACTAGTGTAAAGAAAAACCAATGCATAATAATTTATATTCTATGCTATACAAAAATAACAAATCTGACAAAATTCCAGTTATCCAAAACGTTCACTGTTCACAACACCCTAATCCACACTTTTGTCATTTTTGTCAGTTAAGAATATAACTTATTTCGTATTGGTTTTTTGTACACTAGTAGAGTTCATTGTTATGTATATATAGGATTTTTTCTATATTTTAAAACTTAGAAGCGACTTTTTTGAATTTTTAAAACAAAGGGCTCCATAAAGTCCGAACTGCAAAACGACGCACGAGGACGGCATCTTTGCGTCTGATGGTGTTCTTGGTCTTTCTTTCACTTATTTGACGGTCTCTCAGTGACAGTGCCACAGTTGTTTGCGATCACTTTTCTTTCCGTGATAGGAGCAAGATTCCGCAGATAGTGGCCACATCTTGTATTCCAAAAATAATAAATTCGTGAATGCAATGTCAATAAATCTGGAACTGGACCTGCACCGTCCATGGGCTTTGGACCTAACTCACCTTGGACCATGTTGGACTGGGCTACATTGGACTAGGACATCTGTTGGACTTTGGTCTAATGGACTGTGGATATTTCTGGACTCATAGGATAGGATCCATCCAAATCCATTGGACCTTATCTGCTAGGGTTGAGTGTCCACGGAGGAGATGGCACCACGCCGCTCGGCATCGCCGGCCACGACGTCCTTGACGGGAGGCGGCGGGAGCGACTCCTCGGCGCCGGCGCAGGCGTGTGTGTAGGAAGCAAAAAACGGCGCCGTCACAGGCGGCGTGGTGCACGGTGACGCCGGAGGTCTGTCGTGGAGGCCCAGACGCCGGCCGCGGCCGCGAGCTATGCGCACTGGTCAAAGGCGGCGAGCGGTCCAAACGCGGTGGAACGCGTGTCGAAGACAGCGGCGAGGAACGACGGCAGCTCGTCCGTGTCCAGCCCGTCACCTCATTTTTTCCCCATCTTGGTTTTCAGTACATCACAGCACGGCCGCGAGCTGTTGGAACTGGGCTCGGAAACGATGGGGTGAGCGGCTGGACCTGCGCGTGCGCTCCGGGTCTCCCTGGCTCCATCGTGGCCGGCCAGCGGAATCGGCAGCGCCGTGCTTAGCCGGCTGAATCGGCGACCATGGTAGCATGATGAGAGGCGTATTGCAGGCAGGCTGAATCGGTGGCAGCATACGGTTTGGGAGCTAGCGCACTAGCGCACGGCGGCGAGGAACGCCGGCAGCTCGAGCCGCGCCGGAGCGGTGGACTGGTGGCGGCCGGATCTGGCCGAGCTTGGCCGGTTCAGGCTTCCCGGTGTCCTGCGCTGCGGTTGTAAGGCTCTCGGCGCGGCGGCGGCTGTTCATGGCCATGAGGGCGGCGCAGAGGTCCGATCTGGCCTGGCGCTGCGGCGGCAGCTGAGGACGACCCCGCTGCCGTCTCCCGCGTGCGTTCCGCTGCTGGTACAAATCGCAACAATTTCTTAAGTCCAATTGGACTTGGATGGATTTGGATAATTTTAGTTGGACTTGGATGGATTTGGGTAATACAGAACTAGTTGTGGACTAGAGATGGATTGGGTCAATTTGGACTGGACGCTAGTTGGACTTCCGTGCTTTGGGCTTGGACTGTGATCCAGTTCCACGTATAAATGTCAATAAGAACTAAATTGTCCCGTTTTTTTTTCTAAAAAAGTACAAGGATTCTAGCCGTGAGTCGTGCGTTAGCTACGCTCACACTCTGCGTCGGACCTTTTGCTCTACTCCCGCACTACCGCAGGCAAGGTCACTCAACCTAGGAACGAACCAAAAAAGTTGCAAAAGAAAAGGAACGAACTAAAAACTATCGACCGGATTTTTTCCTCTTCATCGATGCTCCAGCCAGCAGCTACCCACGCGTCAGACCCCGCAAAGCGACCGATATAAACGAACGACGGAGCGCGGCCACGCCAACGATCGTGCGAGGCGCGAACTCTAGCCAGCGCGCATGGAGCATTTTTAATTTCCCGGACTCCTCCTTGGATCCTCCACCAGCACGATCAACCTCGATCGATCGAGCCGCATCGCCACGAAACGCACGACTCCCCCACCTCTTCTTCTTCGCCCCCCACGCGCGCGCGAGCGCATTTGCACGGCCACCTCGCTCCGTCTGACGAGAAGCTTGCGCCGACGGCAACCAGACAAAGCGCCTGCCGGTCCCCGTTTGATCCCCTGGCCGGCGCGCTTTCCTCCTCGTGGCCGATCGATCAGGACCTATTCTTAGGCCCTGAACAAAGACCGGCCATGGCAGGGGCAGGGGCGGTGGCATCGACGTCCACGGCGTCCGCCTGCGGCTGCGACCATTCGTCCGTAGCGCACCGCCGGCGCCTCTCCGACGTTGACGGCGGCGGCGGAAGGCGCCGCGGTGTCAGGGCGCTGTTCTCCGTTAGGAGGAGCTACGGCAACAAGAGGGCGTCGTCCGTGGTGGAGCAGGCGTGGGTGCGGAACGTTCTGGCGTCCCTGCTCGGCCTCGCCCTAGTCGTCGGCCTCGTGAGCTCGCACCGGGCCAGCGCCGGCGGCGGGAGGCTCATGCTGCGGAGGGTGGACGTCCGCGTCGACGGGGAGGCGCTCGGATGGAGGGAGGAGAACCTGACGGCCCTCGCCCGCCGCTCGTCTCCCGACACGCCGCCGGTAAGCGCGCCTCGCCGTTGACTGCTTCCGTTTATTCCTCGGATCACACACCAACAGCCTCACGCTAGTGCTGGCTTACCAAGTCAATGAATCATTTTAGTCCGTGCAAATAAGCAAAACTAGTACTCGTCGAACATGTCTGAACATGCATTAGCTTCCATTTTTCAAACTGGAAACTCGTAGAACGCGTTCCCCTTGCATGCATGGCACCAAAAATGGGTATGAAATCGCTGCAGATGCAGAGGCGTGTTAGAACATCGTGTATCCCTGTGTGTAGTACTCGAGATGTTTCTTGCCGGGCTTTGACAGCAGCCTTCAGGTCGTAGTTGCCCAGTTTGTATTCTTGCCGTAGAATCAAACCAAGTGTACAAAATACTTATCAGAATTCCTTTAAAAATATACTTTCAGAAGATCGGGAAGCAGCATTTCCCGTTCGCGTCTCTGTCGATGAATGATAGGTGCCCGTTCTTTTCGTCCGTGGTGTGGCCGTATACCGGTATTCTCCGGCACATCGCTGTTTCTTCTTTTCGAGAAATTATTATGATTGGTTGTCACCCGTCGGAAAATTCAATTGGGAGAGTGGCTCCCGTGGTTAAGGCCATGGATGATGTTGATGCTGAAGTTGAGGTTCCCAGAGCCGGCCAGGATTTGCAATAACTCTTGTAGAACCCACGGTCAAGTCCACGGCCACAAGATCACGGCAGAATCGTTATGGACAACACATAAACTGCCATGGAGATTTTAACATAGAAATGGCCAGCACATAATCTGAATTCTGCAGATGAACAGCATACCGGAAGTTCCTAACGTTGCTTAGCCTACAAAATTCCTACATAAGCTTCTAGGAAAAACAATTCGAGCTGCTGCATTCTCCGGCCTACAAAAAGAAAAAGAAAAAAGGAGAAAAAAGAGGGAGAGTTTCGCATCAATCAATCCTACCCCCACGAAGTGCTGCTATAGTGCTTCTATGACTCAAGACACTGCCAGAAAAGAGTTCCCTGTTGATTGGACAGTAGTATGAAGCGTGGCTCGTTGCCTGTGTTACACGCGGATTATAGCGTCCACAAACCTGCACATAACGTAGCAGAATTGATTTCGTCAGATACTGATGTTCCTTCTCTAAGAAATAGAAACTGGTCTTCCCTAATTACAATCTAGACATTCTAGTTTTGTTCAGTTAGCTTTCTTATTCATACATGAATGCAAATACTTTTCAAATGATATGATCAGCTGGTTTGTACTGAAGTTCACTTATGACACAAATAATATGACGCAGATATGGATGATGCCAGATAGTGAGGGTTACAGCAAATGCATAGAACGCCCGAAAAAACACTACAGTAAGCCACTACTTTCCCATGTTGTCAACAGTAGTTTGAAATAATGACCTTCCACCTTTTAAAGTTTATAATAGCTGTTTCCAAAAAAAAAATTTATCCTAGCCTGAACTGAGAGCGTAGGCTTGACCAAAATTGATGCATTTCTTTCCAGGAACAAACAATGCAACAGCTGGTTATATAATGGTTAATGCCAATGGTGGATTGAACCAGATGAGACTGGGAGTACGTCCACATTTATGTTGTTCCTTCAGAAAGACTAAACATGGAATCTGAAGATGCCTTTCTGCTCACTTACATTCTTTTGAAATCATGCTTGCAGATAAGCGATATGGTTGCAGTTGCTAAGCTCATGAATGCAATACTAGTAATTCCTACACTGGATCACCGATCATTCTGGACAGATCCAAGGTTCTTCTCTTCTTCATGACAATAATGCGGATCCTATCAAACTATTTGGATGACTGATGTTTTGGTCTTGGTGTGCAGTGATTTCAAGGATATATTTGATGTGGAGCACTTCAAGAAAACTTTAGAGGATGATATTTTGATTGTGGATTCCTTGCCTCCAGCTTACAAAAGATTGAAACCCTATACGAGGGCACCATCTTCCTGGTCCAGGGTATGAACAAACTACTCTAAGAACTACTAAAGTGGACATCACAGTTGCTTAGAAATCAGGATAGTTCGCAGTACGGCTGAACAATGATGGATTTCTAGTTCCTTTTTGCAGGCTTCCTACTACAGAGCTTTCGCACGGACACTAAAAAAGGCCAAAGTTGTTAAATTCACACATACAGATTCACGAATTGTCAACAATGGTCTCCCTCCTCATATCCAGCGACTCCGCTGCCGGACAAATTACGAGGCACTAAAATACAAGAAAGAAATTGAAGATCTAGGTAATACTCTAGTTGATAGACTGAGGAATGGGTCCAACCATTATATCGCACTTCACTTAAGGTGATTGCAACTACAGATGTTTAATAAAGCTGATAGCATTTCGCTGCAGGGGAATTTGTATATTACTAATGCATTTGTTTTCCTTATTAATTGACAGATATGAGAAGGACATGCTCTCATTTACCGGCTGCAGCCATAATCTCACACGTGAGGAGGCAGAGGACCTGAGAGATATGAGACTCAAGGTGCGGCACTGGAAAGAAAAGGAAATTAGTAGCAAGGAGAGGCGACTTCAAGGAGGCTGTCCTATGACTCCTCGCGAATCAGCTCTTTTTCTTAAAGCTATGGGTTATCCTTCAAGAACGAATATCTACATTGTAGCAGGTGAAATATATGGTGGGCACAGTATGGATGAATTAAAGGCCGAATATCCAAATATCTATACACATCATAGTCTGGCAACAGTAGATGAATTAGAGCCCCTCAGGCTGTACCAAAACAGATTAGCTGCAGTGGACTACAATGTAGCCCTTCAGAGTGATGTTTTTGTGTATACGTATGATGGAAATATGGCCAAAGCAGTACAGGGTCACAGAAGATTTGAGGGATTCCGTACAACCATTACCCAGACAGGTACTTTTCCAGGAATGTTGTTTTAAGTAGTAGCGCGTATCAACTATAAGTGTTAATTCTTAAATTGTTTACAGGCAGAAGCTTGTGGAGCTCATTGACAAGCTTGATAAAGGTACAATAACTTGGAACGACTTTCAAAGCAATGTGAAGATGCATCATGAAAACAGACTTGGAGGTCCATATCAGAGATTGACTGGTCCAAGTACAAGGCAAGAGGAGTATTTTTATGCCAATCCTCTTCCAGGGTGCTTGTGCAAAAGAACACAAATGATTAAGTGAAAATGGATTTACTCTAAGGAGGTGGGGATATTTCAGCTTCAGATATACTACCTTCTTAACTGCAGGTGACATGGAAATAGGTAGGCATCTATTAGAATGACTGAGAAACACCAAATAGTACAACTCCTAGCAAACCGACACCAACATACCACGGATTATTTTCCTAGTCTGACAATGTATGTAATACTCGTTCTTACATATGGAGGTGGGAGAGGGAGGTTCACTCATTGTTGTCCGAAATGTGCATTTCCAACGAATTATATATTCAAGTCTAGAGACAGAAGGGAAAGCTAGAGAGAATTCGAGTAGTAAAATATGATGTACAGTCTAGTTCATTTGGTTTAATGTAAAATATGGATAGGATTAGCAACACAGTGTACTTTTGATACATGTGATGTACAGTCTTAATTTTTAGCTTACAGACCAAGGTGTAACCGCAAGGGATGAATGCGATTTTTTTAGCTTAATTCATTTGATTTAATCCGCTGTAGCTGCTATTAAAATTATTGAACTTTTTTTAGCATTTTTCTATCACATGATATTTTGCAGCTTACTTCTGTACATTAAATATCTTTTCCTCGTAGGTGCCATATCAGTAATGCTTAAGATATGCATCACACTTAAAGAAAAGGAAACAAGAGGTGACTTTAATGGTAGTACATCAAATATGGTCTCGCTTTGTATTTTGATATACACGTTAAGAGTAAATAAATTTTATCTTTGTCAAGTTTTGTCTACAGAAGTTTAAATTTGCTATGATAGGAAAAAGATCATAAAAAAATACCTGATAAAATGGTAGACATAGGCACCTGTCAACTCTTGTGGTAAAATAGTATCCTTGTTTGCTTCGGTTGCACTACTCGTGAATCACACTTGCACCTTAAATTCTGTTCATCAGAAATGGTTACTAGTTCACCGATCACCACATAGAAGGCACATATACTTGTTCCTTCAAGTTCTGGGTAGCACTCTCGGTGGGGAACCCTCGTACGGCACCAATAGTCCATTGTGAAATGATTCCAGCAGCAACAGCAAATCTTAATTCCCTCTCCAATGTATCTTGGTCCTCGTACATCTCAGGACAAGTTGTCAACTTCCTAATAGCAGCAGCAACAATAGCATCCCCAGAACCTGTTCGGTCAGTTGTGGTTGGAGTTATAAGTGCGTCCTCCGTCCCAACCACACAGCCATGAAACTTGGGTGTGTAGTAGTGGATACGAAGTGTTCCATAGGTCACTAGCAAGAGTTTTATCCCATCATGCCAAATTGGAGCAATTTCTTCAGGGGTATAGTGGTAATACTCCGGCCAGTTCCTCGTTAGATGGAACCCATCCAAATAATACTGAGGTGGGGTGGCTCGCTTATATGCGTAATACTTATGATCGAGGAGGAATTCCAGCTCATCCCTTGACACCTCTATGATATCAGCCTCGTTCCATGCCCTGTTTATGAACTCTTTTGTCTCGTCCCTTGACCTCCACAAAGGCAAGGGTAAATTGAGATCAAAGAATATTTTGCTTCCAAATTTCTTGGAAAGCTCAATGGTTCTGAAGAGTGTGTTTTGCATTGATGGTGTCAACAAGACTTCTGAATTGAAATGCAACATTCTGGCCTGCGCAATTACCACGGATTAGATCTGAACTTCAGTTTGTGTTTACAAGAAATATGGTTTACAATGCACTTTCCGTACCACACAGGAAGTCACTTTTAAGGACAAAAGTAAACAACATGAGAGATTACTCTTTTATACACAAGGCACTAGTGTATGTTCAATTGAATAGTTAGAACAGCCATGGAAGATGATTCTCCTAAGATGATAATAACTATATCAAGAAAAGAAAATTGTGGTGGAAGGAAAAAAAACCTTAAGGAAAAACATATACAGTACAAAAGGTTCAGTCATGCAATCATTTTTGACTTTGATGGACTGCTCTAACATTTATTCAAATATAACTTGAAACTTGGCAACCCTGAAATTTATCACAGCGTCATTCATCGCTAACTTCTTAAACAAAGCAAAGAGGCAATTCAGAGGGATTAATTTTTTCTTTTCTAAAGCTGAGGACATCATAAAGGTATATAGAAGTGGCACTTCATTTCAATTTTCCTTGCCGTTTGATTCCTATCCAATGAAGAATGTTCCCCAAAAATCACACCCCAGTGGTCAAGAAGTCTGGAGTCCTTACATTTTGCTTAAAATTTTGCACTTCAGAACATTTATTTGCTTGCTAAGTTCGAGAGGAATAATGTTCACATAAGAATGAATAAGCAATTTTCACAACCTATCATTGATTTAGTACTTACACACAAATCTTCCAAAACACATTTAAATTAGCATTAAGCTGAATACACATGAGATGGGATATTTAATGGGGTTTCACTACTATTAGAAAGTTCTCTTATAGATCTCTTAAGCAGTTAAGCTGCCCCATAACCTCAATTGGAGCGTTTGGATAATTTACTGGAATCAATCTAAGGTAACCCACAAAATAGCAACTAGCAATCCAGGCTACGTGGTTAGACAACTGGAGTATAGTGTTGTGTTTAATTAAGAGTTGGTTCAATGCAATTTAACAATGCACATTGGCAGCTATCCACGTATAAGCGTAGCTTGCCCAGAAATGTCAGCTCACTCATGGAGCCTGCATCAAATCTAATCTTTACCCACAAGAGCATGGACTCACCTCTTTCAACACATCAGCATTGATCTCGTCCTCATGGAGCGAGTCCTCAGCAGAGCTCTTCACCGTCTCGGCCACAAGACTTGTCCCGCCCTCGTCGTCCTCCCTGTCCCAGAACCCCACCTTCATCCGGGCGATGGCCGTGGACGCGCCGGCGTCAAACTTGATGGCGCGCGTCTGCACCCGCTCGCGGTTCATACGGTACACAAGCTCGTGGCCGAACTCATCGTCGCCGACCTTGCCCAGCACCGCGGCGCGGCCGCCGAGCCGGGTGAGCGCGATGGCCACGTTGCTGGCGGCGCTCCCGGGCGAGCGCGCGAACTCGGGCGGCTCCCACTGCAGGTGCAGCCACGTGGAGTACTGGTCGGGGTGCATCTGGTGGTCCGACACCCGCACCGTGGGCACGAACTCCCACCGCGGCGCCCCGAAGCAGCACACCAGCGGCGGCCACTCGTCCGGGAGTTCCGCCCCGTCATCGGAATCGCTCCCGGCGTCCTCCGCGAGGACCACTTTCTTAGGCTCCTCGGCTTGGGCCTCTTCTTCCTGTTGCTTCTTGGCTTCCTGCTTCGGCTTCCTTGTCCGGCGGCTTTTCGGCTTCGCCGACTCCCCCTGGCTCTCCGAACCTGATTCTTGTCCCGCCTTCTTGGTCTTGCGCTTTCCAGCCTTCGGCTTCGTCGGCGACGAGACGGTCTCCGAAGCCTTCTTCCGCCCGCGGCGCGGGGTGGGTTTAGGAGGGGGTTCCGGCGCGGCAGCGCCGTTGGGCGAGCAACGGAGATGGCGGGTCCGGAAAAGGCTGGGGTGTAGAGGCCCGAAAGGAAGATAGGGCTTGGGGGCTAGAGGTTGGAGGATGAGGAATGGGGAGGCGGCGGCCATGGCCATTGCCCCTCTCTTCTTCGAAGAATTCGCCGCTGGCGAGCGGTGGGCAGGAAGGGGGGAGAAGTGAGTGTTCGACTCTATCCGGTGAGACCCGGTAAGGGTTTAGCGACCGTTAACAACTTCTGGTTGTCCCCTTGACGGGCGAAGTGGATCTTGCCATTTCACGGGCTGGGCTGAAAAGGGCTAAAACTTCGGGCCTTTACCCGGGCTTCTGCTCAAGGCCCTCTCACAATAGAGTTGATCTAGACCACCTGGTTCAGCCCAGCAGTATACTCTGTTCCTTCAAAGCAGAGTACTCTGTTGCATACACACGAACAAAAGCAGAGTACTTCGGCTAGAAAAAAAGAACAAAAGCAGAGTACTCTGGAGTAGAGATTTCTAACTGCTGGGTCCATTGATCTTTATATTTCAAAGGTTCAAAAATCATATTCATAAGTTTTAATAAAATCAGAAAAATGCATGTTCTAAATGATATATCCCACATACGTGTAAAATCTCGATTTTAAATAAATTATATGTAAAGCTACAAAAAGATGACAAATGTGTGGCTCTCAATATATACACTTTCAAAACTCCAAAATATATACTCCCTCCATATCAAAATATAAGATTTTCTAATCTTACACTAAAACATGTCTAGATACATGTGTGTGGAAACTAGCTAGAAAGTCTTATATTTTGATACGGAGGGAGTAGGACTTTCTAATTTTTATGTAGCCTACAATGTAAAGTTTGCATTGTGATTTTGCATAATTGTAGGAAGCAATGTCGAATACACCGATATTTTCTTTTTCAGATTTTCTTATTCTTATTATTATTTTTTAAATAGAGGGAGCACTCGATTTCGGAGCCAAAAATGACTTTCCGAATACAATGTTTCTTCTTCTCCTAGGTAGCATAAACTCTGGCCGATCCATTGCTGGATGAAACAACATGTTAATGTTTTTATTTGAGCTAGCCTGGTTCCGATTGAACTACTAACGAAGTTCGTTGTCGGAGGTGTTAGCAGGTGTAAACAACAATTGTTCAAAGTTACTTCGTGGTTACTCTCGCCTCAATCGCCCATGTCAACGAGCATCTTCTGAAGCTATGACCATAAAGTATTTTTTTTTCATGCGATTCACAGAAGCCGGGTTTCACTATCAACTGATAACAGAACATAAGTTTGTCTAACCAAAGAGAAAATGTTCCCTAAAAAAACCAAAGAGAAAATAAAAACCAACCACTAGCATCTAGCAGAAGATACTGCCCACAAGATGAAGGGTTTTTCATAAGATTTTCAAAAGATTTGTGTACAGAATGAAATCCTATAGGAATTTGTTCTTTGAAAGTCGTTTGATGCATAGGATCATATCCCATTGGAAAAAATCCTATAATTTTTTTTGTAGTGCAAACTTTATAGAAAAATAACATTGAGATCTAACCTAATGGAAAATTTCTTCACCGCAATCAAAAAAAACTTTCTATTCACATAGGATTCAATTTGACATTCCATGCTAATATTATGTGTTTCATATTCCTATAATTTTTCTATCCTAAGAATCAAAAGAGCCCGAAGTTTCTCAAAGGAAGAACCCCATAGTGGCACCCAGGAGTTTTACCACACAGTATAGTAGATCAATCAGACCGTATTATTTATTGTACCAACCAAGAGCAGCTTAAACAGAAACAGTACAGGCTACTGGAGAACACACCGTCCCCGAGCCACTGAACTACTAGCCCGCCCGGACGGATGGTCACTCGACGGGGAACATGACCTCGTTGGTGCGCAGTGGCGGGAGCGTCCATGGCGGGTTGTACCGAGAGAACATGTAGGGTCCCTTGACGACGTGCCCGTCCTTCTCCAGCGTAGCCTTTAGCCTCTCCGCCCTCTCCTCCACTACCTTGTCCGGAGTGAGCCCGGCGAACCTCACCACCCCGTACTTCCGCTCACCCACCTCCCGCAGCACCACCCGCTCGTCCGTCGGTCGCGGCGTCTCCTCCACCTTGGTGTACTTGGATGGCAGCAGGAACTGCATCGTCACCTTCCCAGCTTGGTCCTCCCGCCCCTCGCCCGTGATGGCCGGCGCCGTCATGGCGACAGGCTCGGGCTCGGAGGACGTGATGACCGGCGCTGTCATGGCAATTGCCTCCGCCTGGCTGCCGTCAGGAGAGGTGATCACCGGTGTTGTCATGGCGGCGATCGCCTCGGCTTGAGCGCCGCCGGAGCCGGAGGAGCTGATTACCGGTGCCGTCATGGCGGTCTTCTTGGTGTTCTTCGGCCTGCCGAAGGCGCCGATGTAGTCAGCAAGAATCTCAAGCCCGCCGTCGCGACCGCGTTTCATCTCCTTGGCGTCGTAGGTCACCTCGGCGCTGACGCACGGCGGATACTTACGGATCTCGTGGCCGTCGCCGGTGTGGAGCACCTCGTATTTGGGCGTCTCCACCGTGATCTTCCCAAGGATGATCTTGCCCATCGTCAAACCCATGGCCGGCGTCAATCGGACGTGGCGACAATGGCAGGTCCGGCGAGCTAGCTAGTTCGGAGGTTGAGGTAAGCAAAAAAAAGCCTTTGATCAGCTGGTGATGGGTCCGTTGTTAATTTGGGTTGTCGACTGTGGGTTTAAGAAGGGGCGAGAGATTCAAATGAGTGGACGAGGAGGAAGTGCGAGCTGTGCCACAAGTTGGTCCAGGGATGAGTTCCGTTTTTGCTACATTCTTTCGAGGAATTTTCCTCTCCTCCGGCCCTTCCTTCTCCCTTCCTCCTTCCGTTTAGCTCGGTTTCGACTTGGAGGAGAAGTCTGAGAAATTCATTTCTAGCGTGAAGGGTAGATACCGTGCAGTCGTGCATGTAGTTACCGTTCATCCAGTTTGAAGTTTTGTAAATAGGTTAGTCTATTCTCACGGTATTCTCTTGCATTTCATCGTGTGGTGAGTGGTGACAGTGACAGCCCCTCATAAAGTCTTATTCATGTTCTGATTGCATATTTGTGCTCCATGTGACGTGGGCTTTGAAACAAGCCCAGTTTTGAATATATTCCGACAAATTTTAAAAAGTGAATGAAAAACATGATGAAACTCTATAAAACTTTGAGAAACCCCGTGTATATGCATGCAAAATAAAGTTTTGCGATAAACCACGATAAATTCTTGAAATATGTGTGACACGTTGTATTTGTACTTTTCTTGGTATCATAAAGTTCTATCATGTTTCACTAAGTTCCAGTCCTCGGAATTATATTCAATACAATCAGATTTGTCATAAACACAACAAAACGCATTTCTACTCCCGCTCTGGATATGGTTTGTGGCATTGTTATTTGCAACCTCTGGTACTCCTCCCCGTATAAAACGCTAATGAAGCACACTGACAAATGTTTGTAGCGTAGTGGCACACTATGATCTAATTTGTAACATTACTGAGTTGGTTTTGAAATTATCGAACACTTAATTAAGCATATCATATGAATATCAAACAAAATAGTTACTAAATATTTCGGAAGACAATGAGCATCAAAAGAAATAAAAACACTTAATCCTAATGACATAGTATTTTTTTTTGAAATTATTACAAAAAGTGATGAAACGAGGCAAAACTATTTTTCAGGTGAGACTGCCAGTTTTGTCAAAACTGGAGGAACCCCACGGCACACATCGGTTTTGTCAGAATCGTGTGTACCTTGTAGAGCTCATCACAATAGTGATGTGATTGTACAATTAAGTCGATTGATTATGTGGTTCGGCTCGGTGTAGTTCAGCTTGATGCAGCGCAAATTGATGCGGTTATTTGACGTTGATGGCATGCCGGCGCGAGGGAGCTGTCGATGGAGTTGGTTTAGTTAGAGGAGACCGCGTCCGTGCGCGTCTCCCAAAATGGATGAAGACTTTCGGGCCAAGCTCCCAGCCTTCCGCTTGCTCCGTACATTCCTTCATATCCTGGTGCTGACTTGATGAAAGCCCTGTGCGCGTTATGCATATAGGTTGACGTGGATCTGGGGACAGCGCGTGGACCGTCTCGTCGGCCTGTGCGCGAGCCGTGGGCCCATGGCGCTGGCGCACGTGTCATGGTCGCGCGTGGCGACGGGAGGTGATGAAGATTGCTGAGTTGTAGCCTGCCGTGGCAAACTCTTTGATCCGAAATGATTGGTATATAGATTTGCCTAAATACGGACATATTTTAGTATGTAGATATATTTATATCTAGATAAATTTGTGTTAGCCATTTCCGATCGGAAGAGAACTGATTTTCATCGAAGGTGGATCAAGGAGATTTAGCGATTTATTTTGTGAAAATTGAATCTGACTTATGAGGTTGGAATTTCAAAATTGAAATTAAAGAACTGGTCCGATATTTGATCGAGATCGGGTGTCGTGCCCACAAGGGGAAGTCATTGATTATGACTTAAAATACCAAGATGATCTTTTTCTTCTTCAAAATGGAGGTTGAGACCAACGGCTTTTGCATCAAATGGTGCACGCATATTTTTTATTATATTATTCATTAAAGTCTTATAAAAAAAAATTGATCATTCAAAGCCACATTCCTTTTTACAACTATCACTTACAAGCTTAACGAAAGACCGGTCACGACGAGGGTCATATGCCCTGATCTCACACATACGCACATCATTCAAAATTGGAGGCATCACCAAGCCACCCAACGGTGAGTCGGGAGTACAAACCGGTCCAGCAGACTCTCAAAGTGTACCATATGCGCACGCTGCAGAAGCCGCCGCCGTCTTATGGATCAAGCCATCCACATGTTCATTTAATTATGGATCAAGCCTTCAACCACCTTTCTATTGATGTTGTAGTAAATGCTCAACTCATTGATCTTCTTCAGTCATATATATTGTCTCGTAAAATCCCCTTAGTCCCAACGTCTCATTATAGGTACCATGTCTTTGCAATAGAAATACATAGTAATAGAATCTACGAAAGACTTAGACACCGCCGAGAGAGAGAGTTTATGTTTGTGTGTATTCCCTATGAGCAGTATGGGGATGAGGAATTATGAGAGTGGGACTTGATAATGCCCCTTTACTTCAGTCCAATTGTCACTTATTGTTCTTGATTTGGTACCACTGGCAATTCATGAAGCATTAGAAGATTCATTCGGTGGGATGAAATGAACAATGATTCTTCAGAGAGCAAGATTTGCTGTGATGATTCAGCGGCAGTGGTGTTGTTAGTATGAGTGCATAGCGGCGTGTTTGGTTAGCTGCCTGAATTTTGGCCTCCTTGCATATGTGGCTCGTCAGACATTGGCTATCCAAAAACATGACATGATCCATACTCCGCAGCATATTTGGTTGTCCACAATTTTCATCTAGACCCGTATGAAAGGAAACGAATTTAGAATCACCTGTGTTTGGTTGTATATTATATTTTGTGTACGCTCACCTATCTTCGTGGTGAACTTAGCTCAAACCATCACACTTGAACAAATTCGTCTACATGATATCGCCGAGCTTGCGAGCAGGACAATGGCGCGACTGCAGGACGGTGCGACGGCAAGGTCGTTGTAGGAGATGCAGCGGTGCCAAGAAAGTTTATAGTGACAGTACCATGAATACGTACTCATGTATAAGTACAAATCTACTCGATCGTTTATGACCGTGAACCAGGCTGAGTAACACATGTGCACCTAGCATAGCTAACTGCTTCTACGACGACGACGAGCGGTCCGGGACACTGAGGTTAAAAAACACACATATACCAAGCACACTCTAAACACGTATATGTCCATCGAAACACAAAAGTTACACTATGAAAGTTGTGGGAAACAGTGAGATAAATCTTGTACTCAAAGGAAATTTCGAAAGTCGACCGAGTGCGGCAGATTTGACAAAATTTGTCTAAAAAGTTTGAAACATCGGTGTGAAATAAAGAACGTACAGTCGACGAAACTCAAAAATGAGGATGAGAATGTAATCAGAACGTCGACATGCACATTTTTTCGGGGATGGTGCTGATGCGGAAGCGGTGAGGAACTTAAAATCAGAGTTGGACTAACCGCTCTGATATCATGTAAAACGTGATGTATCCCTCAATTTTATGTTGTATTACTCTCGCTCTCGTGTTGTATATATAGTGTACAAGATTTCGACAAGATATGCCTATTATGACTTAAAATACCAAGACAATATCTTTTTTTCATCGAAATGGAGGTTGACACCGACGGGCTTTTGCATCAAAATAGTGCACACATATTTCATATTATATTATTCATTAAAGCCTTATAAAAAATACATGGATCATCTGGCCACGGTGAGGTCGTATGCTCTGATCTCGCATCTACGCACATAATTTAAATTTGGAGACATCACCAAGCCACCCAACGGCGAGCCAGAGCACAAACCGGTCCAACAAACTCTTAAAGCGCACCATATGCGCACGCTGCAGAAGCCTCTGCCGCCGTCTTCCTCCAACACATATTAACGCAATGATCTTGTATGGCCTGCCGTCGACGCCGCCATGACGCCAGACATCGCCACCACCCTGCGTGGGTCCATCATCACACGTCCATTGCCGAGATCCCGCCGCGCCACGCCGCCGAGACCCGCCGTCGTTGATACGGCAGATGGCACACCGCTCCACCTACCGACCCCTCCAGCGCCTACACCAAAACAATGCCCCAAGGAGGGTAAACGGCGTGATGCGTCGCCATCGTCCAATCTGGAAGATCCAGATCAAAGGTTCCCCGGATTAGCTGAGCGAGGAGACAAGAACTGCAATGACGATGTCTTCATCTAGGTAACAACGTATATACTCCGCCATGATTGGAATCGGATATGTTTTCACCGGCAGTCGCGCCTCCCCTTCCTCACCACCGGTGGTAACCGGTGGGTAAGACCGGGTCTGACCTAGCCGAAATAGACGCAACACCGCGACACCTCCACAATCGGCCAAGTCCTCCACGCGCAGGAATGGGGGCTGCCACCCTACCACATCGTGGCGCGCTGGAGCCAGAACACCAGCCGCCGCCGCCAAGACGCTGCGAGAAAGGACGCTAGGCGTAGTCGGAGGAGTCCTGACCCACACCGCCGGGACGAGCCACCCCGGCCAGATCATCTCGCCTCCGTGGTGGGATGTGGTGGAGGAAAACCCCGCTGCAGCCATCATCCCTAGCCCGGGCTTTACCCAGCGGCGCTCCGGCCAGCGGCGGATCCATGTGGAGCCTCCCGGGTGCACAAGACACCGGTTAAAAGTTGATTTCTTTGAGAAATTGCTATTTTTCACCACGTGTGCCACCCGTAAAACATGCTATTTTACAGCCTGGGTACCACCGTGCACCCCTAACTTCAATTCTCTAGCTCCGCCGCTGGCTCCGGCGGCAGCGAGGAGATGAGAAGTGGCGGCGGCCGTTAGGGTTAATAGTTGGGCGAGACCACGTGCGGGTGTCTTTTTTTACCTATCAGTGTGACCTCCCGTACGTGTCTCCAAGACGATCTTTGTAGTGCTATTTTATCACTAAGTTTGTTTTTTGTTGTTTTTATCAAAAGGTATGGATGAATGTTAGATGTCAAAGGTGTAGCTAGAGACGAGAGACTACGACATCGAAGAACATAGTGTCAATTTTAATTTTACTTTCCCACAAAAAAATTAATTTTACTTTTATTATTTTCTTGGCAAAAGGGAAAGTCGTGTTTATTCATATTCTTCAATCTATCGGAAAGTGATACTTACACATGAGCACCGGTTGTTTTTCAAAAATTCAAAACCGTATGTGCTATGTTTAGCATACCAACGAACTTAGAATCGTTTAAAAGTGTTTTGATTTGACACGCTGTCTGAGAGAGGAAAAAAAGAGCATCGGTTGAGCATAACAGAGTACTCTGTTTCAAAAAGAGCCATTTGTTGAGCATAGCAGAGTACTCTGTTTTTTATCGTGCAAGGGCTAGGCCAATAAACTCTGTCAGTGCGTCCAGGGCAAGGCCATGTCAATATCAATGCGTATCAGCTGAAGTTATCACATCCAGAAGATGATTCATTTATTTATTGCACCAACAAAACACGTGCCTATATGATACAAGAACATTAGAAGAACAGCATAAACGGAAACACTATACATGCTAATGAGCTGCACAACTTCGATGGATAATCACTCGACGGGGATCATGACCTCGTTGGTGCGCAGCGGCGGGAGCGTCCACGGCGGGTTGTAGCGGGAGAGCACGTAGGGGCCGGTGATGGCGTGCCCGTCCTTCTCCAGCGCGGCCTTGAGCCCCTCCACCTTCTCCGCCACTACCTTGTCCGGAGTGAGCCCGCTGAACGTCACCACCCCGTACTTCCGCTCCCCCACCTCGCGCAGCACCACCCGCTCGTCCGTCGGCCGCGGCGCCTCCTCCGCCTTGCCGTACTTGGACGGCAGTAGGAACTGCATCGTCACCTTCCCCGTCTGTTCCTCGCGACCCTCCGCCGTGAGCACCGGCACGGTCATCGCCACAGGCTCGGGCTTGGAGGAAGTGATGACCGGTGCCGTCATGGCGATCGGCTCGGACTTGCCGCCGCTACCACCGGAGGTGATGACCGGCACCGTCATGGCGATAGGCTCGGCCTCGCCGCCGCTGCCGCCGGAACTGATGACCGGCGCCGTCATGGCGATCTTCTCGGGCTTGGTGTTCTGCGGCTTGCCGAAGACGCCGATGTATTTGGCAAGAACCTGGAACCCGCCGTCGCGGTCGCCTTTCATCTCGTTGGGGTCGTAGGTCACCTCGGCCATGACGCACGGCGGGTACTTGCGGATCTCGTAGCCGGCGCCCGTGTGGAGCACCTCGTGCTTCGGCGTCTCCGCGATGATCTTCCCAAGCATCAGCTTGCCCATCGCCAAACCCATGGCGGGCTTCGAGCGCGCCGACCGGCGAGCTAGCTTAGCTTACTTCGAGCGAGAAGTCAACAAAAGAAAGCTGTTGATCGAGCGGCTGGTTGATTATTTGGTGGGTGTTCTGTTGATTCAGCTTGGTGGCATTGGGTTTAAGAACTAGCGATTGATTCGAACGAGTGGATGAGGTGCGAGGCCGAGTTGCGGTGCGAGTTGCTCCACGGATGCGTTTCGTTGTTTGCACGTTTTTTGATGAATTTTCGTCCATAATCCGGCCCTTCTTTCTTCGTTCCTCCTTTCGTTTTTGGCTTGGAGGAAAAGTTCTGCAAGTCGTGGGCTTTGACTTGCTCGCGGTGTACAGACGAGACGGGCAGACGCGGAACGTACAGGTTCGAATTCCAAGAAAATCTAACAAACTGTGTAGGATGCGAATAGTACACAAGGTCAGCTAGATCAGCTCGCTCTCTCAACTGATACGGCTCTGCCTAAGACTGCTATGGTCCTGTTGATGATCGGTGTGTTTTGTTTATATCGATTGAACAAAACTATACTACTCCCTCTGTATCAAAATATAGTACTCTCTACATATTTTCTACACACATATATATATACACGTTTTATGGCAAGATTCATGTCTCTGTATCAAAATATAGTACTCTCTACATATTTTCTACACACATGTATCTATACACGTTTTATGGCAAGATTCATGTGCAGAAAGTAAGTAGAGAGTCTTATATTTTGATATGGAGGGAGTATCATGCAACCCAATCCCACAAAAACACTGATGTGGCAGCTAATTATATCACGCAACCCGGTCTCACAAAAACACTGATGTGCAGCTAATAAGACAGAGAGGATTTTCAACGTCAAAAACCTTGTGGAGAGTAATTAAGCGGAGGCTCTTTCTTTCTTCCTCGTGTCTCTCTCGAAGCCCTCTCTTCTGGTCGCTTACTTTGCTTCTCCGGGCCTGACCGGAGCTTCTCCCTCCGGCGAGGCCGTGCGGAGAGGGGGAAGGGATGGTGCGGTGGATGACATATCCTGGCTGTGGCGAATATGGAGAGCTGCAGGGAATTCGTGGTGCTGCATACTTGTGGAGACCAACCTCGGCTGCCCATGTCTGGCGGTCGTCGACTCAAGATGTCGTAGGACGGCAACTCCATTTCCTCAACTTCTATCGGAGGCCCTTTCTAGGATTCACGGTGGCGCCTCACTTCATGCTGAGACCAAGTGGTTTCATCCCCGGTATTGGTGCGGAAGACTGTCGTTCGAGTCCTCAGTTTGCCGACGGTAGCGAAGGACCTCATTGCTTTCCAGTTCTTTTGTTTAGGATCCTATTTGTAATTATGGAGGTCTGGTTTGTAATTGATGTACTTGTTGCAGACCTCTTTGAATATTGTACAACACCGCTAATCTATACTACTATTAAAAGAGCAAACTTGTGTTGATACATTGAATCTGAGCCCTTCAATATTTGGCCAACGGTGCAGATCGCTCCAATGTTTGACAACTCAACACAAATCCACTTTTGCCCGTTTTACCCTCCCACCAAATCACATAATACTGCTAATGCCATCGTACCGGTTCATTTTATTTCGTTTCGTGATAATTACGAGATTTGCCACCGCTAAAAGAAATTAAAGAACAGAACTTCCTAACGAGGCCGGCCACGGTCGATGCTGCCTGCGTGACCGCGCCGATGCTGGCGGCTGAGGACAGTGGTCGCGCTGCGAGGATGCAGGCCAAGGGCCGCCGTTGCTGGTCCTGCCATCACGCGAGTTCTGCATCCGGTCGCTGATCGATTCGTGCGCCAAGTCGTGCTCGGTTCGATTTCTATTGGGCCGGCCCAGTAGTATGATGTACGACAGTACGAGTATGATCAGATTACGTTTTGTTTTTGAGAAATTACGTTTGACTCCAGCAGTGCCATGCGAATTACGTACAACCTGAAAATTAATTGTTGGTACAAAGATCGTCTCACCTTTGTCTTCTAGAACTACTATTTGAGACCTTTGGGTCCTGAACTACTATTCAGATCTTAGTAAAAGCATCAATCCATCCATCGTTTAGCTAGCTAGATACAACCAAGCCAAGCAATCATCTTAATCACTACACATATTTGCTCCCTCTCAACTTAAAAAAATATCACGTGCGCCCGCGTAGGGCACTTGACGTGATAAGATGATTTCTTATCGGGATATCGGCGATATCTTGAACCCAATATGTTGATGAATTATCGTGCAAGGCGACATGACCTGATGATGAATCACATAGTCATATCGGGCATCTTCATCAACATATCGGATTCAAGATATTGGCCGATATTTTGATAAAACGGTCGACTTATAATTTACCGGTGTCTGACCGATAAGATAAATCGGCCGATATGCCAATAAACCGGCTGGTTTACCCCTTAATTATCTTGAGTCAACCAATTCCTGATAAACGATATGCCAACATTGCTTTTAGATGACTTTTTTTTAGCGCTAGAAAAGGAGCTTTATTAATGGATGATAGGATTACAATCAGTAGCCAGAAGGTCTACCAGAGCATCTGGGGCATCCTGCAACCACAAGTCGGTTCGGTGCTCCGCTCTCGAAATATAAGCTAAACGATCTACAACCCTATTGTTAGATCTTTTAATGTTTACAATGCTAAGCTCCCTCTCTCCCAACATCAACTCTTTGATCTCATTCACCAGATGGCCTATATGTGATTTATTTTTCCCCGTCTCCTTCACAGTTTTGGCAACGTTTGCACAATCAGTTTGCAAGACACAATTCTGTGCTATACTCCAAAGATGTAGCTATACCATCACGCACAGCCAGAGCCTCAGCTTCAAGCGGATCCGCACAATGATAGTAGTACTTGCAAAACGCTAGAATGAAATCACCATTCGCATCACGGACCACAACACCAGTTCTAGCAGTGTTGGTTAATCCATCAAACGATCCATCAACAGACACTGCAATCCAACCATCAGGGGGTTTAGGCCAACTCACTTCCCCTAGGTTTTGAACATGTGCAGTTCTTTGTCTCCTACTCCCTCCTTCTATGATCACAGATTTTCCGTATATCAAATCTCGACCATCATTTGCCTTGATCTGCAGTAATGAATCAACATAACTTTGCAAAAATATTCGAGATGCCTCAATTGGCGCCTCTTGTTTGCCATGTATAACCTCATTGCGATTGTGCCAGTTTCTCCATATAATCATAAGAGCCCGCATTCTGCCCTCTTCCGGCAGCGTAACTAATAGATCAAATAACCACTCTGGACCAGTGTTTGTAATCTCTTCTTTCTCCGGGATTGGCCAGACATTGTGCATTGCATCCCACAAACCCGCAGCCCTTGGACATGCAATAACAGCATGAAAACCATCCTCATCTTCACATCCGCATCTCTGGCAGCGACTTTGGGACTCCATATGTCGCTGCTTCTTCGTTGCCCAGAAATTTCCAGCTAGCAATTTCCACGCGCAGATCTTCACCTTTTGCGGCACAGAAATCTTCCAGAACATCTTCCAAACGGGACGATCGCCGTCTGGTCTTGAACTTGTAGATACTCCCCCTGAGCCTGGAGGTTTTCATCGACTCCCAGGTGATAGGCGCTTCTTACAGTGAACAGTCCAGACTTCTCCAAATCCCAAGCCAGGAAATCATCAGGCTGTCGTGGGGACAATCTGATCTTTAGAATCTCTTCAACATCTGCTGGTAGGAACTCCCGCAGTCGTGCTTCATTCCAGCTGCCATCCGGTAAAAGGAATTGCTCAACTCGAGTAAAACGACAATTCCCTCTCACCGAAACTGGTAGCCGTGATCGGCCCAACCGTGGTATCCACGGATCTCTCCATACCTTCACCTTACGTCCGTTACCAATTCTCCATATAACACCTTTTTTTAGCAGCTCTAGGCCATATTCAATTCCCTTCCAGGCCGGCGACCCGTTTGCAGGGAAAACGGTGTCAAGTAATTGTCCCCTTCTGTAATACTTGGCCTTTAACAAACGTGCACATAAGCTATCTGGTCTCTCAAGTAATCTCCATGCCTGTTTAGCAAGCAAAGCTTGATTAAAAATCCTCATATCCCTGAAGCCTAAACCCCACGGTTCTTTGGGCGAATCATTTTTTTCCCATGCAACCCGGTGGGTTTTATGCTTCCCTTCCTCAACTCCCCACCAATAACTTCTAATTAATCTTGTAAGCTCATCACACACTGACATGGGTAGTTTAAAAACACCCATAAGAAAGGTCGGAATAGACTGTGTGATTGCTTTTATCAATGTCTCCTTTGCTGCTGCCGACATCATCTTCTCCCCCCAATCAACCATTCTCTTCATAAGACCTTCTGGGATAGGCAATCCCAGATATTTGTCCTCAAACTGATCAGCTTGCACTTCCAAGATTTCTTTAATCAGGATTTTAATCTCCTCAGGACACGCTTCACCAAAGTACAAGCTGCATTTGGCCGGATTTAGCAATTGTCCAGTACCTTCCGCATATCGGCCAAGTACATCCTTCACTAGATTCGCTTGATCAGCTTTGGCCTTGAAAAATATAAGCGTATCGTCTGCAAACAAGAGGTGTGAGATAGCAGGTGCTGTTCGGCAAATAACCACCGGTTCCAGGCCCCTATTACGTACCGCCTCCTGTATCAAGCTCGTCAACGAGTCAGCGACAAATAAGAATAGAAAAGGTGACAAAGGATCACCTTGCCGTAGACCTCTTGACGGAGAAAACCAATCCAGAATTTTTCTGTTGAATTTGACCGCAAATCGAACAGTGGTCACACATTGCATGATCCACTGAACCCAAAACGGAGAGAAACCAATATTTCTCATTGCTTGTTCCAAGAACGTCCAATCAACGCGGTCATAAGCTTTGGACAGATCCAATTTGTAAGCACAGCTTATTGACTCGGGATCACGTTCTTGTTGTATGTGGTGCAACACTTCAAACGCCACCACCGCATTATCTGTAATCAGCCTCCGGGAATAAAGGCGCTTTGACATTCAGAGATCAATTCATCCAAGATGAGACGTAGCCGATTCACCATGCATTTGGAGACGATTTTATATAGCACATTACATAGTGATATCGGCCTGAAATCTTTCATACATTTCGGTTGATTGATCTTAGGAATTAAGACAATCACCGTTTCATTTACTCCTTCCGGCATTACTCCTGTTCTGAAAAAGCACTGGACCGCCTCCACCACCTCGTGCTTCAAAGTGGCCCAATTCCTCTGATGGAAACGAGCCGGGAGACCATCGGCACCCGGTGCCTTCAGAGGACCGATTTGGAAAAGAGCGTCACTAATTTCCTTTTCAGAAAACTCCTTGGTTAACTCTTCATTCATCTCTGCCGTGACCTTACCTTCCAGCAAATTCAGAATTGTTTGTGGAGCAAGGGTTGGGTCTTTTGTATACAATTCCTTGAAGTAGGATGAAGCCATCCTCTCCATATCCGACGGGGTATCACAAACTACCCCATCCTCCCGCCTCAAGCTTTTCACATGATTTTTCCTTGCTCTCCACACGGTTTTTTGGTGAAAGTATTTTGTGTTCCTATCACCTTCTTTCAGCCATGTGATTCTTGATCTTTGTAACCACATCATCTCCTCCCGGTAGAGAAGTTCATCCATTCTTTCCATCTTGGACCGAATAGCTACATGATCCGCACTCGCATGATTTAAGTCATTTAGCTCTGTACGCAGCTCTTCGAGTTCCTTTCGGACATGCCCAAACTTCTGTTTACTCCAAGCACCTAGTTCTGACATGACCTTCCCCAAGGAGGTCGCCACATCTCCTAGGTTTCCTTCTCTCTTCGCTTTGTCCCAAGCATTGTAGATGACCTCTGGGAGCGTGGAGTCACGCTCCCACATTATTTCATACCTCAAACAACGATGTCGTGGTACCGAATCACGCATCGCCATTCTCAGTAAAAACGGCACATGATCTGACCGAGAGGAAACCAGATGTTCCACCTCCGCCATTGGAAACAATTCCTTCCACTCCGTATCTGCACAAGCACGATCCAGTCGTACCTTTACATTCCGATCCCCCTGCTGTCTGTTATAGTATGTGAACGGGAAGCCCCTGAAGCCCAGGTCCGTTAGTTCACAAGCATTCAGCGTATCACGGAAAGCTCTCATTTGCCCTTCCGGCCTTGCCCTTTCCGAACAATGTTCGTGTTGCCACATCGCCTCGTTGAAATCCCCCGCCACCACCCATGGGAGTGTTGAGGAAGTCCGCAAGTTGCTAAGGAGCTCCCACATAAGATGACGGTTCTCCACTCGCGGCTCGCCATAGACAAACGTAGCTCGCCACGCTGCTGAATTCTGATCGGCGCTCACCGAGACGTCGATGAAACGAGGTCCTTTTCCCAGCACAGTTACTGTCAACGACTCATGCCATAGCAGAGCCAAACCTCCACTTCGGCCATCACTACCAATGCCAGTAAAGCCTTTTAGGCCCAGGCGTTCACGCATCAGCGCCATCCTCTCCTCTGACTGTCTCGTTTCACAAAGAAAAACAAGACCGGGGTTGTATTTTTGGCACAAGAACTGTACCTCTCGAACTGTCCGGCGGTTCCCCCCCGGCAGTTCCAAATGAAGGAATCCATTAGGCCCGGCGGCGCTCCGCGTCGGAGCCCGCCGATGTTGCCAAGTCCATGTTTGATACATCTGTTGCCTTCTGTCGTTTACTATCCTGCGAGGTGCTATCATTCTGTGAATTATGCTCCTCCACCTCCTCCATAACTTTGTCATTCATGTTTTGCATAGTTCCATCAGTTATCCTGAGTGGCTGTTTGGATCCAGTCGTGTGTACTTCCTTATCAAAATCCAGTCGGCGTTTGAGTGCTCCCGATTGGTTTTGATTATTGTCCCCAGGCTTGCATGGGCTCGATGTTGTACTCTGCAAGTCATCATCCTCATCCCCTACACCCCCTCTGCCACCTCTGCCTGCACCTCTACCACGACCTCTCCCTGCTCAACCACCCCGTACTCCGCTCGGGGCCTACCAAGTTTCCTCCTTGCGAAATTCTGCCGCAATCAGAGTGGGAGGATATATGATAGCTTCATCCTCGTGCTTGCCATTACCATGTTCTTTCGCCACATGTGCCATCATTCCACACACTCCACAGAACACAGGCATCTTCTCATATTCAAAATCAAAGTAAACCTTCTTCAGTTTTATTGTCATACTAGCACACCTTGCCAGAGGCTTCCTGACATCAAGGGTAACGCGTACCCTAATTCCCCCACCTTGTCCTTTCACAGATCTTTCATCAACTTTCTCAGTTTTGTGACTTCTACAATCCAACATCAGCTTTTAGATGACTTCTACTAGAGCTTGGTTTGGTGACAGTATATATATGACGACATAGATAGAGGTATATATATGACGACATAGATAGAGGTATATATATGACAACATAGATAGAGTAAGCATTTCTCGATGTGAAAACGCCAACATTAGGAAACAATCAATCCTATGATGCAGTCACTCTTGAATCCACGCACATCTTAATTACCCGCGGGTAAAATTGCCATACTTACACTTTGTCGAGATATTTGTGTTGTTATTGACTTACACCCAAAAAATCCATGTATACCCTGTTAAGTTCTTTTTCTGCTTGTAAATTGTCCACTGTAATTGAGTAGACGTGCATTGCACGTACATGCCAACTAGTTTAATGAAAGGACCTAGGCCCTATTGGGCCGTTCCCAGTTAAAAACAGAGAGAGAGGTTTAAATGGCAAATAGATCTTATACCTATATTTACATTGAGATTATGCAGAACAATAAAGAGTGATACAATTATATTACTATATGATATTATACATTCCAAAGATCATGTAATACACTAGTATCGTATGCATTATACTTGTGTATGATACTTCCCACTATAACTAGCCTTACGATTATTACGATCGAACCAATTGCAGACAAGTAGATGGAGAGATGATGTTTATTAACGAGTTTTAGTATCAACGTCTAAATTGCTACCACGTGGCATGTGTGGTGAGCAACTATGGATGCTCATCTCAGTATCTAATTAACACGATACATTTGGCGAACCATGGTCATGGTCGGGCCATCCCTGTCACCGGCATCCGTACCATCACTCTCGGCTCTCGTGTCTAGCCTAACAACTTTGTATAATTAATGTTGAGTACATGGCAATGTCTTGCTATGTCAGGTACGGGTTACACTTCTTCGACTGTAACATCCAAATCTTCAACTAATAATGCATTGAACTGTGACCATATAAGCACATATTCGACACCAATTCCAACATGAATGGTGGTGATTAAGACTGTGAAACACAAGCTACCGAGGTTTGCACACTAGAACATAGAGATTTATATGCACCTAGCTACATACACGACACTTTACGAGGAGAAAATAGAAACATCAGATAGGGGGAATTGGGGCAAAGTGAGACAAAGACACAAGCCATAGGCGAATCAGACCGAAATAGAAGATATATGTTTATCATATCATATTGTGAATATCATACGGATATGGACTGATATGTAGATAACACGTACAAATTTGTAAGAAATGATAGAAAAAATTAACTTTAAATCTTCATCTAAATATTAAACTAATGCATGTTCTTATGTTCTTTGGAATTTAGGAATCCTTTGTATATATTAATCAAACCACAAGAACCATTTAACACATTTTCTAGAATTCAATATTCCATATACATTTCATTTCATTAGAAGGTAATATAAGGAGAATATTACCTCAATATGCGACAATTTTTCCCTTGATCCAACTAGCGTGTTCGATAAGCAACTGATATCCAAGTCCGACATGCCAAAGCCAAACGGATTTAGATCTGATGTCTAAGGCCTGGTTGCATGTCACCCTGAGTGTGGGCCTGGCAATAAAACCTTCACCATGTTTTCTTTTTTCATGTATTATTTGGAATTTTCCACAATTGGTTTCAGTGTATTAGCTAATTATATGGCCTTTAAATACTGAATGCGGCAATGGCAAAGCACATGACTCCGTTTCCTTATTGGGCATGTATTGCAAAGGGTGACGTTTCCGACAATTTTGTTTGTCAACAGCGGAAAGAGAATTGAAGATCAATGATGGAAGCCAATGCTTTCGCTTGTGACAATTGGTTGACATGTTCTATTTTTCTTTTTTTACCGTAGGTCTCGATAGACCCATGATGTGATGTTGTTGGAGAAATGGGTGTCTATTGTATCATCTTGAAGATTTATTGTAGTGCTTATTTGAAGAAGCACAATAAGTCTAAATGAGACAATCAAGACAAGAACATTTCGATTAATAATCTTATGTGTGTTCTACCTACTAGTGTAATCTAACTTCCCACTTGATTTCAAATCCTAATCTCTCTTGTATTTCTCATATATACCCCATCACCGTCTACTATTCTAACAACCATCAACATGTTCATTTACTTATGGATCAAGCCTTCAACCACCTATCTTTTGTCCTTGTAGTAAATCCTCAACTCATTGATCTTTTTCGATCCTACATATTGTATCGTGAAATCCCCACAGTCCCAAAGCATGCATCCTTCTCCTTTGTACCATTACAACTACCATGTCTTAGCAATAGAAACTACATAGTATTAAAACATGTGGAAGACCGAGTGATGACGTGAAACACACGTTCGTTGGGAGACCCCAAGAGGAAGGTATGAAGCAGTGCAGCAGCAAGTTTTCCCTCAGTATGAAACCAAGTTTATCGAATCCAGGAGGAGCGGTAGCACTTCAGAAGGTTGTCAGTGGCGCTGTTACTCGATCACCGACATGGAACCTGCACACAACACAATCAAACTACTTTGCCCCAACGAAACAGGAAGCTTGTCAATCTCGCCGGCTTGCTAAAAACAAAGGGTTAAACGTATGGTGTGGAAAACAGTGTTTAATTGCAGAAAGTAAAAGAGAACAATGATTGCAGTTGGTGGTTTTATCGGTGTAAAAGAATGGACCGGGGTCCACAGTTCACTAGTGGTGTCTCTCCATAAAGATAAATGATATGTTGGGTAAACAAATTACAGCTGGACAATTGATAAAATATTGAGCGCATGATAATGCATATATATGTAACAAGATGGCTACCATGATATTTAATTGGGCATTACGACAAAATACATAGACCGTTGTCCAACCGCATCTATGACTAATAATCCACCTTCAGGTTGACTTATGTGTTCCCCGTTGGTATTAAGTTGCAAGCAACGAATAATCACATTAAGCAATGTGCGTAAAGTAAACAAGTACATATGACCGTGGACATAGCATTGTTATGTTACCCCTAGTAGCAACAGCACATCCACAACCTTAGGCGTTGCTGTCACTCGCCCAGATTACTGGAGACTGAACCCACTATCTTGCATAAATACTCCCTCTTGGAGTTACAAGCATCTACTCGGCCAAAGCATCTACTAGTAACGGAAAGCATGCAAGATCATAAATAACATGTAACATAGATTAATAATCAACTTGATCATAGTATTCAATATTCATCGGATCCCAGCAAACACAACATGTAGCATTACAATAAGATGATCTTGATCATGTTAGGCAGCTCACAAGATCTAAACATGATGGCATAAAGTAGAGAGACAACCATCTAGCTACTGCTATGGACCCGTAGTCCAAGGATGAACTACTCACGCATCACTCCGGAGGCAGGCATGGTGATGTAGAGCCCTCCGGTGATGATTCCCCTCTCCGGCAGAGTGCCGGGAAGAGGTTCTGGACCCTCCCGAGCTAGGGTTGACGACGGCGGCGCCTCTGGAACTTTTCGTGGAATATGACTCGGGTATTTAGGGTTTTTGCATCGGGGGGAATAAGTAGGCGAAAGGGCGGCGGCTGAGGGCACCCGAGGGGCCCACACAAGGGTAGGGCGCGGCCCCACCCTTGGCCACGCCGAGCCCTTGTGTGGCCACCTCGTGGCTCGGCTCCGTCTCTCCTCTGGACTCCGTGTGCGTGTCGGTGAAATAGGGACCTCCGTCGATTTTCGTCCAATTCCGAGAATATTTCCAGAATAGCTTTTCTGAAATACAAAAACAGCAGAAAACAGGAACTGACACTGTGGTATCTTGTTAATAGGTTAGTTCCAAAAAATGTATAAAAGTTATGTGAAGTGGATGCAAAACATGTAACAATTGGTATAATATCAACATGGAACATTAAAAATTATAGATACGTTTGAGACATATCACCGAGACACATTTAGAGAGAGAGAGAGAGAGAATTCATGTTTGCGAGCGATTCCAAATGAGCAGTCTGGGTGAGGCACCATGAGAGTGGGAGGCATATGAAATGCAGCTTTCACCACGAGTTTAAGTAGGTCGATAAGTGACTTGATAATGTCCCTTTACTTTAATCCAATTGTCCCATATTCTCCTTGATTTGGTACCATTGGCAATACTTAAAGCACTGGAACATTCATTCTGTGGAATGAAATGAGCAATGATTCTTCAGAAAGCATGAGGTTTTGTGACGATTCAGCGGAAATGGTGTTGCCAATATGAGTGGATAGCACGTGTAATCACGGTACATTATCTTATTGTAAACTTGCAACTAACATGATTTGGGTGCAATAATCTAGAATCTGCTTTTGTGGCCTCATTTCATCTTCTTGGAATGTTTTTTCGTTTTGAGCGGGGTAACCCTGGCCTCTGCAAACTATGCATACAACCTCTTTATTAATTCCTATTTGGGGTCATAGGTCACCCCTATATTATTAGGTCGTTTGAAGTGTTTTGATTTGACACACTCTCCGAGAGAGAATAGCCATCTGTTGGAGTGGAGATTCCTGCCTCTCGAGATTTAGTCCCTAATTCATATTAGGAGTTTTAAATAATTATTTTAAAAAGTTTAGATGTAGTCAATGGTATATCTCACAAACGTATAAATTATCGATTTCAATTACTACGTATTCTGCATCTACATAAAAATGACAAAAGTGTAGATCTTAGTATGCATATTTTCAAATCTCTAAATTTTATTAGAGTTTGTCATTTTTGTGTAGCCCATTATACAAACCATTTTTATATTGTGATTTTCCATGCTTGTAGGATTTATCATTGGTTATTTTATAATTGTTTCAGATTTTTTTGAAACCTCCAAATATAATTTTTAAATATTCGACGCATCTGCTGAGCATACTAGAGTACTCTTATCTTTTTTTGTTGAGAGAGCAACAGGGGCGATCGCCCATCTGAACACGAAATTTTCATTACTTTTCACAAAACAGATAATACAAAGCAGGAGTGGCATACCATCCCAGCGGAGAGAGGTATATACATGGGGGAGAGGAGACACCGAGACACACAATACTCTGCTCACAATACTCTGTTTCTTCTCGTGCAAGGCTAGGCCAATAAACTCTCTCAGTGCGTACAGGGCCATGTCAATATCAATGGGTATCAGGCTATCAGCTGAAGCTATCAACGTTCAGAAGATCATTCATTTATGGACTTGTTGCGCCAACTAAACACGTGCCTATGACACAAGGCCATTAGAAGAGCAGCTTAAACCGAAACACTACACAGGGCTAATGAAATGTTGAAATCGCACACTGAAAAGTGATCACCCCCTCGGGCGCCGGGGTCGCAACTTGGACGGGTGATCACTCAACGGGGATCATGACCTCGTTGGTGCGCAGCGGCGGGAGCGTCCACGGCGGGTTATAGCGGGAGAGCACAAAGGGGCCGGTGATGGCGTGCCCGTCTCTCTCCAGCGCGGTCTTGAGCCCCTCCACCTTCTCCGCCACTACCTTGTCCGGAGTGAGCCCGCTGAACGTCACCACCCCGTACTTCCGCTCCCCGACCTCCCGCAGCACCACCCGCTCGTCCGTCGACCGCGGCGCCTCCTCCGCCTTGCCGTACTTGGACGGCAGCAGGAACTGCATCGTCACCTTCCCAGTCTGCTCCTCGCGGCCCTCCGCCGTGATCACCGGAGCCGCCATCGCCACAGGCTCGGGCTCGGAGGAGGTGATGACAGGCGCCGTCATGGCGATGGCCTCTGCCTTGCCGCCGCTACCGCCGGAGGTGATGACCGGCGCCGTCATGGCGATCGGCTCGGCCTCGCCGGAGCTGACTACCGGCGCCGTCATGTCGATCTTCTCGGGCTTGGTGTTCTGCGGCTTGCCGAAGGCGCCGATGTAGTTGGCAAGAACCTGGAACCCGCCGTCGCGGTCGCCTTTCATCTCCTTCGGGTCGTAGGTCACCTCGGCGATGACGCACGGCGGGTACTTGCGGATCTCGTAGCCGGCGCCGGTGTGGAGCACCTCGTGCTTCGGCGTCTCCACGATGATCTTCCCGAGCATCATCTTGCCCATCGCCAAACCCATGGCGGGCGTCGAGCGCGCCGACCGACGAGGTAGCTTAATTAGCTTACTTCGAGCGAGAGGTCAACAAACGAAAGCTGTTGATCGAGCTGCTGGTGGATTCTTCCGGTGGATGTTGATTCGGTTTGGTGGCTTTGGGTTTAAGAACTAGCGATTGATTCGGACGAGTGGACGAGGTGCGAGGCTGAGTTGCGGCGCGAGTTGCTCCACGGATGCGTTTCGTTGTTGGCACATTTTTTAAGGAATTTTCCTCCACAATCCGGTCCTTTCTTCCTCATTCCGCTTCAGAGTGAAGATTAAAAAAACCAATGTACAAGTTTAACAAAATTCTTAAAAATACGGATGTAGCCAATGGCGTATCCGACAAAGGTGCAAAAAATAGTTTGTATTTTGAGCTACACAAAAATGACAAAAACTATGGATCTCAGTATGCGTATTTTCCAATCTCTAAATTTTATCATTTTGTACATACAAACTATTTAAAATTGATACTTTTCATGTTTGTGAGATATACCATTGGCTATATCTAGATTAGTTTTCAGAATTTTTTCAATCTTGTAATATAATTTTTGATTTTTTGCAGGAGCACCTGTGCTCGGGGGTCGAAATCAGTTTCCGCTTCGTTCCTCCTTTCGTTTTTGGTGTGGAGGAATAGTTGTGAAATTCATAGACTTTGACTTGCACCCGCTGTACAGACGAGACGAGACGAGACGGGCCGACGCGGTACGTCCAGGTTCCATTTTCAAGAAAATCTACTCCGTCCAATCCGATCTAAGTGTCGTAGAAAACGGACTAACTACATACAACTTTTAGGGTGTGTTTGGTTCGGTGGCTAGCCAGCAGGTGGTTAGTGGTAGCCATTTTTTAGGTGGTTAGCCCCTGTTTGGTTTGTGGTGTTGGGTGTGTGAGGGTAACCACATTTTAGAAATATTCCCCCTAAAAGCTGGTTGAGCTCAACCACCAGAAATATGGTGGTTGGCTCTAGCCACCCTGCGGCGAGCTGCTAGAATCACCTCCGAAATGTTTTTTGCGCTGCTCATCTTCTCTACACAAAAGGAAAAAAGGCAAGGAAACTCGTCGTTCTTTCCCCAATGCCGAAAATTTGTTACTGAGCTTCACCTGCACCATGGCAAAGATTTCCGAGAACTCCGACGGCCGTCGATGATCCGACCGTGGTAAGCTCAAACCTTACCTTGTGTCCTTCCTCTCTGTCTTTCCCATCGATCTAGATCCATGGCTGCAAAGCTGCGTAGCCTAATATTATTGACACGTGTTTTGAAGTAGATACGGCACTACGATATGCACTATTTGCATGTTGCTTATGTAATATTTGGTACATCATTGAAGTGTGATACTGAACCTTTTTTTTCATACGTTCTAGTGGGAAATACAGTCAAAGATTTTTTTAATTTGATTCATTGTATTTGTATCATACTTTAATTGATGTATATTACCAAAATCTCATGTCGCGACCCTTCAACCAAACAAAAAAATAGATAACCAACCCACACAACTAAACATGAAAAATGGTTACCACCCCAACCACTTTTTCATAGCCACTGAATTAAACACACCCTATAACCCGAAGGAGTAACAAAAGTCGTAGGATGCGAATAGTACGCAAGATCAGCTCGCTCTCTCAACTGGTACGGTTCTGCCTAAGACTGTTATAGTGCTATGGTCCTATTGATGATCAGTGTGTTCTGTTTATATCGATTGAACAAAACTATACTACGTACTTAGGAAGTGTTACGATTATTTGCATTGAACCATTGCAGATGGACAGATGATATTATTTACGAGTTTCAGTACGATACCTAAATTTCTACCACATGGCTATCAAGGAAAAAATGTCTAAAGTTCTAGGACAGTGACTATGGATGCTCATTCCATGTATCTAATTAACATGCTGCACTTTACGACGAAGCTCATGGAGGCCTTCGATGGCGTCTCTAACCATGGACATGGATGGTCCGGCACATCCTGTCACCGGTTCTTGTATCTAGCCTAACAACTTCATCCAATTTACTTTGACTACACCGTGGTGTCTTTCTATGTTAGGTACGGGTTACACTTCTTCGATTCTACCATCCAAACCTTCAACTAATCAAAGTGTGCCCATATAAGCGCATATTCGACGGCAACTCCAACATGAAAGGTGGTGATTAAGAATGTGAAACTCAAGCTACTCATATTTTGCACACTAAACATATAGAGATTTATATGCACCTAGGTACATACACTTCACTTTACGAGGAGAAAATAGAAACATCAGAGAGGGGGCATTGAGGCAAAGTGAGACGAAGATGCAAGCCATAGGTGAATCAGAACGAAATAGAGTTCAAGACGGAGCCTATAACTGCAACCACCTTCTGTTTCAATTATTCAGTGTGTGTGTGGGGGGGGGGGGGGGGGGGGGGGGGGTGGGGGGATTGTTCCTTCAATGGTTGTAAAGGTAACCCGATAAGTCTAATATACCAGTAACGATGGAGGAAAGATATATATTTATCATATATTGTGAATATCATGCTTGATCCGGTTAGGTTGATATGTACTGATATGTATATAACATGTAAAAATTCGTAAGAAATGATAGAAAATGAAACTGGACTTTAAATCTTCATCTAAATATGAAACTAATGCATGTTCCTATGTTATTTAGAATTTAGGAATTGTTTTTATATATTAATCAACCACAAGAACCGTTTAACAAACTTGCTATATTTGATATTTCACATACATATCATTTTGTTAGAAGGCAATATAATGACAAAATTACCTAAATATGCGATAATTTTCCCTGATCCAACTAACAGATATCCAAAGTCCGACTGGCCAAAGCCAAACTGATTTGGATCCGATATCTAATATTATAAGCTTTGGTTGCATGTCACCCTTAGTGTGGACCCGGAAAAATGACAACCTTCACATTGATTTCTTTTTCCAGGTATTATTTGGAGTTTTCTAGAATTGGTTTTAGAGTACTAACTAATGATCTGGCCTTTACATACTGAATGCGCCAATGGCAGAGCACATGACGATACCATATTGTGCATGTGTTGCAATGGGTGACCTTACCCACAATCTTGTTATTGTCAACTGCGAGAAGAGAACTGAAGATCAATGACGGAAGCCAATGCTTTGCTCATATGACAATTGGTTGTCATTTTCTATCCTTGTTCTTCTTTACCATAGATCTTGATAGACTCATGATGTCATTTGTTGGAGAAACTAGGCGTATGTTGTATCATCTCGATGAAAGCACTTGTAGAGATTATTGGAAGCAGCACAATATGAAGAGGTCTAAACGAGACAATAGAGGAAAAAAACTTCATTAATAATCGTATGTGCGGTCTACCTACTAGTGTAATCTTACTTCCTACTTGCTTTCAAGTACTAAATGCCTCTTGTATCTCTCATACATACTCCAACACCGTCTACTATTCTAACAACCATCCACATGTTCATTTACTTACGGATCTATGTCTTCGACCACCTATCTATTGCTCTTGTAGTAAATGCATAACTAATTGATCTTCTTCGATCATATATATTGGATCGTAAAATCCCCACAGTCCCAACACGAGCATCCTCCTTTGTACCATTACAACTACCATGTCTTATCAATAGGAAATACATAGTAACTGAATATGTGGAAGACCAAGAAAAACTTAGAGAGAGAGAGAATTCATGTTCGCAAGTGATTCCGTGTGAGCAGTTTGGATGAGGAACCATGAGAGTGGGAGGCATCTGAAATGTCGATTTCACGGTGAAGTTAAGTAGATCGATAAGTGACTTGATAATGTCCCTTTAGTATAATCTAGTTAACCCATAATCTTCATGACTTGGTACCATTGGCAACCATAGAAGCTCAAGAACTTTCATTCGGTGGGATAAAATGAACAATGATTCTTCTGTGAGAAAGAGGCGATGTGAATATTCATCGGCAACGGTGTTGTAATGATGAGTGCATAGAACATGTAATCACGATATATTATCATTGTAATTAACATGATTTGGGCGCAAGAATCTAGAGTCTTCTTTCGTGGCCTCGTTTCATCTTCTTGGACTTTTTTTGAAAAGATGCATGATAGCCACGACCTCTGCAACTATGCATAAAACCCTTTATCAATCCTTTCTGGAGTCATAGGTCACCCTTTATTAGGTCGTTTAAAGTGTTTTTATTTGACACACTCTCTCATAGAGAAACAATTGCCATCTGTAGTGGAGATTTCTACCTCCCGTGTTTGAGTGATCATGTTATTTTAAAAAAAGAAATTCATATTTAGGAGTTTTAACAAACTGAAAAAAGTTCAGATGTATGGTATATCCCACAACCGTATCAATTATCAATTTTAATTACTTGTATTCTAAGCTATACAAAATGTCAAAAGCGTCCAAAGAAAATAACTCTGATCTCTGATTTCGGAGAAATAAGTGGCTCACGAGGAATGGAGAGGCATATTTTCTCTATTTGATCTCGAAGTCCTCATATAACATTTCTTCCCGTCGGATCACTTGTTGGAAAAACATAATGCTCACACAAGTTCCACACTGACAAGGAAGCACAATATAATAATTTTTTCCAGTGTAGTGTTCAAACGATCAAATGGATGAGCTGATCAACGGTTGCTCAGATTAAAAAACTAGAAGATACAGTTACAGCTTAACAGATCAGTTCACTCAGAGTTTGAGAAGACTATATATATATAGCATCCGCATCACCAGGACACTCGATATTGTAATTAGCAGGCAGTTACAAGCTAATAGAACAAATGCTGCGAGGATTTGAGTATGCATATTTTCAAATCTCCAAATTCCATCAGAGTTTGTCATTTTAGTGTAGCCCACAATACAAGCAATTTTATAATGCGATTTTCCATGCTTGTAGGATTTATCATTGGTTATGCCTAATTTTTCAGATTATTTTGAAACATTTAAATATAATTTTGAATATTGTCCGCTCTGCTGAGCATACTAGAGTCCTCTGTTTCTTCTCCTGCAAGGGCCGAGGCTCGGCCAATAAACTCTGTCAGTGTGTACATGGCCATGTCAATATCAATTAATGGGTATCAGCTGAAGCTATCAACATTCAGAAGATGATTTAATTATGGACTTATTGCACCAACTAAACACGTGACTATGAGACTGACACAAGACCATTAGAAGAGCAGCTTAAACGGAAACACTACACAAGCTAATGAATATTGAAATCGCACACTGATCACCCCTGGGGCGCCGGGGTCACCGAACTGCGCAACTTGGATGGATGATCACTCGACGGGGATCATGACTTCGTTGGTGCGCAGCGGCGGGTGCGTCCACGGCGGGTTGTAGCGGGAGAGCACGAAGGGGCCTGGGATGGCGTGCCCGTCCTTATCCAGCGCCGCCTTGAGCCCCTCCACCTTCTCCGTCACTACCTTCTCCGGATTGAGCCCGCTGAACGTCGCCACCCCGTACTTCCGCTCCCCACCTCCCGCAGCACCACCCGCTCGTCCGTCGGCCGCGGCGCCTCCTCGGCCTTGCCGTACTTGGACGGCAGCAGGAACTGCATCGTCACCTTCCCCGTCTGATGCTCACGGCCCTCCGCCGTGATCACTGGCACCGTCATCGCCACAGGCTCGGGCTTGGAGGACGTGATGACCGGCGTGTGATGGCCTCCACGACTGACACGTCTCGGACCGAGCCCAGTACCAGCCCAGAGAGAAGCCCAAGTGAAGCCTAAGTCCAAGTGTGACCAGCTGGCTGTGACCAGGCAAGGGCGATGCCCATGTATACGTTGGCGTGAAGCGTTGTAAGGATTATCATAGAATTGATTGTACTGTTGACAGTCGTGTGACTGCTTCTCTCTTCCTCCTCCCTTCCCGGATCTCAGATTTCTTCTTCTGAGATATGTATCCAGGATGATTATTAGCTATTTGGTGTGTTGCCACTAGCGAGGATCGTCACAATTGGTATCATTAGCCGTTTGATTGAGGGAAAAACCAGAAAAAGTTACCAAAAAATTCTTTCGAGAGTGTGTGAGGTGAATTCGGTGGCGAATCGGGATCGGCGAGCTTGGGTTGGGATCTCCCGTAGAATCCCCAAGTTAGTTGGATCTCGCGGTGTAGTTGTGCGACGACTTGTCAATTGGCCGTGCAAGTGGTCTTGATTTGGGCGGCGGCGACTAATTCGGCCACGGATTCAGTTGAGATCGAAGGTTGCCTTGCTATCTCTTAGCGGGTGGTAAAATTCCTGTTGATCGGCTGTTTCGGTGTGGTTCAGGCGGTGGATTTGTGGATCGATTGTAGAGGAAAGTCTTTGACTAGTACTCGTTGATCCCAGCGGCGGTAGACCCGGAGTACGGCACGACGGCGCGACCTCTGACGCTCACAACCAGGATGGTGGCAGTCGAACAACAAGTCACCGATCTCGATGCTCAGCTCTGACAGGTTAGCGCTGGTCTCACCAAGGCGGCGGAGACGGCAGAGAAGAATTCGGAGTCATGCAAAGCGCTTTCTGTCACTACTGAGAGATTGCTGAAGAATCAGGAAGTGGTGCTCAACAAGGTCACCTCAGTTGAAACAAGCATCGAGAGTATAGTCACTCGCTTACAGTTTATTGAGGGGACTCTAGCCACTGTTGTGCCACAACCTCAAGGCCAAAATCGGCGCCGCGAAGAACTTCTGAACCAGGGCATGGCTCCACATGCTCTAGACAATGGTGCGCGTTTAACACCCAGAAATCAATTTGAATCCAGTAATTCCCATGATCATAGCAATAGAGGTGGTGATAGGTTCAGTAGAGATAATTACAACCGTGACTTTCGCATGCCTAAAACAAATTTCCCTAAGTTTGATGGCACACACCCTAAACTATGGAAAGAGAAAGCTGAGAAGTATTTTAACATGTTCCATGTCCCTGAAGATTACAAGGTGGATTACTCTACCTTGCATTTCAAAGGGTCAGCAGTTTTGTGGCTGCAAACGTACGAGGCTCAACATGATATAGATAGTTGGGCTCAACTTTGTGTATCAGTTTGTCAAAAATTTGCCAAGAATTTATACTATACAGATATGAGTAAAACATTAGATTTTCGCCAAACAAGTGATGTGGATTCTTATCAGAGAGAGTTTGAGCAACTCATGCATCAGCTCTTAGCACACAACAGTGCTTTAGATGATACTTTTTTCGTAGCAAAGTTTGTTAAAGGTTTAAAGAAGGAAATTAGATCTACTATAATTTTGCATAAACCAAGAACGGTTGATGTTGCTATTTCTTTGGCTCTCCTACAGGAAGCACAGTTATTACAAGAAAGAAAAGGTCGATACGAATACAAGAAATGGCACAATCATGCTGGAGCAGGTAAACTTGGTGTTCAGCCAGTTGAGCCTATTACTGAGAATGCCAAAGCAGCTGCACCAGCTGTACAAACAAAGTTTGATACTCTCCGAGCACAGCGAAAAACAAGAGGAGAATGTTTTAAGTGTGGAGGTAAATTTGGACCTACACACAAGTGCCCGAAACAAGTTGAGTTGGCAGTTGTGGATGAAATATGTGCAGCTCTGGACGTGAACACTGAAAGTAGCAGCAGTGAGGATGAGGCTTCTGGCTCTAGCCGCAATGAGTCTGAAACAGAAGGACAAGCCATGAGCATTTCTTTGGCAGGAACTGAAGGCACTACAAGTAAGAAAACAATGAGACTGCTCGGACATATTGGTAAAATGCAAGTGTTGGTGTTGATTGATTCTGGAAGCTCAGGCAATTTCATCAACAGTGACCTAGCAACTAAATTGCAGTTACCTGTCACTCCAATGGAAAAGGTGCAAGTCACAATTACGGATGGTACAAAGATGCAGAGTGTTGAAGGAATAGAAGCACTAGCATGGGGTGTGCAAGATTCAAAGTTTACAACTGCAGTTCGGGTGTTGCCCATCAAGTGCTACGATTTGATATTGGGCATGGAATGGCTTGAAACTTGCAACATTGGCAAGATGTTTGTGGATTGGAAACACAAGAAGATGCGATTTATCCATGAAGGGAAAATGATAACGTTGAGAGGCACCAACAACAACAATACACATTGTCCAGCAATATCGACAATGGAACTGCACCAGTTACTTGAACAAGGTGTTGTGGCACAATTGGTAACCTTGGCAGCTTCTGAATCAGTTAGCACAACCGAACAACAATGTTGGACCAGTGGAAACCAGGGTACCACGGCCCGTATGCCTTTGGCCAGAAGACCACGCATGAAGAGTCAACAAGTCAACAGAGCACGGTTCAATCCTTTGAGCCTCACGAAGACCTTGCGACTGGCTCGAGCCGCCTCGGGAGGAAGCAGTACTAGCAGCCAAAAGAAGGCCTCGCGAGGCCACCCCTCGCGAGGGAAGCAGTGCCATCAGGCCTCAGGCAGAACAAGACAAGGAGTACAAGCGCACCCGTGACCCCGCATCAGGGACCATGTGCGGTTGCGTCTTCTCCAGAGTGACGCGAGTGTCTGTGCCACGCCGCAGCGCATGTCGGCCAAAGCTTTCCACTTTGGTGATTAAAGGGAGCCGACCATCCACGGCAAGCAAAGCGAAGCCCAAGACCTTCCTCATCACCATCATCATCGTCATCACGTTGGACTTCATCGGGATCATCATCATCATCTCCACCGCCATCACCATCATCACGCTGCCCCACCTCGTTCCGCTGTAACATCTAGGGCTATACTTTGTCTAGTTCATAGGGGAAACTCTCCCGGTGTTAATTACTCCTTGTGGTTGATGTCGTGGGATTGTCACGCAGATGTCATGGAGATGACTTCGTAGAGTTGGGGATTAAGCGATCAAGCGTCTCGAGCTAAAGATCGCAGGGCACGAGAAGACAATGTTTTTTTACCCAGGTTCGGCCCCTCAATGTGAGGTAAAGACCTACGTCCTGCCTATCCTAGATTCGTATTGATATGAATATGGTGTTACAATGGAGTTGGCGACCGATGTGTCGAGTTGCCTATCTCTAGATGTATGAGATCTAGGGTTTCTTAGCTTGGGGTTCTAGGTCCTTGGAGTCCACCTTATAAAGACGATGGCTCGGAAGGTTACAAGAAAACTTTTCTCCCAAGGAAAGTATGAGCCGGAGTCCTACTTGGAGACTAATTAATGTAATTTCGTGTCTTCCAAGTTATGTCTTCTCCTGCCAGATAAGTCTGCGCCAGATAAGTTTGCGCCAGGTAAGTCTGCGCCAGTTAAGCCGCACCAGATAAGCCGCGCCAGTTAAGCCGCGCTAGTTAAGCCGCACCAGATAAGCCACGCCAGTTAAGCCGCACCAGATAAGCCGCGCCAGTTAAGCCGCACCAACAGCTTATGTCTTGATAAGTCTCCACCAGCTTATGTCTTGATAAGTTCGTACGTCGGCTCATACTCAATTAGGTATTCCCCCGACAGTTGATGCTATTGAGTTTTATCGGGGAATTAAAGTTTATGTCCAGATTGTTATTCATCACTATATCACCTCTGATCATGATCCAAGTGATGTCTTGTGAGTAGTTCGTTTAGTTCTTAAGGACATGGGAAAGTCTTGTCGCTAGTAGTGAATTATGTTGAGTAATATTTAATGGTTTGATATTTAAGTTGTGGTGTTATTCTTCTAGTGGTGTCATGTGAACGTCGACTACATGACACTTCACCTTTATGGGCCTAGGGGAATGCATTGTGTGGTTACTTGCTAATTGTGGGGTTGCCAGAGTGACAGAAACCTAAACCCCCGTTAGTAAACCGGTGCACGAGGGAGCGTAGGATCTCAGAGTTTAAGCCTCTGGTTAGATTTATCTTAATTACTTTCTTGTAACTGCGGAAGCTTATAAGAGGTATAATCACAAGTATGTATTAGTCCAAGTAACGATGGTGCATTAGCATAGGTTCACCCACACAACACTTTCAAAACAATAAAGATTAATCAACTATATGAAGCGAAAGCACTTGACTAAATTCCCGTGTGTCCTCAAGAACATTTTGTCATCATAAGTAAACCAACCGGCTTGTCCTTTGCTCTAAAAAGGATTGGGCACTCGCTGCAATTATTATTACTGTCTTTTATTTACTTGTATTTTATTTATCTGTAATATCAAAAACTCCTAAAAACTTGTCTGCTAGTGTTTACAGTGAAACCTTGACCGAAACTACTTGTCAACACCTTCTGCTCCTCGTGGGTCATCAAGACTATTTTCTGGCGCCGTTGCCGGGGAGTGAAGCGCTATTGGTAAGTGGAATTGGTAAGGGAAACTTTTACTGTAAGTGCTGTTTTTATTTCTGCTTGCTACTTTATTTTATCATGGAGAGATCTCCATTTGAATCCCTGTTCGAGAATGCTACTACCACTGCTACGGTAGTAGACAAGGTGCCACCTGATCAAGTAATTCCATTAGAATACCTATGAAAATTGTTGAACGTGTTACGAATAACCGCTATGTTGGAGATGGAACTGTCCCTCCTGGAGATCATTTGTTATTTATACATGAATTATGCAAGTTGTTCAAGTGTGCAGGTATTTCAATGGAAGAAGTCAAGAAGAAATTATTCTCTATATCACTGACGGGTAGAGCTGCAAAATGGTATAAGATGCTGAAGAATGGCCGTTCTATTGGCTGGGAGGAGATTGTACCTCTCTTTTACTCTAAATTTTATCCTGCTAGTGAAATTTATCAAGATCGGAATCATATATAATTTTTTGCCTCATGATGGAGAGAGTATTGCCCAAGCATGGGGGAGATTGAAGTCATTAATGCTCAAATGCCCCATTCATGAGCTTCCGGGTAATCGTTATTGATAACTTCTATGCAAGGCTTTCTCTTCAGGATAAAACTCTGTTGGATACCTCTTGTTCTGGATCATTTACACGTAATAAAGAAGAAGTTAAATGGGACCTTCTTGATCGGATTGAGGAAAATACTGAAGGATGGGAGAATGACAAAGGTAGAGAATCAGGTATAAAGTATGATTATGAATGCATTAAAACTTTTCTGGATACTGATAATTTTCGTAATCTCTATGATATGTATGGTCTTGATTCTCAAGTTATTGCAAACTGTTATAAGGCTTTTGCCTCTTATCTTGATGTTCCTAAAGAAAAGTGCAATAAGTACCATGCGCCTTATAAAGATAATACTAATTCTGCCACTATTAAAAACATTGAAGTTCATACTGTTGATCGTATCTTGCCAGAACCTTATATTGAGAAACTGCCTTTTCCTGTTAAAGTTAAGGAACATTCTATAATAGCTAGTGTGGTTAATAAAAGTACAAAGAAAGCTTTAGAACTGATGAACAAATAACTGTTAAACCTGCAGTAGCAATAGTAAAGGATTTGATAACTGAAAATGTAGAAGGAGGACATATTATCTTTTGTGAAGATGCTTCCAATGTTGTTGCACATCCCAGTAGAGTTAGGAAGACGAGTGCTCATGCGCTTTCAGTTAAAATAGGAGAACATTGCTATTATGGTTTATGTGATATTGGTACAAGTTCCAGTGCTATTCCTTTTGAACTTTATAAAGAAATTATGCATGAAATTGGTCCTGTGAACTTGAGGATATTGATATGGTTATTCAGCTTGCTAATAGAGAAACTATCTCTCCAATTGGTCCTTGTAAGACTAAATACCTTGCTGATTTTCTAGTACTTGGTTCTGCTGCTAGTAAAACCTGTTGATACGTCTCAAACGTATCTATAATTTTTGATGTTCATGCTTGTTTTATACCAATTGCTACATGTTTTGCATCTACTTTATATCACTTTTATACATTTTTTGGGACTAACCTATTAACAAGATGCCGAAGTGCCAGTTCCTGTTTTCTGCTGTTTTTGTATTCCAGAAAAGCTAGTCTGGAAATATTCTCGGAATTGGACGAAACTACACGGGGGTGCCTATTTTTCCAGAACATGCCTGACGGAGCGAAGGAGCAGCAGAGGAGGGCCACCAGGAGGCCACACGCCACCAGGGCGCGGGCCCCCTTCTGCCGCGCCTGGGGTGGTGTGGGCCCCTCGGGGGTCCGCAGCCGCCGCCCTTTCGCCTACTTATTCCCCCCGACGCGAAAACCCTAAGTACCTGAGCAAATATCCACGAAAAGTTCCAGAGACGCCGCCGTCGTCAACCCTAGCTCGGGAGGGTTCAGAACCTCTTCCCGGCACCCTGCCGGAGAGGGGAATCGTCACCGGAGGCTTCTACATCGCCATGCCTGCCTGGAGTGATGCGTGAGTAGTTCATCCTTGGACTACGGGTCCATAGCAGTAGCTAGATGGTTGTCTCTCCACTTTGTGCCATCATGTTTAGATCTTGTGAGCTGCCCTACATGATCAAGATCATATTATTGTAATGCTACATGTTGTGTTTGCTGGGATCCGATGAATATTGAATATTATGTCAAGTTGATTATCAATCTATCTTATATGTTATTTAAGATCTTGCATGCTTTCCGTTACTCGTAGATGCTTTGGCCAAGTAGATGCTTGTAACTCCAAGAGAGAGTATTTATGCTAGATAGTGGGTTCATGTCTCCGTTTAACCTGGGACAGTGACAGAAAGTTCTAAGGTTGTGGATGTGCTGTTGCCACTAGGGATAACCTAACGATGCTATGTCCACGGACATATGTGTTTGTTTACATTACGCACTTTACTTAATGCAATTATCCGTTGCTTGCAACTTAATACCAATGGGGACTCGGATGACAACCCGGCGGTGGATTATTAGTCATAGATGCTGTTGGATAACGATCTATGTATTATGTCGTAATGCCCAATTAAATATCATAGTAGTCAACATGTCATGTATATGCATTGTCATGCGCTCACTATTCGTCAATTGCCCAGCTGTAATTTGTTCACCCAACATGTTAGTTATCTTTTATGGAGAGACACCACTAGTGAACTGTGGACCCCGGTCCATTCTTTTACACTGATTAAACAACCACAAACTGCAAACTGTTCCTTTTTCATTCTCTGCAATTTAATACTCATTTTCCACACCATACGTTTAATCCTTTGTTTTCAGCAAGCCAGTGAGATTGACAACCTCACTGTTTCGTTGGGGCAAAGTAGTTTGATTGTGTTGTGTGCAGATTCCACGTCAACAGTCCAGACTCCCTGCGACAGCTATTTTTCTGGCGCCGTTGACAACCTTCTGAAGAGTTGCTGCTCCTACTGGTTCGATAACCTTGGTTTCTTTCTGAGGGAAAACTTGCTGCTGACTACATCATACCTTCCTCTTGGGGTCTCCCAACGAACGTGTGTTTCACGTCATCAAGCTATTTTTCTGGCGCCGTTGCCGGGGAGACAGCAGTCTTCTGCAAGGGGAGTTTCACGCTTCCAATCTCTTTACTTTGTTTTTGTCTTGCTTAGTTTATTTTATTTTATCTTGTTTGCTTTCAATTATCAAAAACACAAAAAAATTAGTTACTTGCATTTAGTTTATTTTCAGTTTTGTTTTCTGTTAGTCATCATGTCTAGCCCTGTTCCAGTAGTAATGTCACCTGAAGAAGAGATCTTCACTTTCAAGCAAGGGAGTGAGGAGAGTTTTAAAGATGCTTGGTCTAGAATATCTGAGTCCTATGCTAAAACTGAACCTAAAATGACTTTAAGCCTGCTTCTTAGTAGCTTTTATTTTGGTCTTGTTCTTTGCTACAGATATGCTTTAGATGCTGTGGTAGGAGGAGATTTCCTTCGTTATGATGGGGATCAAGCTTTTAATGCTATAAAAAAATTGATTACAATTTCTAGCCCCCAATCACTAAAATTGATTTGGCTTTGACAAGCATAAGTGATAGACTTAACGCTCTTGAAACGAACATATCTGGTCTAAAGAAGGGTATAATCAGATTCGTGAACATTATGATAATGTGCCAGTAAATTTTGAACCATCGGGATGGATTCCCTCAGTAAAAGTTGTTATAAATGGTGAAACTTTTCATTCTCGCTGTGATATTATGTCTGAATTCTGTTTAATGCCCAAGAATATTTATGATTCCTTAAATCTTTGGGAGCTTTCCAAATGCGAAGATTGTATAACTTTGGGTGATAATACTATTAAATTACCAAGGGGAGTAGCTGAAGGAGTATTTACAAAACTCTTAGGGATAACAATATCTATTGATTATCTTGTCATTGAATGTGCAGGAGTAGGACAAATTACGCTTGGAAGGTCTGTTGAAACGCTTTGGAGCAATAATAGATGTGGGCCAAGGCACTATGAATTTCGCCTCTTCACCTATGTGTAACCAAGTATTTCCTAAAGATAAAGGTAAAGGTAAGAGAGCTAAGCGTAAGAATGTTGATGCTTCTTCACTTGGTAATACTTGATGCATGCTTTGTGCCTAGCTAAAAGGCGTTAAAGAAAAGCGCTTATGGGAGGCAACCCATTTTATTTTTCTGCAATTTTTCTTTTATTGAGTCAAGGAGTTTGTTTACTTCTGTAGCAACTCCTTTGTATCTTTATTTTCTCGCATTGTTGTGCCAAGAGTAGCCTCTAATGATAAGATGATGCTTAATTTTGATTGCTGCGCAGAAACAGATTTTTGCTGTTCACTGTACGAAATTCCTAAAATCACCAGATTGTTAAAAAATCTGAAATTTTTGTGCGTAATCTTTATGAATGTCTGAAACTTTCATTAGTTCAGAGTTTCTCGATCTGAGCGTCGTAAGTGCCTCGAAAAAATTCGTCTTTGCGGACTGTTCTGTTTTAGACAGATTATGCCTTTTTATTTTCGCATTCTCTCTTTTACTAGTGTTGAGTGAAATTCTTTTTTGGGTGGAAGAGCTTCACATAACATCAGTGGCTGTAGCTAATGTTTAAAGTAACAAATCATATTGCGTCTTTACAGAACATGTGAATTTTTGATTATGCACTAACCCTCTAATGAGATCTACTTTGAGTTTGGTGTGACGGAAGTTTTCAAGGGTCAAGAGAGAAGGATGATATAATAGGATCAAGAAGAGTGAAGAGCTTAAGCTTGGGGAGGCTCCCATGGATCTCCCCAGCATATTTCAAGAAGACTCAAGCGTCTAAGCTTGGGGATGCCCAAGGCATCCCCTTCTTCATCGTCAAAATTATCAGGTCATCTCTAGTGAAACTATATTTTAATTCTTTCACATCATATGTGCTTTTCTTGGAGCGTCTGTGTGCTTTTATTTTCAGTATTGCACTTTTATTTTCAATAAAGCTTGACTGGACCCTAGCATTCTTGATTGGGAGAGAGACACGCTCCGCTTTTTCATGAGAATACTCCTATTCTTCACTTATATTTGTTGAGTATTCATATCTAGCGCTGTTCAGCTTTTAGCTCTTGTTTTCATGTATCTCTTGTCAGAGCTATTAGCTTTCTTTTGTAGAAAGTACTCTCTTGCTTCACTTATATTGTTTGGAGAGTTGATGAAATAAATTGATTGGTGTTTGGTTGGTTCAGAAAATGTTGCATGTGGTAATTGGTATAAGGAAAAACTTGCTTAATCTTGTAGATCACTAAAATGGATAACTTGATGCTTGTCAATTGTTTTGAGTTAACAAGTAGATCATGATTAAATTGTGCATCACATGAGTTAAGCCTATTAGTGAAGAACTACCGTAAAGCTTGTTGAAAATTTGGTTTGCATCGGTGGTACCTCTAAGGTCTAGATATTTTCTAATAACAGGGTTTGGTTAACAAGGAAGACGGTATGAAGTCTTATAACGTTTGCAATATGTTTGTCATATAAAACTTGGTGTACGGGTTGATATTCTTGTTTGCTTACATAACCTTGCTAGCCTAAACTCTGTACTGAGAGGGAATGCTTCTCGTGCATCCAAATCCTTGAGCCAAAATCCATGCCATTTGTGTCCACCATAACTACCTATATGTGGTATTTCCTTGCCACTCCAAGTAAATTTTTCATGTGCTACCTTTAAATTATTCAAAATGTTATTATTCCCTTTTTGTGTCAATGTTTACTAGCTCATGAGGAATTAGTGTGGTTATTCTTTATTCTATTTGTCGAGTGGACTTTTACACCTGGACTAGTGGCATATACATCCGCTTATCCAATAACTTGCAAAAAGAGCTGGCAACGGGGTGCCCAGTCCCAATTAATTACAACTTTAACCAATTAATTCTCTTCACACTTTTGCCCTGATTCATCAGTAAGCAATGACAAACAGTGAAATACCTGAATGTGTGTAAACCAAAGAGAAAGAGGGATGATCTGCCTTGCTGGTAGAAATAACGTCCTTCATGGGAGCCGCTCTTAAAAGTCCGTTCGACAGGTAGAATACTGTTCTCACCCGCTACCATTCGTTGACAATTAACAAACACCTCTCAAAAATAGATACTCCTCCATGGTATGTGATTGATGGAAGGCACCCGAGGATTCGGTTAGCCATGGCTTGTGTTAGCAAGGTTGGGAGGAGTATCAAATATTTTATGCAATCTCTATATGCTTTCAAAAACCTAAAAGCTCTAGCACATGATTTAATCCCTGCTTCCCTCTGCGAAGGGCCTTTCTTTTACTTTTATGTTGAGTCAGTTTTCCTATTCTTTCTGTCTTCCACAAGCAAACACTAGTGTCAACTTTGTTACAACATGCGTTATATGCAATGTATTGGACTTGTTATACTACTTTGTGTTGACAATATCCATGAGATAAATATGTTGAAAGTTGAAGCAAATGCTGAAACTAAATTCTTCCTTTGTGTTGATTAAATACCTTTTGTTAGAAACTATTGCTTTATGAGTTAACACTTATGCAAAACTGTTTGATGCTTGTCTCGAAAGTACTATTCATGAAAACGTTTAGCTTGTGTGATTCATTGTTTACTCATTATCTATTTGTAGCAAATTATAGACCATTGACTTGGATCACTTCATTCATTTACATGTGCCTTGCAATATTATATGATCAAGATTATGATAGTAGCATGTCACCTCAAAAATTATTTGTTTTTATCGTTTACCTACTCGAGGACGAGTAGGAACTAAGCTTGGGGATGCTGATACGTCTCAAACGTATCTATAATTTTTGATGTTCCATGCTTGTTTTATACCAATTGCTACATGTTTTGCATCTACTTTATATCACTTTTATACATTTTTTGGGACTAACCTATTAACAAGATGCCGAAGTGCCAGTTCCTGTTTTCTGCTGTTTTTGTATTCCAGAAAAGCTAGTCTGGAAATATTCTCGGAATTGGACGAAACTACACGGGGGTGCCTATTTTTCCAGAACACGCCTGACGGAGCGAAGGAGCAGCAGAGGAGGGCCACCAGGAGGCCACACGCACCAGGGCGCGGGCCCCCTTCTGCCGCGCCCTGGGGTGGTGTGGGCCCCTCGGGGGTCCGCAGCCGCCGCCCTTTCGCCTACTTATTCCCCCCGACGCGAAAACCCTAAGTACCTGAGCAAATATCCACGAAAAGTTCCAGAGACGCCGCCGTCGTCAACCCTAGCTCGGGAGGGTTCAGAACCTCTTCCCGGCACCCTGCCGGAGAGGGGAATCGTCACCGGAGGCTTCTACATCGCCATGCCTGCCTCCGGAGTGATGCGTGAGTAGTTCATCCTTGGACTACGGGTCCATAGCAGTAGCTAGATGGTTGTCTCTCCACTTTGTGCCATCATGTTTAGATCTTGTGAGCTGCCCTACATGATCAAGATCATATTATTGTAATGCTACATGTTGTGTTTGCTGGGATCCGATGAATATTGAATATTATGTCAAGTTGATTATCAATCTATCTTATATGTTATTTAAGATCTTGCATGCTTTCCGTTACTCGTAGATGCTTTGGCCAAGTAGATGCTTGTAACTCCAAGAGAGAGTATTTATGCTAGATAGTGGGTTCATGTCCGTTTAACCTGGGACAGTGACAGAAAGTTCTAAGGTTGTGGATGTGCTGTTGCCACTAGGGATAACCTAACGATGCTATGTCCACGGACATATGTGTTTGTTTACATTACGCACTTTACTTAATGCAATTATCCGTTGCTTGCAACTTAATACCAATGGGGACTCGGATGACAACCCGGCGGTGGATTATTAGTCATAGATGCTGTTGGATAACGATCTATGTATTATGTCGTAATGCCCAATTAAATATCATAGTAGTCAACATGTCATGTATATGCATTGTCATGCGCTCACTATTCGTCAATTGCCCAGCTGTAATTTGTTCACCCAACATGTTAGTTATCTTTTATGGAGAGACACCACTAGTGAACTGTGGACCCCGGTCCATTCTTTTACACTGATTAAACAACCACAAACTGCAAACTGTTCCTTTTTCATTCTCTGCAATTTAATACTCATTTTCCACACCATACGTTTAATCCTTTGTTTTCAGCAAGCCAGTGAGATTGACAACCTCACTGTTTCGTTGGGGCAAAGTAGTTTGATTGTGTTGTGTGCAGATTCCACGTCAACAGTCCAGACTCCCTGCGACAGCTATTTTTCTGGCGCCGTTGACAACCTTCTGAAGAGTTGCTGCTCCTACTGGTTCGATAACCTTGGTTTCTTTCTGAGGGAAAACTTGCTGCTGACTACATCATACCTTCCTCTTGGGGTTCCCAACGAACGTGTGTTTCACGTCATCACATGTCCCATTATTTTTGGTAGACCTTTCTTAAATACACGTGGTGCAATTATAGACTGTAAGAAAGAGAAAATCTATACTCAATTTGATGGAGAATCTTATGAATTCAATTTTCTAAGTTTGGTAAAAATCTTTATGAAACCGAATTACCTAATGAGGATTTAAAATTGAACAACTTGCTTCTGTTGCTATTGCTCCTAACAATGCCTTGCAGCAATACATGGAGGAGCACAAAAGTGAGGTATTTATGGAAGAAAGAAATGAGATTGACGATATCTTTCTTCGTCAACCACCAATACTTAAACATAATTTACCTGTAGAAGATTTGGGTACCTCAGCGCTTCCTAAGGAAGATCCATTTTCGATTTAAAACCTTTGCCTGATAATCTAAAATATGTTCACCTTGATGAAAAGAAAATATATCCTGTTATTATTAGTTCTAAACTTTCAGGTAATGAAGAAGCGATGTTATTAGAAGTATTAAGAAACATCGAGGAGCTATAGGATACACTTTGGATGATTTAAAGGGGATTTCTCCTACTATATGTCAACACGCCATCAACATTGAACCTGATGCAAAACCGTTGTTGAGCATCAACGTCGTTTAATCCCTAAGATGAAAGAAGTGGTAAGAAATGAGGTATTGAAACTTCTTGATGCTGGTATAATTTATCCTATTGCTGATAGTAGATGGGTAAGTCCTGTGCATTGTGTCCCTAAGAAAGGAGGAGTTACTGTTGTGGCAAATGAAAATGATGAACTTATTCCTCAAAGAGTAGTAGTTGGATATAGGATGTGCATTGATTTTAGAAAGGTAATAAAGTAACTAAGAAAGATCATTATCCTTTGCCTTTTATTGATCAAATGTTAGAAAGGTTGTCTAAGAAAACTCATTTTTGTTTCTTGATGGTTATTCTGGATTCTCACAAATGCTGTTAAAGCAAGATCAAGAGAAAACTACTTTTACTTGTCCTTATGGAACTTATGCTTATAGACGTATGCCTTTTGGTTTGTGTAATGCTCCTGCTACGTTCCAAAGATGCATGTCTGCTATTTTTCATGGTTTTTGTGAAGAAATTGTGGAAGTATTCATGGACGATTTTTCCGTCTACGGAACTTTTTGATAACTTGCACAATCTTGATAAAGTTTTGCAGAGATGTGAGGGACAATCTTGTTCTTAATTGGGAGAAATGTCATTTCATGGTTAATGAAGGAATTGTCCACACAAATTTCTGAAAGAGGTATTGAAGTGGACAGAGCTAAAGTTGAAGCAATCGAGAAAATGCCCTGTCCAAGGGATGTGAAAGGTATCCGTAGTATTCTTGGTCATGCCGGTTTTATAGGAGGTTTATTAAAGATTTCTCTAAAATTTCAAAACCCCTCACTAATCTTCTTCAAAAAGATGTACCTTTTGTTTTTGATGATGATTGCAAGGAAGCTTTTGAAACTCTAAAAAAGGCTTTAATCACAGCTCCTGTTGTTCAACCTCCTGATTGGACTTTACCTTTTGAAATAATGTGTGATGCTAGTGATTTTGCTGTAGGAGCTGTTCTTGGACAGCGGGTAGACAAGAAGTTAAATGTTATTCATTATGCTAGTAAAACACTTGATGCCGCTCAAAAGAATTATGCTACTACTGAAAAGGAATTTTTAGCAGTTGTTTTTGCTTGTGATAAATTTAGACCTTATATTGTTGATTCAAAAGTTACTATTCACACTGATCATGCTGCTATTAGATACCTTATGGAAAAGAAAGATGCTAAGCCTAGGCTCATAAGATGGGTACTTTTACTGCAAGAATTTGATTTACATATTGTAGATAGGAAAGGTGCTGAAAATCCTGTTGCTGATAATTTGTCTAGATTAGAAAATATTTCAGATGATCCTATACCTGTTAATGATAGTTTTCCAAATGAACAATTGGCTGCGATAAAGGTAAGCTCACGCGAAAGTCCTTGGTATGCTGATTATGCTAACTTTATTGTTGCCAAGTATTTGCCTCCGACCTTTACAGCTCAGCAAAGAAGAAAGTTCTTTATGATTTGAGGCATTATTTTTGGGATGACCCACATTTGTATAAAGAAGGAGTAGATGGCATTATGCGAAGATGTGTTCCTGAGTATGAACAGAAAGAAATATTGAGCAAATGCCATGGAAGTGCTTATGGAGGACATCACGCTGGAGATAGAACTGCACAAAGGTTCTACAATCAGGTTTTTATTGGCCTACTCTTTTAAGATGCAAGAAAATTTGTTTTATCATGTGATGAATGTCAAAGAGTAGGTAACATTAGTAGACGTAATGAAATGCCTATGAATTATTCTCTTGTTATTGAACCTTTGACTGTTGGGGATTTGACTTTATGGGTCCTTTTCCTCCTCAAATGGTTATACTCATATACTTGTTGCTGTTGATTATGTTACTAAATGGGTAGAAGCTATACCAACTTCTAGTGCTGATGGTGAGACATCATTAAAAATGCTTAAAGATATTTTTCCAAGGTTTGGTGTGCCTAGATATCTCATGACTGATGGTGGTTCTCATTTTATCATGGTGCTTTTAGAAAAACTCTAGCTAAGTATGATGTTAATCATAGAATTGCTTCACCATATCATCCCAAACAAGTGGTCAAGTAGAATTATCAAATAGAGATTAAATCTATTTTGCAAAAGACTGTTAATAAATCTAGAAAAAATTGGTCTAAAAAGCTTAACGATGCTTTGTGGGCTTATAGAACTGCTTATAAAAATCCTATGGGAATGTCTCCTTACAAAATGGTTTATGGAAAAGCTTGTCATTTGCCTCTAGAATTAGAACATAAAGCTATTGGGCGGTGAAAGAACTTAATAGAGATTTTAAACTTGCGGTAAAAAGAGATTGCTTAATTTGAATTCTTTAGATGAATGGAGAAGTGCAGCTTATGAAAATGCTAGGCTCTTTAAAGAGAAAGTTAAGCAATGGCATGATAGGAGAATTCTTAAGAGAGAATTTAACGTAGGTGAAAAAGTTTTATTGTATAGGTCTCGTCTCAGATTTTTTGCAGGAAAATTACTTTCAAAATGGGAAGGACCTTATATTAGGAGTCTATCGCTCAGGTGCGATTAAAATCAATTCACTAGATGGGGACAGACCACAAGTGGTTAATGGGTCAAAGACTCAAGCATTACATTTCTGGAGATTCTTATAATGAAGATGTTGATTTAAAGTGGTAACTCCAGAGATTTTATAAAAAGTCAAATTCAGACAACTGCAGAAGCTGATTTGGAATAGGTAACAGTTTCGGTAAGAAAAAGTTCGCGTTTTACTTTCCAACTTAAATATTTGTTTTTACGTAATATGGAAAATTTGAGTCGAAAAAGGGTAGGAAACGGTGCCCGAGGGCACCACAACCCCTGGGCCGGGCCCCACCCTGGCCGCGCCGAGGGTGCGTGTGGGCTCCTCGGAGCCCGTCTCCGACCCCGCTTCGACTGTACCTTCCTTTTGTGTAAAACTTTTTGCTATATATTCACCCGGATCTCCCGAGGTCCGTATATCGTGTTTTCGTCGTGTTTTGTTTCGAGCTGTTTCTGCCAGGAGCTGCTTTCAGATTTAGACGCCATGGTCTCCTCCAACGACAATGAGAACAAGGAGGTCCTGAAGGACATCATGGACCGAAGATCGAGGAGGAGGTCAAGAGCGAAACTGATGATGAAGTAGAGGAAGACTCAACTCCACGTCCTCGCGCAACTATTGCGAGCATCGGAGTGACTGCCAACCCGTTCAATCCTGAAGAACGCAAAGATGAGCACAGGTGGTGAGCACGTCATGTCTTGGCCCCAGACACTCCTCAAACACCAGTAACCCTTTTCATACCCTCATCCCAAGTATCAATTTGAGAGAGTTCCGGATGGAGTTGCCTACTGTTGGATATAGATCGATCTAACAATGCAGGAGAAGAAAGCCCTAAGTCTAGTGAGAAGTGGGGAAACAATTCCAAGAGCTGGGATTCACCTTCTGACAGTTCATGAACCGCATCGAACACAATACGGAGATGATTCGCATCCTCACATACAAGATAGATGAATTGAAGGATTTGGCTGAGAAGCTTATTAAGGAGTCCTCCCAAGGATCAAGTTTAAATCGTCAAGGGGTAATGGCACTCCCTTGGCTTGTTCCAAGCTTGGGGGAGTGCCCAGTATCATCTTTATCTTTTGTTTTTATAATTTCGTGGTCATATCATGAGTAGAGAAGTTATCTTATAAGATGGTTTGCAATGTGGAGTGTCACTCTTTTAGTTATATGTATCCGTTGGTGTGAGTGTGTCTTTGTTAGAATATTAATGAGAAGTTTCACCTTTACTTTCGGTACACTTTATTTTAGTCTGCAATCCTCTTTATGTGCTGATCTTGTCATTGGTATTGACGTCACTTTTGGGTACATCAAGTAAATTAGATTGGCTGTGGCAAACTTAGTATTGGTCAGTAGCAATAATGAAAACTTAAGTAGAAGGAGGGAATTACATGCAAAAATATTATCCCTTTATCTTTCTTTCTTGTTAGCCAATGATATTAGCATTCTTGAGTTAAATTATTTGTGCTTACAAGGAAGATTGCATGATTGCTCTTATTACATGTATATTTGTGTGTATCCCTCAACTTATGCTTGCCACGACCTTGCTAGCCTAAACCTGTACTGAGAGGGAATGCTTCTCGTGCATCCAAATCCTTGAGCCAAAATCCATGCCATTTGTGTCCACCATAACTACCTATATGTGGTATTTCCTTGCCACTCCAAGTAAATTTTTCATGTGCTACCTTTAAACTATTCAAAACTGTTATTACTCCTTTTTGTGTCAATGTTTTACCAGCTCATGAGGAAGTAGTGGGTTATTCTTTATTCAACTTGTCAAACAGACTTTACATCCGCTTATCTATTAATTTTGCAAAAAGAGCTGGCAACGGGGTGCCCAGTCCCAATTAATTAAAACTTTAACCGCTTAATCTCTTCACATTTTGTCAACTGAATACTCAGTGAAACATCTGCATGTGTAAACAAAAGAGAAAGATGGATGATCTGCCTTGTTGGTAGAAATAACGTCCTTCATGGGAGCCGCTCTTAAAAGTCTGTTTGATAGGGGAATACTGTTTTCATCCGCTGCCATTCGTTGACAATTAACAAACACCTCTCAAAACTTATGTTTTTACTCTCTATATGATTTCAAAAACTAAAAAGCTCTAGCACATGACTTAATCCCTGCTTCCCTCTGCGAAGGGCCCTTCTTTTACTTTTCATGTTGAGTCAGTACACCTATTTCCTTCCTCCTTGAGCAAGCATCTGAGTTGTTGTGATTCAACCATATATATCATTAATATTTTCAATCATGTCTTTTATCCTTCCTTGTCTTAGTACAAAGACCTTTGCCTCTAAGAATATAACTTTGAAAGTTATCAATGACTGTAAGGAGGGTGTGATAATTGAGTATGTAAGTTCTACAATATAAGCTCTAATATAAAGACTCCTTTCGAAAGATAAGTTTGAATTGTTTATTGTTCTATGACTAAGAATGAAGTGTGCCATCACTAATTTATAATTTCCTTCATGCACTTTTATTGTGGTTGTTTCATTACCCATGTTCAAGTTAAGTTATATGAAGAGTAGTTGCTGTTTAAAATGATTTGTGTTCTTAAGTAAATACTGATGCTCCTTGTCCGTATTATTATTATTGACGCTTCACTCCATAAACCTGTGGTCTAGTTTACTGAGCTCAGCTTTCGCTTGGGGACAAGCGAGGTCTAAGCTTGGGGGAGTTGATACGTCCATTTTGCTTCACTATTTTATATCATAATTTACTGTTATTCATTGATATATTTCATATTAAGATGTGTTACTTATGTTATTTTGTCTTATTTTGCATGTTTGATGATTATTGGAGAATTAACTGCCGGAGTCAGATTTCAGCTAGAAAAAACACCGTCAAGACACTATATTTTTGGAGTTCTACAAATCGCGTCAAATATACAGAAGCTCCTATTTTATCAGAAGACAGAGGCATCCAAAAGTGGAGGCTGAGATGGGCCACGAGGGACCCACACAACCCTAGGACGCGGCCACCATGGGGCCCGCGCCGAGCCCTGGTGTGGGGCCCCTGGCCCACCTCTGGCGTTGCCTCTTCGCGTACATCATCCCCTCAACCCTAATCTTCCAGGGAGAGCTAGAGAAAATATTCCGCCGCCTCCATGGGACGGAAACAACAGAGAGAGAAAAAGCTCTCTGGCAGGGAGAAATCTGCCGGGGAAATTCCCTCCCGGAGGGGGGGGGGAATCATCACCATCATCGTCATCACGCTGGACTTCATCGGGATCATCATAATCATTATCTCCACCGCCATCACCATCATCACCGCTGCCCCACCTCGTTCCGCTGTAACATCTAGGGCTATACTTTGTCTAGTTCATAGGGGGAACTCTCTCGGTGTTAATTACTCCTTGTGGTTGATGCTATTGAGTTTTATCGGTGAATTAAAGTTTATGTCCAGATTATTATTCATCACTATATCACCTCTGATCATGATCCAAATGATGTCTTGTGAGTAGTTCGTTTAGTTCTTGAGGACATGGGAAAGTCTTGTCGCTAGTAGTGAATTATGTTGAGTAATATTTAATGGTTTGATATTTAAGTTGTGGTGTTATTCTTCTAGTGGTGTCATGTGAACGTCGACTACATGACACTTCACCTTTATGGGCCTAGGGGAATGCATTGTGCGGTTGGTTGCTAATTGTGGGGTTGCCGGTGCATGAGGGAGCATGGGATCTCAGAGTTTAAGGCTGTGGTTAGATTTATCTTAATTACTTTCTTGTAACTGCGGAAGCTTATAAGGGGTATAATCACAAGTATGTATTAGTCCAAGTAAGAGGGGTGCATTAGCATAGGTTCACCCACACAACACTTATCAAAACAATAAAGATTAATCAACTATATGAAGTGAAAACACTTGACTAAATTCCCGTGTGTCCTCAAGAACATTTTGTCATCATAAGTAAACTAACCGGCTTGTCCTTTGCTCTAAAAAGGATTGGGCCACTCGCTGCAATTATTATTACTGACTTTTATTTACTTGTATTTTATTTATCTGTTATATCAAAAACTGCTAAAAACTTGTCTGCTAGTGTTTACAGTGAAACCTTGACCGAAACTACTTGTCAACACCTTCTGCTTCTCGTTGGGTTCGACACTCTTATTTATCGAAAGTACTACGATACACCCCCTATACTTGTGGGTCATCAGGGTGTGAGAGGTGGACGAATATGCCGCGTGAAAGAGACCAGTGGTGAGAGATGGGATGGTGAGGGTGAGACATGAACTATGACGACGTGAGAGGGAGGGAGAGTGGAAGATAATAGACGACGCTTGCTGCGGACGCGTCGAGCGGAGAGGCAGAGGAGGATATATTGTAGTGGGAATTTGACGTGACAATAGAGGCAGAGGAGGATATACTGTAGTGGGAATTTGACGTGAAAATACGAACACCCTCTGCCGGTGGCTCACTTGTCAGTCGGTTTCCACAAACTGCGCTAAATGGACTTGGGCCTAGTTATCAGTCGGTTACCATAATTTGGGGGTAAATCTACGTGCGACAATTGCTATTTTACTCCTTTTGTCTTAACTTTCTGATTTTCCACCACATTTTTACTGTGATTTCTCCGGTTCCTTATCCGTTGACTCATCTTTTTCGTTTCCGCGTCGGCATGGATGATGACCTAACCAGTATGCAGAATCTCACCGTCGTTGCCCATGGCAGGACGAAGATCGACGTCGTCTACACCAATGACTGTGCAGAAGTAGAGCGCGTCCTAAAAATGGATGAGCGTTGTCTTGCAGACGAGGCGCACAAGTTCATGGGGCTTGACATCGAGTATGTAGTACACGCAAAAGATCGTTGTCTTTTAGCATGGTTTTATAGTATGATTTTCAAAAAATTCTAGCCCGTGCAGGCGCAAGGCTTGATGACTAGTTAAATTAAATCTCATTTGTACCAAACTTTTATACTTTGTTAGAACGTCTTTTAGGGAAGGGGAGTTTTGGCTCTCGGGCACACTGCTGCCCTTTTTTTGAAATTTTTGAAAATCAAACTTTTTTGCTTCAAAAAAATCTGCATTTTTTACACAACAAGATATACATGTTGTGTAGATACGCAAGAAATTTCGTAAGAAAATAATAAATTTTATGGCCTACAGAAAAAAGATAAATTTCTGACAGAAAATCCATACTATTGTCACTTGTTGCTGCTCCCAAAATTTCTTATTTTTCTGTAGCTCGTAATAAGATTTGTTTTTCACAAATAATTAGCACCGTACGTAGAGGACATGCATATACATCACCTAGTATTTTGTTTTGATTTTTTTGAAACTCGTTTAATTTTTTCAAAAAAATTCAAAAAACGGGTGCACTGGCACCCGAGAGCCAAAAGGGATTTCCGGTCTTTTAGCATGTAACATGTATAATCTTTTTACTTATAAGTCTATATAGTAAACCACATATCAAGCAATGATGCTAAATATTAGTTGTAGTACGCTCTCTCTCTATTTATCTCTCTCTCTCTTAGAATGGTTGTACTGTTCTTTGTTGTACAATTATAATTTTGTTGTATATCATTGAAAATACCGTCGTTGCCATGCTAAATTTTAATTTTATTTTGTAAAATTGTCTCTCCTTGAATTAGTTTTGAAAATTCATAAAAAATGTACATATTTATGCTAAAGATATCTAAATCATACAATGTAACAAATCTCAATAGTTGTTTCCAGTGTATCGCTAGCTAGGTAAACATATATATTGAAATTTCTGGAGTATTTTTGTGGTAATATGGCTTGCAATTCACAATTTTACAACATGCATGTTCTATACTTGTTATTCAATATTATCGCTTTGTGTAATTACCTATGAACATAAAATTGTTTATTCAACATAAGTGTCTTCAAGGAAGGGGTATCCGAATTGTGGCATTTTCCATTTTTATGACATGGTGCTATGTATGACTACTTACTACTTTATGGATGCTGGATATCCCTTCATATTGGGGCATGGTCCTGGATTTGCTTCGTCTCCATGATATGAACATCGAAACCTGAACGAGTTTTCCACTCGGCCAAAGATTGGTGGTCTATCACACCTTGATGGTGTTCGCGAAAATTCCATCACTTCGTTACTCATGCTAGTTACTACGGAGATTTCAGATGAAAGAAATTCAACTCTTACGGAATCAATCATCAATGCCCTTATCGATCAACCGTCGTGACTCGTGAAGATCAAGCTGTAACACCCGTACATGACCATGTGTGGGACCAGGATACATGGGCTTTGGGGCCCACTGGACCTGAGTTAGCGGGCTGGGTCTGGAGCCTACAAAGGACGAGCACAAGCAGCAGTCTGGGGATATCGATCAGAACAGAACTAGCTTCGGCTTTCTTCCTCCTCCAGCTACGCCCTCCCCTCGTGTCTGTACGAGTGTATCCCTCTTGCTCCTCTACCCTGATTCTGTGCTCTTCCCAGCCTTGATTCTATTCTCTAGATTGTTTCCCCTTGGTGAACCTTGGTTTGGCGAATCTGATTCGTACACCGGGAACACTTGTATCCCTCGTTTGGTTGTTTTGGTACTTATTTGATCATGTCCACCCTTGAGATATGACAGTTTGGTATCAGAGCCACTCAGATCCTCATCCATCCGCCGGATCCGCTCCCCTCTGCTTGGATTCATCGACGTTCCACACAAAAAAATTCTCAGAAATTACCACCACCATGGATGCACATAAGGTGTTTGATGCAATGTCGACCCAACACGAGGTGACTATGAGCAGCGTCATCCATGTCTCTGTGAGCCACATGGTGTATCCAGTGACAGAGGTTGTGGTCTGTCAAGTCTTCGAGATGTATGATTGCAGCGTGAAAAGCTTGGTTGTGTTCCAAGGCAAGGGGTGGGTGGAGGCCTCGGTCCAACTCCAGTCAGGGCACGAGGCTGTGCGTGCGCGCGATGCCTTGCACGGCCGGAATATCTACGACGGCTGCTGCAACATCTCCATCGAGTGTACACTAGCGTTGACCATGGCGTCATCCACGGCAGTAGCAGCACCAACGCCATGCACACCAGTCGTAGATGCTGTTGTGGTTTCGCTAGACAAATCCTCCAAGGAAACTGCGACGGGCATGGACATGGCCGCTGCCACTCCACTTGTTGAGGACACTGTGGTAGCCTCTCCTCTGTGTCATGAGAAGGAGCAGCAACACCCTTCACTCAAGGTATTCGACAGAATGCTTGAGGTGACACGGAATGAGAAGAGACCTCGCATCATCAAGTGGGTGTCCGGGGTGTCAATCAGTCGTCGCCCAGTACGGTGGACTCCGAGGAGCAAGTACCGCCGCTCCTTACCACCACCACCACACCCTCCAGATCAGCCCGGATTGCCTCCAGCTCGACCACTGCCATGGCCTGTGTGGTTGGCATTGGTGCCCTCGACAACGTCACCAACCATCAGGTGCGCCCATGCTGTGCAACATGTCGTCAAGACAAGTGGCAGTGTCCAGGATGACCGTACATGATGGCTACTACATGGGCCGGTTGATCGTATGGGGTCTCACACCGTTGGGTCTGTCACCATGCCATGGGATCCCGGTGAGCAGCTTATCATGCCTGGGATGTACTCTTGCATGTGTTGTCAGGTAGACATATTCGAGTGGATTGGGCAGCAGCAGATCAATGGTGCACCTCCTTGTGGTAATCCTATTGATGTCAGCTCATTTTACAAGCACAACATGATTCCAGACTTGAGTGCAGCTTGGGCCACTTGTGAGAATTTCTTAGGAACACCATCCCCTGATTTTGTGGCATTCTGTGATGATAGCAGTGGAGATATGTTCATGTTATCTATCAATTTACCTTGGGACCCAGGTGTAGGCCAAGCATCTGCTCCAATGCCACTGCCATGGCCATCCTCACTGCCACAGACGCCTGATCAACCATGTTTAGGTGCGGTACATGCACCAAAGTCACGGCTGAGGCTGTCTTGTTGGTTTGTGACTTCACTTGGGTGCAACAGCGAGTTTATGCCGCCAGAGAAGAAGGCATGGTGTGAAAATGCTTTCAGCCCTGGAAATAAGGAGCTACATATGGTGCACTTCTTCAGCGATGCTAAACAGAGCAAATTTCGCATGCCAGAAAAATACAGTTCAAGTATGCATAATGCGTGGGTGAAACTTTGGGCACCAACTGAGTGCAGCAGTGTAGTTCGGCCATTAATCTATTTTGCTACAGAGAGGCAAGGATTCATAATTAAGGAAGGGGTTAACCTATCTGCTACATCCAGAAAGCATTCCCTGCAACAACTAACCTGCTACTCAGTACTAAGTTTCGTTGGAAATTCGGATTCTACTACTGTTAACGACATTCGATGTTTTACTACATATCCTGAGTGTACTTTGGACCTGGGAGACCACGAGATGTGTTTGCTTCTTGCTATCAGTGATGCTACCATTATATGTCAGGAATTTCTACAGTTGCATAGCTCGGTTGCTTCCTTATTTTCCAAGACCACAGAACCAGAGAACACCCAGGCAACAGTAAGACAGTGGGATCCGGGTACTGTGAAGCTTATTGCCATGGGTGCGTCATCATGGAATGGTAATGCCCGGCTCAGATTTTCCACTTGTCTCAAAATACGTTATGGTGGTTGGCCAATTGGAGGACAAATTTGTTCTCTCCATCAGCGGCTTGGTCAGAACTTGAGCTTAACTGAAGACAAGCAGATGCGTATGATATGTAGTATTTCGTTCCTAACTGCTACAAGTGTGAGAGCCAATGAGGAGCTGGTTTACCGAATTCAACAAGAAACTCGCTCAAGATACTACTTTATGCGGTTCAGGTTGTTTGGGTTCAGTACTCATCAGCAATGCAATATGGCAGCACATGATGAAATACCATGGGATCCTGGAGGCGTTCATGGAATAAGACTTCAAGCCATTGCTTGGGGACAAGCAATGTTTTGCCGGGGCGGTAGTGTAACACCCGTACATGACCATGTGTGGGGCCAGGGTACATGGGCTTTGGGGCCCATTGGACCTGAGTTAGCGGGCTGGGTCTGGAGCCTACAAAGGACGAGCACGAGCAGCAGCCTGGGGATATCGATCAGAACAGAACTAGCTTCGGCTTTCTTCCTCCTCCAGCTACGCCCTCCCCTCGTGTCTGTACGAGTGTATCCCTCTTGCTCCTCTACCCTGATTATGTGCTCTTCCCAGCCTTGATTCTATTCTCTAGATTGTTTCCCCTTGGTGAACCTTGGTTTGGCGAATCTGATTCGTACACCGAGAACACTTGTATCCCTCGTTTGGTTGTTTTGGTACTTATTTGATCATGTCCACCCTTGGGATATGACACAAGCAATTGGCCTTAGCATGGATCTTAGTGGGGCAACGCACTTGAGATCCATCATGCCATGACAGTATACTATTTTATGTGTGCCTTCGGGTGGTTTGGTACCTCTAAACATTCTCCTTAATTAGTGAAAAAGTCAAATCTTCTGCCTATTTCTAAAGAAACATGGTGCGGTTGTGTTTTACAAAGAACAAAATGATGCAACATGTGTACTATACGATCAGTGCTTTTTATTTTGGCTCATAGTTTTAATAAAATATATCAAAGGTAGCCATCTTTAGCGATCTCCTAGCGGCCTGGCTACTTTTCGTAGTTTTGTTTATGCCCTATGATGACATGATATAACTTTTTAGTGTGCATTATATGCCCTATGAAGATGCATTTTCTAGACCTAATTTAACAGAGGAGGAGGGCATACCCAGTGGGGATTCCTCTGCTTACCTCATGGAATACAAAGCAAATCGTTTGTACGAACAAAAATCAAAATAATTTACCGTAGTTAAACGATTTTTTTTTTGCAAAAGAATCTAAGAAGTCGACTCAAATTACGAGAAACATGGTCCACTATGCCAGGGTATATAGTCTTCTATTTCTAGGTTTCTATTTCTTTATTTTATTTTCACGTAAATTAATTAACCCTTTTTTATTTCTCAATGTACTTATTTTCAAATTATGTGCGATGATGGTTTGTTTGGTCTACTAAAATCATAGAATATTTATGACTACTAGCAAAGTGCCCGTGCGTTGCTACGGGACCAATTGTTGACTTTTTTTTTGCAAAACATTTAAATTTTGATTTTATTGCCTGTAAATGATCAACTAAAGTTCTCCCTCCATTGTTTCAAGCATTAGGATGGTGACTCCACCCACCCTCCCTCCACCGTGACCTAGTTGCCGGCGATCTCACATCTCCGGCGACCAAAAGCCTTTTCCACTCCACCCAATCTCTCCCCCGCCACCCACAACCCCTCTGCCCGCCATGATCCCTCCTGCATGGATCTGGAAGGCGACGTACTCTACCTCCAAAGATCTGGATCGCGGCCGCATGAAGACCTATGATGGATCTATCGCTCTCTGGACTCGGAAGGACTGGATCGCCCTAAAAAATGCCAAGGGGGAAACTCTCGTTGGCCGGTACATGGAACATGGCGAGATTATTGATGTTGGGTCTGAGGTAATTTTCCCTGGCCATTGTGTGACGATCATATCGTGTCTCAAGTCCACGCCGGAGGTGGCGGCTGATGTCTCCTCGGTCATTGTCCCAAATGGATCCTTGTCGGGATCTATTGAGAATGTTGATAGTCTCAAGATTTCTACGGAACCCCCTATGGCGGATTTTCAATCAGCTGTGCATGCAACAATCTCTTTAGGACTGGATTTCTCTCATGGCATCAAATTTGCTAAAGGAATCAACAGAGATCTTTGTGCTGACGTGCATACTTCTAGCAAGACTGGACATTTTATTATGGTTGTGGCCTTTGGCCGAGCTACGTTTAGATTGGACACAGACTCAGTCGCCTATGCCCTAGAATCAGCTATTGGTGGATATTGCGGGGAACTTAAGGTTTCTCATTTGCGTGATCGAACCTTCTCCTTCCATGTCTCCAGCAAGCAGGTGGGATTTAGGGTATATAAACTGAAGAATTACTCCTGCAAGCAGTTTAAATGTACTTTTCATCTTTGGGGCCGTGGAGGCCCTAGCTGGACATCTGAATTCAGATCATGGCAGAGAGAGTGTCAGGAAGAATGGACTCTAGTAAGCCCTACTAAGAAAAGAGCAATGATAGGTATTCAGGCCTTGAAGAAACCTGCTCCGAAATCCATCATTAGGAACAACAAGGCCCCCTGCAAGCAGTTGGTATTCTCTGATCATCTCACCTATGAAGCTTGTAAAGGATACCAAGATCCCAGTATATCTAAGCAGCCTGCTGCTCTCTATCAGACTGAAGCTGAGCCATCGATTATCTTTGGTTCCCTGAAACCCTATCCTTTCCCCCAGAAAGAGTGTGGTTTTTCAGACACTCCCCCCGTAGTGCAGAAAGAGTCTGAAGCGCAAAGCTCGGGTTCGAAACCAGAAAAGATTGCAGAGCAAAACGAGGCCCAACTACGTCTGAGAGTTGCTGATGATGACCCACAAGTATAGGGGGTGTATCGCAGTACTTTCGATAAATAAGAGTGTCGAACCCAACGAGGAGCAGAAGGTGCTGGCAAGTAGTTTTGATCAAGAATTCACTGTAAAAGCTAGCAGACAGGTTTTCAGTAGTATTCGAAACAGCAGGTAAAAACAGTGCAAGTAAATAAACGAGCGCGCAACAAATGCAGCGAGTGGCCCAATCCTTTTGAGTGCAAAGGACAAGCCGAGTGTGTTACTTATAAGAGACAAATGTTCCTGAGGACACATGGGAATTTCGTCAAGTGCTTTCGCTTCGTGCAACTGGTTAATCTTCATTGTTTTGATAAGTGTTATGTGGGTGAATCTATGCTAACGCACCGCCCTTCCTAGGACTAATACGCACTTGTGATTATACCCCCTGCAAGCATCCGCGAATGCAGAAAAGTAATTAAGATAAATCTAACCACAGCTTTAAACTCTGAGACCCTACGCTCCCTCGTGCACTATCTTACTAACGGGGGTTCAGGTTTCTGTCACTCCGGCAACCCCTCAACTAGCAAGCTAGGTACACGATGCATTCCCCTAGGCCCATAAAGGTGAAGTGTCATGTAGTCGACGTTCACATGACACCACTAGAAGAATGACACCACAACTTAAATATCAAACCATTAAATATTAACGCAGCATTATTTCACTACTAACAACATGACTTCCCCATGTCCTCAAGAACTACAAACTACTCACAAGACATCATATGGATCATGATCAGAGATGATATGGCAATGAATAACAATCTGGACATGAACACTAATCCACCAAACAAACTCAATAGCATCAATAACAAGGAGTAATCAACACCGGGAGAGTCTCCCCAATGAACTAGACAAGGTACAGCCCTAGATGTTACAGCAAGATGGATGTGGAGTCGGTGGAGATGATGGTGATGGCGCAGTGGATGGTGGTGATGATGATCCCGATGAAGTCCAGCGTGATGACGATGACGATGGCGATGATTTCCCCTCTCCGGGAGGGAATTTCCCCGGCAGGATCTCCCTGCCAGAGAGCTCTTTCTCTCTCGGTGGTTTCCGTCCCGTGGAGGCGGCGGAATATTTCGTGGACGTCCCCCCGTGCTTAGGTTTTCGGGAGGCAGATATACGCGAAGAGGCAACCTGGGGGTGGACCCAGGTGGCCACGCCATAGCTGGGCGCGGCCCACAGGCCAGCCGCGCCCAGGTGTGGCGTGGGGCCCACCTGGCTGCCTCCTTTTGGCTGCCTCCGGCATCTGACATTATAAGACCCCCAGAATTGGTTTCGTGATTTTTGGAGTTCCGCTGATATGTTGACTTGACGACGCTTTTTCCAGCAGAAACCTGACTCCGGAAGGATAATTCCCAATAATCATCAAACATGCAAAATAAGGCAAAATAACATAAGTATCATGTATTAATATGAAATATAAGGATAGATAATGACAAATTATGATATAAAATAGTGATGCAAAATGGACGTATCAACTCCCCCCAAGCTTAGACTCGCTTGTCCCCAAGCGAAAACTGAGCTCAGTAAACAAGTCCACATGTTTATGGAGTGAAGTGTCGATAATAAAGAATACGGACAAGAAGCATCAGTATTTACTCAGCTAAACAAGTCATTTTAAACAGCAGTCTCTACGCATTCTACTTAACTTGGAACAAGTAATGGAACAACCACAAATAAAGGTACATTAAGCAAACCAATTGGATGTGGCAAACTGTGTTCTTGGTCAGAGAACAATCAACATTCTAACTTATCTTTCAAGAAATAGAGTTGCTCAATCATCACTGTTCCTTTCACATTCCAAAGAAAACTGTCAAAGTCATATTCTCAAAGATAAAACTTCATGTGCTCAAGCAAAGTAGACAAAACATGATAGGAAATATTATGAACTATAAATGATTGTATCTATAACAATTCGAGTGCTTGCTCGGGATAGAGGGAATAGGTTTACTGACTCAACAATAAATAAATGATAGGCCCTTCGCAGAGGGAAGCAGGGATTAAAACGTGTGCTAGAGCTTTTTAGTTCCCGAAGGCATAGAGAGTGTAAAAATATTGCTTTGAGAGGTGTATGCTATTGGTCAACAAATCAGTGGTAGAATCCTTGTCATCTTCCATACTAATTAACTTTTAGAGCGGTTCCGAGAGTTTATAGAACTGCACTTGTAACAAGCACTTATTGATGACACTCCTCCCAACCATTTCTTTCCACAAACCATGGCTTGACCGAATCCTCGGTTGCCGACCAACAATCACCGTGGAGGAGTGTCTATTTATTTATTTATTTATTTATAGGGTGGACTAACCAGCTCTTTTAATGCAAAATAAAAGGTGGAGAAGCAGATGAAGCTGCCAATCCTTGTAAATCAGTTAGCATGGAAGATGACACATCTGCTACCACGTCCTTATGAGCTTGGTGAACAGTGACACAAAAAGGGATATAATAATAGTTTTGAATAGTTAAAGGTAGCACACGAGAAAATGTACTTGGAGTAGTGCGAACACTACATGATAGGTAGTTATGGTGGACACGAATGGAGTGCTTTGGTTCAGGGTTTTGGATGCACGAGAAGTATCTCCTCTCAGTACAAGGTTTTAGGCTAGCAAGGTTTAGTAGCAAGCACAAGAATTGAGAGAGACAAACACTTATAGATCTAATAGAACAACCATGCTATCTACTTTGTGGGCACAAAACACTTTAATTCAAGAATAATAAACTCATTGGCCAACAAAGAGGAAAACAATAGGGATAATGTTATTGCAACCAGTTCCCTCTTTTCTACTTAAGTGTAAAAAGTATTGATACTACTGACCAGTCTAAGTTTGCCACAACCAACTAAATTTACTTGCTGCACCCAAAGTGATGCCAATACTAATGTAACAAGATCAGCATATGACAAAGGACTTGCTGGCTAAAATAAAGTGTGCAGAAAGTAAAGATAAAGCTTCTCATTAATATTCCATCACAATAAACCTCACACCAACGGATACAACGATAACCAACTAAGGAGTGATACTCCACATTGCAAACTATCTCATATGATAACTTCTCTACTCATGGTACTAAGCAAAAATATAAAGATAAAGATAAAGATAAAGATGGTGATACTGAAAACACCCCCCCAAGCTTGAAACAAGCTGGGAGTGTGTTGTTACCCATGGTGAATTACTCCCTTGGCGGTGATGGTGGTGGCGCCCCTCTAATGAGCTTCTCGGCAAGCTCCATTAACTCATCAACTCTACCAATGAGGGTGCGGACAAGCTCTGAATTCTGCTCAATGCGGTTCATCATCCTGTCAGAGGGTGAATCCCAGCTTTTGGAGTTGTTACCCCACTTCTCTTCAGCTTTGGAGCTCCCTTTTCCTGCATGGTCAGAACGATCCATATCCCAGCTACTGGGCAATTCTGATTCTGGAACTTTTTCAAAGGGATACTTATGGATGAGAGTGTGAAAAGGCCTTTTGGTATCTGAAGGAAGTGTTCTTGGAGCTAGGAAGCGACGAGGAACTCTCCCACCAGTGCTCATCCTCGCGCCCTGCCTGGCCCTGGGCTTGTTCTGCACCACTCCGATGCTTGCAACGGTAGCGGTGGGAATAGGACTTGGATCTTCCTCTTCTTCACCGACAGCTTCAGTCTTCTCCTTCTCCTCCTCAGCATCTTGGTCTTTCAGATCTTTCTTCAGGCCCTCCTTGTCAGGGTTGTTGGAGGCGACCATGGTGCTCTAGACTTCTACAACCCTGGCAGAAACAGCTCGAAAACAAACGCGACGAAAACACGAGATACGGACCTCGGGAGATCCGGGTAAATATATAGCAGAAAATAACGCGTGAAAAGGAAAGCACAGGGCGAAGCGGAGTCGGAGGGGGTCTCCGAGGCGACCACGCCATAGCTGGGCGCGGCCCAGGTGGGGCCCGCGCCCTGCTGTGGCGTGGTGCCCTCGGGCACCTCCTCCGGCACTTATTCGTCTTGATATTTCCAAAATTGTATAAAATAACTAATATAAAAGTTTCGAAGTAAAACGCGGACTTTTTCTTACCGAAACTCATACCTACTTCAAATCAGACTCTGCAGTTTCCTGTTTCTGAGTTTTAATAAATTCCTCCGGAGATACCATTTGAATAATATCAACATTTTCATTATAAGATTCTCCAGAAATATAATGTTTAAGTCTCTGCCCATTAACAACTTGAGGTTTGTCACCGTCAAGTGAATTAATTTTTATTGCACCAGAACGATAAACTTCTTCCACAATGTAAGGTCCTTCCCATTTTGAGAGTAATTTTCCTGCAAAAAATCTGAGACGAGACCTATACAATAAAACTTTATCACCTATGCAAAATTCTCTTTTTAAAATTCTCTTGTCATGCCATCTCTTAACTTTCTCTTTGAAAAGTTTAGCATTTTCATATGCTTCACTTCTCCATTCATCTAGAGAGCTTAACTCTAGCAACCTTTTCTCACCAGCTAATTTGAAATCTCTATTAAGCTCTTTGATTGCCCAATAGGCCTTGTGTTCTAATTCTAGAGGTAAATGACAAGCTTTTCCATAAACCATTTTATAAGGAGACATGCCCATAGGATTTTTATATGCTGTTCTATAAGCCCACAAAGCATCATTAAGCTTTCTAGCCCAATTCTTTCTAGACCTATTGACAGTCTTTTGCAAAATCAACTTAATTTCTCTATTTGATAACTCTACTTGACCACTAGTTTGAGGATGATACGGTGAAGCAATTCTGTGATTGACACCATATTTAGCAAGAGTTTTTCTAAAACCACCATGAATAAAGTGTGAACCACCATCAGTCATGAGATATCTAGGCACACCAAACCTCGAGAAAATAACATCCTTAAGCATTTTTAAGGAAGTCTTACCATCAGCACTAGAGGTTGGTATAGCCTCTACCCACTTAGTAACATAATCAACAGCAACTAGAATATGAGTATAACCATCTGAAGCGGGAAAAGGACCCATAAAGTCAAATCCCCAACAATCAAAAGGTTCAATAACAAGAGAATAATTCATAGGCATCTCATTACGTCTACTAATATTCCCAACTCTCTGACATTGATCACAGGTCAAAACAAATTTTCTTGCATCTTTAAAAAGAGTAGGCCAATAAAAACCTGATTGTAGAACCTTTTGTGCAGTTCTGTCTCCGGCGTGATGTCCTCCATAAGCACTACCATGGCATTTATCCAATATTTCCTTCTGCTCATGCTCTGGAACACATCTTCTCATAATACCATCAACTCCTTCTCTATATAAATGTGGGTCATCCCAAAAATAATGCCTCAAGTCACAGAAGAATTTCCTCCTTTGCTGATAAGTAAAAGTTGGAGGCAAATACTTGGCAACAATAAAGTTAGCATAATCAGCATACCAGGGACAATCATTCGAATTTACCTTTATAGAAGCCAACTGCTCATTTCGAAAATTGTCATCAACAGGAATAGGATCATGCATTATATTTTCTAATCTAGACAGATTATCAGCAACAGGATTTTCAGCACCTTTTCTATCAACAATATGCAAATCGAACTCTTGTAACAGGAGAACCCATCTAATAAGTCTAGGCTTAGCATCCTTCTTATCCATAAGGTATTTAATAGCAGCATGATCAGTATGAATAGTTACCTTAGAATCAACAATATAAGGTCTAAACTTATCACAAGCAAACACTACTGCTAAAAATTCCTTCTCAGTAGTAGCATAATTCTTTTGAGCTGCATCAAGAGTCTTACTAGCATAATGAATAACATTTAACTTTTTATCTACTCGCTGTCCTAAAACAGCACCTACAGCAAAATCACTAGCATCACACATAATTTCAAATGGTAAAGTCCAGTCTGGTGGTTGAACAATAGGAGCAGTTATTAAAGCCTTCTTCAAAATTTCGAATGCCTCTTTACACTCGTCATCAAAAACAAATGGAACATCCTTTTGAAGAAGATTGGTAAGTGGCTTTGAAATTTTAGAGAAATCTTTAATAAACCTTCTATAAAAACCAGCATGACCAAGAACACTACGAATACCTTTCACATCTCGGGGGCATGGCATTTTCTCAATTGCTTCCACTTTAGCTCTATCAACTTCAATACCTCTTTCAGAAATTTTATGCCCAAGAACAATGCCTTCATTAACCATAAAATGGCATTTCTCCCAATTAAGAACAAGATTGGTTTCTTCACATCTCTGCAAAACTTTGTCAAGATTGTGCAAACAGTTATCAAAAGAAGTTCCATAGACGGAGAAATCGTCCATGAAGACTTCCACAATTTCTTCACAAAAACCGTGAAAAATAGCAGACATGCATCTCTGAAAAGTAGCAGGAGCATTACATAAACCAAAAGGCATACGTCTATAAGCATAAGTACCATAAGGACAGGTAAAAGTGGTTTTCTCCTGATCTTCCTTTCTAACAGCTATTTGGGAAAAACCAGAATAACCATCAAGGAAACAAAAATGAGTTTTCTTAGACAACCTTTCTAACATCTGATCAATAAAAGGCAAAGGATAATGATCTTTCTTAGTAACCTTATTGACCTTACGAAAATCAATGCACATTCTATAACCAACTACAACTCTCTGAGGAATAAGCTCATCATTTTCATTAGGCACAACAGTTATTCCTCCTTTCTTAGGAACACAATGAACAGGACTAACCCATCTACTATCAGCAATAGGATAAATTATACCTGCTTCAAGAAGTTTTAATACCTCATTTCTTACCACTTCCTTCATCTTAGGAATTAAACGACGTTGATGCTCAACAACAGGCTTGGCATCAGGCTCAATATTAATAGCATGCTGACATATAGCAGGAGAAATCCCTTTTAAATCATCAAGAGTATAGCCCATTGCGCCTCTATGTTTCTTCAGAACTTGCAATAATTTTGCTTCTTCATCTCCTGAAAGTTTAGAACTAATAATAACAGGATATATTTTCTTATCATCAATATGAACATACTTAAGATTATCAGGTAAAGGCTTAAGATCAAAAACAGGGTCTTCTTTAGGAGGGGGCGCAATTCCCAGGTCCTCCACAGGTAAATCATGCCTAAGCATTTGAGGTTGACGCAGAAAGATGTCGTCAATCTCCCTTCTTTCTTCTGCAAAAACTTCACTTTCGTGGTCTTCCAAAAATTGCTGCAAAGCATTGTTAGGACCAACAGCAATAGAAGCAAGCTGTTCAACTTGAAAGTTCTCATTAGGCATTTCAGGTTCATAATGATTCTTAGCAAATTTTGAAAAATTAAACTCATAAGACTCTCCATCGAATCTAGTAAAATTTCTCTTTTTGACAGTCAATAATAGCACCACAAGTATTCAGGAAAGGTCTACCAAAAATAATAGGACAAGAGTCACTAGCAGCAGAACCGAGAACTAAGAAATCAGCAGGGTATTTAGTCTTACCACATAAAACTTCAACATCTCTGACAATGCCAACTGGACAGATAGTTTCCCTATTAGCAAGCTGAATAACCACATCAATATCTTCCAATTCGCAAGGATCAATTTCCTTCCTGATTTCCTTGTAGAGAGCATAAGGGATAGCGCTGGAACTAGCACCAATATCACAGAGACCATAATAACAATGCTCACCTATTTTAACAGAAAGCACAGGAACACTAGGCTTTCGAGCTCTTTTAGGATGTGTAACCATGTTAGAAGCTTCTTCACAAAACACAATATGACCTCCTTCTACATTTTCAGTTACAAGTTCCTTAACCATAGCTACTTCATGTTCTACACTAATTTGCTCATCAGGTTCCCTAGGTTTACGTTCACTTTTGCTAACCACACTAGCCAAAATAGAGTGTTCTTTTACTTTAACAGGAAAAGGTATTTTTTCAATATAGGGTTCTGGTATAATGCGATCAACAGTTTGAACTTCAACATTTTTAGCAAGAGCAAAATTAGCATTATCTTCATAAGGTTCATGATACTTTTCCCAACCTTGTCTAGGAATATCGAGATACGAGGCAAAGGCCTTAAAGTAATTAACAACAACTTGAGAATCAAGACCATAAGTAGCATTAAAATTACGAAAACTATCAGTCTCCATAAAGGATTTAATGCATTCGAAATCATAATTTATACCTGACTCCCTACCTTTGTCGTTCTCCCATCCTTCAGTATTTTCCTGGATACGATCAAGAAGATCCCATTTATCTTCATCCTTCATACGAGTGAATGACCAAGAACAAGAAGTGTCCAATAAATCTTTATCATGATAGGAAAGTCTTGCATAAAAGTTATTGATGACAATATTACTTGGAATCCCATGAACAGGGCATTTGAGCATTAATAATTTCAATCTCCCCCAAGCTTGGGCAATACTTTCTCCCTCATAAGGCCAAAAAGTGAATATAGAATTCCGATCCTTATGAATCTCACTTGGAGGATAAAACTTGTAATAAAAGAGAGGGACAATTTCAGCCCAGCTCAATGAAGGACCATTCTTCAGCAGACTATACCATTCAGCAGCTCTGCCATCCAGCGACAGAGTAAATAATTTCCTTTTAATAATGTCCATCGAAATACCTGCACACTTGAACAAACCGCATAGTTCATGTATATAAAGCAAATGATTACCAGGATGAACAGTTCCATCATAGCGGTTATCCATAATACGTCCAACAATTTTCGTAGGTATTTTAAATGGAACAATCTCAGCAGATGGAGGATCATCTACTACCGTAGCAGTGGTAGTAGTCCTCCCAAACAGCGAACCAAATGGATTTGACTCCATAACAGTCATTACAGTAAATAATTTCCTTACCAATTTCCTTACCAATAGCGCTTCACTCCCCGGCAACGGCGCCAGAAAATAGTCTTGATGACCCACAAGTATAGGGGGTGTATCGCAGTACTTTCGATAAATAAGAGTGTCGAACCCAACGAGGAGCAGAAGGTGCTGGCAAGTAGTTTTGATCAAGAATTCACTGTAAAAGCTAGCAGACAGGTTTTCAGTAGTATTCGAAACAGCAGGTAAAAACAGTGCAAGTAAATAAACGAGCGCGGCAACAAATGCAGCGAGTGGCCCAATCCTTTTGAGTGCAAAGGACAAGCCGAGTGTGTTACTTATAAGAGACAAATGTTCCTGAGGACACATGGGAATTTCGTCAAGTGCTTTCGCTTCGTGCAACTGGTTAATCTTCATTGTTTTGATAAGTGTTGTGTGGGTGAATCTATGCTAACGCACCGCCCTTCCTAGGACTAATACGCACTTGTGATTATACCCCCTGCAAGCATCCGCGAATGCAGAAAAGTAATTAAGATAAATCTAACCACAGCTTTAAACTCTGAGACCCTACGCTCCCTCGTGCACTATCTTACTAACGGGGGTTCAGGTTTCTGTCACTCCGGCAACCCCTCAACTAGCAAGCTAGGTACACGATGCATTCCCCTAGGCCCATAAAGGTGAAGTGTCATGTAGTCGACGTTCACATGACACCACTAGAAGAATGACACCACAACTTAAATATCAAACCATTAAATATTAACGCAGCATTATTTCACTACTAACAACATGACTTCCCCATGTCCTCAAGAACTACAAACTACTCACAAGACATCATATGGATCATGATCAGAGATGATATGGCAATGAATAACAATCTGGACATGAACACTAATCCACCAAACAAACTCAATAGCATCAATAACAAGGAGTAATCAACACCGGGAGAGTCTCCCCAATGAACTAGACAAGGTACAGCCCTAGATGTTACAGCAAGATGGATGTGGAGTCGGTGGAGATGATGGTGATGGCGCAGTGGATGGTGGTGATGATGATCCCGATGAAGTCCAGCGTGATGACGATGGCGATGATTTCCCCTCTCCGGGAGGGAATTTCCCCGGCAGGATCTCCCTGCCAGAGAGCTCTTTCTCTCTCGGTGGTTTCCGTCCCGTGGAGGCGGCGGAATATTTCGTGGACGTCCCCCCGTGCTTAGGTTTTCGGGAGGCAGATATACGCGAAGAGGCAACCTGGGGGTGGACCCAGGTGGCCACGCCATAGCTGGGCGCGGCCCACAGGCCAGCCGCGCCCAGGTGTGGCGTGGGGCCCACCTGGCCCACCTGGCTGCCTCCTTTTGGCTGCCTCCGGCATCTGACATTATAAGACCCCCAGAATTGGTTTCGTGATTTTTGGAGTTCCGCTGATATGTTGACTTGACGACGCTTTTTCCAGCAGAAACCTGACTCCGGAAGGATAATTCCCAATAATCATCAAACATGCAAAATAAGGCAAAATAACATAAGTATCATGTATTAATATGAAATATAAGGATAGATAATGACAAATTATGATATAAAATAGTGATGCAAAATGGACATATCAGCTGACCCTAATGATGATCTTGATGGACTCCGTGAGGTTGTAGAGGATATCGCCTTTCGTTTCTGGGACTGTAGCCACTGTCTTAGCATGGGCCATAAGGCCATCGGCTGTCACAATAGAATCTGTTGTCGAACCTGTTATCGTTTGGGGCACAAGGCAAAGGATTGTACTGGTAACATGCCAAAAATAGTTAAATGCTGGGTGACTAGAAAGGAAAAGTCAGCCGTGACCTGTTTTGACACTGTCACAAATTCTCTTTTGGTTGATGCTGTTTTAGTTCCTAGTTCCCCACTTGAACCTGTACAAAGCTCTCCTTTGGTCGCTGCTCAAGCTCCGCCACAGATGCACGACAGCTACTGCATTGCTTTCCTTGACTCGACACCGCTTTTGGCTAAAGAGGACCTATGGCGTGACCAATTCCCAGAGATTGGCGGGAACATAGGAGATCTCCAAGTGGATCAGCAGCAGGATGAACCACATCAATATGATGGCAATATTGTGTATAATGCTAACCTAGATGGTATTGAACAGGATGAAATCTCAATGGTCTTGGACCATCTGGTTAACTCTGACGATCAACAACTACATGTTGTGCCTTTTGTATCTGCCCAAGTACAGCCTGTTATCAATGAGGTGCTTCATGAGGGTTATGTTATGCCGGTTTTTGGGCCGGTTATTCCCCCTGATATGCAGTGGGAGAGAGTTCTAAATGTGGCTATTCCTCAACTGTTAGCAAGAAACATTCAGAGGCCGATCAAGATTATGATAGCACCTGTGGTGTCTCTCACCAAGAGGACTTGGGAGTTGGCTTTTTCTGAAAGTGGTTGGCCGCGGAAGTTGCTGAATGTTGTACCTGAACAGAGGAAGTTTGTTGCAGCCCCTTGCAAGCCTGTGGCTAGGGCACTACAGTTCGATGACAATCATATGGATGGTGCAGCTGCCACCCTGCAGTCTTTGTGTCACCCTCCTCAACACCAGCAACTAAGAAACGCAGGGGAAGGCCAAGGAAGGTTTATACTCCTAAAGTGGAGACTGTTGTCCGACGCTCAGCTAGGCGTCGTGTGCAAAACAATGGCTTCCGTCCTGACTCGCTGGCTGATACTGAGTCCAGGCCAAGGAAGAAGTGCAAGAGGAAGCCGATGGTTGCCACACAGAGCACAGAAGAAAGCCATGATGAGGATATTCAAGTAGCTCCAGAGACTCCTGTAAGGGTGATGCAGAAGGTGGGAATCAGTCTTGGAATTGCTGCAGAGAAGCTGACTGAGGAGAAGCTTAGGGCTACTCCCGCTGTGAGGAAATCCAAAACCACCAACGTTTAATTATGTGTCTACAACGAGCTAGGGTTTGGAAGGTTTTATGCTGGAATGTGCGGGGATTAAATGCTGATGCACGACAGAGGGCTCTAAGGTCTAAATTGGAAGAGAGTCAGGCTTCCATATTTTGCATACAGGAAACTAAATGTGAGTATATTGATCAGAAATTCATAAGGAAATTCTGCCCCAAATGATTCGATAATTTTGCTTACTCCCCTTCGAGAGTTGCTTCGGGCGGTCTACTTGTGCTATGGAATTCTGCGGTTTTCTCTGGCAGGCTTATCACTATAAATGATTTTGGTATAATTATTGAATTTACTTCTGCACGCTCTGGGGAAAGCTAGACTATGGTTTCGGTTTATGGGCCCTATCAAGGCACCCAACGAGACAACTTTGTGGACTGGCTATATAATCTACAGATTCCAACCATGAGTAATTGGCTGTTGCTGGGGGATTTCAACTTCATCAGATCGACTGAAAATAGAAACAAACTGGGAGGCGATGTAAACGACATGTTCATGTTCAATGATATAATTGGTCAGCTGGGTTTAGTGGAGTTACCTCTTAAAGGCAGAGCTTACACCTGGTCCAATATGCAACAGGATCCTCTCTTGGAGCAGCTTGATTGGTGCTTTACATCTGCTAATTGGATATCTCAGTACCCAAATACGGTGGTTCTACCACTAGCTAATACAGCCTCGGATCATGTCCCATGTGTGGTGAACATAAGCACAGTCATCCCTAAAGCTAATCTTTTTAGGTTTGAATTTTTTGGGCAGATCAGCCTGGCTTTATGGAGTGTGTTACTACAGTTTGGGAAGAACCTTCTGTCAAGAGTTCTAGTGCTGCAGTCTTATCAGGAAAGTTTAAAAGTCTGAGATACGCTCTGAAACATTGGCATATGAGTCTGTCCAAGCTGAAATTGCAAATTCAGAATTGCAACAAGGTGATAGAAATCTTAGATCTGCTAGAGGAAAATAGAAGGCTTTACACTACAGAGTTCAATTTCAGGAAAATTGTAAGGCTGCATTTAGAGGATCTGCTTCAGATTGAGTGCAATTACTGGAGGAAGAGATGTACAATCAGATGGATTAAATTGGCTGAAGATAATACTAAGTTCTTTCATGCTGTGGCGACATCCAGATTCAGAAGAAACTCCATTGCAATGCTTAAGGCTGAAGATGGCAGAGTGGTATCAGGGCATGAGGAGATAAGGCACCTAGGCCTGATGGTTTCAATGGGCTTTTCCTTAAATGGTGTTGGTCTGTGATTAAAGAGGACTTCTACAAATTGGCAGCTGACTTCCATTCGGGACAGTTAAACTTGCAAAATATAAATGGATCCTACATTACTCTAGTCCCTAAAGTACAGTCCCCTGAAGGTGTGAATGACTTTCGGCCAATCTCACTAACTAATGTTTGCCTCAAATTTTTGACCAAACTAGTGGCAAATAGACTGCAGCAGCACATTCTGAGGTGTATACATAAGAACCAATATGGTTTTTTGAAAGCTAGATCCATTCAGGACTGTGTGTCTTGGGCTTTTGAATATATTCACATATGCCATGCATCGAAAAAGCCAGTGATAATTCTTAAGCTGGATTTTGCAAAGGCTTTCGATACCATTGAGCATGAAGCAATTCTAAAAATAATGCAGTGCATGGGTTTCAATGCCCTCTTTCTTCAATGGGTGCAAAGAGTCCTGGATTCGGGTACCTCTTCCATCTTGTTGAATGGAGTGCCTGGCAAGCAGTTTCATTGCAAAAGAGGGGTTAGACAAGGAGACCCGCTTTCTCCTCTATTGTATGTGCTGGGTTCTGAGCTTCTGCAAGTGGTGGTCAATGATCTGATGCAACAAGGCGACATCTCTCTGCCAATACAAACACACGACCATGACTTCCCAATTTTGCAGTACGCGGATGATACTTTGCTAGTGATGCCGGCTGATATTGCACAGGTACAAGCTATCAAGAGTTTGTTGCAGAAATTCTCTTTGTCCACGGGACTTAAAATAAATTACCATAAGTCAAGCATGATACCGATTAATGTTGATGAGCAGCTGTTGGAAATTCTAGCTTCATGTTTTGGCTGTCAGGTTGCCTCCCCCCCCCCCCCCCCCTTCACCTACTTAGGTTTGCCAATGGGGACAACTAGGCCACGTGTGGTTGACATGGTTCCTGTGGTTACAAGGCTTGACAGGAGACTGTGCTCTACTTCGTGCTTTCTGAACCAAGGGGCAAGACTGCAGTTAATTACTTCTGCACTGTCCTCCATGCCCATCTTCTGGCTTTGCACTTTGCAGTTGTCTCCTGGAATTATCAAGCAGCTGGACAGAATTCTGCGACAATGTTTGTGGAGAGACAACAAAGACACACCGAAGCAGGCTCTTGCGGCATGGGACATGCTTTGTAAGCCAAAGATGAAAGGAGGTGTTGGAATACTCAATTTCAAGAAACAAAATGATGCTTTGCTGATGAAGCACCTGGACAAATTTTATAATTTTGCTGATGTGCCATGGGTGAGACTTGTTTGGTCTACCTATTACCAGGACAAGGTGCCGCATGCTGAAGACACGTGTGGGTCTTTCTGGTGGAGGGACATAATGAAGTTGAAAGATGACTTCAGGAATGTCACAGTGATAAAACCTGGCAATGGATCCTCCTTTTTATTCTGGAAAGATAAGTGGTTGTTTGACGAATCCTCTGTACCGCTATCGGACAGGTTTCCTAGATTGTTCTCCTTTGTTCTGGACCCTCTAAAGTCGGCAGCTGATGTATATGAACATGAGGATTTTACTACCTTGTTTCACCTGCCTCTATCAGCGCAAGCTTTTGAAGAAATGCAGCAGGTTACTGCAGCCATGCATCTCCAGCCTTTGTCAATGGATCGGGATTGCTGGACATATGTGTGGGGGTCGACTTATACCTCAAGTGCATACTACAAATTTCTTCATGCTGATATTCAGGTTCTCGGATTATCCAAATGGATTTGGAAATCCAGCTGCATGTTGAGAACCAAGTTTTTCGCCTGGCTTCTTCTTAATGATCGGCTTAACACTCGTGATCTTTTGCAACGAAGACTTTGGCATGTCACTGATGAGTTCCATTGTGTCCTATGCCCTACTAGGCTGCATGAGGACAGGATGCATCTGTTTTTTCAATGCAACTTTAGTCAGAGAGTTTGGAATTATCTGCAAATTGACTGGACTCTAAGTGATGACTTGCAAACAGCTGCGAATAGAGCTAGAGCGGATTTTGCCAAGCCTTTTTTCATGGAAGTAGTTATACTAGCTTGCTGGAACATTTGGAAACAACGGAATGGACTCATCTTTGAGAACGAGAGACCCACTTTCTATGGTTGGAAGAGGGGTTTTGTACATGATATCTCTATGCTTGAGCATAGGATAAAGAGGAAACACATTGCAGCCTTTAAGGCCTGGATAGGCAGCTTAGTGTAAGTATTTACTTTTTGGTTGCGTTGTAATTATTTGTATTTTTTGTGCAGTGAGGTAATAAATTGCTGTGGGGCTTTTGCCTCACAGTTTTATGTTAAAAAAAAACCTAAAATATACATTCTTAGATTTCCGAAATTAAGAAATGTTTGGTCCGTATCTATCTAAATTAGTTCCTGATTAGGAAGGCACGTGTTTTTTTGGGAAAAATACTATTTTTGCTGCTATGCGGCCAAAGTCATTCTCAAAATTTGAATGTTGAATCTAAAAGACCTGCCATATGCCATCAATTGCGAGGTGAACCATTTCCCTGCTAATTTAAAATATTATAGAATATATTAATAAGTAATGATAATTTAGTAATTGTTAAGGATGCACCAAGAAGATCTAAATGATATGAGACAAAAGTATGTGAAGACTTAAAATGAATTTTGCATAATCAGGCTCCAAAAACTAAACAATTCAAAAATCATTTAGCATGCAATGAACATTTGCCATTTAATTTGACCTGTGCATTTGCAACCAAGCAAGTAGATCGCTGTCGTTGCTAAGGAGCCAAGTAAATAAATGGCAGTTCTCATATGCTACTGAAGCTGGACACTTACCTTTAATTCGTATCTGGATATGTTCAGTTAGCATTCATTTATTTAACTCAAATTCAGCTACCATCAACTACGTACTCAGCTAGCATTCAGTTAACATACACAGTAACCTCAATTTACAAATTCAGCTATCAGTTATCTCCATCTACCCCAGACGCACGAGCAGCCCAGCCTCCCTTTCTGCACACACACACACGCGAGCAGGCTCAACACCACACCGACGGCCACCTCTGCTCAGCAACAGCAGGAGCTCCCTCGCCGCCCGCATTCTCTGCCTGGACCGCAACCCAACTCCAGGCGTGGGTGCCCAACCCAGACGCCGTGCCCCTCTTCCCCATCGGCCACCACACCACCAGGTGCCCCTCCTCCTTCCAGGATCGGCGCCGCCATCTCTGCCCCACTCCTTCTCAGCAGACCACCCCCTACCCTCTCCCCTAACCAGCAGCGCGGAGGTGTCCAGGTCGAGCGGCACATCTACCCCTCATCCCCAACGTCCTCTACAGACCTTCCCTCCCCTCTCCCTTGCGTCCTCCTGCCTAGCCCTTCTTCAAATTTGTGCTCGCATGGCGGCGACCGGCAGCGCAGCAGGCCCACGCAGGAGAGGCGGAGGTACCTGACGGCAAATCCCAGCTTGTGTAGACTCGTGAAGACTGTGCTTGAGCTCTTCTACGGCCCCGCGCCGGAGATGAGGGTCAGGCGCGCAGGTCAGGGGCGGCGGCATATCAATTACAGCGGGCGGCCGGGGTGTGGGTTGTGATATATTTGTGTTCAAAGAGAAGGTCCACGAGGAGGAGCGGCATGTCGGAGGCGCGGCGGCAGCCGAAGGGGCGGCAGAGCCGCCAGCGGCGGGGCGTCGAAATCCCTCCCGATCTCTCCTCTCGATGCGTGCCCGCGAGCTGAAGATAGGAAGAAGGTCAGGTCGTGCGTGGCTTCGGCTTTTGCTCTGGTTTTTTTTAGCGATCAGAATTATGCGGGCGCGGCTGTGTTTTTCTTACCGATCAGGATCGCTGGACGCAACCTATCCGAACCGTTTTTCTCACTTATAGGTGGCATGATGCGTAATTTATATCAACTTCAGGGGTAGTTTTATCATGACCTACCATCATCACCACCTCTATTCATATTATATAGTAGAGATAGAGATAGAGATTCATATCCCGGTTTAGGAAGAGGTCATTTTTTGTGGGAAACATTGTGTAAGTTTTTGAAAGGAGACCAGTTAATTCAAAACTAAAGAGTACCAATGTATTATAATCATGCAAAACTACAAGCCAACTAGGTCTAACTCACAGGAAGTCAACACATCATTACTCTACCACATCTTTACTCCTGCTTTACGTACTGCATATTTGTTTCACGTACATCATTACTAAAACGCTCAAATATACTCCTGACTAATAACAAAAGATAACCCGAATATATATGCTCATACTATTCTGCCAACATCAGACCGACAATTTAATATCCAAGACCAAGGCAGCCTAGGAAAGCCGCGTGGATGGTTAGCGCATGCGCGAAGCAACGAGACGATGGCACTTCTCAGAAAGAAATAAACGAAAAGAATGGAGAGCCTCAAAGTCGTAGTTAGGATGACTTCGACCTTCGGTGACGTCTCTGATCAGTCTGATGTATTTGGAAATTATATTCAGTGACATCTTGGCCTCCAGCTAAGCTAAATAGACGATGCATGCCTAGCAGCTTATCCAACACGTTAAATTAATCGAGTTGGCATGAACATAAGAAATTCAAAGACGCCAACTTCATGCAACTCAAACGAGCACAATATATTGTATGCAGCCATGTCATGTCTATGTACATAGTCAGAAGGATATGAACCTCTGAAGTTCAATCATTGGTATTTTGTATTTACACCAAAGAAAGATGACGTATATCCATTCATGTACACGTTCATTATAAACACGAAACAAATAAAATGAACAAACCACACCTTCGTGGCAGATCCTCACTTTTTTTTTTTTGCACAAACAAGAAGAAATTCTGTAAATTTACTCACAAGACCACGCAACACATATCGACATCACGCCAGAATTAAGCTAGCCTGTTCTAGCACATCGGCAAATCAGCCGGCGGCGGAGGAAGCATGGACTCCGGCGTCGTTCCGTTCTCCACCGCGAACACCATGCCAAGCCCCATGGGAACGTGCGCGTCCAGGTGGCAATGGAAGAACCACATTCCTGCGTCAAAGCCCAACAATGGCACCGTTAGTTTTAGCTCATCGGCAGAGCTTAAAAAGTCCCATAACATCTGAGACCGGAATAAGGGTCCAGTACCTGGGTTGTTGGCGAGGAAGCGGATGACGGCCCAGCCACCTGTGGGCACGGCGATGGTGTTGCGCGCCACGGGGTCGACCAGGTTGTAGGCGCTGGCGTTGCCGGGGACGAAGGTGCCGAGCCCCTGCGCCAGCACGAAGAAGTTGAAGCCGTGGAGATGGATCGGGTGGTTCTCCGCCGGCGTGGCGAGCGGGTTCTGCAGCACGATCTCCACCGTGGAGTTGTACGGGAGGCTCCTCACTTTGGTCCCCTCCACCATCGCCGTGCCGTTGGGCGGCACGCCGTCCGGGAAGTCCGCCGTGTACACGGACCCGGGGTTGCCGTTGAACTGCGCCTCCAGGAGCGACATCCCCGTCGGGAGTCGGAACGACACGCCGTTCATCGCCGCCGCGAAGGCGTTCCCGGCGCAGCTGGTCTGCGTGGTGTCGCATGGCAGCTGGCCGAGCCCCAGCTCGATGGTCATGTTCACGTCCACCGGCGACGGGACCTGCGCGGCCAGGCCCCTCAGCCCGAAGTAGAAGTCGTTGGCCGTGGTGGTGTCGGAGTTGGTCGGCATGGTGGGCATGGCGGGCGTCGCGGTGGCGGACGTGCCGTTGTAGAGCAGGATGCCCGTGGCGGTGGAGCCGTCGTCGACGAAGGTGTCCATGGTGGTGGGCGACAGCGTGTCGTGCGGCTTCACGGCCATGTAGTAGCTCCCGGGCTTGGCGCCCGTGAAGATGAGCGCGTCCACGGTGTTCCCCGGCGCCAGCACGAGCGTGTCCGTGGTGTAGTTGGCGGTGTAGCACGCGTCGACGGCCACCACCGTGAAGTTGTGGCCGGCCACCTTGAAGAAGAGGTGCGTGTTGAGCGCGGCGTTGATGACCCGGAGCAGCACCGTCGTGTTGGGTTGCACCACCGCCGTAAACGTCTCATCTACAGAGATCAAAATGTTACAGAATATTTTTAATTTCACCACCTACGGTAACTGTTAAATTCAGCAGCTCAATTATTGAAGCACGTACTTGCGCACTGATACAGTTGGCCGGTAAGACCGTTAAGGGTGAAGGCGTCGGACTGGGTAGGACGCTGGCCGGACATGACGGCGTCCCTCTCGACGTCGACGACATTCCGGCTCCACCACTCGCCTGTACACCAGACCTCATCCACAATCAGGAGACGCCAGAAGATATTCCCCATCGATCGATCGATAGACATAGACAGGAGGGAAAGAGATCGGTGTTAATTACCAAGTACGACGGGGACTTCTTGGTCGGGCATGGGGAAGGGGTAGGCGGAGCCGTTCCTGGGCCGGATGATGAGAGGGCCATACACGGTGGCGCGCAGGAAGGAAGAGTGTGCGTGCCACCACAGCGTACCCTCCTGCCCGGTGACGTTGAACCGGTAAGTGTAGGAGCTGTTCGGCTGGATGGGGCACTGCGTCACCATGCTCGGACCGTCCGCCCAAGGCGTCAGTAGCTGCATTATGCCATGCCTGCCATGTTCAGTTCATACATAGTCAAAGTCGACAGTGAAGAGTGAAGTGAAAAGTGAAAACCGTTGATTTCATTCCTTGTAGAATGATACTTTTAGCTAATTCTTCTGTGTGGACTTGTTTTGCTTCCGTGTCGTTGTGAACTTGTAAAGAGACTTAGACGTCCGTACTATTTACACTTTTTTCTAGTACGTATTAGGATGAGCTCAATACAGTTAACGGCTATGTATCGGCAGGTAGGGTGTCATTTTCAGACCTTTCCCTTTCGGCTTATAGTCATACTCCGATATGGACACGGGTGCAAAAAATAATCAGACAATCTAATCCGAGAAGCTAAACTGTCTATCATGCCGACACTTATTCTTTCAGTGTGAATTCGCTAGGTCTATATGGTCAGCCATCCAGATATGTTTTACCTTACATCCCCCAAGTTCGGTTGCAAACATTTTCGGCAGCTGGTTAAATGGGGTTGATTCTAGGTTCAAACTATTCAGTAGGGTGGGAGCGATTGCCATTATTTGGTCGTTGTGACTATGTAGAAATGACAAGGTTTTTAACGATAAAAATGATTCTTTTATGCAGGTTATTTATCGGTGTACAGCAACGCTTCGAGCATGGTCGGCCCTGCAGCGTGTGGAGCACCAAGATTTATTTCTGGAGGTGGCATTTCGTTTGGAGGCAGCGGCCAGGGAATTGTTCTCCCGGCATGGATGACAGCATAGACTCCGGATAGACCTATCTACGGCTTAGACGACGTTACAATTTCTCAGCTTGATATGTAACCCGCCTTTTTATTTTCCAGTTCTAGATTATCGTGAGCTTGTGGACTTGTGGCTATGTGCATCTTCGTTATGCAGAAACCGGGTGTAATGTTTAAAACTCTTAAGTAATAAAATCCTTTTATCTAAAAAATGCCGACATCAAGTATCCTGTGAACTAGCTAGATGACAGCTGAGCTGGTGTCTTAGGCCAGCATACAAACTACAAACGGCTCCATGTATATCATGAAGTAAGAAAAAAAGGTTTCCGTCTTCCATAGACTGGAAGCCTTTTCTACTGGAACTGTGGAAGTACAGGGGATTACCAGTGGACGGTTAAGTTGTACGGTGAACTGTTGATGACATCCACGACGACCTCGTCCCCTTCGAACACATCTATCGTTGGACCTGGCAGTTGACCGTTAACCGCAATTATGTCAGTGCTGTTGCACAGCTGATTAATTCGCATGCCCTGTACCTGATGACAGTATTTCAGAGGAACAAGTCGTCAGACAAGGGCCACTGAACTGAACTGCATGCAAAGTGAACGATTGGGTAGCATATATACAAGTAAAAGAACTACTCCCTCTGTTCGGAAAAGGATGTCACAAAAATGGTATGTCACAAAAATGGTCTACCTATAATTCATTTTTGTGACATCCTTTTCCGAACGGAAGGAGTACAAAACTCTCCAAACAGAATGGTTAAAGCTAGAACGCTTGTAACAGAACTGTCAGGGTTTAGCTACATTTTCAGGTCTATACATATTTGCGAACATAAATTGACTCTGAATTATTGATAGCCACTGCAAGTACGTACTTAGCATGCTTGGATGATCATATACATAGCCATGACGAAGTTAATATCTGTTTTGTTGACAGAACCTTCTATTCTACTAACTTCAGATGAACTGGATTTTTTTTTTTAGATAAGAATGGATGGAAAGAAGGTAGAGATAAGTACTGTGAACGTGTAGTTGGCAGTCGCCGCGTCCGCCACCGAGATGGCCAGAAGAAGGCCGAGCGCCAACCACAAAAGCTGCGCCATGGAAGAAGACCGAGGTTGAAGAGGATTCATCAGCTTTATCAGAGGGAAAGGCAAATCTTTCTTGTGATCTTGGGCGGGCAACTTGTATAGCCTATAGACTTCTAAGAAGCACGATAAGTATATATACTATAAGGATGCTTTTGGCACTCCTCCAGGAATCACTTGCGTAGCTCAATCCAAATGGCATATTTGTTCTCTTTTTCAACGCAAAAGAAATACTGATTGCGACATAAAAGGCACAATAGCTTCTAGCGATGTGCACATTCACACGCTTATAATCTAGGTGTTACTGACCCGAGTTGTTTTATTCGACCTGATCGATTGGTGGAGAAAATCTTATGCCAGTCGACCATTATGTGACTGATAACCTGTACGGCTAGGTTTGATTGCAGTACCAAAAACCCTGGTCTGTCCAAAGTTCACGGTCAGATGATCTTTCTTGGCTACCATATGCCGACACGTACTACATGCCCATATGCCGTTTTCATCCGAAGCAATCAGGAGTTTTACTTTTGGACACAGGATACTGACGAACTATCATGTTAGCGTACGTCAGGCAAGATTTGCAATAAGCCAGTGAGTTGAAGTTGTTATCATCTGGACAATAATTTGCTCCGACACATATGCCAGCAAGCTAGCTCTTGGTCCCTCCCACTAGCTGAATCTAGAAAGCCCTTGCATTGATAGATGCACTGTCAAGTACGCTTAACACAATGCAGACAAATAGAGGATTATATCCACAAGTTAGTTAGTCCTTGGAGCTTCGAAGCAACAAAACCTCCTGTTCTCCGGCAGGACCGCCAGATCGATAACCGGACAACACTAGTCCAAGCGTCTAGATAAGCAACCAGCACACATCTAGCATAAGATGACATATTGACATGAAAGAGAAAAGGACCTGAAGAAAATCATCATGTGGCAGGTTTTGGAGGGAAACAATCATGTGGTACTGTGGTAGGTTCGATCGGGCGGGTCTATCTTGACGAGATAACGCTATGATGTACATGCATACGGGCAAGAATTCATAGTGTTTATCTTGTGGGAGACCTTTTTTTTTTTTTGATTTGAATGCACGCCCGGCCCGGCCCGGGAGCCATCCGGGAGACGCAGCCAAAGAACCGATTTGATTCTGAAGGGCATGGAGACGATGGGGACTTGTCACCTAATGCGAAGGCTATCCGCAGTGTCAGCACAGCAGGTCGGCTTAGTTGCCTGGACCAGAGGCATCGGGAAGGAAGACGTGTTTGCTCACCGGATACACATGGACAGATATCATCGGGTATTGTCGTTGTACGGAGCAATGGAGCGGCAGCCTTCAGAGATTGCTTACGGTTTGAATCACAGGACATGTGACAAAATAGTCTACAGAATACAGATGGAATACGATCATACATACACGTACGTGCTTGATGCCACCATGCATCCCCAAGTCCAATTGCCCGTGAGTGTGCACTTGATTGCGTGTTAGTTTGTGGAATATTTCTATTCTCTACGCTAGTTAATTAATTGGTTGAAAGTAGCTCTGCAGCATGCCATTTGGCCATTTGGGTACGACAGCAGATTATGTATATGCAAATGCCAAGGTGGGTGTGTGCTTCAGTTTAGGGTTTACCTACTAGTGCATCTTCGAAAATCTAAGTCACAAGTAGATGTGCACCATGGTGTTCAAAGCTGTGGATGTTTGCTAGTTGTGGATCTCGTCCCTCTCGTCCGCCCCACGCGGCGGCGGGAGGAAACCCTAACCCAAAATGACAAGTCGATATGCATGGTGTTACAATATGAACACCTTGTATAGACTCATGGACCCAACAGTCCTGCCGTGTCGAGCCACCACCGTCCTAAATCGGTGAACGGATCTAGCAATCCGCCGCCCAGCCCTGAATGTGTGAATATCAGTATAGGCGTTGCACGTGTGATGCTCAAGACGAAGGAGTCCGTTGGATCCACAAGGACCTGTTCGAGGGATCGGCTGGATTGGACTGCACTACCCGACACGCTACATCGACTTGTGCACCTGCGCGTTTAGTGGTAAACTTTAAATGTAATCCTGAGCATAGATCATGCTGATAGAAATTACTTGTATGCAAGACTTGCATTTGACGTATGCCAACATAATTTTGTGCGCTTCAGAGAATCTGAACAGGAGGTACATGGCGCGGTCCAGGGACTTCATAAACAACACTGAATTGAAGGGGCTCTATATCCATGGTAGACTCTTGACTTGGAGCAACAAACACGAAGTCCCTACGATGAATAAGATCGATCATGCGCTAGTCTCGCTGGACTAAATATCAATAACTAGACAGTGTGTTTCAAGCACTTCCATCCTCTGTCTCTGATCACACATCCTTTCACTTATCCATGAATGTGATGTTTCGTCCGAAAAAGCATTTTAGATTCGAGCTATTCTGGCCAAATTTGGAGGGCTTCTAGGATGTTGTTCGCGAGGTGTGGGTGTGCGATCCCGCGGACCCGTTTAAGCAACTTGATGCAATGTTCCACAACACAGCTCTGCATCTTCAGGCTTGGGGGTCACATAGGCAATGTTAAATTGAAGATGACAAGTGACAATTGTGAGCTTAGTGTGGGAGGGGGCTTACGCTTGGAGGAAGCTTGGCTGCATAGATTTTAAAACAGATCGAGGATAAGTTTCATCGGATCATATCGACCCAATCAAACCCGGTGGGTTGATGATACTTTGGCCGGTGGTGGTGAAGATGGTCCCGGAGATGGTCTTGGCAACAATGGGGTTGATTGATTTGATCATCGGCTAATGATGTTTGATTGTGCATTCTTTTGGACATGCTTGATTGTTACTAGTTCTATTGCGCATATTTTTGGATATAGATTTTGAATATGGACTATAGTATTGTACGATATTTGTGTACTAGGTATATAGTACTATATATCATCATCGTTGTTTAAATCTATATGCACATCAAACCGGTTTTCCTACAGGTTCAGGGCTAAACATATTCCCTAAACCCGTACCGTACGATAACGGATTTACTGCACGGATTTAGGTGATCCGTCCCGCCCGTTCTGGTATGAATTTTTAAGGGGCCCACTAGATATATGCTCTAATAAGCACTTTTCCTCGGTCACTTCTATGAGAGCATGCATGCGCACTGGCTCATTTGCTGTGATGCTTTCATCCTGTCCTCAGTCAGAAAGCGGGAATACAAGGGTTTAATCTCCTATTCCTTTTGCTTCCGCTTTGAGCAAACGGTTTACTCTTTCCTTGTTAGAGCAACCCAGGTCTCTTTGTTTACAAATAGGATCGAGTCTCAATAGGATTCCACCATACAATTGTCACTTCTAGTGACTGCTTCGATCAAAATCCCAAGAGAACGTGGCCATCTCCCATCGTCGACGAACAGGTATGGTAGATATCCTTGTTTAAAACAAAGATCTTATTGGACTGCAGAACTTTAATGCTTAGAATTTTTTCTATAAATGCCTTTTAGATCATAGAAAATGCAATCAAATTCACGTAGAAAGTGTTCCTGTAATTTTCTTTTGTTTTATCTGAATGAGTATTTCTGTAGATTTCGTGTGCCGGGAGAATTATTTATGTTGGACTTGCATTTACTTGTATTTTATGTTGATCACTAATTTTCTGTGGTCTACAGAGGCTCTTGATTAACAACTATTCACGGGAACCGCTGAACACCTCTCTAGAAAATCCAGCCATTAGGTTAACCTATAGAAAATCCATGCCATGAATTGTCTCCAAAACACACAAAAATTAGGATGTCATTTATTTTCAAACTTAGGTAGTATCAGAAAAAACAATACTCCCTCCGATCCAAAAAAATATGTCGCCGGCTGTACATAGTAGTTGTCCGTACAAGTTATTTCCTCCCGACACTTTATACGGATCGGAGGGAATATGTTGTCAAATTGACAACTTTTGTGTCAGAAAGTACATGTTGCTGGGTAATTAAGAGAACCAAAATAAATAATGGATGCTAGAAACTATATGGGTCATGTTATCTATAAAACCATATGGGCCATTTAACATATTCCGAACCATTAACATTACAGGTGTTAATATATGGTCAAACTTTTGAGTTAGTTGCCTTGTTAACATTGACACATCATGCATATACCACACCTATATTTCAAAGAGAAACTCCATCTACACATGAACAAACCAAAAGCAAACCTTTTGATGTAACTATAATTTGATATGATTAACCCACACATCCCAAGCAGGCGGACACCTCCTCCAACGCTCCTCACCGACGCTTGCCTCAACTGCTTACTTCCCTCCCCAGCCTCCTAAATTCCTCCGCCGCTGGCACCAAGGTGCTTACGTCCCCATGTGAACTATTGCATCTGAAGAGCACCTCTCCAGACCAAGGAAGAAGCTCTAGAATGTCTGACCGATCCTTGTATCTACTGGCTCTCCACTATCCTGCTAAGAAGCTGGTTCCTAGCATTTCTTCATTGTTTCTTTCACATGACAAAACTGAAAAACAAAGATATGTCAAGTATATAACCACCTTGTTTTGCAGCTAGCTCTCCTTCCAACACAAATTCTGTTTAACTAGTGATTTTTTTTATTGCATGCAGTAAATTAACCCGGAAGATAGATGTCAGATAATAGTAAATCAACAACTAATTCATCAGAAGGAGAACAGCTACAAACAGAGATGTACAAACAGCTCCTGAAAGCAGCTTATCCGGTGATTCCACGTCAATGCAGGAAATGGCTTCACATGATCCAAGCATCCTGCTTGGAACAACTCCGCAGGGCAACAACTGCCTTCACGTATCCGCTGCCCATGGTCACAAACTATTCTGCGCGGATGTGGTGGCATTGGAGGAGTAACTGCTTGAAACAGTAAACTTGGATGGAGAGACACTTCTTGCTGCGGTGAGAAGTAACTGTGTCTCCTTGGCTTACTCCGATGGTACCGTCATATTTTTTTTTAATTTACAGCAATAGATATTGCCTGGCTACCAAGAATTTATAGTTTATTCATCACAATAAAAAATATTTTGCTGTCAAATCTATGGCTGGAACTTGAAGCATGTGAACTATCATAGAGTTTCAAATAATAGGTGAAAATGAACTGTAGCAGAAATGTGAGGTTGTGGTTACTGAACAATTACCATAAGGGTGACGTAGGTCCTGTAATCAACATCGTCAAACACGAACGTTAAAGATCTTTCCACCTGAACAAATGGACCAAGAGGCTGATATGAGACTGGCTGAAATGAGACAACATGTGCAGTGTAGAGTAGTGATCTTGTGGCAATATGAAGAAATCTTTGGGCACTGGCCATCCTATTTCAAGCTCTTCAATGGCTCCCACTAGCACCTCCGCATCAGGCAAATGGAAGGGCCTCCTTATATGTCTTTTCCCCACTAGAGCCTCTATGTTTGGAGAGACAACAATGACAATGCTTGTGAGCTTGCTGATGTTTCTTGTGCGTCAATTCAAAAGGAAAATGAACTGAAGCTGGATCACTCCAAACCCAGTTTATCATTACCATCACCGACTATAGTTACACAAAAAAGAGGCTCTTCACAGAGTACCCTGTTAATAATGAAACAGATACCATCAGATGATCCACCGATTTGGTTGTGCTCCAGAATATGTACTACAAAGAACACGTATTCATGGATGTTTGGTTTCAGAACTTTAAATGGACAATATCGACAGCTCCTAACCAAAATCTACTGTATAGTAACAACAGAAACAGCTGTATCGTGTAAAGTCCATGTTATCTAGCTTTTCATTCTAGCTTAATAACATGTCACATCACAATTTTGAATATTCTTTCCTTGAAGAACGCCCATTCAGAGGCCTCCTTCAATTATGCTAGTGAAGATATCCATTACAGTTCTGTAGCGACCGTAATATGTTGGACAGCTAAACTGAGTAGCAAGCAATTTTACTTCGCCACTTTTTCAGGAACAACTTAATCTGAACTTTGACTTGCCATTTCCCCTTTTGTTATTGGGTGGGAGCTGTGTGTAATTCTCTTATCAAATACGAACGCAGGCCTCAAATATTTTAATATTATGCAAGAAAATAACACCTCTTGTACAGAAGATTCAAGCTGTTTTGAAGAAATACCGTGTTAATATTACCTCATGGGTAGGTAGGTAACTAATGAGCAGACAATTTGTATGTGTCAACAAACCTTCCTTAAATATCAGACTCAAGCATTGACATTGCTATGTGCAGTTGTACATCGTAAATCCCACGATAAATATGCATGCTCAGATTTTTCCTTTTGATCTGATCATTCATCCCAGTATCCAACTCTGGTCTTTTTCGTGAGCAGTTACAAGTCAGACAATTGGTGGACTATAGCATACTGTTGTAAGTAACACTAACAGTCTCAATGAAAATAGCTCAGGATTACTATAGCAAAGCCTCGTCCACGCAGAAAAGGAGTGTAGCACAACTGATTTGAACTAATTCATCTGACGCTATTTTTGAGTAGACTGAGTAAGCACCATCAACCCTTCTCATCAAGCAAAGAAAGTTCAGAGGTATCAAGTAGATACCCAGAACTTTTAAAGCAGACTTGTCAGGTCATCCAGTACACAACATATCATTTCTGCCTTCGGGTGCTTGTCCTCGTGCAATGAAAGTATGAACCTCCTTCATCTCCTCAACCCAGACTGTATCCTGGTTCCTTCACTACACCAGTACAATCCATTCCCTGTCTCAACTTTTGTGCATCAGCCCACAGTCCTTTAGAGGCATAAATATTTGACATTAGAACAGAGGGGCTACTGTCCATAGGATCCGCCAAGAGCGCCATTTCAGTGGCATACCTCCCTATTTGAACATCACTAAACAGATGACAGGCACTCAGCAAGCTCCTCCAAACAGCTGCAGCTGGTTCAATCGGCATATTTTCAATAAACTCCTTGGCAGCATGCAGTTTGCCTGAGCGACCAAAAAGGTTGACCACAGAAGCATAGTGCTCAGTACCTGGTTCAATGGCATATTTTGTTTTCATAGAGTTAAAATGGTATAAACCTTCATCCACAAGGCCTGCATGAGCACATGCTGACAACACGCCAACGAAGGTCACATAGTTCGGTTCTACTCCTTTCCCTCCCATCATCCTGAAAACATGAAGAGCTTCCTCAGTATGACCATGCTGCGCGTACGTTGAAATCATGGAGTTCCAACAAATGGCATCCTTTCCCGATGTTGAATCAAACAACAGCCGTCCTTCCTTGATGAAGCCACACTTTGCATACATGTCTATGAGAGCATTTGAAACATGGGGGTCACTGTCAGCACCTGCTCTGATGATCTGGGCATGGAACTGCTTGCCATGAAACATGCTTGCCAGGTTACTGGCCACAGATACTAGTGCAACAAATGTGAATTCATTAGGTGTTAACCCAGACATACGAAGCTCCTTAAAGAGCTTCACAGCCCCCTCTCCTTGCTTGTTCTGTGCAAGTCCAAAAATCATAGCATTCCAGATTACCATGTCCCTGTTTTGCATCAGACTGAACACAACTTTGGCATCATCCACAAGGGAAAACTTTGAGTACACATCGATTAGAGCACTCCCTGCATATAGGTCCAGTGAAGTTCCTGATTTGACGATGAGACCATGAATCTGCTTGCTCAGTTCAATGTCTGACTGCGATGAAGACACTCCAAGGAGCGAAACAAATGTCAATAGGCTTGGCTTTAGGGAGTGATATCTCATCTTACTGAATACTTCAACTGCTCCCATAAGATCGCCTAGCCTTGCATATCCTTCGATCATTGCATTGTAAGAAATTGCATCGTCTTCTGCCAAGGCTTCAAATACCGCTCTTGCTTCAGTTAAACGCTCACATTTAGCATACATGTCAATGAGAGAATTCTTGACATACTCGTCAGACTCCAGATTAGCCTTTATGGTATGAGCATGTAGCTGCCTTCCTTGCCATATCGCTGCCAAAGAGCCACAAGAGTTCAAGATACTTGTGCAAGCAAAAACATCAGGCTGCCACCCAGCCCGGTTCAGATGCCAGAACATTCCATAGCCTCAACATCGAATGAATTCTGCATATAACCAGCAATCATCGTCGTCCAAGACACAAGATTACGGTTCTCCATGCAATCAAACAGCTTGCGAGCCAATGGGAGTCTGCCGCACTTACAGTACAGGTCGATCAGCGCATTGACCACCGACTCATCTGATTCTGCTGCGCTCCGATATGCATAGCCCTGTATTTGCCTGCCACCCTCTAGAAAGCCAAGTGCAGAACAAGCACTGACGGCACTTGCCAGCACAAACCGGTCAGGACGGACCCCATCAAGCCCCATCTTCAGAAACAACTCCAAGGCAACTCCACCATGCCCATTCTGAGAGTACCCTGTTATCACCGCAGTCCAAGTAACTGGGTTCTTCAACGGGAGTGCATCGAAGACCAGCATCGCAGCGTCAATGCAACCAGACTTTGCGTACAAGTTAATCAGCGCGGTCCCGACGTAGACATTCGCGTCCAGACCGATCTTCGTGGCATCTCCATGCACCTGCTCGCCAAATGAAACCGCCCTCGACTGTGTGCATGCCCTCAGGGTGCTAGCTAGCAGGAACTCGTTGGGCGGCTCGCCTGAGGCCCTCCGAAAAGCCGCGAATATGGCGGTGGCGTCTTCCTCGCGCCCGTGCTGCGCGTACATGGAGATGGCGGAGCCCCAGGAGACGAGGTTCCGGTGCGGCATCCCGTCGAACAGGTTGCGGGCGTCCCGGAGGCGACCGAGCTTGGAGTAGCCGCGGAGGATAAGGTTGGCGAGGAAGAGATCCGGAAGTGCCTCGGTGACGACGGCACGGGCGTGCGCCGCCGGGAGGAGGCGGCGGAGGCGGTCGCCGGCGAGGCATGAAAGGAGAAGCTGGGTGAGGCTCATGTGCCGCCGGCTCGGGAGAGGGCCGACCGGGGGCCGAGGAGTGGTAAGTGGTGAAAGTTGGGCTTAATAGGCCATATCCACTGGGCTAGTTTTTTTTAATGGAAACATCCACTGGGCTAGTTGAGTCTAGGTTCACCAATACATACATACCAGGGTGGGAATTCTCAAAAAAAAAATATACCAGGGTGGGCCAGTGTCAGGCACATTTAACTCGTCTTTTATTCACTCTCTTTTTTACCAAATCCAAGTTCATGCCAATTACCAAATCGAAGTTGGATTTGGCAAAAATTCAATTTCATGCCAAAAAAGGAAACCAACCTCTGTCAACAAAAATTCTCCAATCCATGACTCTATATAACTAATTAAAATGGAAGAATGTGCAACAACTAAATGTTTGAATTTTCTATGAGCTTCTTGTAAATCCGGAAGCATCCAAACAGTTTATAAATCATTTACGAAGGCTGGCAAACGGACCAAACAAAGGCCTTCCCCGATGGCGATGCCGCTCAAAGATGGTGAGCCGAAGTGTCGACTCATGTAGTGTGTGTATTAGGGTTGAGTTTCGTCCATTTGTGGAGTGTGGGAGTAGAGTATCAGATCACGGTGGCCACATCCAGCGTGGACCGAGCCATGTCTTCTTCGTTGTGGCGCTCTGGTGGCGGAAGATGATGCACGTAGAAGAGGGGAGGTTGGGGATCTCGGACAATAAGGTCGGTACTTCAAGCTTTGCTCCAGTGCATGCGAGCTGTGCCTGGGGATGTCTAGATTTTTTCTGCCCCTCCCCCCTCCCCCCGAAGTTCCGATGGTCGGTACCATGTCTGAGGAGGGGAGACCCCAGCGAATTGTCAAAAAAGCTGGAATAATGGCTCTCTCGTTTGGGGGCTTCTACGGTGGAGCTTGGGATCTTGCCTCCATCTCTCGAACTCATCTACATGGTGACAGAGGGTGGTGAGAGGTGGTAAGATCTTCAGCTCCACGGGGAAATCTTGCTGCAAGTTGGAGATGATCACATGGTGGCCTTTGGTCGCTGCCATGCCCTTTGGTTGAGTAGGCAGCCACTCCAGATGTTGTTGTTGGCATTAGTTCAGCCTCCACGACGAAGGCTCTTGATGGGATTCCTTGTGGCCCTCCGCGTTCTTCCTCTCCCAAGTGGCGGTGTCCCTAGCGAGATGAAGAATGGCGATGGAGTCCTGACTGTGTCGGTGGTGAAGATGGAGGACCTGATCGTCTTTCTTATCCATACCCTAGGGTCCTTTGTGCTATTCCAGGACATGTTTGTAATTTTTTTTTGCGGGGGACTGTAATTTAAATTTTCTATAGAGTCCTCTTTGCAAATTTGTATCCCCACCGAGATATCACTGCAACTGTAGGCCCTACCGAGTCCTCTTTGTAATTTTCTATTTTGAAAAAAAAGTAACATATGCTCCAGTTTCTTTAGACCATAGAGCAGTCGGCCTGAAGCCCAGGGTTAAGAATTTTTAGAAAGAAATACAGAAGAGAAAAATGTTGACTTGTCCTAGAAACGACGGTTGACTCCCTGGGACCCAATAGGCAGACATAGGCCTCCGGAACAGCAGTTTCAGTTTCCCACCTCACCATGTCCTCCGAGACCGCCGTTTCGCCGCAGCCGCAGCCGCTGTCCAACCTACCAACCGCCGCCGACTCCGCCCCTTTCAGCCCTACTTCCCCGGCCGCCGCCGTGACGGAAGCTCCAGTCCCGCCCCAACCCCAGCCGCCCCATGCTTCGCCGTCGCCATTCTTCCCCGTGCCCGACGAAACGGAATCCCCACTCCATCCCCAACCCCAGCCGCACCACCCTTCGCCGCCGTCCTCCCCTTCCGCGGCCGTCGAGACGCAATCCCTAGTCCATCCCCATCTCCAGGCCCAGCCCCAGACGGGCCTACCCTCGCCGTCACCATTCTCCCCCGTGCCCGTCGAGACGGAATCCGCAGTCCATCCCCAACCCCAGCCGCACCACCCTTCGCCGTCGTCCTCCCCTTCCGCGGCCGGCGAGACGCAATCCCTAGTCCATCCCCATCCCCATCCACAGACGCACCACCCCTCGCGGCCGCCATTCCCCTCCGTTTCCGACGAGTCGGAAACCCCAGTCCATCCCCAACCAAAATCCGAACTGCACCACCCTTCGCCGTCGTCCTCCCCTTCCACGGCCGAACAGACGCCAACCCCGGCCCAGACCCCGCCGCAATCCCATCCCCAACCGAACCAACCTTCATCATCGTCATCCCCCTCCAAGGCCGAGGCGCAAGCCCCGGTCCAGCCCCAGCCCCAACCGGACCATTCGTCGCCGCTTCCTTCGGGGGACGACGACGACGTGGTCATCACAGGTGCATTCGATGGGGCAGACGGCGCTGCGGCGGCGGCGGCGGCGGCGGATGAGCGAGTGAAGGGGCCCTGGTCGCCGGAGGAGGATGCGCTGCTAACCAATCTGGTGATGTCGCACGGGGCACGGAACTGGACGCTGATTGCGCAAGGGATCGCCGGGCGCTCCGGCAAGTCCTGCCGCCTTCGCTGGTGCAACCAGCTCGACCCTCAACTCAAGCGCAAGCCCTTCACTGGTACCTTCTCTTTTCATGTAATACCGCTATCTGCATCCTGTTTCCTATGGGATATGTAGTCGTGTACAAAACAAACCTAAATCCTAGAATTTTGTTCCTAATGCAGCGTGATCGAAGCACTTATCTGTTAGCATGATAGAGATGATACATTGTGCACTTGATTGACTATGCGGATGTTATGTTTACCATATCTGTCGTATTTGATTAATGAAGCTGGATCTGTGTTTTTGGTTGCAGATGAGGAGGACCGAATTATAATTAACGCTCATGCAGTTCACGGTAACAAATGGGCAGCTATTGCGAAGCATTTGGTTGGCCGAACTGACAATGCAATCAAGAACCACTGGAACTCCACTCTGAGGCGTCGAGGCTGCACTGGTGGCCGATGCACACGAGGTGCTTCTGTAGAGCAACCTATTACACAGATGCCCAGGGCAGTTTCAGAAGAGCCGTGGCCATTGTCGGGTCCTAGTTCCTTGAATGTTACAGAATTAAAGGAAGCTCCTGCGCGAGCGGTATCTGAAAGCTCTGCTAGGGCATTTCAAATCAGAGATAATAACAGTTGTGGCACTGAAGTTGTTGATCGGCCGAACCTGGTAAGACCAGTTGCTATGGTTGGTGCTTTCAGACCATACAGTATTGGACCTGCTCAATCAATGCAAATGGAAAGGTCGAGTTCTACCAAGTTTGTCTCAACCATTCAAGCTTTCACGCCGGAAATTGCAGTTTCCAAGTTTGCTGATACTACACACTTTGCTGCTGACGTGCCAAACAAATGTGGGCATGGTTGCTGCAGCACTAAGGGGCTACCTCGTAACAACTCGAAGAGTACGCCAAAGGCGTACTATACTTTTATAGAAGGCAGAAAAAATTACAGAGTCATACCCTAGTCACAGACGAAAAGGGCAGAGAAACACTCCAACAACTCCAAAAAAGCTAGGCTAATCTCTCACGTTACAGCATTGAAAACTCCAGCCACCCCTCTTCTAGCTACAGTCCAAGTGGCAAACTCGTCGCTGATCTTGTCAATCATGGCCCAAACTCCAAATTGTTGGTTGGGATTGTGGAAGACCCAAGCATTTCGGTTTTTCCATAAACTCCAGCAAGTCAGAATGACAAGCGCATCAAAATTCTTACGTGTATTGGTGGTGAAGTTTAACCTGGCAGTGGACCACCATTCTTCCAGCGAGTTGTTAACAGAAGGCCCTGGGACGTTGATTTGTAGGCGCCGAAACCCTTCACACCAGACCTGCCTTGCATAGCTACATTGGGTGAAGAGGTGCCCCACCTTGTCTTCCTCTTGCAAACAGACAAAGCAGCTGGAGGTTTGTTCTTGGAGACCATGCCGATGTCGCCTGTCCGAGGTCCAGAGCCTATGCTGCACCGCTAGCCACATGAAAATCTTTGCTTTCAGCGGTGCGCCATTCTTCCAAATCGCCTGAGCCAGAGGGAATTCCTCCTCTTCCATCATCAGCATGTCATAGGTGGATTTTGCAGAGTAAACTCCCGTAGGAGAGCAAGACCATCTCAGCACATCTTCAGCGCCAACATCTCTGTCAACAGAATTGATATAGATCCATAGGTGCACACATTGCAGCGCAGCCTCCCCGGGAGCTCAGCTCCAATATCCTCGATCCATCTGTTACCGTCAAGAGCTTGTGCCACTGTTCTTCGATTTTGGGTGCGTGTTGGTACAGTTTGGAGAACCAGAGGAGCAACGGTAGATATGGATCTACCTCTGAGCCACCGATCTGTCCAAAACAGGACATTGTGACCATTTCCAACTTCAATGTGGACAAGACTGTCGAAAACCTCCTTGGCCATCTTATCCTTTGGAGCAGGAAGCCCAGCCCAAGGTCTCAGGGGATCTGTCCGCTTCAGCCACTCCCATCTAACTCTCAGCGCAATGCCCTGGATTGCCAGATTTTTCACTCCTAAACCCCCAAACTTCTTAGGTTTACAAACTTTGTCCCAGGCCACAAGACAGAGACCACCATTCACCTTTTTTTTGCCAGCCCAAAAGAAGCTGCGCATCCACTTGTATATTTCCTCCAACACCCATAGGGGAGCTTCAGCTATAAGCATAAGGTGTATGGGCTTTGCAGCAATCACAGAGTTAATGAGGGTAAGCCTGCCATCTCTCGCAATCATACCACGTTGCCATGCTGGGATAAACTCCAGAAACCTGTCAATGGCAGGTTGCCATTCAGCTTTGGTGAGGGGTCTAAGGGCTAGCTGTAGCCCTAAGTACTTGATCGGAAAACACTGAATTGGGCACTGTAGTAAAGCCGACACCCGCCTCGAATCCTGATCTGTGCTTCTGATCAAGGTTGCAGAGGACTTTGTATAATTAATATTAAGACCTGAGGCTCTCCCAAACATGTGCAACAGTTCTCTGGTGGCAACCAAATCATCAGTGCTCGGTTTGATGAAAAGCACTACATCATCGGCATAAATAGAAATTCGTTGCTTTGGCCCACAGCCTCCTATGTTTGCAAGCAAATTCTGCTGTGTTGCCCAAGCCACAAGAGCCGTCAGAACCTCCATACCACAGACGAAAAGAACAGGGGAGAGGGGTCACCTTGGCGTAGCCCCCTGGCATGCCATATTCTTTTGCCCGGAACACCATTCACCATCACCTTTGTGCTAGCAGTGCGCAGGAGGATTGCCAACCAGGATAGACATTGCTCACTAAAGCCTAGCTGTCGTAGTACTTCAAAAAGATAGGCCCATGAGATAGAGTCAAAGGCTCTAGAAATATCAAGTTTCAGAAGCACCCCCTTCTCTTTTCTAGTGTTGATCTTCCTAGCTAGTTGACGTACTAGCATGAAATTGTCGTGCAGGCTTCTCTTTTTGATAAAAGCTGACTGATTTGCGCTAACAATCGTCTCCATTTTAGGCCTCAGGCGGTTGGCAATGATTTTTGAGAAAAGCTTAGCAAAGCTGTGTATAAGGCTGATGGGCCTGTAGTCCCCAACTTCCAAAGCATCCGGCTTTTTTGGAATTAAAGTAATAAGGGCTCTATTGAGTTTCTCAAACCCCCTGCCATCTCCCACATACAACTTAAAAATTGCAGCCATCACATCTTGTTTGATCCACTGCCAGGCCTTTTGGTAGAAAGCGCCATTGAAACCGTCTGGCCCCGGAGCTCGGTCAGCAGGCATCTCCTTAATCACTGTCCAAACTTCTTCTTCAGAGAACATATCATCTAGACCATCTAGAGTCTGAGGTTGCAGCCCAATCGCAGCTAGATCAAGGGTGTGCTCACGATTGTAAATAGAGCCTAGCAGATTTGTGTAAGCATTGAAAAAGGCTTCTTCCTTGCTTTCTTGATCGGTACAGAGCAGTCCATTAACCCTGACTGCAGGAATAAAATTCTTCTGACGCCTACCATTGGCGACTGTGTGAAACAATTTGGAGCTTGCATCACCTTCCTTGAGCCATCTCAAGCGGGATCGCTGCCTAGCCATGGTCCTTTCAAGGGAAGATAAGCTGAGCACCAAGCCCTTCAGCGTACGCCTAAGCCAGGCTTCCTCCATAGATAGCCTCCTATTGTCCATAGCAGCTTCCAATTTATGAATAACCAGATTTGCAATTGCAATTTTTAGCTTGACATTACCTACTGTCCTCTGACTCCAAGCTTGCAGGTGTACAGCCGTATTTCTGAGCATCTCATTGAGCCTTTTGAAAGGATCAGTGATATTAGGATCACACTGCCAGCCTTCCTGTACAGCTGTCTGAAACCCCTCCAGCCGGGTCCAAAAACTTTCAAAACGAAACCTCCTTTTAGGACGGTGTCCAGCATTCAGGGACAGATGCAGCGGGGTGTGGTCTGAAACCGACGATGATAGAGCCTGTAGGATTGCATCTGGGTGCAGCAAGTCCCAATCAACTGAGATCAAAGCCCTGTCAATCATTGTCATGGTGGGATTGAGCCGCTCGTTACTCCACGTAAACCTTCTGCCATGCATGTATACCTCCTTAAGCTCCTGGTCAGCCACAAAGGATCTAAATCTTGTCATAGAAGCCCTGTCCAGATTTTGATTATTCTTCTCGGCAGCTCTAAGAATCATGTTAAAATCTCCAATGATAAGCCAAGGACCGTGACAGAGGGTGCGTCTCTCAGATAGCTCCTGCAAGAACTGAATTTTTTCTTCTGAAGACTGTGGCCCATAAACCACCGTGATCCACCAGGTGTCATTATCCTTTGAATGAACCTCTGCATTAAGGGAGTAAGTATCCATGGTGATGTTTTGCACCTCAAACACCGAGGAATCCCAGGCAAGAAGAATGCCACCTCTAGTTCCAACTGCCGGCAAATACGAGAAACCATCAAAAGATGGACCCAAACACTGCATAACCATATAATGATCAATAACACTCAATTTCGTCTCCTGGAGACACACCAGGCTAGCGTGGATCAGAGCCATGAATTCACGCACAGCATCTCTTCTCCTAGGGTCATTGAGCCCTCTCACATTCCAACTAAGAATTTCTAGCACTAAATCCATGGAAAAACGAAAGAACAACTCCACTCCTGGGCCAAACAAGCTCACTGGACACTGACGCTGACCTGTGTCTGGCACTCCTTGATCAAATCGCCACGGGGGGGGACAGCCTTGCCAAAGATCATGGCGATTGCTCGCAAATGGCGCTCATGGAGTGGGGAGTCGAAGAAATGCCGAAACTCTTGAAGCGCATCCTCATTGACCTCCATTTCTGTCGGTGTGATGCCGAGCGCCTTCAGCAGCACCGTCTCCGCCGCAGAAGCCCTCTTAGAAGCAGGGGCGGCGGCTTGCTGGCCGATGCACGCGTACTCCGCCGTGGGGTGAACGGCTCCGTCTCCGATCTGCGCTTAGACGCCTCAATCTCGCGGAGTAGTGGGGGGGCTAGAGTCTTGAGGATGTTGGAGCAGAAGGATTTCATCTTGGCAACGGCGGCCGCCTCCGCCGGCGACATGCTGCTCAGCAGCTCTTGCTGAGTCTGCAGCTGCAAACCCTCCCCTGCGACCTGAGCCTCGACATCCTGGTCGGCAACGACCGTCGTGGATGAGGAGAGAGTTGGGTTGACTTGATCCGTCTCCTGACCAGGCTGAGCTAAGTTGTCGGTCGCGGGCTGCATGTTCTGCAAAGCTTGAAGCCCAGACGCATCTCCAGCTTGGGCCTCCAAAGGCCCAACCACCTCAATGTCTTGAGTCACAGGAACCAGCGCAGCGTCAAGTGGCCCGCAAAGATCTTCTGCCCGAAGGGCCGTCGCCATCTCAGCGGATGTGGGGCCCGGCATGACATTGACCACCACATCCGCCAGTGGGACAGGATGGGTCGTAGTCAAACTTGCTCCCTTTGTTGCAGTGTCCTCCAAAGCCCCGGACGCAGCGTCCACGAGGCCTGCCGCAGCACGCTCGTCCAGAGCCGCAGCATCGCAGGTTTCAGAAACATGAGAAAGGCTAAGGTCCTCGTCCGACACAAGGAAAGGCAGCCCAACCGTGTTCTCGGAATGGCACTGCACCTGCTGCACTGTCTCTCTCGGCGCAGCCCCCTCTGCACCTTCATCCGTGACCCGCGCGCCAGCGCCCCGTGCCGAAACAGCAGAGGCCGGCAGGGAGCCGTTAGGGCGTGCACCATCAGCAGACGGCGCGCCGTCCGCAGCGCAAATCCCCTCCAACGCCCCAGCAGACGGAGCACCGTCATCTCCGCCGTTGATCTCCAGTGGGGCCGGCACATGCACGGTGGATGCAAGCAGCCGCCTCTGACGCCATGCACCCGAAGCGTCGCCGTCGAAGTTGGTCGGCCGCTGGCGCTGAAACCCGCCGTGTCTTGCCGACCCGCGGACATGGTGACCACCGCGTCCCTGCGCCTCGCCGCCAGCTGGGGCCGAGCGTTGACGAGGCCGCGATCCTAGACGGCTGTGAGCCGAAGCTCTGCGCGTCGGAAAGAACGTCCCGTCGACGTGCCCCAGGTACCTGAACACCGCAAGAGTGTCGCCTCCGTGGTTGAAGACGGAGACCTCCACAGCCCCCTCTGGGATCTCGAGCTGCGCCGCGACCGCCGCAGTCACCTGTCGTATGGACAGGTCGGCGCGCGCTCCACCATGGCGCTCGAAGTGCCTCTCCGCCGAGACCATCGTGGACGAGAAGGACGCCACGCCTGACTCCAGGCCCGGACGGCGCTCAGCTGCACCCGGAATGCTCATGGTTCGCGCCGCAGGCGGTGGAACAGAAGCAGCGGCCGCCGCGTAGGTTGAAGAAGAGGCGGCGGCGCGATGTGAAGGGCCAGAAGCAGCGGGGCGGGTGGCGGTGGGGCGATCTGGGTGGCCTGGGGGAAAGACGAGACGGGAAGCCGGAGGCCTGCGAAGAAGCTCCGGGTGCCCAGGCGGGTAGGTGATGCGAGTGGCAGGCGGACGGCGAGAAAGCTCGGGGTGGCCGGGCGGGAAAGTGATGCGCTGGGAAGGTGGTAGGCGCTGTGGCGGTGGAGGGTTAACCGAAGCAGCGGTGCACCACCGAGCTTTGTGCCCCGATTGGTTGCAAAGGAGGCATGTGGGAGGATCACGGCAGTCTGAAACACGATGAGAGCGGGCAAAGCACTTGAAGCATTTGCCAGCCGCCTTCTCCTTAAGAAGCGCTCGGAGCAGGATCCCGTTGGGAGAGGCAGGCTGCCTCTGCTCGCCATTGAAGGCGTTCCTCTGCCTTGCCAACAACGCGGCGCGCCTTTCCTTGCGCCACCACCTTTTCTTCCGTTGGACCGTCCAGGGCTGCGCGCTGCCAACATCTTCTTGCTCGGCAGCGGGAGCTGCCGGACCAGGGCGCGACGGCCCTTGAGCTTCACTCCTTCCTTGCGCGGCCGCGGCGGCCGGGGCAGCCACGGATTGAATGGTCCTTACCTGGACCGGCCTGGACTCGGGATGGGGCGCCTCCCCACCCAGGAGAGCCATCTTGAAAGTTGCCCTGACGGACTCAGCCGACGACGCCTCTGAGGAGATAGGGCTGCCGCTGAAGTCAATGCAGCGTGGCGTGACCGCTGGGGAAGCTGAAGGTGGACGGTGGCTGCCGGAGTGGCCAGCCGCCGGGGATGGGGTGGTGGAGGTGGGAGGGACGGAGCCGCACACGGGAGCAGCCATCTCCATGTTCCTGGATCAATCACCTCGTAACAACTCATTGTTGGGTCCTGAGTTTAATGAGTTTGAAGATCACCCCCAATTCTGGGCAGTAGTTTTGCTTCGTTGGTATCTAAAATTAGCAGCATTGCCTGGATGAACAGCAGTTTGCAAAGCAGTGGCACTGGCAACTTATTTCAGTCTAATCCTCCAGCCTGACAATTTAGGAATCATGTGAGTTGAATACCCCAGGATTATAATCAAATCACCCAGGATTATAATCCTTACTCCTAAGATGTGTCATCCGCAAATTGCAAGGCAAGTGTAACTTCCAGCTTTTAGTATATTTATATATTTCTTTCCGGTGCTTAGCATCTTTCATTCATGCTGCATCATACATGTACATAATTGGATATGACTGTCGCATTATATATAATGAGCCGCTAATCCTAGTTACATTCCATTGCAATTAAGTGTATTATGTCATGCTGCCAATTATATCCCAGCGTGAAATAATGAATTTCTCTCCACATTCCTGTTTTCCTTGTATTGGCTGCGGAATTGGTTTGTTTCTATGATGAAGTTTTTACAACAGATTGGTTGAATAAAAGTAGACAACCAAAATATTTTGACGGTGGACTGATCGTCTAAGGGAACAGATGCTTAAATTGTGCTTGTTTGTACGTAAATAATGGTGGTAATTCGACCTTGGCAAAGTGAAGGTTAATTATTATTTGGGTTTTTATCGTTCCTGCCACTATGACCGACCCTAATCTTAGTTTTGCCATTTGACTGATCAAAATCTTAATCTTATTATTTTCTGGTATTCTAACCATCATTAGTTTTTTTCTTTTACTATATGAGTGTAACTCTGTGGGTACTTCAGTTCATTTTTGCAGTAATGTTTTTAGTCTCCTACCCATACAATCAATGTTGGTTTACATTGCAGCTTTTAGAAGGGATATAAATCTAGAGTGGTGTTGCTAGCAGCAACTGTAGTTTCATGCATCTGTAGTGTTTCTATATGCCGTCTTATTCAGTAATAAGGATTGTTTCCCTGTGGATGTTTGTATTGTTGTCCGTCCTGGTAGGCCTTTTTTTCTGTGAAAAGCTAGGTTCATGTGTCCAGGTTACTCTTTTAACTGCTGAAGATAGCCAGGTTCATTGTCTATATTGCAATTATAGATTATACAAAGCTGATAACGATGAAGATGCTTTGGTTATGTCTAGTTGGTTAGTACAATCATGGTAGGCGTGTACTTGGTTGGGCTTCCTCCCATAAGTTTGCGTAGTCTGCTTTGCAAATCTTAGGATAGACCAGCACATAATATATCCCTGCTATTCTTGCTTTCAACTTTCCATTTCTGACCATCTGTTGTCCTAGTCTGATCAATTTAATTCATAAACGCAAGCTTGAGTGCATACCTTGTTTTGCATGACCTCAGTTCTTTTTGTCCATTATTGAACTCTGGCTCCTATTTTAGTGGCAATACTGTTGAACATGACCAGTATTTCTAAGGTTTATTCTGTCTTTGCCTCCCCAGTTTTCCTTTTCCTAAGCACCATAGTGATGTTTACATATACCTCTGTTCCTTCTGATTTCTTAGGGATGGGAAACAGTTTTTGCTACTCCTATTTTGTATTGTTGGTATTTGGTCCAGTCTTATTGCTTATCTGACCTTTTTCTTTTGTTAGGGGTCTTTGTTTACATTTTTTTTGTTTCCTGACCTTTTTTTAACCAAGGCAGAAGACTTGCCATTTTCATTAATAAAGAATAGGTGGGAGTTGGCCGGTTTATTAACGGGAAACCGGCCGAAAACCAGGTTTCCTGACCTATTTATGGTGCTGCTAGCGCTTTTTGTTGCCTCTGCCCTAGATATAGTCGCGTATAGATTTTCGTCAAACTTCCTGGTAGCTTGTCTGTAGTTTCTGTAAACTACTTTTGGTGTACAAGTCACCTTTATTTTCTCTGCCTTGGCCATTGGGTTTAGGTGTTGAGGTTCCATAGGAATTTGGTGTGCAAAATATTTGATGTACATATGCTAGTTTAGAGTGCTAGGCCAAGCAAAGAATGAAATAGCAATACCACCATTGTCTGCCTCTTTGTTAATGCATCAGTAGCACTGATCCTTTTTCCTTATCTTCAGGTCTTATATTAGGCATGGATGATGTTGCTTAAGCCGGAGAAAACAGATGTGCTCCTGCTCCTTATACACAGGCAGGCCATACAATCTTTTCAGCATTGAAGTTGACGCTTGTCACCAGCTGGTCGGTTCCCGGAACCCTACTCTCTCAATTATATGATATATGCCTGCTGAATTGGTGATGTAAAGATTCTGTACCTCCTGTGGGGCGGCCATGGATACTGATTGGAGGCAACTAGGTGCATCAAAATAGTCTGTGCAGTTAACCCATTATTATGATTCTAATTAGTTTGATTGGCCGATGGGGTTCCGTTCTTGCCAGCCTGGATGATTTGACGGGGGTGGACCCAAGTAGGGCTTATTATGGGTTCGTAAGTTCGTAATCAAAATTCCAAACTGTAAGATGGAGGATTTTTCCTATATTTGTTATTGAGATTAATTTTCTTTCAATTTATAGAAGCAGCGCCACAGCTCAAATTTTTCTTGTGCATCCTGCTTCTGTGATTTGATTATTTTAGTATTCCTCCCCTGTTTGTTTGAATGTGTTTTTATTTGCATTGAGGTAGCATGTGCTGGCGCACATGATAGAGTGAACGAACTCGGTGACCACCATATTCGTTTCAGTTAGCTTTTCCGGTGTTCTGTGAGTTTTTTTTTTATGCCGTGTTCTGTGAGTTGTGATTACCGTTTTTTCATTTTCTGTATGTTGCGCGGAAGGAAGACAGGACAGCCGTCCACTTCTCCTGGATGGTCTCCCGTCTCCATAGGGTAAGTTTGGTCTTGCGTGTAGTAGAATCTTTGGTGGATACTGTGGAATCGAATGATTGAGCTGTGCATGCCAAAGGCCACCGCGCAGTGATGCCAACCAGACTGACGATTGATCATGGCATTGGTGTCTGCTCAAACAACCATGCCAACCAGTTGTGTAAAAATGATGCAACACGCGGAACGCCCTCATGTAGCACAAAATAAAACGTATGCAATAAATGCTCGTTTGGTTGCAGGAAAACTAAAAAAGGCTGTCGCCGTTTTGCAACATGAGAAAACAATGCATACAACATATACATTGAACTCATCCAACATAGAGAAATCTCTTTGTAGCATACGTCCAAAAATCAGCGCAACATGTTGCTTATGGGTACACAACACAAATGACAAACACTTGTAGCATTTTGAAACACCATCTATAGCATCGAAAAATCCTGAAAAACATTGAGGTCCACCATCAACAATGGACCCACAAACATGCGTCGATTTGAGCTCGCTGGCCACGAAGCCGCCATGCCGGAGGCCTATCGCCGCCAGATCGGATGACCCTCCGACCAATGCACTCACACGTGTTCATCTTCTTTGGCCCGACACATTGTGAGGAGCTCGTCGTCCATGGCGCCCATTGCTAGCTCGTCGTTCTTTACACAGGGCATCGCAGGAGAAGCTCCCCACAAGGGCAACCACTAGTGGAGTGGGAGGAGGAGCAGTAGTAGGCGTTAGAGGGAATGGCAGCAAACGGCTCACCGGAGATGTAGAATTGGCGTAGCAGTGAGTCGCTGGAAAGGGGGGGAGAGGAAGAGCGAGGGGGCGTCGAGCAAGCATCCTAGGCCAGACATGGACGAGCGAGATGAGAGACAGTTTAGTCGGCAGTTGTAACTGTTTTCGAAAAAAAGTGGTTCGCAATGTTGTAAAAAAATATATCTTAACTCTCTTAATTGTATCCGAAAAAACATTTAAGTTGTAAAACCAAAGCATAGATGGGTTGCCGATGTGACTTTGTGTCGTACACACTTCACCCTCAGGTTAAAACATTTACAATGTAATTTAGTCGTTGACGTATTATTTCTATGTGTAATCTAGGGTACAATAAATAACTACTACCTCTATTCGTAAATAGACGTTGTCCTTTCATATGATGTTCGCTCCTAAAATTTATAAACTAACTACCCTTTTTCGGCATGATTTTCTTAGAAAAGGGGAAAACCCAAGTCTCTACATCTTATCCTGCTCTATTTTCATTCGAGATTTTATAAAAAGTGCTCCCTCCGTTCCAGATTATAAACGTTTTGGATATTTCAATCTGGACCATATACGGACCGAAATGAGTGAAAATACACACTAGAATGCATCTATAGTTAGAAAATATAAATCGAAACAGAGGGAGTAGAAGCTAAGCTGCTTTGGACGAGTGAAGGTGTGGATAAACTATCAAAACCACTCACTCCAGTTAATAAAATTTAAAATAGTAGATTCACCTAGTTACCTTTAATTACAAACATCTGTTCTACGAATGGACGACTACTGCCTCTTGGTCGACTCATCTCGAGTTGGCACGGGTCTGTTCCACTAACCTACCGTCTAGGCTTTATGATCCATGGTCAGATGAGCAATGCTAAACACCCGTCAAAAAAAAGAAAGAAAAAAAGAGCAATGCTAAACATTTGAGGGGTCAGCGTATCCACTATGCAGTGACAAACCACATATCAGATCACTCATTTGAGGCCGCGCTGAAGCAAAGTCCGAAGACAACCATGGACCAACAAGGCAACAGAGATCGCCGACCGGGACACTGCATTTGACAAGGCAGCCGCACCAGAGGGCTGCCTCTTATTAAAGCCTGCTTCGCTGTAGACGCCGGTCGCCGGGATTCCTCAGCACAGTCCCTTCCCTTCGAGCACGGCCACACCGTGGACCAGTCTCCGGCGGTCAAATACCTGGCTGGCGGCAACGCTTCTCGCCGCACGGAATCGTGCCAGGGGCGGACCCAGACAATATTTTGAGAGGGGGCAGACGATTTGACTGGGGGCGTTTCTTGTTTAACTTCACAAAATTTGAAGAACTTTCTCTAAAATTTGAACAAATACTATTGGAGTTTAAATTTTTGAGTGGGGGCCAAGGCCCCACAAGCTTGTACCTGGGTCCGCCCCTGAATCGTGCTGTTGTGATCACGGGAAAGATAGCCGGAGGCAGATAGATACAGTAGCACCTGACGGAGCTGACGCGTCGGCGGCGAGACGCATGGCCTATCCTGTCCTTGGGAAAGCAGATAAGGTGAGTGATGAGCGAGAGCGGAGCGGAGGCAATAGCTTTGCCAAAAGAGAGGATTACGACCGTGCCCGGCCGAAATATCTCCGGCCAATGGTGATCCTGCCGCCGCTTCGTCCGGTCCGCGATGCGTGCCGTCGACAAAGGGTAATGCCTTTTAGTGCAAAGATTTAGGATTAGCACAAGTGGATACAGATAAATTCAGAGAACTCAAAAGGGCCACGTCACAGCATTTGTAATGTTTGGAAAACGCCATCATATAGAGCTGGAAATTTGCCGCTCTAAAACAAGTCTACGTGCTCTTTGGCCGCTCCATGTATTATTTAGACCGCTACATTAAAAAATATTGCACGAAATGATCATCGTGTTGCTGATGTAAGAAATTAGCCTAGCCCAAGTTGTTGGAGAATTGGATATACATAACTCGATAATATAGGTACAAATCCTAAGAACTTGAACAATGGAACATGCACTTCCTAATAGTTCAAGGGAAAATTTCTCCAAAAAGAGTGCAAACGAATCCTTTGTAGTAATTCCAAAGGATTTTAAAATTATAAATCAAACAATATTTATAGAAAAAATCCTAAGGATCCCAATCCTACAAAAAAATCTTACAGTATCACTTTCAATCAAAGGAGCCCTCTCATCAGGGGCGTATCCAGTGGGGGTGCCATGGCACCCCCTCAAAAAATACAAAACTTTTTTACCTACTAGTATTTTGACTAATCCTATGTGTATACCATGTGCAAAAATGCTAAATTGACATGTATTTGTAGTCAAATCTCCAACTTAGTGTAGCACCACATCCATTTCTAGCTAAATGCAAAGCCAAGCAAGCCTAATGAGGATTTTTTTAAAGCTTGGCACCCCCACCGATCATGTTCTAGATCTGCCACTGCCTCTCATATTCTTTCGAATCTCCCATGGAATGGGCTATTCCATAGGAATTTCGGAGGAAAAATAACATGATGCCTAACCTCATGTTTTCTTTTCTTTGGGTCTCTTAATTTGGTTCGCATTAATCGGAAAAACACAAAACATGAAAACACACACGAATGGAATGTCATGGCACATGGAAACCAATAAGAATCAAAAACGCGGAATTAGTAACATAACTTGTTTGGCTGCACCACAGAAGCAACACATAAATTTTCTATAAAAACTGAGTACATGTCATAGTTTCCTTACACACGAGGAAATAATTCAAGAAGTCTAACCTCTTGCTAGAAATCCTATGAGATTCTAGGGTATGTTTGGCTCACAAGATTCTAAAAACACATAATAAAATATAAATGCATGTGTAAACACATAGCATTAAAATATAGTAATTTTGTAAACTAAATGTCTTGGTCTCGTTCTTCGTGCGTAGGAATTTGGTTCACATGAGTAGGAAAAACACATGAATCCTGATAAATAGAGTCAAACTAAATTCAAACTACAAGAGGGAATATAATTAGATTCTAGGGTTAACTGGATAAATGTCACTGCAATACATGCCAAATCAAAAAACATCACTTCAATTTTCAACTTTTGTAAAACGCCACTGCAATTTTTAAATACATCTACATATGTCACTACAGACATTTTAGCTCACTTTTGGTCAAATATTTTACCAAAGTACAAAAGAGTATTATCGTCTTTGACAAGAATGGAGGGAGTGATAAATTCAAATCATTGACAAATGACAATTAATGTAGAATGGATGTCAGTGGAGACTTTTTACTCCCGGACACCAGTGCACCCTCCTGTTGAATTTTTTTGAAAACCATCTTTATACGTTTCAAAAAATTCTGCGTATAGCCAATGATATATCCCACTAACGTGAAAAAAAAATCTACTTAAAAAACTTTGTATTCTGAGCTATACAAAAATGACAAATGTGTAGATCTGAGAATGTATATTTGCAAATCTCTAAGTTTTACTAGATTTGTTATTTTTGTGTAGCCCATAATGTAAGGTATCTCAGATTAAAATTTTACACATTTGTGGGATACACCATGGGCTACATCTGGATTTTTTTTCAGTTTTTTTAAAACTCACAAATATGATTTTGAATTTTTAAAATAATAGAGATTACTGTGCCTGGGATCGCAATCCACTTTCCGAATGGAGGGAGTGATAAACATTTGCCTTGAAATTTGACACAAACCATTGTTGGCTTTTGTATCCACACTCCACAAAATGGCACCACGCGTGACACGGCCTACTCCCCCATTTACTACTACACGACTGCACGTGACTGCGACTCCAAAGCCATTGCCGCATTGGTGACGCAGACACGGACACCATTCTTTTCATCGTTTCTCTACACCACCCTCCCTCCCCGACAAGCGCAGCAAGTCTTTTCTTTTCCCCTTCTCTCTTCCGCTCAACTCTTTCTCGGATTTCGAACTGCACACATTCTATCCCCCCTTTCGTTTTACCTGCTGCCCTCTCCAGGTATGGATCAAGAATCCACCTAAAAACATCCAGTATTTCAGCCACCCACCTCGTCGGTAGGGGCATACTTCCAATCTCTGATAGAGCTTAGACTCCACCAGCTTTGGATTCTTCTCCGGTCGCTGCGTCTTCTCGTGATCGGCCGCATTGTGTTGGTGGGCTGGCCGCCCCTTGCCGCTGCTTTGGAGTGGTCTGCAGCTGCTGCGTGAGAGAGTGGTATTTACTGCGCGCTTTCGGCGTTTCTTGTTTGCTCCCTTCCCCGTTTGCTCTTGTCGGGATTTGGTGCCGGAGGAGCAATTGAAGCGGTTCGTTTCCGTTCCTTGGATTGACTGTCTTTTTGTAGGTTTCTACTTGGAGAAAGTAGTGGTCTTTCGGTGGGGCGTCAATGGTGAACGACGGCGAGAAGTCGGCGATTGCCGCCTCCGTCGAGCCTGACGTGGAGCTGGGACGCCTCAGCGGCGGCGGCGGCGCGGAAGGCGGCTAGGTGGGGAGAGCTCCAACGACGAGGAGGAGGGGAGCCAGCGCTTCTCGGACGCCGAGGACCGGTCATGGCACTCGCGCCAGAATCCGCCGCCCTCGAGGACTACACCTCGACGTCCGCGCCCGTCCGCCCCGGCGTCGGCGCCGGCGCAGGGGAAGGGAAGGCGAGGGCGCGGCCGGGCGCACCAGGAAGTCGTGCGTGTCGGAGTGCTCGCTGGACGACGTTGACCTGGAAGCGGGGCCGGCCGAGATCACAAGGCCAGCCCCGACGCGGACGAGATGAACTGCCGCATCTGCCACCTCGGCCTCGAGAGCGCCGCCGCCGAGTCCGGCGCCGGCATCGTGCTCGGCTGCTCCTGCAAGGACGACCTCTCCTGCGCCCACAAGCAGTGCGCCGAGACATGGTTCAAGATCAGGGGCAACAAGTAAGCCCAGCTGCTCCCAGTTCCAAGATTCACCCTTTTTTGGAACAATTCCATGATCCACTTTGACAATCTCCGTTACCTGTTAATGTTATACTACTAAAAAAGTCAGATAGAAATGTGATTGTGTCCGAGTTCGGTAAAACTGCAAACCTGTCATGACTTGTTTAGGATAGATGCCTGAAAAAGATAATATCTGGAATTCTGGATGCTTGAACACATGATTGACGAATCTTTAGCAGGAACTAGTGTTCATTTTCTTCATTAGCCTTACTACTCGTATTTAAGTAGGCGATAAAGGTTACAAGGAGATGAAGGTTAGCAGGAACCCGTGAGAGGGGACACAGGGTAAAGTTGAGTAAGGAAAAGGCTTAGGAATCTCAGTATAACAGATAAAGTCGGATTCCTGCTTTCGGTTGCCTTTTTCTTGCAGATTCTTGTGTATTTCTCTTCCTGTCCGTGAGTGGAAATGTTCGACTTTTCTGTTTGATCTGTATGGCAACGCCTTTGTGGTTGCGTAGCCAATAGAGGGGGAGCTATTGTGTCACCTTACACTGGTAGAATGCACTTCATGAGAAAACAATTCATAATTCACTAAACTCACTACTCTAAGCAGAAAGGATCAGGATCTTCTTTTGAAGGTATTTCTTGAAATTCATTTCAGAAACTCGAGAAATTCACTAGTGGGCCAAATTTGTAAGTAGTGTAGGTTGTCGTTTAGCAGGTTTTCATGTTTTTAGAATTAAAAATGGCCCAATTGTTCTCCGAGAGCAAGGTAGTAAAAATCAAGGGGGCAACAAAAAAAATGAAGTTGAACGCACCAGGTGTAAAAAGATACTCCCTCCGTTTCTAAATATAGGATGTTTTTAGCTATTTTCAATGTGTAATACATACGGAGTGAAATGAGTGAACATACAAACTAAAACGCGTCTAGATACATGCGAATCTGAAAAAAGCTAAAACATCTTATATTTAGAAACGGAGGGAGTACATCATAAGCTGCATAAGGCACACTATGCTTCTCGTCTCTTTTCCATGCTCTCAAAATCATTAAGTGTGCAGTTAGAACAGACATGTCAAAATAACTTGGTAACATGATATTATCTTTAAGCAACTACAGTGATGTGCCTTCTCTGAGTTCAAGATTAATGGAAAAGATAGCAGCAAGAGCCTCCTTAAAAGCAAAGCATCGAAATGGATGGGCAACCTTCTTCTGCTTCAGTACATTGCTGTCTTAGTTTTTTTTTCCGATAAGGGGCATTTTATTACTCAACCTTGCTGTTTTAGTGAAGCTGTTCTAGTGAGGTCTATGTCATTCCTTTTTCCTACAAACCTTTTCCCTCTTGCGATTTATTACATTGTCAAATGTTTTGGTTCATATTTCTAAATGCTAGGACCAGAGTACTTTTAAAAATTCTTGACATCTGTGTCATTTTGCATACAATGGAAGACATTGTTGAAGTGAGATCCTTGTCTGATGCATGCTACACATGACGACCAGGCAGGAATGTTTAGCTGAAAGTCAAGATAAAAATTGCCAAAAAACTACAGCCTCCTGAACAAATCACATAGATAGCATCAATGCCATGTATTGAGTGAGTCTGATATTTTTCTTTGATCAGAATTCGGATGAAACTGACCTATGGCTTCCACTTCCTGTTGTGATTTGATAGGGGTTCAGTACCATTTTGCTGCTCTTCTTGAAAATTACTAAAACATGTTCCTTTTCTTGTCTTAGGATCTGCGAGATCTGTGGCTCAGCTGCATGCAATGTGGTAGGTTTTGGCGACGCGGAGTTCATCGAGCAGTGGAACGAGTCGAGCAACTCCGGGGCCACGCAGGCACCAGCAAACGAGACGCGGAGGTTCTGGCAAGGCCACCGGTTCCTCAACTTCCTTCTCGCCTGCATGGTGTTTGCTTTCGTCATATCCTGGCTCTTCCACTTCAATGTCCCCGGGTGAGCCTTATCGCGCGCAGGGACTTCTGAATAAAAAGCTTGAGAGCCATTGTTGTTGGCAAAAATGCCAAGAAAGCAAAACATTGTGAAGGAATCCTTCAGAAGGATGGTGTTAGTTCTGTAGAGAGCTGTTTGTATCACATCACAACCAGAAGTGAAGAAGGCTGAGAGTTGTTGTGTAGAGATTATTAGGACATGGTGCTCCATCATGCGGCATCTGTAATTCGTTGGAGGAGTGGAGGTTAAGGCAGAGGATGGAAAGATCTTGTCTTGGTCGCTTAGCGTTAGCAAGGTTCGAACAAGTTTTCTGTTGCTGATGTCACTGTTAATTGTTCTCCATCTGCTTCCATTCTCTGTTGTTCCATCCGTACATTTGGGCACCTGATCGATCAACCATGCCTGGTTTCTCACCAGGCTGCACCTCTGGCTGAACTTGTGGAGTGTTGTTGGAGAGTATCGATCAGGGGTAATGGGTTCGTGTAGGAGACAGAAATTTCTCATGAATTTTTGCAGGAACCAAATGTGACTCCTGGGATTCTGAATCGTGAACGGTTATGAAAGTCCTTGGCCCCGATCTGTGCTCATGGGACCACGTCTTGTTTATACTCCAAACGAAGCGCCGCCGTTGAGAGAGATTTTGCCAGTTTAAAATAGAAGAAATCGCGGATCATGAGCACAGTGCAGAATTCAAGGAGGACGCGGTCGCCCCAACAGCATGGGGACACGCACTTGCCTGCAGGAATTAGCACAAATCCCCGAAACCATCTTCTTCTTCTCCAGATTCGAGCTCGAATCCGTATGCTCGCCCTTCTCAACTCTTTCGCCATCGTCATCGGCTGGATCAGCTCAGCCACTTCTCGCGCTGCAGGCTGCAGATGACATTGACATTCAGATTCAGTACACACACTAGTGGCATGAGCCTTCGCCGCTGGTGCACATGGGCACAGCAAGACGATGATGAACGAACGACCTGCTCCGTCGTGCACGGAACGCCACCGATGCGTGCGCTCATTGACGAGCGTTTCTTTGCTTTACAGCGGCGGGAAGCCTGTGACTCTGACTCATGCTCTCAGTTCCCTCCCGTGAGCAAAGGAGGTCACGCGATTCCATCCGAACAAGTAGATCGTCCGTGATAACATACAAACTACGAGCTCAAATATATTTAGGTGTTACACATGTTGGCTATATTCATACAAAAAAGAGTGGACATGTACACTAAAACATGTCTACATACATATATGTGCATGTGAATGTGGCAAAAGGCTAAAACATATATTGTGGAACGGAGAGAGTACAAACTACGAGCTCATCGATAATTATGTACATCAAAATTTCCCCTGCCTCGTTCGGTGCAGTAACCATAAGTACAGTACAAGATGCTGCAAAGCATTCATCCCACAGAGTAAAGAGGCAGCTGGAACTTTTTTCCTTTTTCTTCTCCCGGCAGATTTTCCCTTGGATGTGAAAGACAAGCACCCGACGAGAAGCAGTGATGATCATGTACCGTTGGGAGTGGCGTCAGTGGTGAGCGTGTGGTTCATCTCTTCGCCATGCTTTCCGTTCACCTGAGCCCGCTGTCGCTGCAACAATAAGTAGAAATGCAAATAATCAGGAAAACTGCACACAAAAAATACATGTCAATGTCTACAGTCTACAAAGAACTCGAAGCCATACAACTGCAAATGTAGTGAAGAATGTAAATGAACTACAAATATGCACATCAAAAGCCTGTAAATACCCAGTCAGTGGAATCAACGGTGTTCCCATTCAACAACTTGTGGAGCTCGTCCTTCATCTTGTTGTCCTTCTCGGGCTTGTGGACCTCTTCCTTCGTTCTTTCATCTTTGTCTTTCGTACTTACTGGAAGCAAAGATGATCCACCTGTACGATTGGCATTTCTGCAGAATTGCAGCGCAAGCTTGTCACGAAATGCGTTGCACAGGAAATTTTATTATGATCCCAAGATGCTTAAACGAGGGGTAGTACCTGCGAGAGTCTTGTCAACGAAGAAGACAACCAGATTGACAGTATACCTGTGGAGAGAGGATCAGTCAACAAGGAAGGCGGAAGCCATTGCAATATGGTCATATCACTGAAGTGGGATTTGATCATACCAGGCAACGACAACATCCACACTGTAGTGCTTGCGAGAAGCAATGATAAGAAGACTTTGGATTATGGCCATCAGCCAAGCAAATAGCTTAATCAACCTACAAAAACAAGACCCAACAGTTATACTAGAGCATTTGAAAAGGTTACGAGCTGGCATGCCACCTTACGCAATATCAAACGCACACCTTACAAAAGCACAAACACCTACAAAGATATTCCAGTACCTGTTTGATCCGTATTTGTGGTATGTACGCACGAAAACAAGAGTAAATATCATGTGAGATGAAAATATCAGATCACCACACCCAAAAAGCACTCCGCGAGGAACTGCAAAGAAAATTTTGAAATCAAGAAAACTTTCCAATCAGAACAGTCAAACCAGCGAATGAAAGGCTTACAGTTGATTAAGAGCACTTCAAGAACATTCTTGGGTGGTGGAAGAGTGGCCAGTTCTGAGCCCTATAAAAGCAAAGTAAATGGATTCAGTAGGCCTTCGGGGGCAAGTTCTTGCAAGTGACAAGATAGCTCATTAGTATGTTTTAGCTAAAATGAGATTGAGAGTTTAAGGTTTACCTCACGACAATGATAATTTGGACCAGGAAGCTGAGTGGAATAGAATGTAACAATTCGCAAAAACTGTGAAGCCTGGAGGAAAAAACAAATGTCACTGGTTGCAGCATGTGTATAATTATGTAAGTTAAGAGTTAGGACAACCATACTTACAACTAAAAATGCAAGCACCCTTCGCCAGAGTAGAACAGTGTAGAAACGTTTGCTATGATAAATAAACGGGTGAAAACTCCACTGCAATACCAAGAATACATTGTCAAAGCTCATAATCCAGTATATGATCAAATATCATAAGAAAATATTGGCATCAGAAAGGAAAAAAAATTTGCAGGGAGGAACAAAGTAAAGGAATGACTCCATATAATCCACCAGAAAGAAGTATGCTTAACGAAGGTGACATCCCAATCGTATAAGTTCATGGTGAAAAATCTAATAAAAAACACCAGAAGATATTTTTGATGAATTTTCAGATGGCAAATTAAGGAAAATCTTCTAACAAAGCTAGAAATTGCTCACTAAATGAAAGCTCCTCCCACAATTTATAGGATGGCAACAAATTCAGTCATTGTCTACACACCTTGAAATCTCATTGAGACCAATTATGTATGTTCACAGTCAATCTATATAAACATCACTTATATTTATTCTCAATAAGGCCTTCAAAATGTGTTGGTTTCTTCCCAAGACTGCATAATGGTTGTTTCATCCACATATTTACTTCTCAGATACCATTACATTAATACGAAAAGAAAAAGGGCATTACAATCGTTCTAATTAACAAGCAGTGGAGCAAACAAGTCACGTACCAACACAAATGTAAGGAAGATGGAAGTGAATACAGTCTCACTAAGATAACCTTTGCCTTTCCCAAGCTCCTAAAAACACAGAGAAATGACACCGGTTGCACAAATAAATCAGCATCAAGTGTTCTTATTTAAGTGATATGAACTTAACTATAAGCAGATGACATACCGGAAGGGCCATAAATCCCATGTCCTGGAGTATTGGCCCAGGCCGATGCAAGTAATGTACTCCCCGAGCAGCCAATCCATGAACATACTAATTATATACAAAATATTTCCATAAGACAATCCACTAAATGGCTGATAAATATATGTCAAAGAGAAATCTTAGAAGACAGTGCAGAATAATGAAAACTGGATATTAGTAATTTTCTGCTCTCTCAAACAGTGAATCTGAATATTACAAGGAGAAAAAATAACTTGAACTAGCAGTTGATCACCAAGCTAGCCAAAGGACGCTATTTTCTGTGTGATATCTCTCAGGAGGTCATGCCATCCATGACACTATTCTTGTTAGTTAATAGTTTACTCATGGTTCTGCTTCAACAAAAGACAGGACATGACTCAGAAGTTTCTTGCATGGATGAACAGAGCCTGCTCTTCTACTACTTTCAGTGTGAGCTGGCAGCTATTGCAGACAACATGTATGATCTGATATTTTACAAGCTATTCAGAGTTAAAGTTGAATATACTCTATGTGAATTTGCAGCTAATGTACAAGACACACAAGGGCTACTAGGTCTTAGTGCTGAATATACAGAGCAACATCACAGAAAAATTTCAAGGCACACATCCTTCTCCGGCACTCTCCAACTGATCAAAAACACCTTTGAGACGAATTGGTGCACAATTAAGCACGCTTAGTCCAACCAACTACACCACAAGAACTTAACACACGGGAATAAACAATTCAATTAACAAACTGAGAGCTTCACCTGAAACACAAGTCCGGCGAGGAGCAAGCGCCAGTTCTCGATGAGAAGCTGCAGCTCCACCGTCGTCTCCGCGCCCACCTTCCTCCATATCTGCACAGAGGTCAGTCGGAGAACTTTAGCAAACTTTACCTAGAACAGAATATGGTGGCAAACCCACCCACCCACGGACACCGACGAATCGAGACCTTGGTTGCCTCCCGCGCGATGTAAATCGCCATGGCCGCAGCTGTGGTTCCCCGTCGGCCGCCTGCAGCTAGCTCCGTGCGGGCTCACATCCATGCTCCGATCCGCACATCGCTGCTGGGATCCCGCGAGGGAATTTCGCTGCCTCGGGACCACCGCGAGATCGGCGCCGCCACCGAGTGGCGGACGGCCGGAAGAAGCTAGCTTTGGACCCCTCGGCGAGGAGAGAGCCCGTACGCGATGCTAATTTCCGGTGAGGCGACGAGTGCAGGTGGGTGGTCCGGCCGCCGCTGAGGAGTCACGCGGCGACGGCGTCGAGTCGACGGTTTGAATCGGGGGGATTTTGGAGAGTGGTTCGCGAAAACGAGGCAGGAAAGTGGGCTCTTTGGTAAAAGCGGTGGGCTTAATAACAGCTTAAGTAACTGACCACTCCGAGCAGAGTACTCTAGTAGAGTCTCCCTCGGCTGCGACACCTTTTTAGTTTCAAAATAAGTCCCATAACCTTTTCATATCCGTATTCCATCTTGAGATGTTTTATGAAAAAGAATATGAGCTGCATTTGAAGTACAATTTGCAATGGAGCTCCGTTTCCAGAAGGAACACTTCGAATTACAGAAAAGTGTTTTCTTTAGCAAAAGGATAGAATCCTTTCAATGAAAAGTTCTGGTTTGTATAGTTTGAATGCAATTAATATGGTATGGTATCTTTATCCTAAGTAAAGTTAGTGATGACGATGTTGTGTTAGCGCACTACGCTCTCTCTCGCAAAAGAAAACATGTCGGCTGGTAGACCATTTTATCGTATCATATTTTTCTTGTTTGGCTCATGTACGCGTGGTAGTTCTTCTAAATATTTGTTTTATATCAACAAATCAAAAACCTCTAGTGCAACTCTCGATAAAACAAGCAAACACTTCCCTAGTTTTGAAAATCAAATTCAGATTATTTTTCATAAGTTTATGCAAATGCAAGGGTTACAGACTCTAAATCGGAAAATATGCTTCCCATGAATTGTGCTAGAGTCCCAACAACTTATAAACACTTAGCATAATTTTCGCAATTCCTTACATTTTGTGGGAAGAAATTGGATCACCATGTCGGATACTTATGTCTTGAGATTTTGATATGTTTGTTGTTTTCATGTTGACTCTCTAATGCATCTTAGCCGCCATGAAAACTCTGAGACTGGCTAGGTGTCACAGGAGGATCAAACTGTTTACCGATCTATCGCCATCAATCAAACGTTATTCTGTGCAATGTTGGCCAAAATTGCAAACTTTCCGCGCACAGGAGATGCTGGAAACCATACCCGGACGACTGGACGGCCGTCCATTCAGAAAACGGACACTTGACACTCGCAGAGGAATAACCGGTTATTTTCGAGCTCGGGAATAAATAGCAAGATTCGACGACGAACACGACGCGAGCGATACTGCTCCCTCGACGGGACGATCGCTAGCTGGGCCCGAATCAAATACGCCGACACTGCTAGCTAGTCCCTCCGTTCATGATTGTGATTGTAAGACGTTTTAGCTAGTGTACACGTTGTCTAGATATGATTGAACATGCAAAGTAAAATATGTCTAGATACATGTAGATACATGTGAATGTGGTAAAAAGCTAAACCATCTTATAGTAGTATTAAAAAACGGAGGGAGTATGAGACAGTTGGACGATGATGAGTCCAGGACGTCGAGGCGCACGTCTACCAACTGCTAACGTGCGCATGTGCTAAGCCATATGGCATGAACAAATCTGGGTGATCAATCGCTAGAGCGGCGCGAACATGACAGCGGCGTGGGCGACGGCGGGTAGGAGCGAAGAACTTGTACGCGAACAGCGGGCGAAGCAAACGCAAAAACGCGACGTACGAGGCCGCGGTAGTCGCATTATCGTGTCTTGCTCTAGAACCTGAGAGAGATTGTTGCTTTCGTCCGGAAAGGCCCAGGCGTCAGTGTCGTACACGTATAGAAGCCAGGTCGTCGTCACTTCCCACTTAGACAGTCACTTCTGTTGTCATTAAGGTGCCGACAGTATCTCAAATAAAAAGAGGTTGTTCGAAATATATGGGATCTCACGCAGAGCACCGCCACGCCAGCAACTGTTGTGCTATCCGGCTGCAGCGCTACCGAAGTCCGGGAAATCCGGCTGCAGCAATTGTGTGCTACCGCAGTCGTCGCCACCGCTAGGGAAATCTGGGGCTGCCGCTGAAAGTGCATGGTGCCCCCTGTGTGGTTTTGTTAATTAATGACAATCTTTATGAACTAATGTTTGCATTGAGATATACTTGTAGATCTTGTCCATAGGAAAGATTGGAATTCATGTGTTGGACTCTACAAGATTACATGATGATCATTGCTTTATTCAAGGGTTTATATGAAGAATGGTCATGTGTAGAGTTGAGCATATTACAAATATATCTTGAAGGATTCAATACATCATCTTTGTGAAGAGAGAGAAGATTATAAAGTAATAGTTCAAGAGAAGCATCTCGAATAAATTTTACGCTTTAAGCTTGCCACACATGTGGAGATATTGGTAAGTGAAGATGTGTCTATGAGAGGCTCTCCCATATTGGAGTATGGGGGGGGCAACATTTGAATCTTCACCAAGCAAAACGTAAATCAAGAAAGGTGGTCCACTTAAAGAGATCAAGATCGTCATCATCTAACTCAAGTGAAATGATCAAGGCAAAGGTATGATCTTGATAGGGTTTCTGTTTTACCGGTCTCGTGGTGTTAATGGGAGACCGGGTTATAAGATAGACGACGTACTATCAAGAGGGGTTCTCAAGTGAGTAACTTGATCGCATCTTTGTGGAGAGCTCAAACTTTTGCATATTTGGCATATCATCGTTCTTGGTTATTATTTGGCTTTTATCCATATGAGAATTTAGAGCTTGTGTTCATCTCCATATCAAGCTCTAGTTCATCAAAAACGGATTTCATTTGAATATCTTGTGATGTTGTTTATGTTGGAGGTTTTACCGGTTCGTCTTTTGTAGAGAGGTCAAATTCTCCTCTTGTGTTCTCCTCCTCACATGATGGACTATGATGTGTATATGCATGATCTTGTAGAGCTTGTGATTATCTTCGAAACAAACCCAAGATTATAGAAAACGGAGTCCGGATGAAAAACTTGTTGAATTTTCGTGTTGGAAATATTATCGGTTTATCCTTGAGGAAAGTTCCACACCTTCCCATGGGGTGGTGGCTTTACTCTATTTATGGTTCTTAATATTTGTAAAAAAGTTCTTGTCGCTATCTTTCCAACAAAATTGGTTTCTTCCCATTTGGATTTTTCTTGCAAAAGTTGTTGTTGGTTTGCAGTTTTGCTGGTTTTCTAGGCCGAGTCTCCGGATTCAGGGGTTTCAGTCGAAGAGGCTCAAGTTGGTTCACTCCCTAGACCCTGTCCGGAGTGTTACCGGAAAGTTACCGGAGGAAGGGCGGAGTCTCCGCCCCAGGCCGGAGTCTCCGATCTTTGGACCAAAGACTCCGGTCTGACCTGCTCCAAGCCTCAAGGTGGTTCAGCCACTGGACCTAGGCCGGAAATTTACCGAATGGGTCCAGAGTCTCCGGTGTAAACTTTGCTGCAACGGCTCTTTTTTGGGAGACCTATAAAAGGCCCCTTCTTCCCCAAAGAGTCGAGACTTTTCTGTAGCATGTTTTTATCTCTCTCTCCCCCACCATTGTTGACTTTGAAAAGTTTGCCTCTCTCTCAATCCCTCTCATGATTCTTGCATATCTTTGAGGGAAAAGTGAGAGGAGATCTAGATCTATATTTCCACCAATCAATCTCTCTTCTAAGTGAGGGGAACCCTTTGGATCTAGATCTTGAAGTTCCATTTGTTGGGTTCTTCTTTGTTCTTCCTCTTTTCTCCCCATAAGCATTAGTTACTTTTGGTCGGATTTGAGAGTGAAGGATTTGAGCACTTGGGCTCTTGCCATTACTTTGTTGCATCGGTTTATGCTCTCCACGAGGATTCGTGGAAGTTGAAAGTTCGTGAGCTTGTTACTCTTTGGTCTTTGGACCCTAGACGCCTTATGGTGGTTGAGACCTTTTGTGGTCACTTGTAGCCGTTCGGGAGCCCCCAATCCAGTTGTGGGTTATGCCCCGGATTGTTGTTGTAAAGGCTCCGGTTTCCGCCTCGAAGGATTCCGATAGTGGAAGGTGAACCAAACCTTTTGTGGTGCGGTTCATCGGAGAAGAAGGTGAAGCCTTTGTGGCGTTGAGACCAACCTGTTGTGGTGGCTCACACCTCTCCAACGAGACGTACTCCCCTAAAAAGGAGTAACTCGGGAATACATCCTCGTCTCCACGTGACTCGGTTATTTCTGTACTCGAGCTCTTTACTTATGCACTTTACATTGTGATAGCCTTCGTGCTTGAAGTATTCTATATTGCTATCACCTTGTTGTTTGTCTTGCTTAGCATAAGTTGTTGGTGCACATAGGTGAGCCTAGTAATTAGGTTGTTGACTTGTTAATTTAAACACCTAGTTTATTCCGCAATTATCAAGCCTAAACCGAAAAAGTTTTAATCGCCTATTCACCCCCTCTAGGCGACATCCTTGTCCTTTTAGCCGCCCCGGCATCCGTGCTTCGCCAAGCTCGTGGCGCCGTACAATGTAACATAGAAAGCTCCTGCAAGAGTGGCCCCGCTGCTATTGGTCGCCCTCGGGCTTTGCCCGGCGACGCCGATCGGCGGCAGCGAGGGGAGCGGGAGGGGTGAGGAAGGGGGCGTTGACGTGAAGGCTTGCCCCAGCCGTCCCCTGGAGATCCTTTCTTCTTCAGCTATGAGCAAATATATAACAATGGACTTTATTACAACTGTTGCCATTGTGTTTTCCTTAGAGCATCTCTAACCATGGTGAAAATTTTGATCCCAAAATTATCTGCGGACGTGTCTGGATGTGTCCATTTTAAAACCTAAAAAATGTCTTTCAAAATTGTTCAGTCACTTGTTTGAGATTTATGGAGAAGGAGAGAAAATAATAAAAGAAGACGAAAGAAAGAAAAGAAATGTGAAAAAATGATTAACAGTGGGCCAGACGGACAATGGGGCAACTTGTGAAGGCGCTTGGTATTTGGAGATGGATGGAGGCAGTTGTATGAAGAGAGAGAATGGGGATGAATTGTTGTGTGTAAAACGATGCTATGTACGTACGTACAGCTAGTTTCATTAGGAATAGAAGGAAAAATTTCTTGGACTTATCCTGACGTGGGCCCACCTATCGGGTGCCCCACCATGAACATACCTGGTGCACGCAAGGAATAGGGCCCAGCAGGCGGCCTACTAGGAGACAACACTCGAGGGCCCAAAGAAGACAAAGTGCGCCTCAAGGCAGGCGAAGCTTATGTCAGTAGAGACCTACCTTACCTGTAAACCTAATCGGTTGTGAACTCCTGAGACCCAGCCTCCAACATAAAGGTTGGGAGGGCCACCGAGCTAGGGTACGCTATTACTCCACCACCTAAACCCTAGCGAGATCGATATCTCGCCGGGATCGCCATTGTAACACCTCCATAATATCAATCTCAGACAAGCATGAAGTAGGGTGTTATCCTTCGGGAGCCAGAACTTGGTAAATCGCCTTGCTTGTCAGCCGTGGTAACTATCAGCACTTCATCTCTCTCCCTCTCAATCAACCTGGGGTACTCGACCCTGCGACTTGCCGTGGTCACCCCCACGTCAACTGGCGTCGTCTGTGGGAAAGAAAAGTGCTGGAATCATGGTTGCACCGCTCCATCGGCGATGACAATCGATGCGCCAACGATCGAGATGCCGATCCGCTTCGGCTCCTTCGAGTTCGACCCCCACCCGCCGACCCACCAATCGGTGTACGCTGATCTCTACGAGGTATGTGCCTTACTTTTGGTAACATGCAATTCCATGTGAACCAGTGGGGGACGTTTCGACTCTCCAACCTTGCGCCCTCGACGGTCGCGGGACTCGCGCCTTCGTCGACTACGGAGCTCACGCCTGTTTTCGCTACTTCGACCGCATCTTCGTCGACTACGGAGATCGCTCCCGCTTCCACTACCTTGACCGCACCTTCGTCGATTACGGAGATCGCGCCTGCGTCAACTACATCACCTGCGTCTCCATCGACTACGGAGATCGCGCCTGCCACGACTACTTCGATCGCGCCTCGTCGACTACGGAGATCGCGCCTGCCACGACTACTTCGATCGTGCCCGCTTCCGCTACGTCGATCGCGCCTGCGTCGACTACATCACCCGCGTCTCCATTGACTACGGAGATCGCGCCTGCCACGACTACGTCGATCGCGCCTTCGTCGACTTCGGAGATTGCGCCTCCTTCGACTACCGCAGCACCCGCGTCCTCGTCGACTATGGATATTGCACCTACATCAACTACTCCACCTCCGCCGCCCGCGTTTCCATCGACTCGGCGTCCGCATCACCATTAACCGCCGCGTCTGGCATGGCCCGGTAGAGAGAGTTCTGCACCGACTGCGCATCTATCATGTCGCCTCCATCTTCGGCTCCGAGGACAGCTCCGGCGGCGAGAGCAGCAGCAATGCGTACTCGACCGCGCAATCCTACCCCGTTCAGGTCTTCATGATAGATGCAACCCATACAACCCCGGCCAGAGACCCCGAAAGCAGCGCCCGCCGAGAGGAACCCACGTATCCGATGGAAGTCACCATGCCGGACAAAGTAACAACCCTGTTGATTATCAGAGAGATGGCAATCAACACCATGAAGCACGTCCAGGACTGTACCTTTCCTCCTCCGGAGGTGACCCGAGAGGAGATGATGGCATACCAGTACCTGGTGTGGAAGGGAAACAAGAAGCTCCTGGTGGAAAAAGCTGAGCTGGTCCGGCGCAAAGAACTCGCTGACGCGTCGAGTGCCCGAAGGGCAGCCTATTCTTTCTCATCCTCAGGACCTGCAGTAACGCAAGACAACAGGCGCTATCGATCGCGTGTCCACCTGATGACAGATGCGGAGTGGACAGGCGCCACCCGCAACCTCGAGTCATCGTACGTAATGGAAGACGCAGATGGGTTACCCATCCCAAAACACCCTCTGCAGCTCTCATGCAACACAGCCTCCAGAGAGCGACCCTCGTGCCGTCATGCACAAGCAACAAATCAAAGCGCTTCACCTGGCGGAACAGGCGCTGATCACGGAGAACCCGCCTGCCCGGGCACGTGAAGATCGAGACCGACGCGACCAAGAGCGCGCAGCACGTGGAGACCGACCTGTTCAACGCTTGCAGGACGGGGAGGATGCGCGCAACGTCATCGTGCAGCGGCAGGTCGACCGCAGTCGCTCCAAGCGACCCGTCATCACCCCGGGTCGGGAACCATACTCAGAAGGTGACCACGAGCCCTGCGGTGTTCCCTGTTTCAGTCTCCGCATCCGCGACTCCCGGATGCCTCGAGGCTTCAAGCTCATAGCCGAGACCGTCAAGTTCGACGGTACACAGGACCCGAAGCTCTGGCTCGATGATTACCTTATAGCAGTCAATTGTCAAAGGGGAACCACAACAACAGCGATGCAATACGTACAGCTCATGCTCCTGGGTTCTGCACGTACGTGGCTCCAGAACTTACCTCGCAACTCCTTCGACTCCTGGGACCAATTCGAGGAGGCCTTCATCAGGAACTTCCTCGGAACATACTCGAGTCCCGCGACGTTTACATAACTGCAAGCCTGCAAGCAGCGAAAGGACGAGACGCTACGCTCATACATCTAGCGTTGGACCCTCATGCGTAACTCCGTCGGATTCATTTCAGAAGACAGAGCAATGGACGCATCCATTCGTGGTGTCATCCGACACGACCTTCGAGAGGCCTGTGGCCGCCTTCAGCCAGCTACCATAGCCGAACTCATGAAGATCGCCAACCAATTGGCGTACGGAGAGGATTCCGTGCGCAATGAGCTCCCTTACTCGAAAGGACGAAGGCGGTCCAAGTAGCTGGAGAGACAGCCGCAGCAACGACCGACGTCGCAAGCGAAAGCCTCGTTACGAGGACGGCGAGGCAGTCAAACTAGTAGCGGCCGGGTTTGCTGACCCCCGCGAAGACAGAAGCTGCGACAACAGTCGCCAGAACAGTCGAGGCCGGACGACTACCGCAGTGACGAAAACCAGAGGCGGGATTGGCGGCGCCGGACCCGCGAAAACCCCGACCAGACCTTACACCTGAGGAAGAACTCGAGCAACCGTGCAAGTTCCACATGTTTAGAAGCGAAGAAACCGGCAAGCTGATCTCTAGCCACCTGTTGAAAGACTATCGGAAGATGCATCGTATGCACGGCGCATTCACCAGGATCCTGACTACTGTGCCTACCGCATCTCAACCAACCGGGCAACTAGCTATTCAGGCACCACCAGCAACAGCACCTCAACCCGCGCATATGCGGGAGCAATCCAGCACCAGCCGCGGCAGGAGGCACCTCCTGCAGCAGGGATCAGTACCCCCAAGCCCGCGGGCAGATGAACATGATCCAGAAGGGATGCCGTCAAACCGGTGCCAGAAGCTAACCACTCGACAAGTCTATCAGGCCGTGACATGCCCACCGGCCGTACCAGATTACCTCAAGGGGTCGGAGACCAACATCACATTCTCTCGAGAGGACCACCCTCCACGGGTACCGCGCCCAGGATGGATGGTGGTAGCAGCATCAACATCATCTTCGCCGACACCCTTCGAAAGATGGGCAGATCTCTGGAGAATCTAGCGAAGTCAGATAGCACTTTCCGCAGCATAGTACCTGGAAAGGCAGTCTACCCCGAAGGAACCATCACACTCGACGTTGTCTTCGGCACGCCCGCTCACTTCAGAAAGGAGAAGATCGACTTCGAGGTGGTCGACTGGAACTCACAGTACCATGCTATACTCGGGCGCCCGACGTTCGCTCGGTTCATGGCAGTTCCGCACTACGTCTACTTAATGCTCAAGATGCCAGGAGCAAAGGGAGTAATAACCGTGCTGGCGACTTCGAGCGCTCGGACAAATGCGACCGCAACTTCAACAAGATCTCCGAGTCCTTCGGCATGCAGCAGCAACTCGAAGAGCTGCCACTTAACAACAACAAAACCCTCTTCCACGCAAGCAAGAAACCGGCACCCGACGCCGCCTTCAGCACAACAATGATACGAGAGCACATCAAGTCCATCCGACTGACGCCTCCAAGACGGTCCTCGTCTCATCAAGCTTGTCCCCCACATAGGAAAACGCGCTCGTCGAGTTCCTAAGTGAGAACTGGGAAATATTCACCTCTTTTGATTCAGTTGGATTGCAATACAACACGTGCATAAGAAGATGAGTGTCTTAATAGGCCTCTTTTGATTCATGAGGTTGAAAAAGTAAAGGGATAGGAAATGTATAGGATTGGGATGCCCTGCCAAGTTGAATCCTGTGAACGAAGGAATTCGTCTTTGATTCGAATCAAGGAATCGTTGTCTTCCTACAGGATTTTTCCATGAACTCTGACTTCATGTTATATTTCCTGTGAAAACACACTAGAGAATTCCTATAAGAATAGTTTCTACATGAACAGTTCCTGTGAATCAAACAGTGCTGGGAGGAAAAAATCCAAAGGAACCAATCTTACGGAAATCCTGTAAGAATCCTATGAATCAAAGAGGGCCTTTTAAATCTTCTAGATCTCGTTTGTTTGTTCCTTGGTGCATGTTCGTACTGGACTTCCCCTGATATATATCTATATCTATACCTAATCTATACCTAATAATAAAATCATTAAGGTTTCTTGTGGTACGTCATTAGAAGTGCCCTTAAAGTTAGAGAAAATTACCCCCACTGCCACCCATAAGTACATACCGATTCGTTTTAATTTTCGTCGTTTTCCAAATCGAGATCTTAGGTTGTTTTCCATCCAACCTTTATTCATAGACCAAAGCTAAGAGTTGGCACGTGAACATAATCCCGATCGGTTTCCACATCCTCGTGACGTGTATAAGTAGACGAGCTTATCAATGGATCCTCACGCCCCGAACAGAAAACAGAAGTTTTTGTTTCCACAGTCTTAGTTTCCGTGATCCGATTGAGATGGTCTTCTCGTCGACACCGTCGGAGAGCGCGATCCCGTAGGACCGCGACCTACTATTCCCCAAAACCAACGACGTCGATGGCAAAGCTGCGGCCACGATCGACAACCTGACGTGCCAGCTGACTAGCGAACCAGGGAACGCAGTTGTGGAAGCAGAGTCGAGCCGAGTTTAACGCTACGAAACCCACACCATGATCTCGCATGGAAAAAGATCCGTGCAGAGGGCGATGAAGCCCACACCATCATCATGTCATGATCTCGCATGGAGGCAGAGCCGTGGCGACGCTGACGCCGACGAAGAACACACCGTCACATCCTGTCCTACCCAGCCATGAGATCACCGTCTGGCCCACGCCGAGGCCGGCGCATCATCTCCTCTCCTACACAGTCGTGAGATCTCAACCACTCCAAGACGAGGCCGACGGCGAGGAAGCACCAACGACATCGGGCATACCTTCCTATACATTGAGCCGGCAGTCCCGCACAATGGCTTGGGTGACCGCACGGCGAGGCTGAGCTCCGTGCCTGCCACCCTAACAGGCCATAGCAGGCACAGTCGTCCCGGGAAATCTTTGTCTTCCCCAACCTGGTGGTGGTGGTGTTGCTACCATGCATGTTCAGCTGCTGCATAAAATTCATCCACAAATTGGCCTGGGTGCGCGTGCGATCCACCACGCCGACGGCGTGACGAACGAGTGGCTCGCGTTCGTGATTCCCAGCACCAACCACGACGGCAGACTGTCGGTAGCATATCTCTGCAGGCCGAGCACATAGAGAAGTTATAGGGAAGTTGAATTCACAACAGGTGCGCAGCTTCCTAGGAACGCAGCGCAAAATGACCAAGCACAGGAGTAAATGGCAGAGGGAGATCTTGATTACAGCCTACTAGGATGCAGCAATCAGGGGCACTTATGGCTATTGCCTAGAATTTATTTCATCAATCCGAGGGGTTGTAGATGGGTACATACGTCGGATTTCTGTTGAGTTGAGTTTGATTTTTCAAGTTTCAACTTTTTATCTGATGCTATATTTGTACACTCAATCGGGTCACGTAACAAAATATTCAATATTAGGTGATACCACGCACGGGGGATGTCTCGCGACACTGCTCGCCGCCTGGTAAGCGCGCCGCCGCCGCCTTGATCTGCTGCTCCGGCCACCTCCGCTCTTGCCGCGGACAGATCCTGGATCCCCTTGGCGCGCGCTCTCTTTCCACCAGCAGTCCGGCGCGGGGCTGCCGAGCCTCTTCTCCCCACCCAGTTCTCCGGCCACAGGTTCTCCGCGTCAAGTTCGGGCCAAGCTTGAAGACTCCACCGGCTCCGCAGCTCGTCGCCAGCCTCCGGCTGCTGCTCAACCGACATGTGGTCGCCCTCACTCCAGCTCTCCCCGACGGCCCTCCCTCACGCTTCGCGGCAGCCGCCTGCAGCAAGGTTTCGGAAGGAGAATGCCGGCGTGATGGTCTCGCCCGCGGCCGTCTCCGACCCTGCGCCGTCTCTCCCGTCCTCGCCGGCCACTGCTCTGTCATCCGCCGCGCCACCGCCCTGCATGCTGTCGGCGCATCCTGGAGCCCCGGCCACCGAGCTACCCGCTGGTGGCGCCTGTTTGCTGCTCGCTTCGCCATGGATGGGGAGCTCTTGCCCCTGCCGCTGCCGCCTGCACTGCCCCCCTCCGCCGCACCACAACTGCTTCATGGGTCTCCGCTGCTGAAGACGAGGAGGACGACGAAGAAGAGTTGGCCCTCAAACGCCGCCGGCTGCCACCAAGACCCGCGCTACTGCTAATTTCAAAGAGGACAAAGGCAATGAAGTGGAGATGGCCCAGCGGGCACTAGTGGCAGCCTCCGATGGCCTCGGCTTGGCTTCTGCCACTTCGTGTGTGCATCATGAGGTCACTGAGGATGGGGCTTGGCAGGAGGTGCTTCTGCTGATGCTTCTTCTTTGGGCTCCGTCGAGGACGATGAAGAGTTGGTTGTTTCTAGCTCGGTTCACGGCAATGTTGATGTGCGGGTGCCTGATGCTGCTGCTGCCACTCCAGATGATGAGGAAGGTTGGGTGCAGGTTGGTCGGGGCGGCCGTCCCCGCCGCGCGCCATGGTCTCCGCTTCAGGAAGAAGGTCTCGACCGTGGTCTCGCCTTCAAGCGTTGGGCTCGAGGGAGGTGTTTTCGGTGCCTCGAGCGTGGCCACCAGGTCAGCACATGTCGAGGGACCTTCAGATGCATCCGATGTCGTCATCCTGGTCATCGGGAGCGTTTCTGCCGTGCGCGCTCTCCCGCTGCTCGCTCTCGCTCTTCGGATGCTCGGGCTCGTTCTCCGGACGCTCATGCTCCTTGCCAGCAGAGCCGCTTGGCGTCCGCTCAGCCTCGTCGCCCCTCATCGCCTCAGAGTCTGCCTGAGGTTGTGTGCCACTCTTCGCTGTGTCCTGCGGTGCAGCCAAGGCCCTCTCCTATGTGTTGCGGGGAGTTCGATGACTCTGTCTTCCAGTCCCACTTTGCCTTGTTGCGTTTGGAACTCTGTCAGCTGGTCGCTGACCGCGTTGAGGAGGTGGCTTGCCCTCTTCGCGAAGAGGTGGCAACTCTCAAGTTATTGTTGGCAGGCGTTGATGGTCCTTTGCAGCCGGCGGAGGCATGTGGTTCTGATGGCCTGGGGCTCACCCAGGGGGAGGCTTTGTTTCCGCTTGACTCCGCTGAGCAGAAGTCGTCTGTGGTTGAAGAAGCACTTCAGTTTGGTTGTTTCTCTCCTCGTGGCAGTCCTTGCCTGTCGCCGCAATTTGTTGCGACGGCCGCCCCCGTGAGCGAGGATAGGGGTGAGATCTTGCCTCCTGAGGTTCAGGAGTCGTGTGGAGATTCGTCTATTGTGCATCCGACGGAATTGAGCTCGGTTGAGGATTTGGCGATGCCCTCGACGCCCTATGTGGGTAGTGGAGGCGTCATGGCTCCTAACTCTGAGACACTCTTCGCTAAAGAGATTTGCGGCTTGCTCGGCAGTTTAAAGGCGACTAGTCCTGATCTTGGGAAGGCTATTGCTTGCGTCTTGGCAGGAAATGCTTCAGAGGACCTAATCAGAAAGGTGGAGAAATCTCTAAAGACGGTTACTATCAGGGGCAAAAGAAGAAAGAGGGGAATAGCAAAGAAGCCTTCGACAGATGAGTGGCCCTAGGATCGTCGTCAGTTTGTGATTGTTATAGGTAATGGGAGGTTGTTGCTTTGGATGTTGCTGGTCTTGGATGTTGCTCTGTGGTTGTGTGAGCTCGTGTTGGTGTTTGTTGTATGGTTTTCGCCCGGTTTCTTCCGCTAATAAACCGGGCACCTTCTTCTTAATTAATGAATAAGGCAAAGCTTTTGCCTTCGTTTAAAAAAAAAAATATTTGTACACTCATCTGCACTTGATTTTTTTAATCTTTATGAGTAAGAGTAGTAGGAGTACATATTAATCCTTCCAAAGGAGCTGCTATATAATTTTGCTTTCAGATCACACAAGCTACGGAGGCAGGCAATGAATTTAGAGGTACATATGATTTCACAGCCTGCAGATATAGCAAAGGGAGTCATCTGGCCATGCAAATGATAATCAGTACAATAGACAATTACCTGTATCACATCCCCGTGTGTCAAAGGATAGTTTTGTTTTCACTAAATAAATGGACCGATTATTTTTCTCTTGTTAGCATAGAAAATCTTTTGAGTTGCCTCGGTCCCTCTTGCCAATTGCTAAAAATTGGCCTTTCTACTACCATTGACCTTTTATGAACTAAGGATCTATGACTTCAGCCGTTCTTTAAAAAAAGTGATTACTTCATTGCTCACTATCCATCATTCCTACATATTTGTATTTGCATGTCTTTAAAGAAAGTGATTACTTCATTGCTTACTCTCCATCATCCCTACATATTTTGTGTCTACATATGTATTGTAATATTATTAGCAAAAAAATATGTATTGTAATAGTGTATGCCAAAGTATCGAAGAAGTATCAATACCTCTGAGAGATAATGACATAATTAACAGCTGGGTCCATCTGCATTGCCTCCAGCAGCACCGAATGATCCAGAGGGTAGGTTGTGTTTGGCCAAACGAGTATTTCCATTTTTTATAGGATGCTTAATTTCTAGATGGTTTTTATGCTATCCTTATTAGCCAACCAACTTCGTTGATGTTTTTTTGACTTATGTCTTGTGCAACTTTAATAGACTAATTCATTATCCGCATTTTATCCCATTTACACTTTTTGTGACTTCTTGATATCAACCGTAGCAACACACGGGCATTTTTCCTAGTTAATAATAAAGGGAGGAAGGTTTCTTGTGGTACGTCATTAAAACTACTCCTAAAGTTGTGAAAATTTACCCACCACTGCCATCCATAAGTCACATACCGGTTCGTTTGTCGCACCCGATCTCTTCAATGCATGCACTAACCACGTGAGCCCGCACCGCGTGATCAGAACGAGTTTGTACCGAACTCACGTTCCTCCCGAATCGAAAGATCGCTCCGTTTATTGACTCCTCGCTCAGGTCCCGGATCGACGGATCGTCCTCGAAGCCTATGGCGCAGGAAGCAGCTGCACAAGTGCACGGGCTAGAGCGGCTCAAGTCGCCCATCGCCGAAGTTGCTGCCTGTCGAAGTCTCCGTCACGCCTGAGTCGCCGTCTCGGCAACGCTTGTGGCTCACCCGCGCGGGCTGCGCGGCCTTGGCTGTGCCTCCCCTAACTCGTAGATGGGCACAGTCGTCGGCTGTTGCTCGATGTCTCACCGGCTGGCCGGACCCTCCGGCAAGCTAGAGGATTTGGTGATCGATTGAGTCCCTGTTTTTTCCCTTGCTTTCCCGCACGCCGTCATGGCCTCTGGATCCAGCATGAGCAGATCAGCGGCCCCCCGCGCAGCTCGGCGAATGTGTTGGATTATTAGGCATAATTTTCATGATTAATTCCAGAATATAAAGCATGATCGCAAGAGCTACTAACATGTTAATCTCGAAAATACTAGACGTATTAATTAACATGAACAGCAGCAGACATCTACAAACACAGCCATCGGAACGTGACGAACGTACCGAACGATTGTAGATGAAGTAGTCGTTGGAGCAGCGATGACAGCAGCTTGAGCGGCGACAGTAGCAGCTCGAAGAAGACGACGTTGGAGACGAGTCGCCCGCGGACCCGGAGATCGTCCAGGAAGTCGAGCCGTGATGAAGAACTTGAAAGCAGTCGCGCGGAGCGCTTCCCAAAAACCTTATTCGCCCTCTCCCGTACAGGATCACAAGGACGAGCGGTTCCGGAGACCTGCTGTCCCGTTCGCCGGTGCACGCCGGCGCACGGGATGGAGTAGACTACGGTGGCGGCGCAAGGCACGAGATTGGCAAAACCTAGATTGGTTCGGTGTTTGCAGCGCACGCAGTGCACGACTTTATATAGTGCGGCTCGGGAAAACCCTAACGGGTACAACGTGGGCCAAGTCCACGTCGCGCACGTTTTAGGTCGGTTACAGTAGCCCACGATCCGGGAGCGACCCGAACCGACTAACTGTGACGCGTCCGTCCAAACCGTTTTCCCGGACTGCAAAAATAAAGCTCGGCTCGGCGAGATTCCCGCAACCCGCGGCGCGTCGTGACGAGACGGGCGGGCGGTGGTGCGGTGCGTGCGTGCGAGCGGCGGCGGAGGAGGAGGAGGAGTGCGCACGAGAGAGCCTCTTGTTCTCACAAGCTTACCAAGTGTACAACACTCCACCTTATAAGGTGGTGTTTGTCTCCTCCAACTAGCAATGTGGGACTAAACTTTAGCTCCCACTCCACTCCATGTGTCTGCCATAAATGGGCTTTGAGATTTTCTGAAATTGCTTATTGGGCTGCCCAAATGGGCCCAAATTCTAACAATCCCCCACCAGATCTCAAATTCCCATTTAGAGATTTTGCCAAACCTCGTTTCTTGTTTATATACCAGTGTTTCAGCAGAGACTGTTAAGTTGAACTTCCGCCTAGAGCTTCAAGCTACATCTACCAGCAACTTGAACAATGGACGAACCTTGAATTGCAAGTTTGGTGCCAATAGACTTCACTCAAAGTCATAACCAGTACGTGGCTGCCAGTAGCCTACCCCGCGGGTGGAGCATATGCGTCATACTCCCTGGTCTCTTCATGAGCTTACTAGAGATCACCCAAATCTCATAGACTGCGACGTTTAACAGTCGGACTCATATAGGTGTGTTCTTTCAAGGTCGCTCTGTAGGATAGCACCTTTGCTACGAATAGCCAACAGAAACACATTAAGGCATATTGCCAACCTGCCTTACAGAATGTGAGAGTTATGCATCTTCCCACGGAGAGGGTTAAAATAACTCTCCTCAGTTAAACCACTAGCTTGTTCTTCCCAGGTCCTAATTCACGGGATCTCCGATCACATAGGTTGGGTTACCACTATGGTGTAACACTCACGGGTCTCAACCCCATCTCCCTCGATGCACTATCTATCACATTACGTGATAGTCCCTTCGTAAAGGGATCTGCCAGGTTTTTGTCTGTTTGAATATAACTAACAGTTATTACTCCGGAGTTTCTCATTTTCCTGACAGACTTCAAGCGTCTCTTGACGTGTCTTGATGACTTCGCATTATCCTTAGCACTGTTCACTTTCGTAATAACCGTTTGGTTGTCACAGTTCATAAGGATGGCCGGTAATGGTTTCTCAACCACCGGCAAGTCCATCAAGAGCTCACGCAGCCATTCTGCCTCAACAGAAGCTGTATCTAAAGCAGCAAGTTCTGCTTCCATGGTTGACCTCGTCAAAATGGTCTGTTTGCAAGACCTCCATGACACTGCGCCACCTCCAAGAATAAATGCATATCCACTTGTGGCGTAGAGCTCATCAACATCTGAGATCCAGTTCGCATCACATATCCCTCAAGCACCGCAGGGTGCCCTGAATAGTGAATCCCATAACTCATTGTACCGTTCAGATAGCGCATGACCCTTTCAAGTGCATGCCAATGATCAATACCCGGGTTAGACATGAACCTGCTCAACTTGCTCACAGCAAAAGAGATATCAGGTCTCGTCGCGCTCGCAAGGTACATGAGTGAACCGATCACTTGAGAATATCTTAATTGATCTCTCGTTTCCTTTTTGTTCTTTCTGAGTGTCACACTGGGATCATAGGGTGTTGGAGAAGGCTTGCTGTCTATATAACCAAAGCGGCTCAAGACCTTCTCAACATAGTGTGATTGCGTTAACGTAATCCCACTCTCATCCCTAATCAGCTTAATGTTCAGGATCACATCAGCTTGTCCCAGATCTTTCATATCAAAGCTCTTTGACAGAAAGACTTGACCTCATTTATCACTATCATGCTTGTACCGAAAATAGTATGTCATCAACATACAAGCATAATATAACACTATCGCCCCCACCATGGCGATAATATACACACCTATCAGCCTCATTAATGGCAAAGCCTGCAGAAGTTAAAGTTCTGTCAAACTTCTCATGCCATTGCTTAGGTGCTTGCTTCAGCCCATACAAAGATTTTAACAATTTGCACACCTTTCTCTCTTCACCTTTTACTACAAACCCATCAGGCTGATCCATATAGATTTCCTCTTCCAACTCTCCGTTAAGGAAAGCTGTCTTTACGTCCATTTGATGAACGATAAGACCATAGGAGGCAGCCAGGGAAAGTAGTACTCGAATGGTGGTGAGTCTAGCAACAGGTGAATAGGTGTCAAAGTAATCTTCGCCTTCGCGCTGGGTGTAGCCCTTGGCTACAAGCCGTGCCTTGTACTTCTCAATAGTACCATCAGGCCTTAGCTTCTTCTTGAACACCCACTTACAACCCACAGGTTTGCAGCCGTAGGGTCGTTCAGATAATTCCCAAGTTCCATTAGAAAGAATCGAGTCCATCTCATTATGGACAGCTTCTTTCCAGTCATCAGCATCAGGAGATGCAAATGCCTCTGCAATGGACGTGGGAGTATTGTCCACAAGGTACACAATGAAATCATCACCAAAGGATTTTTCAGTCCTCTGTCTCTTGCTCCTCTTGGGAGCTGATTCATTGTCATCCTTCTCAAGGACTTCCTCAACAAGTGGTTGTTCAGAATGATCAACAGATGTACTAGGTTCAGCAAATATCTCAGAAGAAATTCTAGCAATGCTATGCATATCCTTCATAGGAAACATGTTCTCAAAAAATGTTGCATCACGAGATTCCAAAATAGTATCAACATGCATATCAGGTATCTCAGATTTAACCACTAAAAATCTATAGCAAATGCTCCGCTGAGCATAACCTAGAAAGACACAATCCACTGTCTTCGGTCCAAGTTTTCGTTTCTTAGGAATTGGAACATTGACTTTCGCCAAACATCCCCAAGTACGAAAATAAGAAAGTGATGGTTTTCTCCCAGACCACTCCTCGTAAGGTGTCTTCTCTTTATCCTTGTTAGGAACTCTATTCAGGACATGACACGAAGTCAACAAAGCCTCCCCCCACCATGCCTTAGATAAACCAGCAGTGTCCAACATGGCGTTCACCAAGTCGGTCAGCGTGCGGTTTTTCCTCTCGGCAACCCCGTTTGATTGGGGCGAATAGGGAGGCGTCCTCTCATGAATAATACCATGTTCCTCACAGAATTCATCAAATACGTTGGAGAAATACTCGCCACCACGATCTGACCTAAGACGTTTGATCTTTCTCTCTAATTGATTTTCTACTTCAGCTTTATAATTTTAAAGTAGTCTAAAGCTTCATCTTTAGTGTGCAACAAATATACATAACAGAACCTAGTAGCATCATCGATTAAAGTCATGAAATATCTCTTATCACCTTTTGTCAACACGCCATTCATCTCACATAGATCCGAATGTACGAGTTCTAGAGGTGCCAAGTTTCTCTCCTCGGCTGCCTTGTGAGGCTTTCGAGGTTGCTTAGATTGCACACAGCTATGGCACTTAGAACCTTTGGCAATGGTGAAAGTAGGAATTAAACTCAAACTGGAAAGTCTACTCATTAAACCAAAATTAACATGACATAAACGAGAGTGCCAAACATTAGCATCCGAATCCACACTGCCACAAATATGGTTTACTGACTTATTACAAAAATCCGATAATGAAAAGCGGAACAAGCCTCCGCACTCATACCCTTTACCAATAAATTGTCCAAACTTTGACACAACTACTTTATTGGACTCCAAGACTAATTTAAACCCATCTCTGCATAGAAGGGAGCCGCTAACAAGATTCTTGTTCATAGTAGGGACATGCTGCACGTTCCTCAGCTGCACGATCTTCCCCGAAGTAAACTTCAGATCTACCGTGCCAACACCACGAACAGAAGCATGTGATCCATTCCCCATTAAGACGCTTGAATCTGCGACCTGATAAGAAGTGAACATAGAGATGTCAGCACATACATGAACATTAGCACCCGTATCAATCCACCAACATGGAGATTGAAATACTGAAAGCACAATCGGTAAATTACCGTACCCATCAGCATTGCTAGCGGTCACGACGTTGACATGCTTCTTCCCTTTCTTGTCTGCACGATCTGGGCAGTCCACAGAGAAGTGTCCGGGCTCTCCACAAGTGTAGCACTGGTAGGCATGTTGAAGGAAGGCTTGCTATTTGTCTTGCTCTTGCCATGGTGAAAGTTCTTCTGCACCATGTTGGCGCTAGACTGACCTTCACCACCTCTCTCAGCAGTGTCCTTAGCCCGAGCCTTCTCCTCAACATCAAGAGACGCTATCAGGTTTTCAACCGATATCTCCTGTCTCTTGTGTTTGAGAGTTGTGGTGAAGTTCCTCCATGATGAGGGCAACTTTGCAATAATGCATCCAGCCACAAACTTGTCAGGTAAGACACACTTAGCGTGCTCAAGCTCCTTAGCAATGCACTGTATCTCATGAGACTGTTCGACTACAGAACGGTTGTTAGCCATCCTGAAGTCATGGAAGCTCTCCATGATGTACAGTTCACTGCCAGCATCTGCTACACCGAACTTAGCGTTCAGTGCCTCCCAGAGCTCTTTGGCATCTGTAATGTGCATGTACACATCAAACAGCTTGTTGCTAAGAACACTCAGAACGAGTCCCACAAAGTCAGTATTGGTTTCCTTAAACTTGTTCTGATCCTCGTCAGAGATAGTTCTTTCAGGTAAACCCTCACTAGGCTCGAACACTTTCAAAGATCGCAACCACAGTGTGGTCTTATACTGTCATCTCTTAAAGTCCACACCGGTAAACTTTTCCGGCCTCAACGCATCGGATAGATGTCCCATGTTTAACTCAGGAAATTGCATATAACAAATATAAGGTTTTTGGATTGTTGGATTATTAGGTATAATTTCCATGAATAATTCCAGAATATAAATCATGATCGCAAGAGCTACTAACATGTTAATCTCGAAAATACTAGACGTATTAATTAACATGAACAGCAGCCAGACATCTACAAACACAGTCATCGGAACGTGACGAACGTACCGAACGATTGTAGATGAAGTAGTCGTTGGAGCAGCGATGGCAGCAGTTTGAGCGGCGACAGTAGCAGCTCGAAGAAGACGACGTTGAAGACGAGTCGCCCGCGGACCCGGAGACCGTCCAGGAAGTCGAGCCGTGATGAAGAACTTGAAAGCAGTCACGCGGAGCGCTTCCCAAAAATCTTATTCGCCCTCTCCCGTACAGGATCACAAGGACAAGTGGTTCCGGAGACCTGCTGTCCCGTTCGCCGGTGCACGGGATGGAGTAGACTACGGTGGCGGCGCAAGGCACGAGATTGGCAAAACCTAGATTGGTTCGGGGGTGTTTGCAGCGCACGCAGTGCACGACCACGTTTTAGGGTCGGTTACAACGATTCCCGCAACCCGCGGCGCGTCGTGACGACACGAGCGGGCGGCGACGGCGGAGGAGGAGGAGTGCGCACGAGAGAGCCTCTTGTTCTCACAAACTTACCAAGTGTCACAACACTCCACCTTATAAGGTGGTGTTTGTCTCCTCCAACTAGCAATGTAGGACTAAACTTTACCTCCCACTCCACTCTCATGTGTGCTGCCATAAATGTGGCCTTTTGAGATTTCTGAAATTGCTATTGGGCTGCCCACTAATGGGCCCAATTCTAACAGAATGTCGACCGGTGGCATGCGACGAGAGGACCATGGTAGAGGCGGGAGACTTGATGACATGACCAGCCGCTTGCACACTGGTTATGAGGTGCATGTGCTGATGTGCATATGAATTGAAGTACGCATGCCGATATCCAGCTTCTACCTGCTGCTGCTGTTGCCGCTCGTGATCTTACTGATGCTTCTACCTGGAGGGGGCCGAAGCGTTGCGTGCGGTCTACCTGGAGGTTTCTCTGTTTTGTAAAACAGGAAAACTCATGCGTGAAGACGCACCATATCGCCTCCGCCCTCTAGCCCGACTGCTGCTGCAGGACAAGCTGGCCTAGGACTAGGAGGCTCGGCTGGAGGGTCTCGGACTGGGGGAGCTCGGACCAGGGGTAGACCGGTGGAGATAGAGATGGGTTCAGGTATGGGACAGTGAAAATTTCTTATATGTTTGTCGACATACAGGAGACTGAGCGAAGGAGTTCGCATGGCCGATACATGTGGAGGTGCTCCGTAAGCAGCAAGCAGATCTCCATCTACGAGCAGCTCCTCTCAGATGCACACCGCCTTCACCTTCAATTTCTATCATGTACTGAAGAACAAACCCGTTCCTCTAATTTCTGGACCAATGGAGATTTGATTTGATTTTAATTGGCACAGGAAGAAGTCTGGGTAACCTTTACTGTTGATTCAAATTTTGTATTCAGACGGTAGCATATGAGCTCGGAAGTTTTATTGATTATTCGTTTGTACCCGGTTTGACACAGCTCTTCATGAAATAAAATCATCTTTTTCATAGAAATGCACAGGTATATAGCTAGATGTTATTGTGTTAGACCAAATGTGTGTATTTAGGGCCTGTTCGGATCCTCTCCGTTCCGCAACAGCTCCTGGAGCGGACGGAGCGGTGCCGAAGCGTCGACTCCGCGGAGTCAGAAGAGCGGAGCGGCACGGGCTGCTGCTCATTTTCGCGGAGCGACAAAACCCGTCGCTCTGTGGATACCGCTTCGCCTCTTTTCTCCCCCGTCCGCCTCCTTCTGTCCCACCCTCCCACCCCACCGCCACCGTTCCCCAGCACTCTCGCGCGACACCGACCGCGGTGCCAAGGTCATCGGCGAGGACTCCCTCCGCCGCCTCTCATGCCCCTCCACCTCGTCGTCCACCTCCAACGGAATCCACCACCACAAGCCCCTCGGCGAAATCCACCTCAAGTTCTGTTCGATCCGCTCCGCACCCGCGATCGATCCGGCGAAATCCATGGACGACAGGAGGTTCTCGGTCTTCTCAGGGAGCAAGCGGCTGCACCTGCGCGTGGAGATGCGGGAGGACAGGGCCGTCTGGCTCGAGGCGCTGCGCGCCACCAAGGAGATGTTCCCCAGGCCGTCTGGCTCGACTGCGGCCGAGCAAGATTGCCGCCGCATTCGATCTGCGGCGGGACCAGATTTGATTGGCGTGGCGTGTTCTTGACGTCTTCTTCGTCCATCGCTGCGGCCGCCTCTGTCTGCTCGGAGACGCGGACGCCGGCCCGCCGCGTCCTGCTCGATCTGCATCTTCGCCTGGGGGCAGCGCGCTTCCCCTTTCGCGTGATTACAGAGGCATGCGGCCTTCCGTGATCTCTTCCCGCTGCGGCTCAGATCTCCCCAAGTCCAAGGATGCATCCGCGGGCGGCGCGCTCTCTCATCCGCGACGCCTTGCCATAGGGAGGTGAATTCTTCACGGGCGGAGTGGAGTTAGTTGCCGAACTAGTTTTGCGCTCCTATTTTGTCACGCGGAGTCAGAAATGGAAAGAGTGGAGCGGAGTCAAACGGAATTGGTAGAGTGGAGAGCTTCCGAACATGCCCTTAGTTGGTGCTGTTCAGCTCCGTGAAAATGGGTGTTTAAAAAAAATTGTACCTTTTCTCCATTTGTATAATTTGTGTACCTTTTGTGCACTTGTAGAAGGACAATTTCATGTAGTTTTGCATTGTGTATGCATATGAACATAACAAATTGAGTTTGAATTTAAACTAAATATTTGAATGAAAATTTGAATAGTTGTCTATGAATACCAAGGAACTTACTTTGGTTGTCTCGACGATACTGATTTTTCCCGCCCGTTGCAACGCACGGGCACTAGTATATATATTATATTATATAGGAAAATGGTTCTGTACTCCTAGGCGTATGTACTCTCACGTTCAATATACCACATATGTGAATCATATATACCTCTTTATCATTTTTAATATACTTCATTATTTAATAGTAGATACCCCAAAGTGAGTTACATGGAAATTTTCATTTGAATCTATATATTTTATATTATTTGCACATATACTGCTTTTTGTACGAAATAAAGATATATGAAAAAATTGGGGACTATGGTGATAATTTTTTTTCATACTTTTTGTATTGAGGTATCTTAAAATAATTAACGAGGTATATAAAAAAATATAAACAGGTATAATACCCTCATATGTAAGGTATATTGAGTATGAGAGTATGTACACCCAGGAGTATATAATATGATAGCTTCTAGGTACGTCATTGGAATTACCCCTGAACTTGAAAACAATTACGAAGCGCTGCCACCGGCAAGTGGAAAAAACGGTTTGATTTGTTTTTCCGTCTGTCTTCTGCCCTCCACCGTTCCCTTCTACAGTACGTACCTATTGATGAGGCTCTCGACTGGAACTGAACTCTGGGTTCTTCCCCAAACAGCCGTGCCCGTCGATCTCCGGCAAACGGTGCCGGCGTTCCTCCTACCTCCTTCAGCAGGATGAACGGAACCACCCGCCATCGATCCCCTGCCTCCAATATCCGGCCCTTCCGCGGCCGAGCACCCGTCTTGGACGCTTGCCGATTTGGCGCCACCCGAGCACCTGTTGTCTGCCCTGGAGCCGTCCGCTGACGCCCAACCCCGTATCTCTGGCCGCCATAAACATCCGCGACTTGGCCGCCTCGATACAACCTTCCCGTCGAAACCGACCAGCGATGCGGCGCCACTGCACTTCCCGTCTCGCCCCCGCATCGCTGCTGCCTCGCACAGACTTGTGGGCCACCCAATACCGCGCACGCAGCCTGTACTCTCTCCCCTCCACATCACCTCCCTCTCCCTGTCACCACCTCAATCTGGCCAGCCTCCGTCTCCAGAGGCGGCGCAGAAGCAGAGCGTGAGGCGCGAGGTCAGGTCCATGGAAGCCGACTGCGCGCATCCTGCGGAGAGCCTGAAGAATATAACGCCTGGAGGGCTGCGCGCCATGGTACTCCCGCTTCCCCTGAATCCTCGGCAGACCACCCTCCCCGACGATGCCCTTGCACACAGGCCGCCCACGAGACCAGCTCTTACAACGGGGGAACTGCCCGGAGCCAGTTGGTGGCCAGGACGAGCGCCACTGGTGCCGGGCGCGGAGATTGATGTGGCCGGTGCCTCTCCACGGCGATGGTCGTCGCAATGGGCGCCGGGAACTACCTAAGTCTAAACTTCACCGGTGGCGAACTTCCCTGGGCCCTGGCGGTCGGCGGTGTGAACTGCACGGTGCTACCCTGACCTGCACGCTTATGTGAACTACACTGCTCAACTTCAGAATTGATGTACTTCTCTGAACTGCTACTTACGAACTATCCACTCACGCCAGCGAACTGCTGAGCACGTCTCAGTCCGGCGTCGGCGACGGCCCATCTTCTCCGCTCCGTGTTTGTCGAATTTGAGCCCTGCTTTTCCTCTGTTCTTCTTGTGCAGGAGCTCCCAAGCTAGCGTCACCGATCGATTGATTCAATCGCAGACCGAGAAGTAGTACTGGGAGAAAATTTACTGGAATTACATCCGTTCAGCTTTTAAGCTCCATGATCCATGCTACTGGGCTACATCCTGTCCATGTAGTGTATTCGACTGATAAATGCTTGCAACCATGCCAGTACAATAGATGAAGGAAGGAACTTCTTCGGGTAAATAACATCTGAATAAGTTGCAACCTAAGAGGCTTGCGGGTGTGTCATCAGTCTCCTTGCTACTGGAATTACATCCATTTCATCAGTCTCCTTGCTCATGCAGCGAGGCTGGGAGAAGCATTTTAATCTTATTCGGATGACGGACCATGTAATTTGCTAGGTATCCGTAGTAATTTGTTGCAACCACCTTGCTGAGTAAATCAAATAGAAAAAAATATTAACACAAAAGGACAATTGGACAAATAAAGGCTAGGGTTACATGGGTATATCGATTGTGGGGCAAAATTTAGGTCCAGCCGATGTTTTCAACGAGTTGATATTTTCTCTCCCGTTGCAACGCACGGGTACTTTTGCTAGTATCTATTAATCAAGTCCAGACATTATAAGACGAGATTTGCGACGATGGAGGTATTTGACCAGACGAGTCTCCGCGGCGGCCGTCGACCATGGCAGGACCTCCCGCCGGAGCTTCTGGGTCTGGTGCTCCAGCGCATACCTTCCTACGCCGGCCGTGTCCGCGTAGCTGTATGCCGCCCGTGGCGTGCCCTCGCAGGCATGCAGCCTCCGTTGCCACCGCTGCTCCCTTTGCTGCTACAACGGGACGAAACCTTCCTTAGCCTCCCCGACAGCGCGGTCCATCGCCTCGCCGTTCCAGACAATGTCGCCTGCCTCATGTCCACGGGTAGCATGCTCTTCCTTTCGCACGGCGATGGCGACGGCGACGACGGCGACGGAAGGTGCTCCCTGTTCGACCCCTTCTCCCAGGACACGGCCCATCAATACGTCGACGCTGACTGCTTCTCTTCTCGAATCTCGTCGCGTGACATGATCGTCTACAATGTCCGCAAGGTTGTGATTATGTCCGACCACGTCATAAGCATGCAGAAAATTCACAACCACTACAAGGGTGTCCTCTCTATTCGCCGCCGCCGGAGACAATCGACGACCAGAACCGTGGAAGTCCGGTGGAAGTCCCCCGTCCTCGCATATAGCTTTGACGCCACACTCTTCCAAGAGAAGCTCCACGTCCTTGTCAGCACCCGTGTGGGCACTATCGATCTCTATGTCATGGACCTCATCAGCGACGAGCATTGTCAGCCTACAACGCATTCTCAGCAAGCCAATAGATAACTTGCTCCCACCACTTGGTCACTTCGTGCACAGCTACCTGGTTGGGTCCGGTGATCGGCTGTTGATGGTGAAGCAAGGGATCAGTAAGTTCAATAACAAGCGCATGTCGGCTCAGTTCGAGGTGTATGAGGCTTCGGACATGAACAGCGCCCGTGCACAATGGAGAAAAGCTGATGCCTTGATGGGACGTGCTCTCTTCCTCAGCGCAGGATGCTCCGCGTCGCTTCCAGCTGGTGACCGATATGGGGAAGCTCGAGAAGACTGCATCTACTTTCTGAGTGAGCTTGACAATCGCGGTTTCAGGCAGGAGAGCCTCTCCTCCGGCATTTACAACATTAGAGAAGGGACATTGTCTCCGCTGCCGTCCGAGATGATGGTGGCACAGGACGGTCCGGGACCGCATCATTGTTTTTTCCCATTATAACTTGAGTTCTGCGAGTACAACTGCATCACTATATCTATAACTTTGTGTTTAAAGCTATGTTTTTTGGTTGACAATATTATTTAGAAGTTTTTTTTTTTTTGCTTAAGGTTGATTTCTTTCACCACATTCAGGAAGAGTATACTCTACCTAACAAACTTGACATTGTATTTCAAAATAGGATGTTCGATCAAGATTGAACATAGAAAAAACTAGCACGAGAAAATGAGTTACAAGCAAACTCGCCAGAGACACGATCTCTAGTAAAGTAGTACTCCTCCGTTCTACAATAATCGATGTTTTAGTTTTGTCCTAAGTTAAGCTAGTTTAAGTTTGACCAAGGTTTGGGACAAATATATCAACATCTAATAAAAAAATTATTTTATTACATTAATCAAAGAATAAGTTTTTGTACTATATAGATTTAATGTTGCGGATATTGACCTACTTTCCTATAAAATTTGGTAAAAATAGAGAAGTTTAACTTAGGAAAAACCTTGAACACATCGATTATTTTGAAACGAAGGGAGTAGTTAGTAGGGGTGAATCGTCTCAACTTATAACAGGCAACAAGCAAATCACTCCAGCAAGACCACCAATGGATCTTCATTTCTTTCGATACACCCGTCTTTCTTATATAGTCTAGTACCACAATTTGTTATTCGGCGAATGGTAAATTTGTTTTAGGCAAACTTACTGGTACAATATCTATGGCGCCTTAGACCAATTCAGCATAGCATCACAGCATCTATTAACTCTTAATTCCTTAACAGTGAGCACATCACACACCAGCCAACCAACACCATCGGCTTTCTTACTTACATTGTACAACCAACCAATGGATCATTTTATTAAGAGAGCATTGGTTAAATAAGGCATCCCCGTGAGTATAGCGGGAGGCAAAAAAAAATTGGGCATCAGACATTAAGATGCTATTCTGGATATTGATAGTACGAGTTGATCATGTGGCGTTCAGTGAAAAATAAACGAAATTAGTTAGCAAGTTTACATACATTTTCTCTTCTAGAACTGCAAATATCACATTACACATAAGTCTGTAATAACACAAAATTTCATTCAATACACTCGTTTAACATTCAGTCGGTGAATAGCTAGCTAGTTACATGGATTTGCTAGACAATCTTCTAAGAGTGCGGAGTTTTGGAACCCGAGCTCTATGTTTTCAAATAATCGACAAAGATGTTTCTTTCAAAAGAAAATCTGATTTTTTGTAAGCATACCCAAGTATGATTTCTACGAAAACAATACGGTGTAATTTAGGCTGCACAAAATGTGGCACTAAATAGGCATTCGAAAACTCAGTTTTGGTCTTTACATTTTTGTGTGTGTGTGTGCACCTCACACCTGAAAATATATTTTGATAAAAAAATTGGATGTGCATACTAGTACTAGTCAATTAAACATCTATATGTGCATGTATATTTCCATGCTGTAAATAGAAAGGAGTCTGTACGTACGGTACGTGCATGTTTGGATGTTGTCACTCTTAAGTCTCATCTCTTGAATGGGATGGGGTTATGAGTTAGCATGCCACGATGCATGTTAGGTAATTTTGTGGCTACCTCTTTTAAGTTTGTAAACATAAAACTTCAGCGTCTAAGGATGGTATCAGTTGTCATCATATCCCTCCCGCTGATGGTCGCGCAGGGTTCGACCTCGTCTTATGTTAATGTTACATTTACATTAAAAAAATAGTTACCAACATCAACCCGCAATCCATCTTTGAGGAGGTTTCACTAAAGATTTCACAATATATCCCAAATTATGTTTCAAAAACTCTAATGAAACCTTTATGTTAAACCTTAAGGAAACCTATATAAGTGGAGCGTGGGTTATATTTGTAACATATATGGTTCTATATGCACATACGTCAGCAGAGAATTCAGTGCAATAATCATGCGCTGACAAGGCAATGAAAGTAGTCAAACGCGCGCGTTCTTCCAAACAACCTCATAGATGATGTCTTGAGGAGGTATCTCCATTTGGAATAGAGGATTTCTTGGTATCTCTTTCTGAAGTTTGGTGCCATGGTTACTCTGTCTTTGGGACCAAACAAAGCCCAATAGCACAATCACTCAATTTGATGATTGTTTCTAGATATTAAAAAAACATATCTAATTAGATCCCTTTGTATGCAGAGATTTTTACCCCTTTTGTTTCGGGTTTTTTTTTTCCGAAATGGAGGGTGTGCCCTCAGCCTCTGCACCAAAGGATGCACACAACCGAGTTTTATTAACCTAGACAAACAGTAAGCACTAGGCTTTTACAAAGAAATACATCGATCAAACAGAAGAACCACCGTCCCGCGAAAACTCGCTACACCTACAAGGTTGATGAAGGGGCTGGACCAATCGGAGCCGATGCTCTGACCTCGCGCACATACGCACATCATCTAAATCCGGAGGCTTCAACCAGACCGCCCGACAGCGCGCCAGAAGCACAAACCGGTCCAGCCGATTCTCAGCGTACGCCGCATGCTCACACTTAGAAATCGCTGCCACCATCTTCCGCCATCCCATCTTCAGCAGCGATCAACGCGATGACCTTGCAAGGCCTGCCGTCGGCATCGCCACGCAACCGATTCCCGCTGATGTTGACGTGATAGCTTGAACACCGCTCCACCTCTTGCCTCTTCCATCCAGCACTGCTCCATGAACGATGCCCTCAAGAGGGAGAACGACACCGGAGCGCCACCATCATTGGGGTTTCCCCCAGAGCAGGACGAGTGGTTAGACGATGGTGTAAAGGCGATGCCTTCAGCAAGGTAACGGCGTGGAGATGGCGCCATCGCCCGCTCGCCATGACCGGAGTCGGAGCTCGGTTTTCACCGGCAACCACGGCTCCCCAACTCGTCGACGGGACTAGATGTGGCATCCAACCACAACTAGCCATGGCCGACCGCCTTCGGCGAAGAAGAAGGTCGCCGCCGCCATGCCTAGGGCTGCTGCCCTAGGCGTCCTCGTGTTGTAGGAGTAGCCCAAGATCGCCTCCGCGTGCCGTCACCGGAGCACCATCAGGGGAAGTTTGGTTTTCGAAACCCGCCCGGCCCAAAGGCCCAGATCGGGCCCGGTTGCCGCCGCCGCCACCCTCTAGCGCCGCCGCTTCCGGCCGTCGAAGCTGCGCTATGGTCGCCGCCACCCCCACACAGCACTGTCGCCGGAGAAGGCTGGATCGGAGCGCCGCCGGCTCACCCTCCAGATCGACTTTCGAGGAGATCCGCCGCCACCATGCCGCGCGGGCCATGCCCGGCGGCGTCCTCGGCGGCGGCGGGATGGGGGAGACCTAGAGGAGGGCCGAGAGGAGGCTCCGGTGGTGGCCGCACGGGGTCGGAGAGGGAGGGGTCGGGAGAGGGAGCACACCGGTAGGAAGTGATCTGCAATCATGATTTAATGGTTACTTGATAAAAACTAACCGCTAAAGCATGAAAAAGGTGGTTAACAAAACGAAACATAGCAAAAAAACTGGCTAGAATAGAATATCATAAATCATGGCAATGCTCAACACAACATCCATAGTAGGAGAGAGGTCACAGGACTGGTGTATTACGCTGAAGTATTTGGGAAAATATGCCTAGCAGCCCATGATCAGATCATGTGATAAGTGCATTTTCTCCACTCAGCCTCAGCCATGCCCTTTGGATTGAGAAGGAATCATCGGTGCACTCATAAAGATGTGATTGGCCATATCTGGTGTCCGTGAACTATTTTATGGGCGAAATAGCACAATCACTCAATTTGATGACTGTTTCTAGATAGATATAAAAAGTCATCAAATTGATAGAAGTTAAAAAATCATCAAAAAAAAATTAAAGTCGGCAGGAAAAGCAGGTGGAACACGATAATCCAAGTGCAGCATAAATGCAGAGAAAAGTCCAGTTGTCTTTTCATCATACATATATCTTTAGGCATCAGAAGCAGACATGAGATGTAGCCGGCACGACTGACCGGGTGGCGATCGACAAAAAGGCATATATAGGGATGCATGCATGCACCTGGAACTAATAATGCTAGCAGGGTTGTAATCCAAGTCTAATCGATCGACGAATTTTTGGGATGGGGCCCTGACGTGTGCGAAAGATTAATCATCGTCAGTAATCGCACATGGGCAGTGTGGTGCGCGCGTCGTGCGTGGAACCGGCGGGCCAGCGACAGACGGTGTGCGAGCGCGACAGGTGTTCCATGTCCAAAATAAGTGTCTCAAAGTTGTCCAAAAGTGAATGTATCTATACTTGTTTCATGTCCAAATACATCCACTTTTTGACAAATCTAAGACAATTATTTTGGGACGGAGGGGGTACTTGTTAATAACACGGACGAGACGTCCTTTCGTGGAGGCCCCTCCCTCATGGAGTTTTTACTTGTTAATAACACCGAAATGTATGTTTTTACTTGTTAATAACACCTGGCTTCGACACGTCTGTTTCTGCGACAAAGTTGGGGCCTTTTGCAGCCGGAAATCTCAAGTGAAGATTGTCTCGTTCGTGTGCTTTGGTGGAGGCCCCATCAATCATGGAGGCGCCGCACTCCTCGGTGATTTTATCGCCGAGCGACACGGCCGTGGTCGATAGGATGCCGTCAATCAACGTTGTCGGTGTAGCAGTGGGCTGGGGTTCGTCCCCACACGGGTATGTCTGTCGGCGCCATCACCACTGGTTCCGAACATGGGGTCAAACTTTGGCCATGGCTGACAACCTCCGTATGGCTAAGGACCACCGCACGGGCACGACGCGGTGGTGTTGGGCATCCTCTCATTCGTGCTCGACGGTCTTCTAGAGGCTCTGGTCTTTCTTCTCCTGCTTTTTCTTTGATGTCAAGTTCTATTTCAGCTGTCGTGGTACCTTCACGGATGTTTCGACCCTTTCCCTTCCTTAGTGGTGTGGCTGGCGAGGATGTATTATGTGTCTCGGTGTTGTGCAACGTCTGTTCGTGTACCCACGCTCTAGGGTGAGTCCGGCCGGACAACTTTTGCCCGCCCGGCCAGTGCTCCTCCTCTTTAGGAAAGGGTTTGGCGCTCTGCGTAGTGTAGCTTTCTCTAGTTTTAGTTTGACCTTGTTATGCTTTGTAAGAGGTTCTCGTCAACATGTTGTATCGTTCGGCCGCATAGTTTTATTAATTTAAAGCCAGTCTTTATAGCATTTTATCTAAAAAAAATTTAACGCGGGCGAAGCGGCTCTACCTATAAATGTGTAATTAGGTTTTACCTACATAACCGTATTAGACTTTACTGCAAAATAAGGTGTTCAATCTCTTTTGATTCAAAGGAAAAATAGCAGATTAACATTGCATTTGTAGGAAATGGAGCAGAGAGAAGCACATAGAAATTTTTCTCTGATCTCAAATTTAAATGAAAAGGGCGGAAATTTTATCTTCAGCCGAAGCTCCTTTTAGATTGCTATGCATAAAGAACAAGACCGATGTTTTCTGAGGTATAATAGCACCCTAACTATATAATTCTTTTGTTTTTGCTATTCCTTGTGAGCAGCCACTCAAGTACCATGTTTGCGCATGTACTCCTATCTTATACATGTATTTTTTTCTATTATTGTGCTTTTAGAACCGAGCGATGTGAAAAGAAGATGTATATTTTTTCGAAATTAAACAATGTAAAGTTTGACCTAAAGAAAAAAACTATCAACAACTATTTGACTTTGGTTTGCGAATAATACTATTTTGACGTCGCAAAGGTTGATATTTTTTTAAAAAAATACACTGTTTCACGTTTAACTAGATTTATAGCCGAAGCGGAGGAAATACTTTAAATATGCGAGCTACTACAACGCATTGGGAGAGAAGTGTAAGCAAGGCTAACAAAATTAACTATCTGACTGTTACCAGAAAGGTGAACACTGATTACTACTGTATTTTTATTCTTGAAGTGCTTCGGATGCAGTTTACTGTCACTACCTGTCCCCGCCCATTCTGAAAGACTCTGCTACAGTCTACACGACCATCTTGAATGGAAGCAAGCCACAACGTAGGATCAGGGTTCAAGGGGAGTAGTACCTCGGACAGGACACATGAGCTCCCTTTTCTGAAATGGAGTACAATGACACTGACAGATAATAATGCCGGCACCAATACGACCGCAGGGCGTTCCAGTTGCAGTGCATACGTAATTCAGTTTTGTTAATTTATCGCTGTGTCGTTTGATAGTTGGCCACCACGTCCACACGCATGTGAGATTATGACGTAAGCGCAGACCAAATCGTCCAAAATCTAATTGCTCACTGTTGACAATTCATCATACTCCGCCCTTGCCATTTCAAATTTCAAAGAAGCTCCCAGAGAATTCTTTATATAGTACTCCACGACACTGGTAGGCCATAGGTAAACGGGTACACTTGCTTTTTAAAAGCTGAGAGTAGATCAGTAGACTTCCTAAGCAACTCTACTGGATGGTTAAGATTTGATACAGTATTGAAGTGGCAAGCAGAGTATGAGATTCAGACGATACACTCACACAACTAGCGTGAAAATGAGCCGGCACCAATCATCCGTTTTGCAATCAGCCAGGGTGCCACTAGACACTAGTGCTGCACCACCCGGCAGCTCAGCTCAGCTCAGCTCAGCTGGATCTCGGCAACGTGAGAGCCACATGGTTGCACCAGCTCGGACGCCACGACCTTTCAACTCGGGATGGGAACTACACTAGGATGGAGTTTGGCATACGGTTAGGATTTCTGAAGTGGACTACACACCACTAGTGGTAGCTACTCACTCCGTTCCAATTTAATTGACTTGCTATCCATGACATGTGGATGTATCTATACATGTATAGATACATCCACATGTCATGAATAGCAAGTCAATTAAATTGGAACGGAGGGAGTAGATCATACAGATATTTCGAATTTCGAGTGAACTTCTTTTTCCGTGGAAGATTATTCTTTCCCGCAAAAACAAAAAAAAACAAAATCTTTCCCTTGGGGATTTTGCATACTTTCTGCAGTGTAAAACCGAGCACTCCGAAAGCGCTGAAAACATCTACCCCTCTCCTCAAGAAATACGAAAAGAATCTAAAACAGCAAAAGAAAAGTTGGTCCAGAAAGGAACACGTGGGAACGCATCAATCTGATTGTCTGATCGTGCCCTTCAAAGAGATACGAATCAGATTACCATCTTCTCCGTTTCGCTGCAAAGGCGTACTCCAACTCCTACTCGCAACTTTTCGCCATGACCGAAGGCCGTGCAAACATGGAACAGAACGAAAGGCTGCACACACAACGAACAAAGCCCAGCCCATTGACCCGGTCAGAGCAGAGCAGAGCCACGCACGGCACGGCAGCAAAGCTCCAGCAACGAACTACAGGACGACAGGATACAGCCATACAGATACAGTACAGCCACAAGGCGTAGCGGAATCTCTTCTCACCTCCCTGGCCACGGAATGGACAGGACCATGGAAGATTCAGAACGAGTCGTCGCCCTGAGATTTTTAAATGAGAGACTAGGTACATCTCTCTCGCAAATAATTGATCGATGCAGATGCGTCGCTGTCAGCTGGACGATGACACGAGCAGCGGAGATGCAAGATACCGGGGCCCTGCCAAAGAAGATTCTTTGGAGGTGGTAGTTGATGGCCCATTGGATCCAGCGATGATAAAGAAAGGAACGAGAGACCACCCAGTTAAGCAACTGTACGTCATGTTAATTAGACTTTTGTGGGCGAGCTCCAATCACTGAGCTCCCATCAACACTCATCACAAACATGGAGCTCTTATTTCTTTCTTTCTTACAGCGACATCTTTCCAAACTTGTGATGATATTACTCCCAATCATCACTTACACAACTAGAAACTAGCTTAGCATAACCACCCAATTCTCCTCCATCGGAACCACTTATTATTATTATTTCTCCCCACACCCCCAACGACCTGCGGAACCCCCATGGATTATCTTCTTCTCCGATCTGTTCATCTGCATCCACCCATCGCCAACCATCCATCCAAAATAACCAATATATCACCCACACACACAAAAGAACACCTAACGCTGATGCTCCTACCGCCATTGCCTCCTACTTCTAGCTAACATCTACCTAGCGCTAACAATAATAGTTGTAGTAAATATGCTTAGATAGTACTATAATAATCCGGTGCGAGAACCCAAGATGCAGAGCGCGATTTGCAGCTCAATACGTCCACTCCTGTGGCAGATTGACCTCACAGGCCACGGCGAGCGGCGGGGAATGCGCGGCGGTAGCATTGACATTGTGCTCCCGCTTCTGGCTCGCCTGTAGCGCGTTGCTCCGGCTCACCAGTGCGTCTGTGAGGATAGCAAGAATTCGAAATTTTAAATGGCCATTCATATGTTGGAAGTAATCAAACATTGATTATGTTAATTAACTGAAATGAATCGAATCAATTACCGTGATCAACAACAAACGCGCCGGGGTAGCAGGGTCGGGCGCCGAGGTCCTCGACATTAAGATTGAGAGCCTGCACGACGCGGGCCGGGAGAAGAACCGTGGAGCAGCCTGGAAGAGGACGGGCAGGTCCACAAGATTGTTAGCCAAAAATACTTTGCGGCCGCACAAAAGTAGGCAGGCAAAGGAGGTGCGAGCGGGAAAGAGGACGCACTGGGTTTCTTCTTGGGCTCGGCGGGGGCACCGGCCTGGCGCGGGATGAACACGCCGGTGCCGGTGCACTCGCGCTTGGCTCCGGGAGGGGTGAGGAACACGGCGCGCATGGCGGCGCCCGCCGACGCGGCGGCCTGGTGCTGCTGGGGCTTCTGCAGCGGCGGCCAGGCGGAGGGGTTGAGGCCGAGCGGGGAGATGTCGTTGGCGCCCCACGACATCGCCGCCGCCATGGCCAGCTGCTGCTCCCGCTGGTGCTTCATCACCTGCTGCTGCTTCAGGAGATGGAACTGGTACCCCGAAAATATTCAAAAAGTCAGAGAGCAATCCCCGGAGGAAGGAACGAGAGACAGGGCGGTGTATGCATGACAGATAAGAGGAACTCACACGAGCGACTTGAGCCTGGCGCTGGGCGAGCGAGTTGTACTGGTAAGGCGCGGCGGCCTTTGGGGCCGGCAGCAACGGCGCAGAAGGCTTCGCCGGCGGCGGCGGGGCCACCGTGTAGTGGTTGGGTTTGGGCACGGGGATATTGTTGGCGACGGGCAGGCGCCCGGCCGCCTCGTGCAGCAGGTCCCACGGGTCGGCCGGCTGCTTCTCGAGCGGCGACGAGGGCGGCGAGCTGACCTGCGACGCGCCGCCGTTGGGGCTGTCCTCCCCGAAGCCTGCAGGCCGCAGAGCGTGGACTGCGGAGACCCGGACATGACCTCCGCCTGGAGCAAGCGAGCAACAGAGAAGGAAACAATCAGGTGCGTCCAAACTCACACACACAAGAGGAAAGAAACAGAGCGAGAAGAACGCAGCGTAACCGAAATTTTTCAAAACCAACCTTGGGAACAATGGTACCGCCGTCGCAGTCGAGGCCGGCCATGCGGCGGGAGAGCCCGCCGAGCAGCAGCTCGTCCTCGTCGCTGCTGTCGCTCCTGGCCGCCGCCACGGCCGCCTTCTCGTCGGAGGAGAAGAAGTCGTCGTCGAGGAACTCGTCCGGGAGCCAGAAGGCGCTGTTGTCGAACTCCTCCGCCATTTGCGCCCGAGAAACAACAACTCCGCAGCGGCTGCGGCAGGCGTGGACGGAACGACCCCCTACCAGAATAATATAGGGCGGGCGGGGAGGGAGGGAGGGAGGAGGCCAGCAATTGGCGGTCGGGGAAGATATAATTATGGGCAACACGTACAGCCTGATTGATGGCGCTCGGCTCTCCTGCCGCTGCTAATGCGAAGTACTGGGGGGCAAAGCGCAAAGTATATATGTTATCCGCCGGACGGGTGGACGGAGAAAAGCGGCGGGGAGGGAGGAGGAATGTCAAGTAGGGCGAGTCGGTGTGGAGGTCAAAGGGATGGATGTGCGGGTGGTTTATAAAGCGAGGAAGGAGGGTGGGGTGGGGTGGGGTAGGGCAGAGGGGAACAACAAAAGTTACCACCGAGGATGGGATGGGATTAGCGGTGGTGGTGGCGCCGGCGTGTTTTTTTAATGGTAATATGATTCTTATCGATAAATAAAACACGAGATACAAAGTACGTATACACCGATCTTACAGATCTGTAAAGATAGGATAAACCTATGTGATAAACCAACACCTATCCATCTTCTTCGGCACCACCGTAGCAGCAACCAAGGAGAAAATAGACAGATCACCTCTTCACCCGAGCTCGACGCGGCTCCATCGCTGATCATCAGCTTTTCGGACCTCCAAAATAGTTTGCCATAGAACAAACCATTGCCGTTGAAAGGGCAACACGACCCCGGACACGCCATCGAACTCCAACACTGGCACCCCCTCACAACGACGCCGGAGTAGGGAACCAGAACCGTCAGCCTCCATCCACGAACCCACCACAAGGTGCACCATCTTCCAGCTGTCATCAGTGCAGACCACCGTCTGCACGTACTCCTGGACGAATCCTCTCTGCTCCACCATGGCACCGGAGACAACACCGCAGCAACGGGGACAGAGCAGGAGGAAAAACTCATCTGATGGAGTCGCCGCCGCCGCCTCGCCGACACCATCCATGAACCCGACCGTCACCGATCTGAAAGATCGGCAAGCACACAACGCCACCAACTCCGAGACGCCTCCATGAAAGACAACGCCGGTGTGGAAGAAGAGTTGAGACATATTTATTTGCCCGGGCGCCGCTCCCACCACCCCAACGACGCACCATGCCAAGAAACTCCTAACCCTAATTACCATGCAAAAAACGGGGTCCCCCTCCCTCCTGCCGCCGGAGCGGCAAGCGGAAGGAGAGGGGCCCAGCTTTTCCGCGATGGCCTACGGCGATGGCGGCGGCTAGGGTAGGAAAAAGTTTTCGCCTCGCGAGTCGCCGAGCGCTCACGAGCGAAACGAATCGTTCGATCCCTCCATTCTGTGTTCCTCGCATGGGTGCTGTTTTAACTTGGCAGGGTTAAGTATGGCAGGTCATCTAAATTAAGCACCTCCATTTGTTTTGGGGAATGTGTAAATTCTCACCCCGTTTTGGCTGGGCTTGAGGTGAGGCCCTGCCAGGCTGCCACGAAATTGCGTTTGTTTCCTCTTTCGTGATTGATCTTTTGGTGTGGAAATCGTACCTAAGTATTTAGTGTCGTTATTTAGGGTTTTTGGCATCACGTTCGTAATGTCAGTCATGCAATCGACACCCACCCACTACGTTCTGAAATCAGGCGTTCACACCAAACATTGATTGGAAACGCGATTTAGCCGATCACAGAAATGGTTCACGCGGAGAGGAGCGGACCCCGCTTGGGAACATGATTCGGGAAAGGCTTCGAGCCGAGGTATAGTACGTATTCACTCCTTTCCAAATTAATTGATTTTCATTTGTCCACATGTGGATGTATCTACAAATGGAAGTCAATTAATTTGGAACGGAGGGAGTACGTGCGGCCATGGAGAATTAAAACTGTTTGTCGTCGCGTTGTCGTTGGCGTAGGCGTAGGCGAGCAAGAAGGACGCAGAGCGTCACGAGAGTCGCGTCGGGACAAAGCAGTTCGTGGCGATTCACGTTGCTAGTAGTTCTCGTGACTCGTAAATTACTGGTCCCGTTGGATTCGTGAGGAGCAGCGTGTGTCCGTTCTTCGCGGAATCGGCCCGTAACGCGATACATACTCTCAGGTCCCGTCGGGAACGCTGTGTCCCGTAACGAGCGGCCCAAAGAAGTGGGTATTTGGTTGGGAGAGTGGCGTGGCTGTCGTGCTCCTGCAAGACGGACAGGAGATGATTGGAAAAACATTCGCCGGTGGCTCTGCGGCGGCTTCGGGGCCGCAGCCGCAGGGTCGGGGTACAACCGCTAACGCATAAACCGGTAGTACTAGTGGATAACTGTGTCCATAAATCGCTGTTCGTGAATGCATCTCATGACGTGCCACGGTACAGGTGAAAAAAAATACGTGGCCCGAGCGGACGTCACAGATCCATTTTTATACAGCCGGTCTGTCGTCCAGATCCACTGCCGTACCAGAGGAGGGGACTCCCTTTCTCGTCGGATCCCTTTGAATCGCCGCTGCCGGGCCGAGTGACGTGGCAGATTCCGCAACGACTGGCGCACCTCGCGCGCGGTGGGCGGGCACACGCACCGCACAAAAGAACGGCGCGCTTGTCGCGTTGATTGGGCCGACGATCCACGTCCTCGTGCGTGGCCCCACGATCCCCAGTCTGCCACGTTCTCTTCACCTCCTCTCTTTTTTTCGCTCCGAAATTACCTGACGGTGGCGCGCCTTTTTTGGCGGCGGGGAGACGGAAATGGCGTGAGGACGAGCGCGCCATGGTTTCCGGGTGAAAGAAACGTGGACGCGAGAGGCCGAGGACACCGGGCGGCGGCCCCATGATTTGTTTTCCAAGAATCGTGCGCCGGTTTAACCGGAGAGATCGACGGGGAAGGACGACGTGCGACGCCGACGGCGGACGTGCGTACTAGTAGTAGCCCAGGTTTGTCGCCGGTCTTAGCATTGTCCCAGGTTAATATTCAGATTAATCTATACTCTTAAGATATCAGAAGTACGATGTGTATACTTGCACGCACGTAGATTGACTTCATGTTTCTGCGCCAGCTTAACGTAAATTACTACAGTACTGCTAAAATTCCGAGAGAGCTCTGAAAGTCCCGTGTGCGTCGGCCATTGGATTCCTTTTCAGCTACGCGAGGAGGAGGGCACGTCTTTTCGACGACGGACATTGCCGGCCGTTGTTTCTGGTACGCCTCAAACGCAGTAGCACGCGCCGGTGCTCAACAAAGGGCCGACACACACAGCAAACACCATAATCTTTGAACGAAACACAAAGAATTACTCCATCTTAAACCAACTTAACAACATCTTAATCCAAGACACGAAGCAGAGCTGCTGGTGGATCGTGGCGTTTGTCTCCACTCATCCAGCACGCCGCATAACCCGTGCTTTGCTCTGTCGTGCCACTGCCAGCCAGCCTGCACGAAAGTTGGCGCACAACACAAACATGAAGACAACTTTACTACTACGTGCGTGCAAGTAGGCAACGCCGGAGGTGGTGACGACGGAGCGGGCCGACCACATGAAAATAAATCCATGTTTAATTTGGAGATCACGTCAACATGTTAAAGCTTTGACAACTACAGTAGTCTTATTAAAATATATCTATATTTCTCACCAGGTTTTCTTGCGGAAATACTTTGCTAGACCAGGTTCTTATTAGGCTATCATTGGTAAACGATAGAATATATTGAGACCATATTTATATTTTACTTTTTTTGATAAAAAGGGATATACCCCCAGCCTCATATAAAGAAACTTAAGAGTTTTACATCATCCAATTTTTCAGTGCAAACCAACAGGGAGAACGACTGTCGGAGCCAACCAGCCCAGGTCTAAAGCACAAAAATAAGAAACACCCTTATTACACCACAAAGACACTAAGCGAAGAGTCCACACGCAATCGTTTCGAACGAAAGCTATCCACTGCAAATTCTTCGACATGACATCGACCACCCTTTTGCTCAATTCAAGACCTCTATCGCCACGGTCTTCAGCCTCTCAGCTCCTTGCCGCAGTATTATTCGTCGTTTTTTTTTCCGTCTGCAATTCACTCCACAATTCAATCCAATGACAAATAAAGAAAATAATGTCTCAGGGATCCCGGGCATGATCTGATCAAAACATGCTCGATTCCGCGTCTTCCAGATAGTCCAGAAGATGGCAGCGAGACATACTTTGATCGCACCACGCTCCGGGCCATGAAAAGAAAGAATCCATTGTCCCAAGTCTGCAACAGTACTTGGAGGATCATGAACATCAAAACTGCATCGAAAAACACCCCATACAAATCTAGCAACCGGGCAGGTGAAGAACAAGTGGTCAATGCTCTCGTCTGTTGCACAAAACATGCACTGCCCACTACCTTCCCAGCCACGTTTCTTCAAATTGTCTTTGGTCAGAATTCTACCCCACATCACCAACCATAGAAAGGTTTTGATTTTAGCAGGTAGTTTCATTGACCACAAGTGTTTAAAGCTTTTAGCCGGCGGCTTGGTTTGTAGAGCATTATAATGGGTTTTAACAGTAAAACCTTTTTGCCCCAACCTCCAAGTCACCCTATCATCTCCATCCGCAAGCTCAACACTATTAATAATGTTAAACATCTCCTCTTTCTGCTGTGCCAAATCCCCCCAGAGACATCTTCAGAACACCAAACATTTTTCTCTCGATGCCACAACTTTATCAACTTTAACGTTATTGCTAAAGGTGAGGTTGTGTAACCGAGGAAACATCATCGCCATACTCTTCCCATTATACCACTTGTCATCCCAAAAGCTGGTTTTATTTCCAGAGACCAAGACCCTATCACAAAACGAGTAAAAAATATTTTTTACTTTCATTAGTCCTGACCAAAATTGAGAAACCCCTTCTTTCTCAGAGGCCTGTGACAGTGTTTCCTTCTGAAGATATTTTTTCTTCAGAATATCCTGCCACGCTCCATCTTCATTCTCCAATTTCCAAAGCCATTTACATAAAAGGCTTATGTTCATAATGTCTAGGTTCAGCACCCCTAGGCCACCCAAATCCTTGGGGGAGCAAACTGTCTCCCAATTCATCAAATGATACTTCCTAATTCCCTGGTCCTCTTGCCACAGAAGCCTACTTCTACATCCATCACATGTTTTCCTCACCCCAACCGGCTTTCTGTAGAAGGACAGCATGTAAAAGATAATAGATGTCAAACATGAGTTCAGGAGGATAGTCCTAGAACCAATGTCCAACCATTTCCCCTGCCAACACCCAGTTTTCCTCTGTATCTTAGTTTCTGCGGGCTTCCAATGTCTATTAGGAAGCCTATTCTTATCAACAGGAAGGCCCAAATAAGTCAGGGGCAAAACCCCTGACTTACAGGTAAAGATTTCCTCATATATCGCACTTTGCTCTATACAGTCCCCAAAACAAAAAACCTCACTTTTGAAGAAGTTTATTTTCAGGCCCGACATTTGTTCGAATAGACAGAGCAAGAATTTGAGATTTCTAGCATTTTCAAACCCTTCCTCTAGCAAAAAGATCGTATCATCGGCATATTGGAGAATGGCTACTCCATTCTCCCGCAAATGAGACGCTAAACCAGTTATAATTTTATTTTCCTGAGCACTCTTCACCATCACACTCAAAGAATCCACCGCCATATTAAACAGGATAGGACACATCGGATCCCCTTGTCTCACCCTTATAAGTATTAAAAAAATCTCCTAATTGATCATTCATCTTGATGTTAACTTTACCACTCGCCATAATACTAAAGATTAGGTCATTCCATTTATCCGACAAACCTTTTTTCACCATGGCATTGTAAAGGAAAGCCCAGTTTACATTGTCATACGCCTTCTCGAAATCTACTTTAAAAAGGACTCCGGACAGTTTTTTCCTTTTTACCTCATGCAACACCTCATGCAAAATGACCACACCCTTCATAAAAGCAGTTTGGGTCTTGTCAATAAGCTTATCACTAAACTCATTTATTCTGTTATTTAACCCTTTGGTTATAATTTTTAAACTCTCATTCATAAGGCAGATCGGTCTAAATTTTGTAATGACCATTGCATCATCACATTTCGGCAGCAAAGTAATCGTACCAAAATTTAAACGCCCCACATCCAGTTTTTTATTCATAAATCATCAAAAAGTTTTTTCAAAGGGTTCTTAATACAATCCCAGAAAAACTTGTAAAATTCAATGGGAAAACTGTCCGGTCCAGGGCTTTTGTTATGAGCCATGGAGAAGACGATTTCCTTGATCTCTTCCATAGTAAAATCCCTAGTCAGCACCTCATTTTCCTCAGCACCAAGCACATAAGGAAAGTGCATATTAGGTTTTACACAAGCCCGATCAGATTGTCCAAAGAGTTTTTTGTAAAACTCAGTGGCATGTTCTAGTAAATTTTGGTCTCCTTGAATTATCCTATCTTCTTCGAGTAATTGATTTTTTTTTATTCTTTTTCAATTACTAGGAGTTGTTTTAACCATAGTTTTTTTTCTGAGGTCAAGAAAAGCATTATTAGGTTAGATTGTTTATTTTCTCCGTAGGCACGTTAAGAAGACATATCATAGTCATTTCTTCTATTCTAATGCATTGAAAGTTGGGTACATAGTTCAACATGTTGCATCAATTTTTTTTAAGGAGGTTTATTGCTTAAAGGGTCTACAATCTTTGGACAGGATGTCTACTAAAAGGACGGTGTAAAATTAATCCACAACCACCTTCTTCTATCATGACTAGCATTCTTCCACGATTATGGGCGGCCTCATTAGCAAGCTACCAATATAAACAAAACTTAAGACTAATAAAGGCTCATTAAGCTCGTTGCTCTCCTCATATGTGCTAGCAATCTCAGACTTACCGCCGACAGGGTCTTCCATCAACTCAATCACTTCTTGAGCATCCTATTTCAATCTCATCAGATTTGTGTCCAACGCTAAACGGACTCCATCGCGTTTAGATTCGTAGCTGGTCAAGCTTCCCCATATGTGATTGAGCTCCCTCATACTTAATATTTTGTTGGAACCTTCTAAAATCATGAAAAGTTCACAAAATGAACTTATTTTAGTCCTCAGCATGCGCACAAATTTGGAAAAAATTAACATATCTAAGTGGCCTGATAAATATGGTTTCCTGCTACTATTTTTCAAAACGGATTCCATATTTAATTATAATAATGAGTATTTGAGTTTTTTTGGATTTTAAATATTTTGTTGATGTTACCCACTCAATCAATCTCTCTAAGTCTCTCATTTTTCTGGTTATGGTAGAAGCTTAGAAATATCTCTGGCACTAATGTCTCCATGCAAAAAACAAATCGGGGAAGTTCTTTCTCATGGAGTTTTTTCACGGGATATGAAGCAACAACAAACCCAGAATCATCAAAAGATGGGTGCAAACATTAAGATTGGGGATGCTCCCGACATCCCCCTCTATATGAACAACGTCACGGTTTGTAAACCTTTTGCCCTTCTTTTTTACTCCCTCCGTTTTTTAATATAAAATGTTTTAGGTGTTGCACAAGTTATCTAGATACATACTAAAGTGAGAGAACATACACACTAAAACATGTCTGCATACATTTGTGTACATGTGCATGTGGACAAATGCTAAACATCTTATATTAAAAACGGAGAGAGTAGCACCATGAAAATATTGTACAAGTTCAGTGTGTATGTATCATATTTTTTTATGTTATGTCGTGTCTCTAGATTTATTTTAATACCATCGTTATGAATGAGATGAATCAGATGATGATCAAGTAATAGAATAAAGAGAACAAAATGATATATGGCACGCTAAAAGAAAAAGGAAAGGGATAAATCGTTGCAGGGTGACTTATGATCACTTTCACGTTTTGTATTAAGTTTTTATTGTGGAATAGATAACATCCAGCTACTTTGTGTTTGCGCTCGGACGATCTCACCCAATCCCACCTGGTCCGGGGCCGCCGCCCCGACATAGCAACCAGTCGGGTCAACATGCATGTTATCTGCACATCATCAGGACGCCACCCAACCCGCACATTGGCCACGATCCTGCCCCATAGGACCATCGCCGTGTGGGAGCTTGAGGCCGCCGCCTCGACGTACCGCCACCGTCTGGGGCCGCCGCCCCGGGATCCACCTCCCTGGCCGCAAAAACTCACCCGCCAGCTGCCACAAACCAACCACACCGTGATGACCAAGTTCTCCAAGACGACGCCTCCAAGAAAGTCGCAACGCGTCCATAGCCGCCGCCCTCTTCGGAGAAGTTTAGGTTTTTACCTGAACTGAGTTGAGTATCGAATCAACAGAACATCGAATGTGCTAAGTTCTTCAGAAGAGCGCCACTTGGCGAACGCAGTAATTCATGCGGATACGGACATTCAATCTACTTGATCAGGCGTCACGCTAGTATTATACCGGCCGGCTACGCCTACCGTGTCCCGTCGCATGCGCAGACAGATGAACCGGCCACTGGGCAGGCCTCGAGCCGTGCCTGTAGCTAGGCTGACCGCAGACAGACCTGCGAACACAGCTAAGCGCTCCGCTGACATACGGCGAAGGCCGGCCGTTTACGGGAAACCGGGATGGTTGCGGTCGTGTCCTGGCCTCACCAGACAGAGCAACTATACAAGTGCACTAGGTAAGATGGCGCGTCGACACGCCGCGCCCGTGCGTTAAAATTCATAATATGTGAAAATGTTTGCATTAAAAAAATTGTTCGTATTTTAAAACTGCTGGAATTAAAAAAATACATTTATTAATTGTTTAGATTTGAAAAAAATGGTACATTTTGGAAGTTGTTTACATTTGAATTCTTTTCACGTTTGCAAAATGATTAGATCTGAAAGGCATTTGTAAATTTGAAATATGCATCATTCAATAGTTTTTTGGAAAATTGTTTAAATACCTTAAAACAATATCTTGCCGGATAAAGATCATTTTTTGTGTACAGTTGAAAAATACGGAAAACAAATTCCATTTTTAAATTTATATTAGCGAAATAAGTATTGTTAAACAATTTTTGTCAAGAAATCGTTGTAAAATCATCCCTTCAAGTTTTAATTTTACATGGATAGGGAGCAACTGTTCTTTAAGTTAAAGTAGCAACAAAAATTTGCGTGGGCACGGGAAAAAAAACAAAATATGAAATACAATTTAGGGAATATTTAAATTACATACTGGCATAAAAGGAAAATATAATTGTAAATGTAGTAGTAAGTGTAATCCTTAGGTGATGCTTTGAATTTCCTAAGTCAGTAAGTAAGTAGTAAATACATCGCAAAATGCGGAATTTGAACTGAATTGGATGAAAATTTTGATCAGCACCAAAAAGAAATGAGCGAGTAGTAGTACTTATTTCAAAAAATATGCCACATCGTTGGATTAAGATACAACAATAAACTTTAGATCATGAAGATCAATTTAAATGGAGTTGGATTGGCTAACAAATGTCATTTTCATAAGCTCTATAATTAATTTAGAAAGTTTATGTTAGTTCACGTAATTAAAATTGTGTGAAGTTGTTTAATCATGCATGGAAATGTGTTAGCTGTAAATATTTTTACTTTTCGTGCAAATTTTGGTATGATATTTGTTTTTTTAATCCAGATTAAATAAGTTTTGAATTTTACAATTTGCATCATTTTCTGCAATTTAAAATTGAAATTTGATCGTACGCCATAAATAGTAAGCATTTTTTTTGTGTACGTGGCATTCGAATTTTTTAAATATTCAGATTTAAAGGACATTTAAATTTCTAAAATATTTGAATTTGAATTTTAAATATATGTTATAAATAGCCAGACTTTTTTTTGTTGATTTTGATTTATTTTTTATAGTTTTTTGGTGGATATATTTAAAGTTATTGATTTTGTAGCATTTAGCACTGTTTGGTGGAATTCAAATTTGAAAATGGTGACATGTAAAAGTTGTGGAGATTTGAATTTTTTTTGAAGTCCGAAGAGAGTTTACGTTTAAAAATTGTTTAGATTTCGAAATCTAATCAAAATGGAGAGTCATTCAGATTTCAAATTGTTTTCACGTTTATAAAATGGATAGATTTGAAAGGCATTTAATTTTTTGGAGTATTCAAATGTATATGCCATGTACGTGGGGTAAAAGTCAAATTTGAAAATGTTCGCATTTGAAAATCGTGCAGTTTTTGAAATTATTGAAATGGAAAGAAAGTTTACCGTTAAAAATTATTCATATTTCGGAAGAAGTTTAGAAGAAGAAATAACGTGGTATGGAAAATTCAAATTTGAAAATGTTTGCATTTTAAAGTTGTTTAGATTTAGATATGTTGAAACTTGGAAAAAGTTTACATTCATAAATTGGTCAAATGTGAAAAGTTGTTGAAACTGGAAGATATTCATATTTGAATTGTAATTACGTTTATCAAATGTTTAGTTATGAAAGGCATTTAAATTGTTGAAAATGTTTGCATTTTAAAGTTGTTTGGATTTTAATGTATCATAATTTATTTATTTTTGTTAAAAAAAATAGGTTCGTAAATTGTTGAAATGTTGGCATTTAAATTTTTCGAATATTTGGAAATTAATGAAGTTGGTATAAAGTTTATGTTTTAAAAGATTGTTTCTATTTTGGGAGTTGTTCAAATTGGAAAATTATTTAGATTTCAATTATTTACATGTTTATATATGACGGCTAGGTTTGGAAGGTATTTTAATTTTGAAAATATTCAAATTTGTATGTCGAGTTTGTGTGGTAAGATTCAAATTTGAAAATATATACATTCAGAAATCGTTTAGGTTTGAAATTTATTGTTTAGGTTTGGAAATTATTGAAATGCAAAAAAGGTTTTGGTTTAAAATTGTTCAGTTTGGGAAGTTATTTAGATTTGGTTTTTTTTTACTTAAAAAATGGTGACATTTGAAAGTTATTTAAAATTTGAAAATATTTAAATTTGAATTTGTATCATATGCCATAAGTGGTGTTTTTTTTGTGATATTTTCTATATATTTTTCATTATTTATTTCTGAAATCTGTACAAATCAGTAGGGCCCACATGTAAGTAGTTTTTTTATTTCCTGGGAATTATTTCAAAAAGAAAAAAGAGACTGACAATTGGGGCCCACGCTGACGCCGCGATGACGTCAGCAATGGATAGGGCTCACTGGGCTCACTGCCGCGGCAGCGTGAAGCACGGCGAGGCCGCGCCGCCGCGTTCTGGGACGCGCCTGGGCTCGCATCCGACGCGCGCGGGCGAGGGGCGCCCGTAGGTGGCGGCGCCGCCCTTTTGGGTCGCCGGAGCAGCTGCGGCAGCGTTCGGACACGGCGGACGTTCGCGGGCGCGACGGCGTCGATTGCGGCGACCTCGAGGCGTCCCGACACGAGCTAGTGGGCGAGGAAGGAGATGCGACGACGATGGAGCCGCCCGTGGCCTTCGATTTGAGCGGCGTGGAGCATCGCGGCGGCGCGAGGGGTCTGCGGCGGCGGCGACATCCGGATCGCGCGAGAGAGAAAGAGAGGAAAGGGGAGATGTGCCGCGGTTTTACACGAAAATCCTATTGGTTCTAAAATTTACGTTTCAGTCCTTTGCGGGGGCTTTTGTGTAAAAGTACTGCGCCAAATTTCGTGCGAAAGGTTCACCGGGTGGGAACCGGTTGCACCGGCGGTGACCGGGTGACGTGTCAACTTCTTATTGGCGCGAACGCGCGGGCACTGTTCCCAGGAACAGTCCAAGCGCTGGGGTCGACGTGGTGCTATCCTGGCCGTCTGTTCCGTCGATCGGACAGCGAGGGGAAATAGGGCGACGTGGCCCGTCGGAGACACTGAGGACATGTCCTCCCTTTATATATAAGGTTATAGGTGTATTAGTGCATCTGAAAATAAATTTTGTGGTTCTAGTGCATGTCAATTTTTGAATCGTGGAGGCCCGGTCGAATCAGTAGGATCGATCGGCCCTGGATGCAAAGTCGCATCAGCGTCAACGAGCCTTCCCGATGAGAGCCACACCGAACGAACTGTTTGGACATCGCTTGACACAAAATAGATATGGGTACGCACGTCATGAAACAGTACTCCCTGGTGGCGAGTGGCGACTAGGAATGGAGGACGCTGGCCGGCCGTACAGGAGAGGACATGTAGGGCTCTTTAAAAATATATGAATATGAAAAACACAGAAATTTCACAGGGTTGTAAGTGCAAAACAAAGGATGGTAAAACACTAAAAAAATAGAGGAATAGTCGTTTGGATGAAACGCATGAAAAAAACTGGAAAATGTCTCGATTCTACCCACTTGAGTCTACAGAGGAGGTTTGAGTGATTGTTTAAATCATGGGAAACAATAGCGCGGTATAGCGCCCCTAATAACACGCTATAGCGTTTTGAGAATTGTCTCGCTAAATAAATCATGTATAATGTCTCGCTAATAGCACGCTAATAGCGTATTTTAAGGCCGACACTATTTTGCTATAACACGCTATTTTTTCCTTGGTTTAAATTCCTTTGGAACTGAGGCATAGGAATTCAATCCATATGATTTTGGTAGCATACTTTTTTTTAGCATACTTTTTCTAGAACTGACTTTTTTTAGCATACTTTTTTTTAGGAACTGATGGAATATTTTTTTTTAGGAACTGATGGAATCCCTTTGGCTTCTTCCGTTATCTACCCTACCCCTCTTCTTACATTTGCTTTTGTTGCGAAAACCGCCGAAATGGAAGTGCATACCAAATCCACCTAATAGCTCCATGTTTTCTCAGTACGGGCGATCAACCAAGCTATGTGAAGTGCGATTCAAGTCTTAATTTAGTCTAAACATCCACTCGTTATGCATAATATTGTATTAGGAACACCGAACATCGGGACACCAGCTCCCTTCAGAGCGGTTGCACCTGCAGAGACCACACGTCCGTCCGTCGTGCACATCACTCTCCATAATCTGGTGACGAACGAAAATGCATCTTTGTCCTGCCCATCAGCTTACGAAAACCACGCACTAACGCCGACTTGTCCCACAATCACCCGCTAACTCACTAAAATCAAGAGCGCGACATGGTAACTAATCCAACGCTCGCTCGTCGTACATCAAATCATTGGACCGTTTAATTCAGGCACTTCTCTAGGCTGATGTGTTTCGAGAATCCAGGGCGAGATAGAGATACTCGACCCAACAATCTTAACTGCGGGGAGGAATCATTCAAGTAAGAACAGGAAGAGCTAAATCATGCGGCAACCTACCCGGCGACTACCCGGCGACGACGAGCTCGACTGATTGGGGAGTAGAGTTTTCTCTTTTTCCCGACAGCGACGCCGGTGACTAGCGGTGCACATTAATGATTTAGTATCTTCAGTTGGAACAGCTCGCCCGATCCAGGAGCTGCGACGTTGACCCACCTAGCATGGGCCGCCATGGAAACCACACGATGATGTTTAGGTACTACCGAGTGAGTCGACCGCCTTTAACTGGTCGGAGACGGATGCTATGGCTCGCAGCTCGTCTCTCCTACCACACTCGACGCTTTCTTGTACTCCCTCCATTTCAAATTAATTGATTTAACTTTGTCCAAATATGGATGTATCTATATTTATTTAGTGTCTAAATACATCCATGTTTACATAAATGTGTGTCAACTAATTTGAAACGGAGCGAGTAGAAAATTTGTGCATGTATCTCGTTAATTTACTTACCTCGCCTAAAATTAATGTTTTTGCCTGATTTGCCTTATTTTTTTGCAGGTGATTGGTGAAGCCTAGCTTCCACGAGTGCACAAGAAAAGCGTCGACCATTTTCGAAGTTGTAGGATTCTGCGCCTTCTAGGCTTCTGCGTGCAATATGATCTTCATCGCGGTGTGTGAGCTGAAGAAAGCTCACCGATGTCTGCTGCTCGCGAGCAGCTGCGGATCTGACGTTAGCAGTGAAAGGCATGTATAGAAACTAAGAGACTGAAAAAAAAAATAGTACCGAGCCGCTGTGGGTTTTCGGCCGGGGCCAACATGGTGTCGCGCGCTTGAGTAGCTGGGCTACATAGCCTGGGCGGCCGAGCGCAGGCCCATCTCAATCGTGTGAGCCCCGGGTAAATTTCCAGGCCCAGTGCACCCAGCATGTTGTTAAAAAAAGGTCGATCTCCTTCCTCCTCGCCGCGCGCAACTCTCCTGCCAAGTGGCAAGTGCCCCGACGCACGTACGTGCTGAACCCCGCCCGCGCCGCGCATCTCTCGTCTCGCGCCAAGCCCGGCACCACCACAAGACCAAGTTGCGATCAGCCGATCAGGAGCGCGCACCGGAGGAGGGGGGCAGAGAGAGAGAGAGAGAGAGAGAGAGAGAGATCGACCCAACCAGACGAGGAACCAAGATCGGCTGGACGTGGGAGGCGATGGGCGAGCGCAAGATCGGCGTGGCGATGGACTTCTCTGCGAGCAGCAAGAAGGCGCTGGCGTGGGCGGCCGACAACCTGCTCCGCAAGGGCGACACCCTCGTCCTCCTCCACATCCAGCACCGCGGCCGCGACGAGGCCAAGCACGTCCTCTGGTCTCACTCCGGCTCCCGTAAGATCACAGACACCCGCACATTCTAATTTCCCCCGTACTGCACTAGCGTCATTGTGTATCCACTGAAGATCGATCGATCGCAGCGCTGATCCCGCTGGAGGAGCTCAAGGACACGGCGATACGGCAGCGCTACGACATACCCGCCGATGCCGAGGTGTTCGACATGCTCGCCAAGGTGGCCCGGGAGAAGGATGTGCGGTAGCTCTCCTGTTCTCTGTGATTTCTATGTGTTCTTCTTTTGCATCTCCGTGCTGATCTGATGTTGTGTTTCTTACGTGCTCCATCATCCATCAGTTGTCCGTTGTGCTGAAGCTGTACTGGGGCGATCCGAGGGAGAAGGTGTGCGATGCGGTGGGAGAGCTCAGCCTCGAATCGCTCGTCTGGGAAGGTCTCGGCCAGATCCAGAGGTTCCGTTTTGGAAACTTTCTGTTTCGTTTTTTCTGTCCATTTACAAATGCCATTCATCAGATAGCCATCCATTTGCTTTGTGGAAACACGAGAAAACTTAAATATCAGGACATGCATCCATGTTCGTAATTTCAAATCGAGCACAAGCAGGAAACATGTAGACATCGGTCGTAGTACCTTGCATGATTCCTTCTTATTGGCAAGGTCGGGATACCCTCGGAAAAAAAAAACCCAGCGTCTCGCGTCGCCCCCCGCGCGGGCGACGGCGAGCGCCGCCGGGCAAAGCCCGCGCGGTGCCGGCGGCGGCGGGATCTTCTCTTTCTCCTCTCGCGGCGGCCAGGGCGTGGGCTATGGCGGTCGTGGCAGGCGACGTTCTCTGCGAGGGGAGCGCCGACGCGGCCCTCGGGCGGCGTGGTGGCCTCGCGGTGTAGAGGCGCGTCCGGGCGCGGCGCTGTCCCTTGGCAGCGGAGGCGGCTTCGGACGGCGCACATCCTCGGGCTGGTGGTCGGCCGGCGGCGATCCACGGTGGCGGGGCTCGATGGGGTGGTGCTGGTGGAGGTGGCGTGGATCTTGTAGGAGGACGGCGGCGGCGGCCATGGCGCTGCAGTGCGACGGCGGGACCTAGCGGGCCTGATCTGGGCCTAGATCTGGGCCTGATCCGGGCATGATCTGGGCATGTCGGGACCTGCTGTTGCGTCCGGACGGCGACCGTCTTCGGCGGTGGAGGGTGGCTGCCCCTCCGATTGGCTGCGGTGTGACCGGAGGCCTGATCTGGGCAGGTGGCCTAGATTGTGTTGTCGATGGTTGCGGGGTGTGAGCCCGGAGGGCTGCATCTTTGTTGTCCAACTGCTACCCAGAGGGCTTGGATCTGTCGCCGTCCTCCCTCACCCGATTCGCCGGTCTCGCGGTGATCTTTAAGTCGTGACACAAGCTTGAGGTCGTGGATGCCGGGGAGGCGGCCCCGGAAGGAGAGGCTGCATGGGTGTCGTCGGCGGCAGCATCGCAGCGGTGGTGGTCGTCCCTTTGGCCATGTGGGTGGCAAGGGGTTGGCAGCGGGAGGTCCTGGTGTCAATGCTTCGGCGGCGGGTCCCTGGTCATGCACTGGAAGCCTAGTGTTGTTCTCCTCTGACACGCGCAAGGATCCGAGCAAACGCTTTGCGCTTTGGTGCCGGCAACGGTGATGCTTGCGGGTGTCGTTATCCTCTTGGGGGCGTTGCTGTGGATCCTCGTCGTGACCGGGTTCGGGTGAAAACCCTAGTGCGCTTTGCGGACTCGAGGACGGTGACGCATCACGTCATTACCCCCTTGGGGGCGTCGTTGTGGAGTCTAGGGTGCAACACAGGGGGTGAAGCTTCTTCGTCTTCGGCGTGTCCGGTAGTTTAGGTCGCTTCTCTCGTGGCTTTTCCTATTTTCTTGTCTGACTTCGAGTTGGTGGTTTACCTCCATCTCGTTTGTTGGTCTTTTGGTTGACCTGCTTGTTTGGGACTCCCCACCACTTTGTATCGGTTTGGCCGGTTATGGCTTTATTTATAAAGTGGGGCTACGGCCTGTTTCATCATGATTCTTTCTTACACTGACACTCATTGTTTGCCTGCAGGATTCTGCTCGGAAGTGTGACCAACTACGTCTTGTCGAATGCATCTTGCCCCGTGACTGTCGCCAAGGCAAAATAGTCATTGGTATTCCAGCAATACGGTTTCCTTTCGCAGGAATAGGAATATTCGATCGGAGTAAAATATGTGACGCAATTGCATTTTCTATGCCTTTTCTGTTACCGAATATTCGCATTGTAGTTTCATTCGTTGTTTGCAGACTCGAATACAAACTGAGCTATCATTTCTTACAAATAGGAGTAGGGGCCTCTTTGCTTCAAATGCCTTTTCACATCAATTTTAGATGGTTATGGACTTGTAGACCGGCCCTTCGTTTTTTTTGTTGCTCCGTCTCTTCATTACATAGAAAACGAATTTGACAATTTTGTGCCGGAAGCTGGTGTGCGCGCATATAATTGGAAATTCCTCTCAGCATTCCGTCTCCATCTAGTTCCCGCATAAATATATCTGACGTGGCTAGTAATTATGAGAAGAGATAGGGTTATGTTAACATAAGATATAACTACTCGAGGGGATAAATTCAATAGACATGAAATATATGTGTATTTTAAAATTTAGTGTTCGTTAGCAGGGTATCGATACAGATAAGGTGAAGTGAATGGCCTATGAAAAACAGATGATGTGGATGATTTCAATGAAAATGCTATGCTGCCGCGACATAATATTTTTAGAAACTTTTGGGACGGTTACATGTGGAAGGGCACATAATTCCGAATAACAGCTATGTGATTCTCATCATAAAAAATAATTGGCAACAAGTGGCGAAACTAATTACGATGATCCACTTTCACATGATTTAATTATGTAATTACATAGCGGGATGATGCGATCTTATGAATGGAACGACAAAAAAGGATGATGTGGAAAATTTGATGGCTAAAGGAAAAGATGAATTGCATGTTTGCATGTAGAGATAGACTATAAGTAACAAACAAGTTTGGTAATAAATTAACGTTTCTAACTACCTCTTAAATGCACATTGTTAGAGATAATGGAAAAGATAAAACAAGTTAACATACTTTGCATGAGAAAAGCTATTTTTCGACGAATGGAATTGACGTGGGGTTACCACGGCACTCCCTGTCGCTGATGGTATTAGGGATTCGAAGTAGGGGGGACGTGTTTATCTCGTCAAAAGAACAAATCACCATTGTTTTCATTAAGCCACTTCCACCACTACAATTTAATATTGTAAATGCAATCCCAATCCGTCAGAGCTAGGGTGATCGAATTATTGTCATGTATTTGACGTGGTTAAATAGAGTGTGGCAGTTAGTTCTTTAGCAGTCGTATCTAACTTAACTTGTAATATGTATCTATATTTTGATTATATACTGGAATGCATATCGGCCCTTTGTGCGATGTGCAAGCTTTATCAAACTCTACCAAACTTTTGTTTCCCTTTAGCTTAGAGTGAACAACCCTGAACTATTGTACTAAACGTTTTTACTTTTTTGTATCTTATTCCATAACTAAATTGTAACTAATAATTTAATTTTCTAAAGCTTTGTCATGCAATCGTGTCTAGTGCCTTTTCTATTAGCATTCACAACATACATGTGTTAGTAAACATTAAAAATTATAATTTTCTTGTTATGCAATTATAAAATATATTCAATACTGATTTTCAATATTAGTCAGAAACAATAACGTGAACGCTATTAGTTTTTCTTAACTAAAATTCCATTTTAGTCTAAGCTAAGTGAAGAAGGAAAATCACGTTAATCCACATATTAGGGCGGCATTGATATGCATTATAGTGTTTTATGTTTTTCACTAGTTTAAATATCCTTAAATATCTGGGCATGTGGTTTATGTATGAACTAGTCTAACTGATATAATCATAGGGCTAGTAGGATATATAGAATTTCTAGTGCGTATAAGGTGTCGACCAGTGGTCAGCTCTAGAATTCCTGGCGGGTCTATGGAACTTATTTTCTCTTGTTTCATCTTCACATACGTGAGCTCTCCGATTATCTTGCAATCTAGTAAAACGTTCGGTTTTATACTTTTGTTCCTTTTGGATGTATCAGAAAAGTATGCATCGATACAAGTGTTAACAGGAAAACACTTAAACATCAGGACATGCATGCATGTTTTGTAAGTGGAGAACTGAAATTGCGCACGAGCGTCGTGATTAGTTAGGACATGCAACATGAATAAAATACTCGGGGGCATCTTGCAGCTGTTTGGAGAGATCCCCTTCGATGCTCCTTGTATTTTGGAGAACCGCCACCGTGTCTCGAATGTCACAACCTTGTTGTCCTCTCACTCGATGGCATGCCTTGCGGCGCTGATAGTGTATCGCCATCCGGTAGGGATTTCTTACTCCGGGCTCCAGTGAACCCACTAGTTAAAAAATAAAAAAAAATCATATTTATAAGTGTTCGGTAGTGTAGCGCCACGTCAGGAGACGCTACCTCCTTTGATAGCGCTGGGCCAGGGCGCTACCCTGCTGCAGCATCCTGGTGAGGTCCGTGCTGGCTATGCGGAGGGGGTGCGGATTCGCTGACTTTGATCCCCTGACTTTGCCCTGACTTTGAGTCACTTACATGTGGGACCCACCATGTGTGGGGCCCACACGTAAGTGACCCAAAGTCAGCGGGAGCAAAGTCAGCGAATCTCAACGGATGCGGAGGACACAGGTGCGTATCCTAAGATTCTTTTATCTCATCGTGTTGAGGACACTTTGTTGCTATTGTCAGTCTTGACCTCTGCCCAGTCTACCGCTGAGGGCGAGGCCATCGCCGCGGTGGTGGCTCCGGAGCTACAACTCATGCTATTTTCGTGTAGGAGTTTTGCGACTTGCTCAACAGCTTGGAAGCTCCTAGTTCTGGATCTGAAAGGGCGATTCCTTGCTTCTTAAGGGGACGGAAATTAAGGGAAAAAGTAACAAGGTGGATAGTTTCCCTCGGCCGACATCGGAAAGGGAATCAGTTTGGTACAAAGACAAAAAGAGTAGCGCCACAAGAATGGCGTCGACAGGTGCTTGATGGATATTCTTTGGATCCTCGACTCGTCCTCTCGGTTTTGAGTTTGGGTTGTTTTGTGGCTTCAGGGTTACACACTGAGCGTTTGTTGAGGTGTTCTGAGTTTTGTGTTGCTAAAGTATTGGCGGTTGAGGTTATACTGTGTTGGGAGAGTTTGTTGGGCTAGTCGGCATGTGTTTTTCATTTTTTCCCCAAGAGTGACAGTCCCATCCGCGTATGTTTTTCTTTCTTTGTGAATAGTTTGCTTTGCCTTATTTGTACGGTTTTCGCCCGATTTGCCATAAATTAATTGAGCAATCTCTCGTTATTAATAAATAGATTGAGACAAAACTTTTACCCCAGTATAAATAAACAAATAAATAATACTTGGGGCTGACTAATTCCTTATCTCGACAGTTCCATTTTTTCTTTAGGATTCCTGGCAGTGTGACGAACTACCGGTTGTCCAATGCATCTAGCCCTATGGACTGTCGTTGTCGTGGTGGTGTCACGGCAGATGCCATGGGTATGGCTTAAGTGTGGGCTCGCTTGGGCGTTGGGGGAACCGGGGAGGGTTTGCGTGCCTACGAAGCACGCATGAAGACCAAACAAGAAGAAAAAGAACAAAGCAAACCAAGAACAGCGAAGAACACCACGATGTACCCTGCTTCGGGGCCCTCTTGTGGAGGTAACACCCCTACTGCAGCTCTAGCCTACTCTCTTATATCTCAAGTGTTTACAAGTACAAAGCGCTCCTTGAGCTGTATGATGAACAATGGAGAGAGCTCCAGGTAGAAGATGAAGCTTGGGGGGGAAATGATGCTCACAATGGTCGATCCCTCCACAGGAGGAGGTGGTGTTGCCTATATACAGTAACCGAATTACCCTTTTGCCCCTGGCCGCAGAGGACAATGGCATGGACAAGGAGAACAGGACAAACACTGGCCACTGTCACTCAGCCCAGCTCACCCTCTGTTCACCACAGGCTTATCTTTCCTCTTTGAGCTTAAGGCAGTGTAGACCACAGTAGCCTAGCCACTGCCCCTTTCCCGAATAGGCCGAGTCAGCGCCTAGGGGCTTGTGACCCGGAAAACCTGTGGCAGCACCTTGCTGTCTTCTGAGCCCCGGTCAGCAACCTTACAGTGCCCGTGACTTTTACTGACATTACTTGGCCCTGTGCATCATCCGAGTTGCCCTACCCGGGTCCTTCCTGACCGATCCGGATAACTTAGCCGGCTCTTCTTTCCTGGATCCGGTTAAACCTCACCGGATCCCCTTTGGTCTTTTCTTTCACTGGCTTGAAGTAGGACTGACCGAATCGCCTTGAGATCCGGCCCAAGTGACCCGGCTAACTTAGCCGGCTCTTCTTTCCTTGATCCGGTTAGACCTTAACTGTTCATAACACATCATCTTTGCCCTACCCGGGGGCAGCCCCCCGACAGTAGTCCCCGAAGCTGGTATGGTCCTACAGCCTCGGCTGAAGGGCCGTTCCAGATTCAAAACCAACATCACTAACCGGATCACTTCTAGCTGTCACCGAATTTTCCGGGACATTTGGCAGGAAAAGCCTGTGCAAAGCCGTATAACCCGGGTTGTCAGCTCGTTATCCGGATCCACCGGGTACTTGAGTGTGTTTGACCAGAAGACCACGTCTCCTCGTTTTCTCCGTTGACCGGCACATAGGATCCGCTCCACCGCTTCCAATTCTGCGGCGTGGCCACGTGTGCTTGAAATACACGGCCACAGCAAGCTGCCACAGAGTTCCGCGACGCAAGGGATCTAATCGTGCTCCGGTAACCGCGCGGTAGTGGGGGGCAGTTATCGCTGGAGGCTATAAAGAGGGCGCGGTGGTTTTTCCCCTTCTTCTTCCTCTCAACTCCCACTAACCCGCTCCATCGACGCCGCCGCAACCTCGCCATTCAAGGTTGCCGTGCCAGGGACGCACAGCGTACCAGAGCCCCATCGGAGCCGCGCCTCGCGCCCATCTCCGACGTTTCTCCGTCGAACTCCTCCTTCGAGCGACTCGCACTGTAAGTTCTTCCTCCTCTCGCCATAGCCACCGTGGCGAGTTCATACTCTCGGAATACACACACCTGTTCTTGGTAGATTGATGCGTATCTAAGCCCGTGTTCCTGCCGTAGCACACTCCGCAAATTTTCTGTCCAAGTTCCGCAATAGACTGGCCTAGATACACTTGTCCCCGTTGGAGCAGTTCAACCATGTTTTTACCCGTGATTTTCTTTCTTTTTTACCACCGCTGTAGATCTTCCCAACCCTAGAAACTTGCGGAAAGATGTTTGCGACTTCCAACCGCTTCACCTTCTCCACCGGACCCGGTTAACCCTACCCGGGATAGGATTAGCTGAGTCACCATAGATCTGATTCGGCTTTAATGTCATCCGATTCTTCTTTGGTCCCATGGATTCCGAATTTCCTGACCCGGTTATCCGCCTTTTTGCTGCAGGACTAATTCGGTTATGGCCAAACTTCCCCCTGGCAGATGGGAAGGATCTGATGTTACCAAAAACGATCTGGAATGGCTACGAGCCACCCGGCGTATACCGCCCCAAGCCATTTGCCGCCGACCCGGAAAAGAACTCGCACCGGCGCCCGAACCTGGTGAACGCGTGGTATTCATAGCGCATTTCGAGCGCGGGCTCGGGTTACCTGCCAGTGACTTCTTCCGGGCCTTTCTGGACTTCTTCGGACTGCAGCTTCACCACCTCCCGGCGAACGCCTTTGTCTCTTTATCAGCTTTCTCTTCCTTCTGCGAAGGCTATCTCGGTCTCTGGCCTAGTGTGGATATATGGGCAAAGTACTTCCACCTTCGCAAGCACACCATTCCAGGTACTAAGCCGAAACAGCTGACCGCTTGCGGTTCGGTTAGCATCACGCCAAGGCAGGGATCCGCCTTTCCCCGAGTCACCGGCCTAGACACGGTGAAGAAATGGCAAAGGACCTGGTTTTACATAAAGAGCGCTGAGGGCCATGACGCTCTTAACCTGCCCGAATTCAGGATGGAGCCGCCCGCAGCCGAACTGAACTTCGGTTACAATCCGGCTGAAACAATTGCTGAACTTCAGACAGTGCATACCACTCTGGAGGATTTTTTGAAGAAGGGTATGGTGTCTGACGACCTCGTCCGGACCTTCATCTCTCGCCGAGTCAGCCCTCTTCAAAGGCGTGACCACAAGATATGCCACACGCGTGGCGCACTAGATCCTACCCGGATCAGCAAACACGAGCTTGACAAAGCTTCCGTCTTCAGACGGGTAAACGCCATTGCTGCCAATGAGATGTCGGATAAATGGCGGTGGGGTGTAAAGCCATTCTACCGGGAAAAACTTCCTCCACAGGTTAGCTCACCACTCTCCGAATCCACTCTTACTTCATCCGAATAATCCTGGCCTGATCCGGATTCGCATTGTCTTTTTTGTAGCTGTTTGACCGTCAACTTATTGAAGACGGAGATCTTTCCACCAAGGCATGGACACCGGATCTCAGCCCGCCGCGCGAGGGCGAAGAGGATCCGGATTCGGATGACTACTTGCCAATTCCGCGTGCCAAGCCAGTCCGCAAGGGTAAGCAATCAGACATTCACCACCTTTCCGACGAGGAAGATGAAGATTGCTGCATCTTAGAACCCATCGACGCTATTCCGATTTCATGGAAACCACCTCCTTGTGTTCCAGCCAAACAAGATACTGGAGAGGCCTCTCGGAAACGCGCTGAGGCGCCCGAAACAGATGCCCCACAGACAAAAAGAAGGAAGAAGTCCGGCGACAAGCCAAATCGCGTCAAACCGATGCCCACCACCAAGGGGTAACATTGAGCGAACTTTATTTGCTTTCTTCCTCTATCAACCGAGTCATATCTATCCGAGTTAACCGTTTGCTTTACTTTATGCAGTGATGTCCTCATCACCGCGCAGACTCATTCATCCATCTCTTCTCCTATCCCTCCACTGGATACGGCCATGGAAACCCAATTTCCTGACCGAACTGCCACCTCACCAACGCGTGTCACCACTACCAATATTCCCCAGCCGACTCCCATCTCAGAGCCGGTTATCGACTTGGAGAGTGAGGAAACCTCGGCTCCAATCCGAGATTCAAGTTGGCCACGTCCTCTCAAGGAGCTGGAGAAGGAAAAGGCCAAGACATCGGCTACGTCCTCGCCTAAGCCTGATTCCCGCCCTGCTCCTGCAGCTCAAACTGCACTGAACCAAGAGCAGCAGAAGAAAAAGAAGCAGAAACAGCAACAGCAACAGCAAGTTTCCGAGAAGCAGCATAAGGAGCCACATCCGAAGCAGACTTCTGGTGCGTCACCGCAACCCAAGCCGACTCAAGTTGTCTTTGGCGCAACTTCCTCCACTCCGGATAAGCAAGTGATTGCTGTCAAGCAAACCACCGCTACCTCCTCTGCCATTCAATCCGGCCAAGCCAAGCCTAAGCTCAGTACTGCCAATGACTTTATTGAGGCCTGGAACGCCGTGGACCTTGCACCAGGCTTTTCCGCTGCAACACCGCACCCTGCTGGTCCTAGCCGAATGATGCAATCTCTTCATTCAGTGAAGGTTGCGTTTACTGCATCGCACCAAGTTTTCGAGGTAAGTTTGCCGAATCTTGCTTTTAGTTCGTCATGATCAAATAGTATACACCCAGTCCCCGAGATTCGGGTCGAACGACTGATACTCCTCCGAGTAAGAAAGTCATTCGGCTTGAATCTTTTAAAAAATTTGATCATGATCTTTTTCTTAACTGAAAAAACTGAGACCCCCAGTCCCCGGGTTTCTTTTTAACCGATTCGGTCAGTCTCGACCAATCTCCGAGATTTGTTTTGGCTCCACCTTGTCTCGGGTATCAGTCCCCGAGTCTCTTTTGACGCTATCTACTTTCTTTCAGGAAAGCACGGGCGCTCGCAGCGACCTCTTTAAGCAGCTTGCCAACCAGTACCACAAGCTCCAAAAATCATTTGATGCCTTGGTCCTCAAGATGAATAACAAAGAGGAAGAGCAGAAGCGTGCTTTATCCGAGGAAAAATCAGAAGTGACTCGGCTCCAGCGAGAGCTTGACCGAGTTGAAAAAGTGAAGAACAAGGTTAAAGGAGAGCGGGATACGCTGAAGCGTGAAAAAGATACTATCCAGAAGGAGCGGGATACTTTCAAAGCCGGACTTGAGAAGCGGGCCAAACTGGACCAGCAAATTCAAACGACCATAGCCGAATCTGAAGCCGAAGTCAAAGCGGCTAAAGAAGAACTTAGTGCTCACAAAGCGGCCAGTGCGAAATGGCTTGCTGCACTTGCTAGCCTTAATGATGACATGGATCGTAAGTTCACCGAATCCCTTTTTTCTTTCTGCCCTTAACCGATACATATGCTTGTGTTCCTTCTTGCTGAACTCAGTATTAGCTTATTTGTTTGTAGGAGAGTTTACCAGCATCCGGCTTCAAGCCGCCAGGGCTGTGAGAGACGCCCGAGCTGAGAGAGCTAAATTAACCGAGGCTCCATTACCAGAGACATGGGACATCGAAGATCATATCACAGCACTCAAGGCTCGGATTGCTCCTTTGAAGGATTCCCATATTGGTCTGCTCAATGCAAGTCTCAAGGCTCACCGGATCTTATTTCCTGAAGCGCGGCAAGTTGTGCCTGTGGAGGAGCTGATCAGAGACCTGGACCAAGCCATGACCCGGCTACAGAAGTGGAGGTCTTCGTCCGCCCGCGCTGGTGCTGATGCAGCTTTGTTATTCATCATGTCTTGGTATGAGCTGATTGATCTTGCCAAAGTGCGCTCCTTTCGCGAGGGTTCTTCATGGGCTTCAGATCCCAATCGGATCAAGATCCGTGAAGAAGCCGCCAACTTTATGGCCGAATTTGCACGCACCAAGCATCTTGATCTGGAGGCTCCAGTCTACTCGGATGGAGAAGACACTGAAGAAGAGGAATCGGACGATGCCTCCGCTGAAGAATACGCCGATTCTGAGGGCGGGTCTGATGAAGAAGAAGAATCCAGCAAGGTACCAGCCTCCGACTCGGCCAAGCTCACCGAACAAACTCCAACCGAGTCTCGTGTGATTCCAGCCACTAACTTGACTGTGATCACTAAACAGGCTTCACCTGATCCGGATATTCCCGAATCCGCCCATCCTTCAAGCTCTCCAGTCAAGATTACTTCCGAAGTGCCACCATCTTCTGAGTCTGCTCCAGCAACAGAACCTCCCGTAACCGCGTCCACTTCAACCGAAGCACCCGTGGCTGAAGCCCGTGCCCCCGAAGCTCCGTTAACCGAAGCTCCTACCACAGGAGTTCCTGCAACCGAAACTCCTATGACCGAGTCCGCCGCGACCGAGTCCGCTGCACCCTGAAGTACTTAACAAAAACATTAAATCCCCGGTATGCCGGGAGCAGATGTAATAGACTATTTTAAGTTCTTTCGAGACTATGTTTATCATGCTTAACGCGATCCGGACAAGGTTTATGTTGGATCATCTAAACCGAGTCCCCGAGTTTGTTTTCTTGTTTACTACTTTGCCAAATCTTTGCTCTTGTCTACCTCTTTGGGTGTTTTGACAGTCGAGTCACAAGATAGGAATCATAGCATACAATACTTGAAACGCACGAGTTGTGGTTTAGAATCATTCAACATAAACGAAAAAAGAAATAACAGGGGTTAGTAAACGACATGTGCCGAATCGGTTTTGGACCGAGTCCCCGTGTCCATTTTCATGTTTCCCATATTCCTCATCTCTGCTCTTGACTACCATTTTGGTGTTTGTCAGTCGAGTCACGAGATCAACAACACAACATACATTACTTGAAGCTTAGAACAAGGTTCAAAGCGATTCGGCACACGAACGGCAAAAAACAAAACAGTAATAAACAACACATGCATAAGGACGAAGCAGTCTCCGAGTCCAGACTCGGATTACCGCGATTACATACATTGCGCCCTTTAAGAGTAGAAGGGTCGAAGCAGAGCTACATTCCAAGGTCGCTTGGTTTCCTGTCCGGGTTTGTCCAAGCCATCCTCCCTTGATTCCTGTGCATCTACAAGGTAGTACGAATCATTGTGCATAGCCTTGCTCACAATGAATGGTCCCTCCCATGGAGGTGACAATTTGTGTCGGCCTTTGCTGCGCTGCACCAGCCTCAGCACTAGATCACCCTCATGAAACACTCGAGGACTGATCTTTCGGCTATGATAACGCCTGAGATTTTGCTGGTATATTGCTGTCCGAGACAGGGCCAATTCTCTTGCTTCCTCTAGCAGATCCACTGCATCTTCCCGGGCCTCCTTTGCCTCGGTTTCAGTGTACATTGCCACCCTTGGTGCATCATATTCTATGTCAGTGGGTAGGACAGCTTCTGCCCCATACACCAGAAAGAATGGCGTATAGCCTGTCGACCGATTCGGTGTAGTCCTTAGACCCCATAGAACTGATGGGATTTCATCTATCCAGCACCCTGGAGTTTTCAACAATGGTTCAATGAGACGAGCCTTGATGCCGGCTAACACTAGAGCATTTGATCTTTCCACTTGCCCATTGGACTCTGGATGTGCCACTGAGGCTATGTCTAACCGGATCCCCTTATTCATGCAGAATCGGGCAAACTCTCCGACAGCAAAGTTTGTGCCGTTATCCGAGATGATGCTATGAGGGTATCCGTATCTCAAAATGATTTCTTTCAAGAAGATTACAGCCGAACGGCCATCCACTTTCCGTATTGGTTTCACCTCTATCCACTTGGTGAACTTATCCACCATCACCAGCATATGTGTCATGTTGCCCCTAGCCGGCTTGAAATCTCCCACCATATCCAAACACCACACCGCAAATGGCCAAGTAATAGGAATTGTCTTCAGTGCCGATGCGGGTAAGTGTGTTTGCTTAGCAAATCTCTGGCATCCTTCACACCTGCGGACTATGTCCTCCGCATCTGCATGAGCAGTGGGCCAATAAAATCCATGCCGGAACACTTTAGCCACCAGGGCTCTTGTACTGCAATGATGTCCACATTCACCTTGGTGTATCTCTAGGAGCATCTCCTTGCCCTCTGCTGGCTCCACGCAGCGCTGCAACACCTCGGTTACACTTCTTTTGTATAACTCCTTGTTGATGATGGTATAAGCCTTGGATCTCCTCTGGACACGCCTAGCCTTGGTCTCATCGCTTGGCAAGCTTCCTTCCTCGATGAACTTCATGATCTCTTCAGCCCACTCTGGTACTGGATGCAAAGGGAACAAGTGCTCATTTTCTTCCACAGGTTTGGCCGCCATTATCTCTTCTATCAGCTTCTGTCCATTCCCCACAATCCGGTTAGCATCATCATCTCTACTCCTCTTTCCCAAGACTCGGTTAGCATTTTCCGAATCTGCGTGAGGAGTCCCCGAGTCCGGGCATGCAGTCCCCGGGTCTTCCTCGATATACTCAACGTCAACATTCATAGGAATAGCTTCGGATTCTTGCTTGGGAATAAAAATCGACTCGGAATCAGGCGACGGTTTGATTGAAGGCACCCTTAGATGATTCAAGGATATTCCAGGTGGGATTGCCTCCCTAGACGACCCGAGTTTTGACAGAACATCTGCAGCTTGGTTTTCCAGCCGAGGTATATGCTTGTATTCACAGCCTTCAAAAAATCCCGAAATTTTCTGAACATGAAACCGATACAGTGCCATATTGGCATCAAGAGCATCCCAATTTCCAGAAGATTGCTGTACGACCAAATCCGAATCACCGAAACATTCAATTCGGCGAACGCCGATGTCCCGAGCCACATTAAGCCCATGGATCAGTGCCTCATACTCGGCTACATTGTTTGACGCTGAGAAATGAATCTGCAATACATATCGCAATTGATCCTGTTTTGGTGATGTGAGCACCACTCCAGCACCTAGCCCGATTTTGCATTTGGAACCGTCAAAGTGCAACCTCCAGTAATTGTAATCCGGTTTAGGTGGCTCATATTGCATCTCAGCCCAGTCACAAAGGAAATCCGGCAAAGCCTGAGACTTGATAGCATCTCTTCTCTCATAATGCGGTGTGTAAGGAGACACTTCTATCGCCCATTTGGCAACTCGGCCAGTTGCATCTTTGCACCCAATGATCTCCGCAATTGGAGCTTCACATACCACTGTAATCGGATGCTCTTGAAAGTAGTGTTTCAACTTCTTGACCGCCAGGTACACACCATATGTCATCTTTTGGTAGTGAGGATAATTTTGCTTCGAAGTTGAGATCACCTCACTCAAATAGTACACCGGCCTCTGCACAGATTTCATCCTCTTCTCGCTCTACCACCATGACCACACTTACGACCCGGTTAGTGGCCGCAATGTAAAGTAGCATTGGCTCATTCGGCAAAGGTGATGCCAAAACTGGAGCAGTGGACAACATCTTTTTTAATTCGTTGAAAGCCGAATCTGCTTGCGGGGTCCACGTGAACCCGGTGCTCTTTTTCATTAACTGATACAAGGGCAAGGCTTTTTCTCCTAGCCGACTCACAAACCGACTCAACGAGGCTAAACACCCGGTGAATTTTTGTACATCTTTTAGACATTTAGGCAATTTCATTCTTTCTATGGCTCGGATCTTAGCCGGATTCACCTCAATACCTCGGCTCGATACAAGGAAACCAAGCAACTTTCCAGCTGGGACACCAAAGGTGCACTTGTCCGGATTCAATTTTAACCGATATTTTCTCAAGTTCACAAATGTTTCCTCGAGATCCTCGAGGAGAGTACGTTTTTCTTTTGTTTTGATGACAATGTCATCCACATACACCTGCACATTTTTACCCATTTGAGAATGCAAGCACTTTTGCATACATCTCTGATAAGTTGCACCAGCATTTCTCAAACCGAAACACATGACACGATAGCAATACGCCCCATACGGGGTAATAAAAGCAGTCTTTATTTGATCTTTAGGGTTCAGTGGTATCTGGTGAAAACCAGAGTACGCATCAATAAAAGACAACAACTCACACCCAGCAGTAGAATCGATCACTTGATCAATCCGAGGTAAAGGAAATGGATCCTTGGACACGCCTTGTTTAGGTTGGTGAAATCGATGCACATGCGCCACACCTTGACCACAGCTGGTTCGTCCTTCTTCTTCTCTACTAGAACTGGATTAGATATCCAGTCCGGATGCAACACCTCCATAATGAATCCGGCTGCCAGCAGCTTAGCCAGCTCATCGAGCACCACCTTTCTTCGATCATCTGAAAGCCGCCGAGTCGGTTGCCTAACCGGTTTCACATCCGGCCTGACAAACAAAGAATGCTCTGCCAACTCCCTCGGAACACCAGGCAGGTCCTTAGCTGACCATGCAAAGATATCCCGATTCTCACGGAGGAAGTGACAGAGCGCGCTTTCCTATTTCTCACCCAGCCCGGCACCAATGATGGCCAAGCGCTCCGGGTTCTCCGGGTCAATGGGGATCTTCTTCGTCTCCTTGGGCACCTCAAATGTTGCACCCGCATCCGGATTAGTCATGGCCAGCACGCCGAGCTGAGCTGACTTCGCCATTGCCACCACCTCGTGCATCTTGCTCTTTTCAGCTTGTATCACCAGTGATTCAGCTAAGTTAGAACCAACTGTAGCACACTGTATGGCCTTCTTGTAGTCTCCCGCAACGGTGATAACACCATTCGGGCCAGGCATTTTCATCTTGAGGTAGGCCACATGAGTAGATATCATGAACTTGGCTAATGCTGGCCTGCCAAGCAGAGCATGGTATGGGCTTTCCAAATCCACCACCTCGAACTCGAGACTCTCAAGCCTGTGATTGTCCCTGGTACCGAACAACACATCTACCCAGATCTTACCCATGGGGGAACAAGATACCCCGGGTACTATGCCATGGAAAGTACAGCTGCTCTGTTGCAACTGATTCGGCGAAATACCCAACTTGATCATTGTGTCCCGATACATGATGTTTATGGCACTGCCATTGTCGACCAAGACTCGGCTAAATTTCACGTTCAGCTTGGGTCCAACCAAAGTTGGATCCACCACCAGTGCATAGTTCCCTGGGCTTGGCATGATCCTTGGGTTATCCGCCCTGCTCCAAGTGATCTCCTGCTCAGACCAGTTCAAGTACTTTGGAACTGCTGGCATCACGGCATTCACCTCCTTTGCTCGTCTCAACTGACTTTTCTTGTCAGTCGGCTCGGTCACGAAAACCACATAACTCTGATGTGCTTCCTTGTAATCATTCCCAGGGTATCCACCTTGCCTACTTGGGCCATCACCATTGTCACTGCCTCCCATGTTCACCAGGTTAACCGGCTTCGTTGCTGCTGGCCTTGGAGTTCCAGCGTTGACCGGGGTCGCATTGGCTCCGGTTAGCGGCATGTTTGGCCTGAAATTCGGTCTAGGAGCACCTCTTTGAGGTGGTCCTCTTTGACCTTCCGCCTGAATGCGGTGATGCCAACTACAGTTCCGGGTCGAATGATTAGCCGGTTTGCGCGGATCGGTGGTGTGATAACAGCAAGGCCCATCTAATCTGGACTCAAAAGTTAGAGGTGGACTTGGTCCCTCCCACACTTTCTTCGGCCAAGCACCTTGATTCGGCCTCCAAGCTGGACCATCAGTTTTCTGCCTCTGCGCATCTCCTCCACCGGGTTGATCCATGTTTACCGCAGCAACTTGATCAGAACCGTATCTGTAATCCGGATCTCTTCTCTTGTAACCGAATTCATGTCGGTCACTAGGCCTTAATGGTCCAACTCGGTTATTAACTGGTTGCCTCCTGTTTGCTCCCACTGCATCCAATGCGGGCTGTGTTGGATCACCCAGCGCATACGTGTCTGCTATCCGGATCATATCTGCCAGGGTTTTCGGCATATCTCTTTGGAGTTTCTGCCAAAGTGGTGTACCATGCCTGCATCCCTGTGCAAACCATGAAATGGCCTGCTCCTCCACTACACCTTCGCAAGAATTGCGCATGTTGCTCCACCGAGTCAAATACTCTCGGTCTGTCTCCCTCTCTTCCTGCTTGCACGCAGCCAGGAGCTGAGGTCGGTTTGGCCTCTTGTAGGTGCTGGAGAAGTTGCTGTTAAACGCCTGTTCCAAATCCATCCAACAATTGATACTACCCGGTGGCAAGTTATTCAGCCAGATTCGGGCTGGACCTTCTAACATATGCGGGAGATACCGGACCGCCCATCGGCGATTGCCCCCCGCAATGTGCACTGATGATACATAGTCCGTCAGCCAATCCTGTGGCTTGGTGCTGCCATTATACGGCTTCGTGTTGCGGCCGAGCTGAAACAAAGGCACACTTGGCTCATTCATTATCCGAGGTCCAAAGCATGGTGGACCCGGTGGGCCCTGCTCTTCCAGCTTCTCGGACTGGTAGATTCTGTCCAATTTGAGACGCTGATCATCCGGATCCAACATCCGAGGCCCCAGTCTCGACGCCAGTGCATTGTCATACGTCTGGTATCCGGCTCGCGCCATAGCCGAATTGCCATCGTCATAATGGTAGCCCACCTGGCCACCACTCTGCTGCTGCACCTGTGCCATCATTTGCTGTCCGGGGTGGCGAGGCGGTTGACCTCGGCCAGCCGAATTCTCCCTTCCAGTACCCGGATTGCCTTGACCACCACGGTTTCTGCCTTGTCCGCCTTTTCCTTGGGCTGCAAGTTGCTTGCTTGCGTATACCGCATCATAAGTTTGCAGCTGCTTGCTCTTACCCGAGTTCACACTTTGGGCTCGGTCAATCCCAACATGCGGAGAGGACGCTTGCCCCTTAGACTTCTGGCTAGCAGCCCTAACCGAGACAACTACCCGGGAACCACCAGCATCCGGATTAGCTTTCCTGTAGGCCTCATTCTGCCTGTTGCACACATCCACTAGCTCATTCACTCTCTCCGCCTGCTTGCGCCAAGCATCCCCGGTCAGGTTACTTAATTCAGCTCGCGCTGCTGCTGCAGCCCTAAGATTCTTAGCCGGGGAGCTATAAACCGGCTTGCCTGTTCCGGACCTATGACTAGTGGCTTTACTTGAGCTCGAACCTGCAGCTCTGGCCAACTCGTCGTTGAGGTCCTTGCCTCTGTTACGTAGCTCGGCTTTCTTGCGCGAGCGGTGCACTACAGGAGTAAAGCCATCTGTGATACCATTGGCAGCATTGTATTCTCTCAGGTCTCTATCAAACTCTTGCCTAGACTCTATCACTAACCGAGCCTCTTTTTGCAACCTCAGGCGCTCTGCCTCTAGCTGAGCTACAGTAAGATCAACATTTGCTCCAGGAGCCACTGGCCGAGCTAGCTTTTCCAAGATACCCTCTAAGGAAGCACCCCTGCTTGACGTGCCAAGGGGACCAACCGGATCGGGTTTCTCCTTAGGGAACTTAGCTGTCCGAGTCGGCATGTCATCCGGATCGACTGGCGTGGCCAGCTCCTCTGGCACGCTCGTGCTGGCACCTCCTTTGCCTGCAGCAGCGTTTGCGGCAGCCACCATGACCTCCACGCTGCTCCCAGGGCGAGCGCTACGCCCTCCGCGAGCTGCGCGGAAAGAGGAGGATCTGCAGCCACGAGCACCTGCGCCGGGTACTCGCGAACTGGCTCGGTGGCGACGTAGGTGACGAAGCTGCCCAGCGTCATGAGGAAGCCATCCGCGGGGAAGGGCTTGTTGGAGAAGCACCCCGCGTTGTCGCTGATGAAGTTGAACTCGCCGAGCTTGCACACGAGCCCGGAGAGGACCCGCTCGCCGGCACCAGTGACGGAGCCCGTCCGGATGGAAACCCCAGCCAACGCCAATGCTTGCCCCACGGTGGGCGCCAACTGTCGTGGTGGTGTCACGGCAGATGCCATGGGTATGGCTTAAGTGTGGGCTCGCTTGGGCGTTGGGGGAACCGGGGAGGGTTTGCGCGCCTACGAAGCACGCATGAAGACCAAACAAGAAGAACAACAAGAACAAAGCAAACCAAGAACAGCGAAGAACACCACGATGTACCCTGCTTCGGGGCCCTCTTGTGGAGGTAACACCCCTACTGCAGCTCTAGCCTACTCTCTTATATCTCAAGTGTTTACAAGTACAAAGCGCTCCTTGAGCTGTATGATGAACAATGGAGAGAGCTCCAGGTAGAAGATGAAGCTTGGGGGGGAAATGATGCTCACAATGGTCGATCCCCCACAGGAGGAGGTGGTGTTGCCTATATACAGTAACCGAATTACCCTTTTGCCCCTGGCCGCAGAGGACAATGGCATGGACAAGGAGAACAGGACAAACACTGGCCACTGTCACTCAGCCCAGCTCACCCTCTGTTCACCACAGGCTTATCTTTCCTCTTTGAGCTTAAGGCAGTGTAGACCACAGTAGCCTAGCCACTGCCCCTTTCCCGAATAGGCCGAGTCAGCGCCTAGGGGCTTGTGACCCGGAAAACCTGTGGCAGCACCTTGCTGTCTTCTGAGCCCCGGTCAGTAACCTTACAGTGCCCGTGACTTTTACTGACATTACTTGGCCCTGTGCATCATCCGAGTTGCCCTACCCGGGTCCTTCCTGACCGACCCGGATAACTTAGCCGGCTCTTCTTTCCTGGATCCGGTTAAACCTCACCGGATCCCCTTTGGTCTTTTCTTTCACTGGCTTGAAGTAGGACTGACCGAATCGCCTTGAGATCCGGCCCAAGTGACCCGGCTAACTTAGCCGGCTCTTCTTTCCTTGATCCGGTTAGACCTTAACTGTTCATAACACATCATCTTTGCCCTACCCGGGGGCAGCCCCCCGACAGTCGTGAACGCAAAATAGTCATTAATGTTTCCACAAAACGAATGTTCAATCAGAACAAAAACATTCCTATGATGCTTTTCCTGTGCTTTAGTCGTCACTACAAAGTCGAACTGTACGTTTGTTTGTTGTCTGTTGACTTGAATAAACACTGACTTTCATTGTCTTAGTTGCCTGCAAGCTGTACATGTCGTTGGTTTCTAGGAGTACTTAATTTCTAAACAGGATACTCCTGTATTCTTAGACGGGGAGGTAGGAGAGTAGTGTCAGTGATACAGAGACAGGCACACGATCAGTCCAAAGTTCGGAAACACGATACTGTTCTTTCTCCTTTCTATCTATACGACTGGCACACATGTTTTGCGTGCCCTTAAAAAAGGTCCAAAATTCAGAAATTCAAACATGAAATCCATCAAAGACATTTGAATTCAACAGAAGTACTAACTTGTAAGAATTATCACTGGATCACTGGACCACTGAGACTTTATTACTACTAGAGTAGATAAGAAAACAGAGGATAAAAGCTTCAAGGAAAGTACAACGAGATCAGATATAGAGATGGGCCTGCAAGATGAGGACGAACAGCATGAGCAGCACTCCGTAGATGATGGCGTGAACAAGGATGGACACACAGCTGGTCTTCATGTTCATGAAGTCGACCGGCCGCTGCCGGCCGGGCATCTGCAGGATCCCTCCCGGGCACAGCAGAGCGAACAGCGCCGACGCTATGATCGCCGGCGCCCAGTCATGCATATTGCTACACCGCCGACTGCACTACAACGCTACAGCTCCTCCGCTCAAGAGAGGAAGAAGAGGAGGCCGCTCAAGTATGTCGTCACGGAACAGAGCAACAGGGTGACAAGGAAGATATTATACGCCCCGGAAGATAAGGAACACGATGAAAAGTAGGGCATCCGGTACCGAGCACAATTCCATGGCAGCGAGGGAATCAGTGGACTGATTGATTGAGGGGGACGCTATGATAGCATATTAGCTCCAATCAATACTTTTGGGCATGGAAACGTGGCTTTTGGAGGGCTTTACATCAACTTATCTCCAAAAGCCATCAAACCGGAGACTAGTATATTTACGGCGGCGGGCGAAAAACTACACCGATTAAATCCCGCAAAAAGTTCCCGAAAACGAGCTCTAGTTCTGCATATTAGGGAAGAGCTTCGATTTCCTGCCTCAGCATCGCCTCCACGGCCAAAGCCGAGAACATGAGGTAGAATATGGATGAGTGGATGAATTCAAAGAAGAAAATTGTTGCTAAAACTTTTGAAATGACGAAGGAGTTGACCGAGTAGAAAGAAACAAGATAAGATAACAAGGTGAAAACCGAGAAGAATCGAAGGGCCAAGTAGAGCCACAATGTGGACTTTGAGGAGCATCGACTCCTTCGAGAGGAGAACAAGATGAGACAATAGTTGACTACCGACAAATGATGAATCCAAATGGAATTGACGAGAAGGCAAGGGTCTACTGGAGGAGGAGGAGATCTTGCGAACGAGGATGACTTCTCGAATCTCGACTAGTGGTGGAGCCAATGGATGAAACAACAGCGACGATGGTGGCAACACAGGATATGGAAACAATTTTTTGAAACAAAGGCAAAAGCTTTGACTTATATTAATTAAGAAGAAGGTGTCCGGTTTATTAGTGGAAGAAACCGGACGAAAATCATACAACGAACATCAACACCATAGCAAGGTGCCCACACAAACACATAGAGCAACACCTAAAGCAGGCAACACCAAAAACAAACCGACGGCTAAGAAACTCGCCCAACCTATCACAATCACGAACAGACAACACGACTATCTCAAATGGGCTCAACAGTCAAATGAAAACAGAACCTTTCCTTGCAACGCCAAGCTTCTTACTCGACTTCCTGAGAGACTTTGAAAGTGCATGGTTGCCCCCATGTGTGGTTTTGGTAATTAATGACAATCCTTATGGACTAATGTTTTCATTGAGATATACTTGTAGATCTTGTCCATAGGAAATGGTTGGAGTTCATGTGTTGGACTCTAGAAGATGACATGATGATCAATGCTCTATTCAGGGGTTTATATGAAGAAGGGTCATGTGTAGTGTTGAGCTTATTGCAAGTATGGCTTGGAAAAGAAGATTGAGTGAACAATCATGTTTAACCCCAAGCCATCTTACATATCAAGAGAAGAAGATGAAGCGCAAGCTCAATATGATGCATCTCGAAGATATCATTTGATTGAATCTTGCAAAGGAGACATGAAGACGGAGCTTTGCTAGGCCCTCCCATAATGGAGTATGGGGGAGCATTTGGAGTAGTCTTCATCAAGCATGTGCTAGCAAGCACAATCAAGAAAGGTGTTCCAACTTGAGAGAGTCAAGATCGTCATCATCGAGCTCAAGTGGAATGCGCAAGGCAAAGGTATGATCTTGATAGGTTTTCTATTTTACCGGTCTCATGTTGTTAGTGGGAGACCGGGTTTTAGGATAGACGGCGTACTATCAAGAGGGGCTCTCAAGTGAGTAACTTGATCGCATCTTTGTGGAGAGCTCAAACCTTTGCATATTTAGCATATCATCTTTCTTGGTTCTTATTTGGCTTTTCTCCTTGTTGGGTTTTGGTGCTTGTCGTGATCTTCATGACAAGCCCAAGTTCTTCGAAAACGGATTTCTTATGGAAAACTTGTTGCGTTTTCGTGTTGGAAATATTACCGGTCCACCTTCGAGTTAGGGTCCACACCTTCCCATGTGTGGTATCACCTATATATTTGTGACCCTTAATATTTCTGTGTGGTAACACTCGTCGTTACCTTTCCAACGCAATTGGATTCACCTGATTTGGAGTTCATACGAGAAAGTTATTGCATTTCAGGCTTTGCAGTTTCACTGCTTTCAGGCCGGAGTCTCCGGTCTTCTGGACCGGAGTCTCCGGTCCTTGGTTTTCCTTGGAGAGTGTTTTCTTGTTCAGCCCCTGGTGGGGGCCGGAGTTTCCGGCCCAATAGGCCGGAGTATCCGCCCCAGGCCGGAGTTTCCGGTCCCAGGGGCCGGAGTTTATGCCTGTGCTTTTCTCGTCTGGAAATGGTTCACCCCCTGGTGGGGGCCGGAGTTTCCGCCCCCAGTGGGCCGGAGTTTCCGGTGTAGGCCGGAGTCTCCGGCCACTTTGGCCGGAAACTCCGGTGTGATATCTGGCTGCAACGGCTCTTTTTCTGGGAGGGGTATTTATACCCCTCCACCTTCCTCCAGCCAGTCAGCTGAGCCCAGCAACCTTTGCTTTCTCTCTCCTCCATTGTTGCAAGCTCATTTCCATGATATCTCCCAATCCCTCCACCCAAACTCTTTGATCTTTGGAGGATTGAAGGAGAAGACCTAGATCTACATTTCCACCAATCAATATCTCCTCTAAGTGAGGGGAACATAGTGGATCTAGTTCTTGGAGTTATTGAGTGGTTCTCCTCTTTGTTCTTCCTCTCTTATTCCCCCATAAGCATTTGTGCTTTGTTGGAATTTGAGAGTGGAGGACTTGAGCACTTGTGCTCTTGCCTTTTGCATTTGGTGCATCGGTGTGCTCTCCACGAGGATTCGTGAAAGTTGAAAGCTTGTGAACTTGTTACTCTTGGGTCTTCGGGCCCTAGACGCCTTTGTGGTGGTTGGACCCTTGTGTGGTCAATTGAAGCCGTTCGGGAGCCCCCAATCCCTTTGTGGGTTGTGCCTCGGATTGTTGTTGAAGCCGTCCGGGAGCCCCCAATCCCTTTGTGGGTTGTGCCTCGGATTGTTGTTGAAAGGCTCCGGATTCCGCCTCGAAGGAATACCGATAGTGGAAGGTGAACCAAACCTTTGTGGTGCGGTTCATCGGAGAAGAGGGTGAAACCTTTGTGGTTGTTGAACCGTTATGTCGGTTCACACCTCTCCAACGAGACGTACTCCCTTTCAAGGAGGAACTCGGGAATACATCCTCGTCTCCGCGTGCGTCGGTTATTTCTATACCCGAGCTCTTTACTTATGCACTTTACATTGTGATAGCCTTCGTGCTTGAAGTATTCCTTTGCTATCACCTTGTTGCTTGTCTTTCTTAGCATAAGTTGTTGGTGCACATAGGTGAGCCTAGTTTAATTTAGGTTGTTGGCTTGTTAATTTGAACACATAGTTTTATTCCGCAATTAGCAAGCCTAAACCGGAAAAGTTTTAAATCGCCTATTCACCCCCCCCTCTAGGCGACATCATTGTCCTTTCAGACTTCTCCACCTTCATGATTTTAGCATCAGAAGGCATCACTGCCAAGACGCGAACAATCTAATTGCCAAATCCAGGGCGAGCCGCCTCCAAATCGAGAATCAAGTCGCAAACCTCTTCGTCCAACAGAACCTTCGAGCTAGGTGCCAACACACGAGTCTCAGTAACCTTGTCACTCAAAGATGAGGAAGTGACAGGAGCAATCAAACATCCACTATCATCCACAGAAGTAGACAACTGGCAGGGCTCAGACGGGTGTGGTGATGGTGCAATGAAGGCTGATTCTCCACATGGCTCCTGTAGCTCAGGCATCTCAGTGGTGACAACACTCTCAAGGGCAGACGACGACGCAAGCAGAGCGCCCTCAAGGGCGGACGTGGCAACAAGCTGCAGCGACGGGCAAGGACTTTCACGAGGAGAGAAACAACCATAGTGAAGCGCTTCCTCAACCACATACGACTTCTGCTCAACGGAGTCAAGCGGAAGCAAAGCCTCGCCATCAGAACCACATGCCTTCGTCGGCTGCAAAGGAGCATCAACGCCTGCCAACAACGACTTGAGAGTCGCCACCTCTTCACGAAGAGGGCGAGACACCTCCTCAATGCGGTCAGCGACCAACTGACAGAGCTCCAAACGCAGCAAGGCAAGGTGGGACTGAAAAATAGAGTCACTGAACTCCTCACAACACCTAGGAGAAGGCCTTGGCTGCACTGTAGGACACATCGAAGAGTGGCACACAACCTCGGCCAAACGCTGAGGCGAGGAGGGACGACGAGGCTGAGCGGACGGCAAACGGCTCCACTGGCTAGGAACAAGAGCGTTCGGAGAACGAGCATGAGCATCTGGTGAGCCAGAGCGAGCAGCGGGAGAGCGCGCACGACATAAGCTCTCCCGATGACCAGCACGACGACATCGGATGCATCTGAAGGGTCCACGACATGTGCTGACCTGGTGGCCACGATCGAGGCATCGAAAACACCTCCCTCGAGCCTAACGCTTGAAGACAAGACCACAGTCGAGACCTTCAACCCGAAGCAGAGACGATGGCGCACGGTCGGGACGGCTGCCCCGACCAACCTGTACCCAACCTTCCTCATCATCTAGAGCGATAGTAGCATCAGAGAGGTCGCCGCAGGGCTCCGCAGGCACCTCCTCAACATGGCGCACATCAACGTTGCCGTGAACCGAGCCAGAAACAACCAACTCATCATCGTCCTCGACGGAGCCCAAAGAAGAAGCATGAGCAGAAATGGGCACCTCCGCAACCGGGCCGCCCGAGGCAGCCGGCGGTAGCAACAACGACCCGAGGCCCTCTAGGCCTCTACCATCACGGCGGGCAGGGTCATACCCAAGCCCCTCAACCGACAGGGGAGCCGATTCAGCGGGCGAATGGGTCATGCCGGCCGCATCCGCAGCCCTGGAGCGCTTAATCATCATCGGCGATAGAGCCAACTCCTCATCATCATCATCCTCGGAGCTCAACGAACCATCCCAGCTCGGAACCGGCAGCACTGCAACAGCAGGACGGAGCACCCCAGCAGACTCTGCATCGCTGTCCACGTCGTCAGACTGAGCCAGTGCAGCCGTTGGAGAAGGACTCCCGGGAGCCTGCGGCAAAGCGGCCGCTGGCGGATTTGCCCAGGGACGCTGCGCCGAGCTCATCCCCACTGCAGCCAAGGCGGTCGAGGACGATGGCGAGGCTGACAGGTGGGCGAGAGGCACCGTGGCAGAAGCCTTGGGGAGAGGAGAGCGCCGCACCCATCCGCCAATGGCGAGGTCGGACCTCTGGCGGTCGAGCATGGCAGCAGCAGCGAGTGAGGCGCCGGATGCAGGGGTTGATGAAGGGCCTCCGGCGCCCAGGCAGCAGGAGCAGGCAGAGGTTGCAGCGGGGGATCTAGTGGCGGCGGCAGCAGGATGTTTCTTGATTAGTGGGAAATTGATTCATAAGTTTGGTTATGCTTATTTGCTACATGTTATATGATGGTCTATACTTTTAGATGAAAAAGTATGACGAGGTTCAAAATTAAAATTTAACATTCCAAAAATATTGTCTGATGTTGAGTACTAAAAGTTATTGTCTAGTTTTACTTAGTAAAAATGGGAAAACTATTCGCAAAATGCAAAAGATTATTAAAATCGTTAAGTTTATGTTTTGAGGTACTGGTATATGCGGGATCTAATCAAACGCATGTCGCACCATACTGCAAACCGCTTTTGTGATAGATGGACTTTTGCAAGATCTGCTAGAATTGCTTGTAGTTGTAGGTGTGACTCGTGAGCTATGAGCTGTCTCACATTCACTTGTACTCCCGCCGATTTTCTATACAAAGCATTTCGAGAAAATATGAGCATTTTTTGTAACATATAATTTATATTTTGTAGGTTAAATTATAAGTCAAAAGTTTCTTAAAATACGTGTAGGCCGTGTATACTAAGATGGTGAGAGTAAGACATACCCCTCCATGCTTGAAAGAGTGTACTTTCACCTCCATTTGAAAGTCAAATTTTATATGTTTGAACGTATTTGTACAAAAAATACAAATATTTATGTCACCAAATTAGTAGCATTAGATTATGATAATATATAGTTTCATTATACACCTATTTGCTTTCACAAATATTTATATATTTTTGTACAAGCTTGGTCAAAGTTTAAACTATTTGATTATCTAACAAAATTAGAAGTACATAACTGTTTGGTTTGTGCCCACGCCCACCACACCAAATCAGGGGTGCGCCAAAAATTTGGCATAGGATTCGCCAGCCCTGGTTTTGCCTGCGCGTGGGTGGAAAATCACACGTCGTGGCCAAAATTTTGGCTTGGCTCCGATACATGGGTCTCAATCCCAACATCATCCTATGCCACCAATCAACCCAAAGTTTTGGAAAGGCAATCACAGGCCACAATCCAAACAACCCCTAAACTCTTTCAATGACAGAGGGAGTACGTACGCTATGTTCCGCATGTTTTTTTTTTTGCCTACATTGCCGCTTCATTTTTATGCCACATGTCTTTGTTGTGGGATTTTCTTTTATGTTTCTCTTTTTTATGTGTTGTCTCTCACTCTTCCCCATGTGTCCAACCACTTCGCTCCTTGTGCTCCCACGATGCCACGTGTCAGTTCTAGAATTATTTGGACTATGTACACCCATTTTTCGTAAGTTTATACAGGGAGAACCTAAATTTCTACCTGTTGTACTAAGTTGCACATGATGGAAAATTATTTGTACCACCGTTGTTATTACCTCTTGGGCGGGTAACCAATCAAGGCCAAAGTGTAAACATGAAAGTGCACGCTATAAGAGCAACTCTAACAGATACCGGATAAGTTGGTATCGGATAACTCATATCCTGTTCCCCAGAAAACCAATTTCCGGTACTGCACCGCGCGGGGCAGAACAGATGCCGAAAATTGGTACCCAAAATCTTATCCATTCCTTTTTTTTCATTTTGCTTCTTCTTCCTCGTCTTCCTCATCCTGCCGCCCCACGCAATTGTGCTCCTGCCCCTGCTCTCGCCGGCCGGCCGCGCTCGTGCGTGCATGGCCGCTCGCGCGTGCCCAATCAATTTGAGCTAGCTCGCAAGTGCAAGACTGGCTAACTTATGTGCCAATCGTTGGAATCCATCGACTGCTGGTGAGTGCTAGCTCGCCCACGCTCGCTCGCGTGTGTGAGTGCTAGCTCGCCCGCTCGCCCGCCCGCTAGCTCGCCCATCGCTTCCTCACCTTCGCCTGACCTCACGTTTCCCTGCACAATTTGGTAAAAAACGACCGGAATCGACAAGCCGTGGTGAAATACGGGTCGGATTTGGCCGGAATGGAGATGGCGCGGTGGAAGTTGGCTGGATTCCGGCGACTCCGGTGACGGTGGATGACGGTTGGGCTGAAATTTCCCTCCCGCCAACCGTCGTTTTGCTATCCAGTTTACACAAAAAGTGGACTCGGAAACGGAATAGATGGCGAAATATCCTGCTCCGCGGATAAATTTTTCGGATACAGTACCATATCCGGTATCCGGTGTGGCCAAATTTTTTGCCCCGGATCCAGAAAAAAGCGGTTATTTTTCGGGTCAAGGCCTTATCCGACATCTGCTAGAGTTGCTCTAACATCGCCAAAATTTCCAAGTGAAGACGACATGTATGTAGTTGATAGGTGGGACCGACATGTACTGCGGAGTTAAGTTCACTTGTGTATATTAAAAAATATGTGGGGCATTTCCGTAATAAAATATGTGCCACGTGTCAAATGCAGAATCATTTAAACTATTTTTTTTTACATATTAAGCAAGTTTGTACCCCAAGAACATAAATTTTAACTTGTTATGTTAAGTTGTACATGATGAATTTTTTTTTTGTATCACCAGTGTTATTACCTCCTGCGCGGTAACCAAACATTGAAAACATACGTGCACACCGTGATATTTCTGAAACTTCCAAGTTCCAAGTGAAAAAGGAATTTCTGTAGCTGATCTTACAATGTACTACCTTTGTTTCACAATGTAAGTTGTTTTAGGTATTACACATACATGTCTGAATTCATATTAAAAGATATGGGCACATACACTAAAACATGTTTAGATACATATATGTACATATGAACGTGAAAAGTTTAAAGCATCTTATATTGTGTGGGAGTCTACGGACGGTTCGGATGCGGATGCTAACCCCAAACAAGCCAAAACCAATTCGATCGTCACTGCTGCAAGAAATAAGAAATCTGCGCGCGGCGGCCGGGACCATCGCGCCGGGCGCCGAGCGAAACATGGCACACGCGCCACCGAGGAAGAAATCATGGCCGCCGAGCGAGAACCCGTGGCGTGCTGCGCGACAGGCGAGAGAGTGGCGCCCGGTGGGAACAAGTAGGCCGCGACAAGAGCTTCTGGCGCTCCTAGGGCCTGGGTAGCAGTGGCACGCATCACGCTATCAGTCATGACCTCATGGGACCATGGGACTACTTGATGAGAACCTTCTCTGTTTTGTTTATGATGAATGGTGGAGAAAACGGTGCTGCTTCCTTTGACATTGGGTCCCGAACGTTGGAGTAACACACTGACACAGCAGTGTTTAATTCGATTTTTCTAAAGCTGCTTGTTTATGACCTTTATCCTGAGAACTTCTGACAGGGTGTCGTGATGCGGCAGTGAAGTCTGACACTGGATGACAAGTGAATCTTAACAGCACAGAAGTCACGGGCTGTAAATCCGTGGTCATCTGATAAGAAATTTGTAGAAGAGTTAAATACACGCTGGGTACATGTACTATTTCTGAAAGCACAATACGGTACTCGTACTCAGGAATAGGTACTCGTACTCAGGAATACGCACAATTTGGTACTCGAACTTGATAGGACGTGAAACTACGGTACTTTTGGGCGTATGCAGGGCGTACGCTGAGCCGAGGCAAATGCTGTGGACACGCGTCGTACGCTGTGGTGACGCCCGTCGTTTTGCATGGAGGGCTTTTTTGCAAAAGTGTCAGCAGTAGAAATTCCCCAGTCTCTCCAGCCAAATCCCTAGCCTCTCTTGTCCTCTATCTCACCGCCCGCCTGACTCGCCCAAATTCATCGTCGCCATTGCCCCCAAATCCACCGCTCAGCATCTCCTCTCGCCGTCGCCATGTCTACTGGAAGCTCTGCTCGTTCTGGTGCTCGCCGCAATGGTGCTCATCCATTGCTCTTCGTCCCGTGCATCCCCTGCCCTGACTGCGGGAAGAGGGTGAAGTGGTACGAGTCCCAGACGGAGGAGCACAAAGGGTGGATCTTCTACAGATGCATTCATCATGGGGTAAGTATATGTGACACATTTTTGTTGTAGTTGGTTAATCTTGTAGTTTGGATCTCGATTTTTCTATTTTGGACTGAGACAATGTGCAATGTCTATTTCGTAGCAAACGTGTGATTTCTGGCACTGGGAGCTCGAGTATGTTGGCTACCTCATTGAGCACGACATACTCACTGGAGATGTTGTTGTTGACGCCATTGCTGCTGCAGAAGAAAGGAGGGACGAGCTGAATGCTGCTGGAGAAGGAGATGGAAGGATTGCCACCAACTCCAACCGAAGGGCAAGGGATGGCATGAGCAGGCAGCAAGTTGTTGCACTGATCCTTCTGGGAGACAACTTCTTGTGATGCTGAAGTATCTGGTTGTCAGTGTGGTGTTGCTCTCACTTGTTGGTGTCCTGTTTCTTCTGAATAAGTAGGGGCGTAGTGGCTGTTGACGCCAGTGTTAGTCTAGAACTTCAAGTTTGTGCAAGTGTTGATGTGAGTGGGATGGTAGTGTGGTGTGTAGTCTGCTGATGGTAGTTTGTGCAAGTGTTGATGTCATTGTTAGTCTGTTGATGGTAGTGTTAGTCTGAACTTCCAGTTTGTTCGTGTCTGTTGTGAACTGCAAGTGTGATGTAATCTGAATGCTTTTGAGCAAGCTATGTAATGCAGTACAACTTGTCAAGTTTGATCTGCTATTTGTCTATCTTCTGCATCTATTTCAATCTTGTTCATGTCTAGAACATTATTGAGCTATCTACTGAAGTAGTAAGATTTAAAAAGCGTGACATGAAAACAACCTCAAGTAGATATAAATATCATCAGGTAGCATAACTTATAGGAATGCATCAGTGCCAAAACATATGAGGTACCAAGTACCCTTACACAAACTTGTACCATGTAGCAACTAGGTAGCATTACAACACATAATGAAAACTACCTAAAGACATCAAACTTCGATGATTTCTTTGCGGGTGGGTGAATCACAACCGAACTGGCAGTCTGTTCCTTTCTCTTTGAACCCAGCGCAGCCTCCTTTTCTTTCTCTTCTCTAGCTTCAGCCTCCATTCTTCTGGTATATGCAATTTCAAGTCCAGCAATTCTTTGTTCCTCTGTCCTTGCTCCATCATCCTGTCCACATCATCTTCACTTTGCAGTGCCCTCAAACCATTCCTCTCGATTGACAACAAAGGCACACAATAGTAAGCCTTCACCCTACCTGCCATCTCCCAGCCAATATCCTCGACAATGTTCTCGAGCATCATTGTGGACCATGTCACTTTGTCTAACTGATCGAACCAAACAGCACGGCCATCAACATAGCTACGATTGGCTCCATGCCCAACAAAATACCCTCCATGATTAATCTCAACAGAGAACACAGTGATGCGTTTACCTGGGACAGGAGCAGGCATACCAAAATTCATCACAATCATGATCAATTCGAAATTCATCATAACCCTATGGCTAACCCCCAAACCAGCATAACCCCAAACCGAAATCGAACGGAAAACATTACAAACATTGGTCTATCCCTCCATAACTAACTCATACATGCTGGATATCCCTAAAAAAATGCTACTTTTCCGACGGCGCCTTGGGGAATCATGAGCGGCAGAACTTACTATACGTAGGGGGTGGGTCTCCTTGGGGGCGACGAACTAGGGCCATCGCCGCCGCCTCCTAGCCGACGAAGATGAGCCGCGGACACGGCGCACCACCGCAGGACGAAATCCAGAATCCGCGGAGACGGCGGTCACGGCGATGGCGGGGGCGGCGAACTCGGGGAGGGCCTCCCCTATTTCGTGAGTGGAGACGAAGGGGCGGATAGCTCGGGGAGAGTGGTGGTTGACGACATAATATGTCTGGGATTCAGGGGGGTCATCGATTAAATGCAGGGTCTCCGCTCCGCTCGGACAAAATCAAGCCACGTCATCGACAACTGCCGCATGTACGCCCTGCATACGCCCAAAAGTACTGTAGTTTCACGTCCTATCAAGTTTGAGTACCAAATTGTGCGTATTCCTGAGTACGAGTACCGTATTGTGCTTTCACAAATAGTACAGGTACCCAGCGTGTATTTAACTCTTTGTAGAATTGGATTGTCGACTTGCCGCTCTAGAAGATCTTTTTTGCACGAACATAGCGACAAATTGCTAGGTGGTACAGTTTCGGTGGTAGTTGGTTGAACCGTAGCAGCAATATCGATCGGATATGATTCAGAAAAATAGGACATGATTGATGATTCAGAGCTGTTCCAAAGGAAAAATGGACGTTTTCACTCTCACGAGTATGGACCGAGAAAGGAGTAGTACTCATCATCACAAGTTTTCACAACTAAAGCTTAGCGTTTGACATTTAATCGCTCACTTCCACTAGAAGAGAATAAACTCTTGTTTTTTTAATAAAGGGCACATTTGATTAAACTCTTCAGCTTACACTAACGTGATACAAGCATAGAGCCCACACCCAGCCTCGCACACGGGCGCGGAGAGAGAGTGCAAGTAAGAAAAAAAAAGTAGGAAGACCTCATAAGGCAAAGATACAAGTCATGTGACTATGGAAGAGTCCTATGGTAAAACTCTACGGCGATGGTGGAACAATCCGTAGACTATGCCGCCACCCATGAGGTTATAAAATCCTTCGCCACTTGCTCCAACCGTGAGTACAACTCTGTAAACAGGCGCGGTGTCCCCGGTTTTTAAATAATGGACCACACCTGAAAAAATTGAGCACATTGGAAAATAACCTACATAGGAGAAGATGTTTTAGCATTAAAACCATGTCATTTCTATATAAACATAGCGACCATAATGAAAGGCGACCGCTCCCACCCGTATAAGGATTTAACCTTCAACTAATTGCCAAAAATAATATTAGCAACGGAACTTGATGGATACAGATTCGAAACTACTTGGATGGCTAACCATATAGAACGCGTAAATTGGCTTTAAAAAACAAGTGCTTATATTCTCGTCATTATGACAGAAGCAACACTTTGTGCAACCTTGCAATTGCGTTTTACTAGGTTATCTTTTGTTAACATAACGCCTCTGAGAATAAACTCTTGTAGGTAAGTGCAATGCACTTTTTTCTGAACAAAGGAGGATACTATTATTTCTCTGTATGAAGCTTAAGCTGGAGTATACCTGGCCATGGACCAGGCCGGGCCTAATAAAGTTCGCGGTCAAAATCCCAGGTCTAGACCCATCCTTCGGGTCTATATTTTAGGCTAAGACACGCCCATTGGCTGCAAAATCACATCGAGCCTCGGGTTTCGGGACATGGCTCTTACTTAAAAGGCCAATATGTAAAGCCCAGATCTATCTGATCTTCGGGCTCAAATCTAAGTTCAGGCCAAAGCCCAGACCCCGGCCAGGATGGCCAGATATAAGCTGGAGTACTCAACTCATCTACTGCATGCAAGAGCAAAAGCGTGAGGAAGAGCGGGGCCAGGAGCGTGTACCCATCACGCCGATCCGGCCTCTTCATTGTTCGCACGCTTTCCCCTTCAACTCGCCGTTGCACCTCCCGCCCGTTCCATTCCATATCTCAACGACTCTGCCCCCGCGTCTGTCTATCTACAAAGTAAAACCTTTCTTCCTGCGCAGAACCCAACGGTCACTCGCTCTTCCCCATCGACCAACTAACCAGCCAGCCACGCTTTCCCAAGCCTTCGACTGTCACTTCTTCCTCCCATCGCGCCGCAACCGAGACCAAAACGACAAATTCACCACGCACGAGCGCGCGCCCATTTCTTCCCCCGAGCTTAGCCCCGTCTCGATCGTCGCGTGCGGAGCTGAACCCGGCCGCCGGCCGAGGAACGGAGCAGCAGCGACGCGTACGTGCACGGTCCACCACGCCCATCGCACGCGCACGTACGGAATGGGGAGAGCAGAGGAGGAGAGGGGCCGGGAGCGAGGCCTTCACGGACTCCGCCGACGGGAGCACCTCCAGCTCCGACGCCGCCTCCACCGACGACTACTGGCCCGTCGTCGCGCCGCTCGCGCCCAAGAAGACGCCGGCCTGCTGCGTCCCCGTCGCCGAGCTGGACGGCAAGCAGCACAAGCGCAGAGCTGCCTCAGGTAACTGGCACCGACGAGTGTTGGTTTCTGTCGTCTTCTTCTCACTTGTCAGTGGCGAAGTGTGTGTAGTAACAGTGAATGCGCATGTGTGCAGAGGCGGAGATGATGAAGGAGAGGTTCGCGAAGCTGCTGCTCGGCGAGGACATGTCCGGGAGCGGCAAGGGCGTCTGCACGGCGCTCGCCACCTCCAACGCCATCACCAATCTCTGCGGTCAGGATTCATTAATCCATTCCGTTTCTTGGCGATTCAGTTTCCTTGTTAACGAGAATTTCGTTTCTTCCGGCGTTGCGCTGTGCAGCCACCATCTTCGGCCAGCTGTGGAGGCTGGAGCCGCTCCCGCCGGAGAAGAAGGCCATGTGGCGGAGGGAGATGGAGTGGCTGCTCTGCGTCAGCGACCACATCGTCGAACTCGTCCCCACCTGGCAGTCGTTCCCCGACGGAGCCAGGCTCGAGGTACAATTTCAACCGTAGCGTTCAGAGCTGCAATTTCCAGCCGCTATCAGCCTATCACACGTTTTCACTTTTTTTTAGTAGCCGTATTATTGACTTTATATGGGCACGTACGCAAGGTAGATCCTCAGATCAAGCTGTAGGCCGGATCCATTCACGGGCCGAAAGTTCCAACGGTGTATCAAATGTCTTTGCCTGTCCGGCGAAATGTACTTATGTACATCTGATTATTGAACACGGCCGCAGCACCGGAACAGTTTATAATGGGGACTTTAGTTTGCTCATGGACCACTAGAAATCGCTGCTATTAAGCATGCATTTAGCAACCAAAAGAAGGGAAATGTTAGTAGGTCCGTTGATGATTTTCTGATTTGTTGCCGGATGAAAGCAACTGCACGTGCACTCTTAATTGCAAGACACCAGATGGTCGCAATGTAATTAAAATCGATCGATCATCTTCTGTATATTTTGTAAAGCATCTTTGTGTAAAAAAATGTTTTTTAAAGCGATCGCAGAAATGCTTTACTACTATGCAGTAGTACACGGACAGAGCTAGCTACCCGCAATTCCGCAACGGTAACTAAGCAGATAAACAACACACAGTCGAACATAAAGATGTGTGAACAATGCAAACAGTATATCCTGACGAATGTTGCTGGTAGCACTAGTTACTGAAACCAAACCAAACCGCTAGTGCATAATGATGAATGATTGCATCGTTCTCCCTAGTCCCTAGTTAGTACCTAAGCCAATGTAATGGGCCGATTGAAAAAACTAACCCGATATCCTGCTAGGAGTAATGATGCAATTGCTCTTTGACAGACTGGATCAGCGTGTTGGTAAGACCTAAAGAATAGTAATGACGGTACCTACTGGATTTACAGCACAAGAATTGTTGAATAATTAGGCATAAAATTCTACTCCGTATCAAGAATTACCCAAACTCCAACTCTGATTCATTCAATTATCACGCATGAAATAATTAAAAATTCTACTCCGTATCAAGAATTACCCAAACTCCAACTCTGATTCATTCAATTATCACGCATGAAATAATTAACACGGCGTAATTGTGGTGACCCATTTATAAAATTCAGCCTTCACCTGATCACCTCCGAGTAACTTACTTCATGTTCGCGGATGTTATTTTCAGATCATGACGAGCAGGCCACGGTCTGATTTATACATCAATCTGCCAGCACTCCGGAAGCTAGACCATATGCTCCTCGTGAGTTTTCGCAACTCTGATTTTACTGCACAAGTCAATCTTTAAGAGAAAAAATTCAGCAACTTCTCATAAACATCAACTCTTGACAGGAAATCCTGGACAGCTTCAGAGACACGGAATTCTGGTACGTGGACCAGGGGATTTGCGCGCCGGACTGCGATGGCTCCGCCTCGTTCCGGGCTGCATTCAACCGCCGTGATGACAAATGGTGGCTGCCGGTGCCTCGCGTGCCACCGGGGGGCCTCCACGACAAGACGAGGACGCAATTGCAGCACAAGCGCGACTGTGCAAGTCAAATCCTGAAGGCTGCCATGGCTATCAACAGCAATGCTTTAGCTGAGATGGATGTCCCTGAATCGTACCTCGACTCTCTGCCAAAGGTATGCCGGGATCTAGCCTGAATATGCAATGTTCAGTAATGTCTCTTGAACTCAGCTTGTTGTAACAAATTTGGATGCCAGAATGGAAGGGCGACTTTGGGCGACATCATATACCGCCACATCACGTCCGATCATTTCTCCCCGACAGCCTTCTCGACAGCCTAGACCTTTCGACGGAGTACCAAGCCCTGGAAATCGCCAGCCGTGTCGAGGCATCAGTCTACGTGTGGCGCCGGAAGGTTGCCACGAAGCCCGTGAATGGCTTAGGCCGAACAGTCAGCGCGAGATCATCTTGGGGTATGATGAAAGACATGATGATAGATACCGAGAAGAGGGAGCTGTTTGCGGAGCGAGCAGAGGGCCTGTTGATATGCTTGAAGCAGAGGTTTCCTGCTCTGACGCAGACAAGCCTGGACATGAGCAAAATTCAGTACAACAAGGTTTGTGCAAGTGTCCTTCACACTCTAATCCATTTACAGGTTGATGGTAACTGAAACACCCTGATTGATTGGTTAACAATTTTCAGGATGTAGGAAAGTCAATCCTGGAGAGCTACTCAAGGGTTCTGGAGAGTTTGGCTTCCAACATCGTCGCCCGCATCGATGATCTGCTCAACATCGATGAGCTGAACCGGCACTCGGAGCATTTGTCAACAGGTGATGCAGACCTGAAGATTGCTTGCAGCAAGGCCGTGGTTCCATCCTACCAACAAGTGCCTGCCTCAGGCACACCATTCGTGACGGCGTACGCCACTCCTAGCTTCTCGCCAGGGCAATTGTCGAGCCCATCTAAGAAGGACCGGGTCTCGCTTTCTGCAGGCAGACGGTCTCACGGCAGCAACAGGGGCACTGCAGCAAAGAGAGCCTTGACAGATCATCCTAGCTCAGAGATCAACGGGATGATAATCGTGAACCGAAGTATGATGATCGATGTCTCGACTACTACGGATATGTAAAGGTAGTTAGTAGACTGCTCCTAAAATTTCCCAAGGACCAGCCTACCAGTCTCTGTGTATAATTATGTCATATATGCGTGCTGAAGTTCTTTATTTTCTACTCTTGGTGCTAACCTATGTGTGCTGCTGCTGCTTCTTCTTGCGAGAAAAGCTATGTACTGCTTGCCTTAGAAAGAAAAGTAAGAAAAAAGAAGTATGTGTGCTGCTGTTTGCAGACCTGGTGACCAAATAAATCACAACTGAGAGTTAAGTTTGCTTTGCTAAATCAGGAGGTGTTAGCTGCGTCAGTTGGATTAGTACATAGATGCACTTGTTACAAGTTAAAATCTGCAGTTTCTACTGCTGTTTCAAGTACCTGAATATCAGAAAAGGCGGTGTGGCTTCGATCTCGCGTTTTCGAGAACTCCGGCCAGGGATTTCTACCGCCGACATACCGGTAATGATTGTTAACCAAGCCGACAAACGAGCCGAATCTTTCCATCGCAATGCCATACGTGGCTGATATCCAGACACTGCAAGAAGCATATCATCAGCTTAGTGGAGTGCAGTAGGTAATGCTCTAAATGGAACTACGGAGAGCGAGCTCAGTGCATGGCATGCGCGCGGCCAAAAGAAAAAGGGAATGGAACGGCAGTGCATCCTCCACTTCGGGCCTTTCACACCATGACCCGGCAAAATCTTCAAGCTGCCATCGATGGCCTCCATCCACGCTCCACGCCGGAGAGCTGTATATATACCCCTTACGAGACGTCGAGACGATCATCATCGTTGTGGAGTGCAGTGTGCATTGCAGAGAGAAAAGCTTGAAGTGCAGTTAGCGGCGACAGAAATGGAGCTCAAGGCGGCGGCGAGGTGCCTCTGCTTCTTTGCGATGATTCTGGTGGCCGGGCTGGGGACGGCGCGCGGCGCCGGGGAGTGCGGTCGCGTGGCCGTGGACAAGATGGCGCTCAAGCTCGCCCCGTGCGCGGCGTCCACCCAGAACCCGCGCGCCGCGGTGTCGCCCAGCTGCTGCACCCAGATACGCGCCATCGGCCGCAACCCCAAGTGCCTCTGCGCCGTCATGCTGTCCAACACCGCGCGCCAGGCCGGCGTCAAGCCCGCCATCGCCATGACCATCCCCAAGCGCTGCGCCATCGCCAACCGCCCCATCGGCTACAAATGCGGCCGTGAGTGAACTCTTCTTTCTGTCAGCAGTTTCTTCCTCTGCTCCAGTGTCCCGTTTCTGTATTAAACTGAATCGTGATCTGATTGCTCTGCTCTGTTTTTCTGTGCAGCATACACCCTGCCATGAGGAGTAAAGATGATGGAATGGAAGTCATGAAACTGGAGGCTGTCTCAGACCCAATATATATATGAGCATGCTGTTACTGGCTGTGATCTTTATCATGTTGAACCTTTTCTGAATACTAATAATATGGTTGTACTGCCTCTGTTACAATAAAAGGAGCTTTAAAATGTGAAGAACACTTTCCAAACTTATATGAAATTCCATGAGTACAGTTGTAGTACAATGCAAATGATCTCTGCTTTCCAGCACTTCTGGTCTGGAGAGAGGATCCGAGATACAGGCTTGTTATGTAGGAGCCAGAGACCAGACTGCCCAGATTTGGCAGAATGGACTGGGGGCCCTTTATGCAACCTGAGACCTACGTCTTGAGGTACTTGTAAGTTCATTACACTCCAAAGCTAAAGCACAAACTATCGAAGAAAAAGGTAAAGGCACAGACACACACACACACACACTACATCTGCCCAAGAGTGATGATGCGTCCAAATACTGGCACCACCGATTGAGCGAATGTGACTCCACTATGTAAGGTAAGTGATACCATCAAGGAAAATAGCTTCAACGCCTCCCCTTTGATTTCCTGCCAGCAGTAAACCAATAAAGTAATTAAGAACCACGATACAATAAATATGATCTAGGTAAACAAGCACCGGGAAACACAAGACATACGGCAACTTAGCTACATGATACATCAGATAACTTTCTAGACAGAAAGGTCTGATAACTTGGTTCCCATGATGTTATTATCACTGGTATTCTTACGAGCCTCAGTTAAAAGTTAGGATTGGCTAGTTGCTATGCTTATAATGGCTTCTTTTCAATTCGATCCTTATCTTGCTTTAGAATAAAAACAATTTAATAAAGGAGCTTACACTAAGGAACATGACTATAATGTTCTAGCATAAAGGAGCCTGGGCCTTGTTCTCTTAAGGAGGAATTATGTTTCTGAAGGACAAAGTGATGGCGTAGCAAGTGATACAACTTAATGGAACGTCTGCAGAAGAGGTGGGCAAACTTTTGCTATTGCTTTCTCATCCAACGTGAATTCACTAGATACAATTCTAGGTCATCAGACTACATTAAAAATGAGGTAACTAATTGTTCACCCTTAACGGGACATAAAAAAAGTAGGGAGTTAACTAAAGTTTTCGCCCAGGACAACTTTTTCCTTCGCTCTGGTCTCTATTATGTCCACCACAATTACATCATCGTACATCAATATCACGGCTAGTTACTCCGAATTCAGAAAGTAAATTGGGCATCAACGTCAAAGCCATGACAGTTGACACTGACATGCGGCTGAACAAATGGACTTTCTTATCGGTAAGATAATATTAAAAATAGAAAAGGAAGAGGTAGGAAATAGATACAATGCAGGACTGGGAGAAACATTTGGGATATAGCAGGAAGCTACCTTCTCTCACAGACTGGGGTTATTTGGCAATTTTTGAAGGGAACAATGCGTTGGGCTCATAATGTCAGATATCACTAGTAACTACGTTACATCCCATATTCAGAGTAATTTGCATTTACTACAACCATTCTGACTTGTGAAACAAAAATGGAAGAATACGTCAGCTAAATGAAAGAGATAACACGGAGGCCAAGTGAGCACGAGTGGATATCTATGAACTATCAGGGATTTGCAGATAGAAAATCAATGGCGACAAAATGTACTCTCTCCGTCCCGAATTAGTTGAAGCAGATTTGTCTAGATACGGTATCTACACATTAAACTACGTCTAGATACATCCGTATTTAGATAAATCCGCATCAACAGATTTGGGACTGGGAGTAATATACATATCACATGTAAGCAGACACAAGGATAAAGCACTCATAATTTAACCTATAATAAGATCCTCCTTTTTACCTTGTTTGGCAAGGGAGAGGACACCAAACTTGCTTAGTAGTTAAATGAACCTGAAACCAAAATAAATAAATATATGAGTCAACCATATAAAGTCAGTCATAAAATATATGCCAATATAGGATTACACTATACCTTGCCACCAGTCGCCGTGAGAATCTGTGACTGGATCCTTATTAGCCGCCTTGTACTGAAATGAATAAACGAGGGTTCAAAATTTTGGTTGCGCATAGCGGTAAGTGTCGATTCAAAAGGAAGCTAGAAGTACTTATGATTTATACTTTTTTGGAGTAGCAATTCCTTACGTCATTGTATTCCGTGGATTGCTTAGGTGGAAAGTTGCCATAATAGTCTCGGCCACCATAGTGCACGGAAGAACCAAAACAAGACGACGTATCAGCCGAGTCATATGAGTGTTTGTCCTTGGTGTATGTTGTGCGACTTTTAGCAGGGTTCCACTGGGATTTACCATCTGGTAGACAAATGAGCATGTTAGTTATTTTGCCCATGTGGCATTTTCCCAGTGATCCAAGCCAATAAGATAATCACCAATTATTAGTGGGGACGAGAATTAGGAAGAGAAATTTCAGGTTGGATGAAGATAGCAGTCTATGAAAATGGCAGCCAAAAATGAAGGCTCCAAGTCTAGAACTGGAACTCTTTCCATTTTTTTCTGAATAAGTAAAGGTAGTTGGTCTTGCTAATTAATTAAAGCTGAGAAGAGTTTACACCTGCTTTGAATATTTCTATGATTGTAACTATTACTGAAATCACTACAGCTCCTCCTTGGCAATAATAGCATGCATGTTTCCTCAAAACAATATTTGGTCGATAAAGAGGTGTGACGTACTGTTCCGTTTCAATCAATTTCGCGGCAGAGTAAGAATGACATAAAGGAAAGACGAGACGTGGGAGTCGCACAACTACCTGTGATGCTAGCCTGAGCACTCCCGTTCTGCCCTTTGCAAAGAATGGCGTACAGTTCCTGCTCTTTGCCGTTTACCTTATATAACCATGAAAAATGGGAAACGAATAAATATTTCTTCCGAACTAGATACTAGCAACATGACAATAAGTATACTCTTCTAGAATAATCGATATCTACAATAAATATCTAGCAGCAAATTAAATAGCAACATGACAGTAAGAATCCTCCTCTAGAATAATCGATATCTACACTAAATATCTACTCCCTCCGTTCGGAAAAAGATGTCACAAAAATGAACTATAGATAGACCCATTTTTGTGACATCCTTTTCCGAACGGAGGGAGTAGCAAATTCTCGCATATTCACTTGAAAAGTTAGGCACATAAGAAACTAAATTGTGGGCTGAACAATGGACGGATAAAAAGGCAAATCTGATCTAGTAACGCCCTGCACACGAGGAAATCATCTGCGTCATCATCGTCAATACACCCTCAAAATCGCCCCGCCTAAGCAAAAGGATCACGTGGAACGGCATAACGCCGAACAGGCGAAAGGCATAGGGAAGACGGGTACCCCGTGCGACGTCGGGTGGAACAGGCTGCTCAGCGGCGACTCGACCCCGGCGGCAACGGCATCGGCGGCGGCGCGGGGAGGCGACTTCTTGGTCGCCGCGCGGGGCTGGGCAGAGGACTTCTTTGGCTCCATTTTGGGGATGGATGAGAAGGAGAGGGAGGAGAGCTGCGGCTGAGGACTAGGGCACGTGAAGGAAGCGGTTGTAGGCGGCGCGGCGGTGGGAGAGAGAGACGGGGAGTCTAGGGAAGTGCTACTGCTCAACAACTCGACTCGTGGCGCTCTGCTCCGGCCTCCATGCGTGCCCGCATTTAAAGGCGTCGGGCGGAGGACCGCGTCCTGCTATTTGGTCGATTTTCAGGGGCTTATGGAGAAAAGGGTAGATGCTTCTCAGTGAACGCGTCGCGCCGTCGCCGACTCGCCGTTGCGGCTGAACTGTTGCCGTCGGCTAAGCGGCGGTAGCGAAGATGGGTAGGTGTGGCTCGCGCCAGTGGGAGGACGGCAACGAGAGGTGATAGGGATGGATGTGGTGCTGATGCATGGTACACTACGGATCCCAGTCGGCCGTCACGTTGTCCACTGGTTCGGGAGAGGGGAATAGTTGAATTTTTTTCGAAACACAGTACAACGCAGACACTCACATATACATGCACACACACTCAACCATATGCACGCACACACACACACCCTACCCCTATGAGCACATCCGAAATACTGAGCCGACGGTCGGGTCTGGAGATTGACGAAGTGGGAGGACGACAACGAGAGGTGATAGGGAAGGATGTGATGCTGATGCATGGGCACACGACGGATCCCTCGTCGGCCGTCACGTTGTCCACCGGTTCGGGACTCTGGAGTATGCCTGGACATGGGCAGCCCGGTCCAGAGGGCCCGACATGATCCGGGCCAGGCCGGGCTTGCACATCGGGCTAGATTTGAGCATACCAAAACGTGATTCTAGCCAGGTCGGGGTGGGCAGGCTTTGTCGGGCTCAAACTCGATTTTCACAGCCCGACGGCCGGCTCGGGCTTGGATCTTCTGCGCCGGAGTTTTTAGCTCTGTACTGGATCCAGGCCCGAGAAATGACCAGGTATACCCGGAGAGGGGAATTGCTGATTGCGAGCGGTTCATAGAGGTATAGGGTGACTATTTTTCTCTTTATCTTTCTACTCACTTGTTGCAATGAGTACACTTGGTACATCACTTTGATCTTGCTTGCACATTTTTTGCATATGTCCAATGTTCCATATGTCCAATGTTCCATATCAAAGTGGCTATAGGCCTGACCCTTGTATCTTACTGGTCACATGTGCATTTACTTGTCCACATGTATTGATTTGTATGCACTTCATAGAGTTTACTACACAAGAAATGTCAATCTCCGCCTAATCAAGACACGCATTAAATAATGACATAAACATACTTGTAAGTTTGTTGGCAATCATTTCGTGAAAATAATATGTTGAAAGTTGAACGTTGCACGAATCCTATACAAAAAGTTGATGGTCAGTTATATCTCCTTATATGTTTGACATATGTCTTATCAAAGTGTGGTTGGTCTTACCGCTTGGCCATGACGCCAAAAAATCCGAGCGAAAATCGAGAAAAGGGGAAGAATTCATCTATGTTTTCTTACGAAACCCTTTTATTTTGAATATAATTCTACTTACTTTTTTGTAATCTTCGCAAAATATATATTCCTGCTTCAGGATGGTTTGGAATGTTAAACGAAAATATTTCTTTTGATATATTATTGTACAGTCTACTTTTGAATAAAAAACATTGTATGAATTGTATATATTCATTCACCATGGGCTTATAAATCTAATACCAACGTGAAATAATCAACTAAGTTAGGAAGTTTGCCCTATAGTAGTTTTAGCTTATTGTGTATCAAGACAATAAGTATCTATTGAATCAATACCACGTGACTATTTATAATTTGTACAAAATTGATTACACTAAAAACCCACACTAACATGTGCTCGGAAGTTGGAATAGTTGTCCCCGAGTATATTGGGTATCGATTGTTAAATTAAGTGGAGTACTTTAACAAATGGACAATATACTCCAGACAATAAATGCAGAAATTATGTATCCGCACTACAGACACTTAGCCAAATTACAAAGATGTAGTAAACAACACAAGAAACAAACTAAGAATTGAATGCTCAATGCAAATACATTTATACGTACATATGGAAATTTGTATGATCTTTCGGGTTATTCGGACTCCATTGATCAAGTTTCGGCACACTATCATTTGTATCTATGGAAAGATACATGGACACGAATATATTAATATTACAGTAAAAAAATATTAATATGCGTATGGAATATCAATGTACTTTATATCATGCATTAATGTTGCAATGTACTCCCCCATATCACGATATAAGACTTTCTAGCCTTTCTGCATGTGTCCTGATTCATACGTATATAGACATGTTTTAGTGTGTTGATTCACTCATTTTAGAACGAATCTGGACAAACTCAAAAAGTTTAGAAAGTCTTATATTTTGATACGGAGGGAATAATTAGTAAAGTCAATCTATCTTCGAGCTAGGTCCGCCACTCATTAATTTAGCTTCCACGTCACCATTTTTCCTAGTTGACATGTTCTACGTACTTGACATACAACAACCAACATTTTAAGAGAAGTATTATCGAATTTGCAAATTAATGGAACCTTGCAAACCAACAAAGCAATTTAGTAAGTCAGAATCGTGTATGTTTTTCAAAAACAATATGTAAGAACCTTGTTGTACACATTCTCTTCTGACGTAACCAGAGTAATCATGACCGATCAGTTTGCATTAATCTTACCATTTCCATCCATTTGACCTTGTTCAATTTAGAGATGCAGCTTTTTAGGGCCTCTTAGATTGAGAGATTTTCATAGAAAATTTAGGGGATTCCCAGGGACGGAGCCAGCATTTAGTATTGGAGGGGGCTGACTCAAGTTGGAGGGGGCAGAATGGCCTAGTACTGCTAATTATAAGCATGAGTGTAAGGGAGTTTATGAAGGAAATCAGCAGGTTGGGGGTGGCTAAACCCCTGCTCATCCCCCCTTCCTCCGTCCCTGGGGATTCCAATTCGATTCATTACTAGGTAAGTTCTTTGGATTAAATAGAATGACACGTCAAAAAAATTATGTATTCCATTAGTCCACGCCAAACTCATAGGAATTTTGACATCCACTGTAACCTCTTTTTTATACTTATGCGCATAGGATCAAGCCAATTTTCTTGTATTTTCTCCAAATGACCACTTCTGCTATTTTCTATATTTTGCAATCATTTTGTTTTGTATCCGCAATCTTATCAAATTCCTTTGTTTTGTAATTATGTGATTCAAAGAAGGCCTTACATAATCCTCTCGCTCGGCCTCTCTCCTCCCCGTCCCGTCTCTACCCATACCCTCTCCCTCTGGCGGCTAATGCTCTTGCTCGGCCTCTCTCCTCCCCGTCCCGTCTCTGCCCATCGCGCCGCCGCCTCCGGCCCCTCTCCCCTCTCCCTCTGGCGGCTCTGCCAGCTGGAGTGGGGGGAGGAGAGGGTGGCCGGCCCTCCTGTGCATAGTAGGCCTAGGGTTTCTTCTTTGTTTGGCGTTTTGCCGTGTTGTTGCCGTCTTTTCGCCGGCGCCCGGCCATGGCGTGCGGCCGGAGCTAGCACCTTGCTTCTCTCCATGGTGGAGATAGTGGAGGGTGGTCGGATCTGGCGTTTTTTCTTCGAATGGGGGCTGCTGGGTGCCAATCTTCGCGAATCCATTTCCTACTTGCTCCCATGGTGGTGGCAGAGGGTGGGGACTTGGTGGATTTGGTGCCCCACGGGGTGATTCCGTCTTGGTGCTAGGGTGCTGCGCCAGGTGACCGATTCGGCTCTTCCTCGACATGCTCCTGCGGCGGGAGGGTGTCCAAGGCGAGCTCGGCATCGACCCCATCTTCAAGCACCGACGCCCCCTGTTCTTCGGCTCATATGAGCTTGCTTGCTCCTTCTCGGCTGGCCGAGGTGGCGAGGGAGGGGAGCGGACCTGCTCTGCTGCAGTACGGGGCTGGTGTCTCTTTTCGAGCTGCTTCGATCTGGTGTTTTTGCGCGGCACCGGACGGCTGCAACCGAGCCTCTCTGGTGAGCTCCTGAGGATGGAGAAAGAAGAGATGGTTTCTGCCACTTGCTCATTTCATAAGCGCGTTTGTTGAGTTCCCAGTGGTATGATTCCTCTCTTCCTTCTCTGGGCCGACCGTGGTGGTGAGGGAGAGGATGGAGATGGTGTTGCTCCAGGCACTAGTGGAAAAATGGCCTGTAGTCCTGGTTGGGGAGGGCTTGTAGTCCCGGTTGGCCAACCGGGACTGCCAAATCGGGACTAAGGCCCCCCCTCTAGTCCCGGTTGGCCAGGAATCAGGACTAAAGGCCCTCCCACGTGGCCACGGCCGAGCTCGGGGGTGGATGACCTTTAGTCCCGGGACTAAAGGTTTGTGTTTTTTGTGTTTTCTGTTCAATTATTTTTCAAGGTTTAGGGTTCAGGGGTTTAGGGTTTAGGGTTTAGGATTTTGTGTTTTCCATCATATGGAGATCACGTCGATGCGCCAAAAACAAGTTTTCGTATACATAAAATTCATACTACATGGAGATCACGTTGATGCATATACACACACATACAATTTGGTATATATATCTAATTAATTACATGGAGATCATTAAATTACATGGAGACAATAGCGGGAATGGAATTCTCCGGCTGGAGATATGACCTCCGTAAGCAAAAATCCCGCCAATTTCTCTTGAATTGCTTTTATGCGGTTCTTTGGTAGGAGCTTGTCCCGCATCCTTTCCATCTTTAAAGAAGGAGATTAATATGAATATATGAGTTGTGTATATATATCAAATCATCATAAAACAAAATTATGAATGAAACTCAACACAATTGATGGTAATAAAATAAAATTGTGAATAGTGTTTACGTACTTCAATTTGTCTTCCATCTCTGCGGTTCTCACTGGTCGTCATGTGAATGAACTCGCAAACGTAGTATGCACATAAATTAGTCCCCTGTTCCTGCCTCAGGCAGTACTGTACGGGAATAGAATTCAATCAAATAATAATCAAGCATGATAATGGTATTGAAACTAGAATTAAAGAGATGCGCAGACCTAGCTAGTACTACTTACCTTGGTACAATTAAAACGCAGCTCCGGTTTCCATTCACCGATTTCATCCTTGATGAACCGTTTCCAAACCCTGTCCGGCAAAGAAAATGAATGAATGAATGAGTTATTAATTACTTGCTATCAGGAAATGAACGAAAGAGGCCGATATAGTGCGATAATACTTGAAATTACTTCTGGAGCATTAGAACCACGTTGGGGTATTCTCTAGGATCTTTCCTTAGTGAGTCCATGATTTCAACGGTTCCAGCGTCGGGACTAATGATTAGCAGAATCCAGTGGAACCTGAGCACGTTTATATACGCAGGCATGCACAACTCATCAATTACACTTAACATCGAGTAAGCAAAATAGAATGTGTACAAGACAGTAATAATCAGTTGAAGTTGTAAGCAAAAAGTATTTCTGTTTTGGTATTTTCTTCCTTTAAAAACCTTAGCAAAAGTTCCTCTGTGTCCTTGGCATGGTTTTTTATGGTAATTTCATGAATGGTATTTGGGTCAATGAACCCAATGTCATAGATTCTCTCCTTTTGCATTCGAGAATCTTCATTCTGCATAATAGCGTACAAAAGAATATAGTGATGATAATTATAGGCAATGAACGAGCCGAACGAAAGACTTAAATTACAGATATAAATCACTTACAGACAATAGCAACTGACGATGGATTTGTCGAGGGCGTCTTGATTGTATAACTGAAAAATTTCGGGAAAATCAATACAAATCTCGTATTCTTGTAAGTAGTGTTTTTCCTTAACTGCCACCATGAGCATGATTCGCCCTTCCTTTGCGACTCTCATGTACCACTCATGCAATCTTCGTATTTGTGTTGGTAGATTCGGGACCTGCTCAGGTCTGACCAGAGACTCCCCGTGAACATATTTCCATGCTACATCAGCCATGGGGAAACCAGTGTCGCCTATGAGTTGACCAGTACTGTCGTTATGTACATCCTTATCGGGAAACACCTTGAGCGGGGGGACCGATTGTATTTCTTGTTCTCCGAGCTGGGGAACTTTTTCCCCGCTTTTTGCACTACTTCTCGCCTGCTTCATCTGTTCGATATATGACTTCTGAATAGTGCGCTTATAGTCTGATGGCCTATTAGCCACATCTGACGGTGGTTGGTCCACTAAGTTCTTCACGAAGCGCACAACACCTCCTCAGCTAGTTTCTCCTTTGTCATAATTATCAAATATTCATCTCATTTACAATTTACTTTCATGGATCTTTTCTACTAAGTTAGTACTTCATGAGCAACTAACTTAGGCATTTCAACAAACACCTAACTAGCACTAGCAACATGAAATGACCTAAACTAGCAATGAAATGAGCTAAACTAGCAATGACGGATGAAAGGATGAAGTTGCTAACCTTTTAGAACCCTTGGATAGATGGGGCACCGTCAATCTTGACAAATCGTGGAAAAAAATGGGGATGAACTTGAGCTCGGGAGAGGAAACAGAGGAGAAAAATGGAGATGGCTCGGGGTAGGAAAAATGGAGATGGCTCGGGCAGGAGGTAATATGTAGGAGAAAGCCTTTAGTCCCGGTTGGTATCTCCAACCGGGACTAAAGGTCAATCTTTGGAGACACCAACCGGGACTAAAGGCGCTCACGCTGGCCCCACCCTGCCGCAGCCCTGCCGCAACCTGCTGCAACCCTTTTAGTCCCGGTTGGTAATACCAATCGGGACTAAAGGTCCCATTCGACCCGGGACTAGAGCCGTGCGGCGTCCTAGCCGTTGGAACGGGACTAATGCACATTATTCCTGGTTCCAAACATGGCCGGGACTAATGCTCAGAACGGAAGGCCTGTTTTCTACTAGTGTGGGCTTGGTTGGCGGATTGGTTGGTGTAGCGGTGTGAGTTCGATGCTACCAGTACGGCTTGCTTGGTGATGTCGACTCCCACCAGTTCATCCTTAGAGCTTCATTGGTATTCATCTAGTTGTAGCACTTCATATCCTTTGCTAGTTGATGTGCATGTTGGATGTGCGTTCTTGCTGTTCGGGACAGGCCGGAGGCGGGTGAGATAATATTTGCTGCGGTTTCTCAGATTTAGCAGCCAAGAACCTCCTGATTTGGGCTCGGTGTTGGACATTTCATATCTACAGCTCAATCATTTACCTCACAGGCGTCTGCCAACATGATTGCTGGTTGAGCCGCTGGCTCTACGGTTGGCTAGATTGCGAGATGCCCTGGAAGAGTGTGACTGCAGGTTTGTTGCGTCCGAGTTCTCGACGGACCCCTGATAGGCTCCGGTTGTACTCTTCGGCATATCCACTATATGTTCTCAGTAACTTTTTTCGGTGTCCAGCTAGGTTTCTTCTTTCAGGATGAAAGTTGTAATCACCGTTGTACTCTGCTTTGATACGTAATAACAGTGATGGTTGTGTTGTGTTAAAAAAAAAGGCCTTACAGGGTTGCAAACTTGAGATAGACCCATCGTGGTCTTGAATGTTTATTTTTTATCCATTAAACCACACATGCTAGCTAGAGTGCATGGGTTCACCGTCCGTTGTCGTCTGAAATTTCCCTTGTAGAAGTTTGATGTCTCAGAGTACTACATAATGTTTTTTTGTCTCTTCTTGTTTGAGAGTGTGAAGTAATTTTCGTCGTCAAACATTATTCTAGTTCTATCAGGTTGATTTTTCAGGGTGTTATCGTAATGCTTCGGCGTGTAACAATACAATAATATCCAAGCCACTTTGTTGGTGAAAGCATCAAGGAACGACGATGGATCCAAACACGCGATAGCTAGCATATGCATGGTAGAAAAAAACATTCTCGAGTTCATCGTTTTGAATCTTCATACTTTCACCAACACAGAGGCGGAAAGAGGATCGCGGCTGAGTGCGGGAAATAGCAGATTCGCAATGGCATGACGCATCACGCTCACGCCCATGTGCACACACACGGCACTCTGACTTTGCAATTCGAGCAGAATCCATCGATCCATCCATGGGGCCTAGCAGCATATACCAAAGCTCTCCGCCATTGCGCGCTTTGACCTCAGCTCTGACGAGGACGATACCATTCCCTGCTCCGGCGACGTCGATAGCCGGCCTTATCGTCGCCTCTTCTTTCTCTCGCCTCCAACCCAGGCCCCCCAGCTAGCCGGCGATGGCCATACCGAATATCCACGCGCGCCCCTCCATCTTTGCGTGATTCTTCCAACAGCTTTCCTACGCATGAGTCAACAAGTGTCACTCGAGTTAACAAGGATGTATTAAAAGGATCTAGTTCTTCTTCAGAAAAGATAGGACGAAGGATCCCGGCAACTTGCCCTGTTTCATCAGCTCGAGAGTTGTGGAGTTTTCGACGACACAAACACAGAGCCGCATACGTATGCGCGGCATGGCGCGTCTAGGGTTCTAGGAGTGACTGGAGTATGACTCTGTATGTGTGGTCCGTGGAGAGTGGAGACCGGCCTAAATACGCCTATACGGCACGCGGCAGGATCTGGACTGAATACTCCAACACTGAATACTCCAAGAAGTTGGCCAAACTGTCGTGCCCCTATTGGCCACAGCAGAGTTCAGACGTCTGATGATCACCAGCTCGATCGACTACGTCTAGACCCAGCTAACCAAGCTACTGAGCGTCTGAGCCAAGTAGGAGCACTTCGCAGGAGTAACACGCGTCTCGAGCATGACACATCGGCGCCGCCCTAGCAGCAGCGGAGACTGGAGACTGGATTACGATGTGTGATCCATAAGACGCCGCAGAGAACATCAGGGAATTCCTCAGAGCATGATGCACGCTCCGAGGTTCATCCTTATCTCACTGGCCAAAGATTCCGGCGCGCAGTCATCGATCGTCAACCTGTACAAGTCAAATTTCAAACCACGCACGGCCAGACGCAATGGCGCGCGGGCCATGGGCGTTGGATAATTAGGCAATAATTTCATGATTAATTTTAAAATATTAAACATGACAACCGCAAGTACTAACATGTGAAACACAAACATATTAGATGTATTAATCAATATGAACAGTAGCATCATATCACAGAACATGTAAACGGGAAACATGTTGATCCAACTAGGAGAGATACGACACACGTACTGAACGATTGTAAACGTAGTAGCCGTGGTCGATGCAGCGATGTAGTTGACGACATTCTTGGCGAAGGCTTGTCGCCACAGAAGATGTTTGCGGCGGCGATCCGCAAAGCCGGCTGGAAGACGACCCGTGGTGGAAGCAGCGAGCAGTCGCGCGAAGCGCTTCTCAAAAACCTAATTCGTCCTCTCCCGTACATGATCACATGAGCGACTGGTTCCGGAGATCTGCTCTCCCGTTCGTCGGTGCATACCGGCGCTCGGGATGGAGTAGACTACGGTGGCGGCGCAAGGCACGAGTTCGACAAAACCTAAATTGGTTCGGTATGCGACGGCGCACGCAGTCCACGGCAATATATAGTACGGTTCGGAAAATCCTAACGGGTACAACGTGGGATGATCACGTTGCACACGTCCGAGTCGGTTCAGTAACAGCAGCCTACGATCTGGGAGCGACCCGAATTGGCTAAGCTGTACGCGTACGCTATTGAATCGTTTCTCCTGAACAGCAAAAATATAGGCATCGGCTCGGCTCATTCCCGCGGCGTGTCGTGACGAGACGAGCGAGCGGCGGAGAAGGAGGAGTGCGCGGGAGAGAGCCTTCTGTTCTCACAAGCACACCAAGTAGCACAACAATCCACTATATAAGGTGATGCAACTTTCCTACAACTAGTAATGTGGGACTAAACTTTAGCACACTTTAGCACTCCACAACCTGTCATGCACATGGGCCAATTTGATATTTCAGAAATTGTCTATTGGGCTGCCCATATAATGGGCCCAAATTCTAACAATCCTCCACCACATCTCAAATTCCCATTTAGACATTTTGCCAAATCTCGTTTCTTGTTTATATACCAGTATTTCAGGAGAGACTGTTAAGTTAAACTTCCGCCTAGAGTTTTAAGCTACATCTACAGCAACTTGAACAATGACGAACCTTGAATTGCAAGTTTGGTGCCAATAGACTTCACTCAAAGTCATAACCAGTACGTGGCTGCCAGTAGCCTACCCCGCGGGTGGAGCATTTGCGTCATACTCCCTGGTCTCTTCATGAGCTTACTAGAGATCACCCAAATCTCATAGACTGCGACGTTTAACAGTTTGACTCATATAGGTGTGTTCTTTCAAGGTCGCTCTGTAGGATAGCACCTTTGCTAAATAGCCAACAGAAACACATTAAGGCATATTGCCAACCTGCCTTACAGAATGTGAGAGTTATGCATCTTCCACGGAGAGGGTTATAAAAACTCTCCTCTGTTAAACCACTAGCTTGTTCTTCCCAGGTCCTAATTCACGGGATCTCCGATCACATAGGTTGGGTTACCACTATGGTGTAACGCTCACGGGTCTCAACCCCATCTCCTCGATGCACTATCTATCACATTACGTGATAGTCCCTTCGTAAAGGGATCTGCCAGGTTTTTGTCTGTTTGAATATAACTAACAGTTATTACTCCGGAGTTTCTCATTTTCCTGACAGACTTCAAGCGACTTTTGACGTGTCTTGATGACTTCGCGTTATCCTTAGCACTGTTCACTTTCATGATAACCGTTTGGTTGTCACAGTTCATAAGGATGGCCGGTAATGGTTTCTCAACCACCGGCAAGTCCATCAAGAGCTCACGCAGCCATTCTGCCTCAACAGAAGCTGTATCTAAAGCAGCAAGTTCTGCTTCCATGGTTGACCTCGTCAAAATGGTCTGTTTGCAAGACCTCCATGACACTGCGCCACCTCCAAGAATAAATGCATATCCACTTGTGGCGTAGAGCTCATCAACATCTGAGATCCAGTTCGCATCAATATCCCTCAAGCACCGCAGGGTGCCCTGAATAGTGAATCCCATAACTCATTGTACCGTTCAGATAGCGCATGACCCTTTCAAGTGCATGCCAATGATCAATACCCGGGTTAGACATGAACCTGCTCAACTTGCTCACAGCAAAAGAGATGTCAGGTCTCGTCGCGCTCGCAAGGTACATGAGTGAACCGATCACTTGAGAATATCTTAATTGATCTCTCGTTTCCTTTTGTTCTTTCTGAGTGTCACACTGGGATCATAGGGTGTTGGAGAAGGCTTGCTGTCTATATAACCAAAGCGGCTCAAGACCTTCTCAACATAGTGTGATTGCGTTAACGTAATCCCACTCTCATCCCTAATCACTTAATGTTCAGGATCACATCAGCTTGTCCCAGATCTTTCATATCAAAGCTCTTTGACAGAAAAGACTTGACCTCATTTATCACTATCATGCTTGTACCGAAAATCAGTATGTCATCAACATACAAGCATAATATAACACTATCGCCCCCACCATGGCGATAATATACACACCTATCAGCCTCATTAATGGCAAAGCCTGCAGAGTTAAAGTTCTGTCAAACTTCTCATGCCATTGCTTAGGTGCTTGCTTCAGCCCATACAAAGATTTTAACAATTTGCACACCTTTCTCTCTTCACCTTTTACTACAAACCCATCAGGCTGATCCATATAGATTTCCTCTTCCAACTCTCCGTTAAGGAAAGCTGTCTTTACGTCCATTTGATGAACGATAAGACCATAGGAGGCAGCCAGGGAAAGTAGTACACGAATGGTGGAGTCGAGCAACAGGTGAATAGGTGTCAAAGTAATCTTCGCCTTCACGCTGGGTGTAGCCCTTGGCACAAGCCGTGCCTTGTACTTCTCAATAGTACCATCAGGCCTTAGCTTCTTCTTGAACACCCACTTACAACCCACAGGTTTGCAGCCGTAGGGTCGTTCAGATAATTCCCAAGTTCCATTAGAAAGAATCGAGTCCATCTCATTATGGACAGCTTCTTTCCAGTCATCAGCATCAGGAGATGCAAATGCCTCTGCAATGGACGTGGGAGTATTGTCCACAAGGTACACAATGAAATCATCACCAAAGGATTTTTCAGTCCTCTGTCTCTTGCTCCTCTTGGGAGCTGATTCATTGTCATCCTTCTCAAGGACTTCCTCAACATGTGGTTGTTCAGAATGATCAACAGATGTACTATTCAGCAAATATCTCAGAAGAAATTCTAGCAATGCTATGCATATCCTTCATAGGAAACATGTTCTCAAAAAATGTTGCATCACGAGATTCCAAAATAGTATCAACATGCATATCAGGTATCTCAGATTTAACCACTAAAAATCTATAGCAAATGCTCCGCTGAGCATAGCCTAGAAAGACACAATCCACTGTCTTCGGTCCAAGTTTACGTTTCTTAGGAATTGGAACATTGACTTTCGCCAAACATCCCCAAGTACGAAAATAAGAAAGTGATGGTTTTCTCCCAGACCACTCCTCGTAAGGGTCTTCTTTTATCCTTGTTAGGAACTCTATTCAGGACATGACACGAAGTCAACAAAGCCTCCCCCCACCATGCCTTAGATAAACCAGCAGTGTCCAACATGGCGTTCACCAAGTCGGTCAGCGTGCGGTTTTTCCTCTCGGCAACCCCGTTTGATTGGGGAATAGGGAGGCGTCCTCTCATGAATAATACCATGTTCCTCACAGAATTCATCAAATGTTGGAGAAATACTCGCCACCACGATCTGACCTAAGACGTTTGATCTTTCTCTCTAATTGATTTTCTACTTCAGCTTTATAGATTTTAAAGTAGTCTAAAGCTTCATCTTTAGTGTGCAACAAATATACATAACAGAACCTAGTAGCATCATCGATTAAAGTCATGAAATATCTCTTATCACCTTTTGTCAACACGCCATTCATCTCACATAGATCCGAATGTACGAGTTCTAGAGGTGCCAAGTTTCTCTCCTCGGCTGCCTTGTGAGGCTTTCGAGGTTGCTTAGATTGCACACAGCTATGGCACTTAGAACCTTTGGCAATGGTGAAAGTAGGAATTAAACTCAACTGGAAAGTCTACTCATTAAACCAAAATTAACATGACATAAACGAGAGTGCCAAACATTAGCATCCGAATCCACACTGCCACAAATATGGTTTACTGACTTATTACAAAAATCCGATAATGAAAAGCGGAACAAGCCTCCGCACTCATACCCTTTACCAATAAATTGTCCAAACTTTGACACAACTACTTTATTGGACTCCAAGACTAATTTAAACCCATCTCTGCATAGAAGGGAGCCGCTAACGAGATTCTTGTTCATAGTAGGGACATGCTGCACGTTCCTCAGCTGCACGATCTTCCCCGAAGTAAACTTCAGATCTACCGTGCCAACACCACGAACAGAAGCATGTGATCCATTCCCCATTAAGACGCTTGAATCTGCGACCTGATAAGAAGTGAACATAGAGATGTCAGCACACACATGAACATTAGCACCCGTATCAATCCACCAACATGGAGATTGAAATACTGAAAGCACAATCGGTAAATTACCGTACCCATCAGCATTGCTAGCGGTCACGACGTTGACATGCTTTGGCTCTTCCCTTTCTTGTCTGCACGATCTGGGCAGTCCACAGAGAAGTGTCCGGCTCTCCACAAGTGTAGCACTTTAGCTCAGATTTGTTCAGCATCTTCTTCTTCTTCTTGAAAGAAGTAGTCTTGGTAGGCATGTTGAAGCAGGCTTGCTCTTGCCTTGCTCTTGCCGTGGTGAAAGTTTTCTGCACCATGTTGGCGCTAGACTGACCTTCACCACCTCTCTCACTAGTGTCCTTAGCCCGAGCCTTCTCCTCAACATCAAGAGACGCTATCAGGTTTTCAACCGATATCTCCTGTCTCTTGTGTTTGAGAGTTGTGGCGAAGTTCCTCCACGAGGAAGGCAACTGTGCAATAATGCATCCAGCCACAAACTTGTCAGGTAGGGAACACTTGAGGAGTTCGTGCTCTCTCGCAGTGCACTGTATCTCATGAGCTTGTTCGACCATGCTACGGTTATTCACCATTTTGTAGTCATGAAAGCTCTCCATGATATACAGCTCACTGCCTGCATCGGTTGCACCGAATTTAGCGTTCAGTGCATCCCAGAGCTCTTTGCCATCTTTTATGTGCATATACACATCACACCGACGAGCATCAAGAACACTCAGAATGCATCCACGGAAAATAGTCGTGGCTTTCTTGAACTTGCTCTGATCTTCCTCAGACATAGTTCCTTCAGGAAGTCCATTGCTAATTTCCCACAAATTCATGGCCACGAGCCAGAGTTGGCACTTAATCTGCCATCTCTTAAAACCTGAACTGGTGAACTTTTTCGGTTTCATTGCATCGGTATAACCAGCCATTGATAAAGCAGACAATTGCCTACAATTAGGTTTTTGGATTGTTGGATAATTTGGCAATAATTTCATGATTAATTCCAGAATATTAAACATGACAACCGCAAGTACTAACATGTGAAACATGAATATACTAGATGTACTAATCAACATGAAGAGTACCATCATATCACAGAACATGTAAATAGGAAACATGTTGATCCAACTAGGAGATATGACACACGTACTGAACGATTGTAGACGTAGTAGCCGTGGTCGATGCAGCGATGTAGTTGGCGACTTTCTTGGCGAAGGCTTGTCGCCACAAAAGATGCTTGTGGCGGCGATCCGCAAAGCCGGCTGGAAGACGACCCGTGGTGGAAGCAGCGAGCAGTCGCGCGAAGCGCTTCCCAAAAAACCTAATTCGCCCTCTCCCATACAGGATCACAAGAGCGACTGGTTCCGGAGACCTACTCTCCCGTTCGTCGGTGCACGCCGGCGCTCGGGATGGAGTAGACTACGGTGGCGGCGTAAGGCACGAGATTGGCAAAACCTAGATTGGTTCGGTATGCGACGACGCACGCAGTGCACGACAATATATAGTGCGGTTCGGGAAACCCTAACATGTCCGAGTCGGTCCAGTTACAGCATCCCACGATCCGGAAGCGACCCGAATTGGCAAAGATGTACGCGTACGCTATTGACTCGTTCAAGAGCTCACGCAGCCATTCTGCCTCAACAGAAGCTGTATCTAAAGCAGTAAGTTCTGCTTCCATGGTTGACCTTGTCAAAATGGTTTGTTTGCAAGACCTCCATGACACTGCGCCACCTCTAAGAATAAATGCATATCCACTTGTTGCGTAGAGCTCATCAACATCTGAGATCCAGTTTGAGTCACAATATCCCTCAACACAGCAGGATGCCCTGAATAGTGAATCCCATAACTCATTGTACCATTCAGATAGCGCATGACCCTTTCAAGTGCATGCCAATGATCAATACCCGGGTTAGACATGAACCTGCTCAATTTGCTCACAGCAAAAGAGATGTCAGGTCTTGTCGCGCTCGCAAGGTACATGAGTGAACCGATCACTTGAGAATATCTTAATTGATCTCTCGTTTCTTTCTTGTTCTTTTTGAGTGTCACACTGGGGTCATAGCGTGTTGCAGAAGGCTTGCTGTCTATATAGCCAAAGTGGCTCAAGACCATCTCAACATAGTGTGATTGCGTTAATGTAATCACACTCTCATCCCTAATCAACTTAATGTTCAGGATCACATGAAGTGACACGACCCACCACGGGTTGCATCGTTGCGTGTAGTACTGGCCTCTGGACCGTTCACCAGTACACACAGCCAGAATGATAACTAATATAGCAATAGTATATCAAATCTAGCAATTCCAGAGTATAAAATTATTACAACTTGCATAGCGGAAGCTAGCATGAATATTTGAAGTATCAATAACATAAAAGCAAATAAAAGAACTCCAGTCTTCAAGTTTGCGCCACAGGCGAACAAAGGTCAAGTGGAGTCTCGAAACCTACGCACTCAGTCGGAGTCGGAGTAACCTGCATTGGTGAGATACAACCCGAAATCGCTGGGTCAATACAACTGAATTGTATTGGCAAGTGATGTTATGGTGGATATAAATGACGCCTAGCTACTACATGCTTATTTGGCTAGGTGGATGTTTCAAGGCTGATTTGCATAAAAGCATAGTTTATCCTATCAGTTTATAAAATTAGTTTTTCAACCATTAAATTGGACACTCGGTTTATCCAACCGGCGCTCCTACCCAGTTGGCTACTGATAGACATCAGACCATTCCCACCAACTTTTGTTAACCCATCAAATTTTAATTAAGAAGTTGGAATGAACGAGAATAATGTCATAGACTCCCATCTAGTTGCTAGTTTGCCCATAACCGAAGGATACGGCTAAGATCTTAGTTTAAACTCTCGCGAGGTGTGTACACTTTACCCATGTTGCCCGGTCCACTCTGCTCACTCCGGGAATCACCACATGGAGAGGAAGAGAGGATCGAACGAGAACCAATAGAAAGTAGCTTCCCAAACCCCCACGCACCGTACCACCTATCATTATTCTACATCTCTGACTACGATGGGTTTAGGTCATCACCATCTACCAATTCTGTCGTAGCCCATACTACATTGACACATGGTTGCACAGAATAGCTACCAAACAAGAAACCAAACATACTCTCAGATTACTGGGCGGCGGTCCCCACCATAAATTTTACTCTGATGACATGCTAGCAATCCGCCCAGTGGTTAATTAATTATCATGTTGTTTTGAATAAGCAATTAAAGTAACAAATTTCATACATAACATGATAATCCCAACCACGAATTTATCAATTCTAACAATACGATGGCTCCTAGCATATGATTGTCTTTGTCTAAGGGAATATATGATTACTCCACTTGGGTGTTAGTGAAGCAATCTAGCATAGCTTAATTCACACAAATCCTACACATGCATAACTACAAGAAAACACTAATGCATAGTAGGAAAATAATGGGATCATGCATCACTTGCCTTGGTTGTAGTTTCCGGTTAAACAATCCTCACAAGAACAAACCGCACAATCGTCGCAATCTACACGATTCAAACATGACATGTATAAACAACCAAGCATAAACAATATGCATCAATCATGCGTGCATGTCAATTTTAAATCATGCAAAAAAATTAGATTATTATTTTCTCTGGATAATTAATGGCCCACGATGCATGTGAAAATATTTTATATGCAACAAACACTTAATAAGCAATTTTTATATTACTTAGATGGATCAATTAGGTTTCTACATGTTTAATTTGAAAATAAGTTCATAAATAATAGATCCGAAATTATCTAGACAGAGAAATAAAATTAAAAACCGTAGCAAAAAGATTCGATAAAATTCGAGTTACGGATATTTTATTATAATTAAAATACTACAGATTAGTAATTTAAATAACGGAAAATACAGGTTCGGTAAAACTTAAATATTATTACCGATCTGAGTAGATCTTAATTTTCTGAATCCGTAGACATAAAGTTTGCTAAATTTGGACATACGGTTGATTAACTACGAATTATACAAGATCTAACAATTCTCTGGGATTTAAAACGAGAAACGAAAAGATTAAAACACGTGGCAGCACCCGATTGGCCGAAACCACTTCGGTGAGTGATCAAATCTGGATCGTTAGATCGCGATCCAAAGGATGAGACGAGATTGGGCTGGGAACGGTGGTGCTCACCGGAAACAGAGAAAGACGACGTCCACGTGAACTCGGATGCGGACGGCGACGACGCTGTGTTGGTCTTCTGGGCTTGGCGACGGAGTCCGCGGGTGCGGCGTCTCTCTCCGGTCCTCCTCGAGTACTCAGCTCCTCCTCTCCTTGCTCCGAATTGCGGCGGCGTCGAGCTCCCGAGGCTGCGGCAATGGTGGCGGCAGCGGCGGCGGCGGCGGAATTTTCCGAGCTCGAAAACGAGCTCGGTTTGAGGCTAGGGTTTCGAGAATTTGAGGGGACGGAACGCCACGGGTTCGGGGGTATTTATGGGGTGGATTTCGTGGCGAGGGGCAACAATTTAAACGGAATCGGGAGATATTGCAGGATAGAATTCGCGTTCTGGAAAACACGTACAGAAGCTGGTTTCCGATTCGTTCTGGAAGAAAGAGCTGACAGGTGGGGTACACTTGTCAGTGAAAGAAAAGGAAAATAAAAAAGAAAAACGAAAAAAAAACAAAGGAGGTTCGGGAAAAGAGCCGAAATGCGGCCTGCTGGCTGCTGCGCGCGCGAGCTGGGCTGAGTTTCGGCCCAACTCTTTCGGTCGACTATTTTTTTGTTTAAAACATTTTCCTTTATTCTTTTTCCTGTTTTCTTCATAACTTTTGATTTTGAACTCAGAATCGAGTGAAACTAGTTTTGAAAATTTTGTAAAAACATCCTCTGTCTTAAGAGACTATTGGGGACTAATTTTATTTGAAATAAAATACGAATTTTCCCTAAGCACATATATTGCTTTATAAAGGGTTTTGAAAACTTTAAGGTAGGATTTTGGAAATAAATCTTTTAGATTTTAATGCAAGCCAAACAAATGCAAGTTTTAAATTGATGCCATGAAGAAATGCACATGATGATATGCAAACATTCCAATTCTAAAAATTGGGATGTTACAGACTAACCCCCTTAAGATGAATCTCGTCCTCGAGATTCGGAACGGCTAGCATGGTGTGGGTGGTTTTCTCTATGGTCAAAAATCTAGGCTAACCCCCTTAAGAGAATTTAACTTGATATCCTTCAAAGACATGTGTAGAACTATATATGATCCTTTATGTATCATCAATGGCTAACTTATTCTTATCCACGAAGACCCTTGATATGAATGTGATGCACTAATGTACCAAGAACTTACTAGTCACACGGTCTGGTTCATCATATACTTCCTCCACGTGCACATGATTTGCAGTAGCCTTCTTGAACGGGTTTGGCTTGGTTCCTTCAACTACCTTCTCAGTGCAGTTATCAGCATAGTGTCCCATCTTCTTACACTTGTAACACTGCACTTGACTGAGATCCTTCTTGAATGTGTGGTTATGGTTGCGGTTCTGCCGATTACCTCCGTTGTTACGGCCATTGCCTTTGTGGCCATTATGGTTGTGACTGTTTTCTCCATCGTGCTGATGTCCGTTGCCTTCACTATGACTATGTCCATTGCCTCCATTCTTATGTTGTCTAGAACTTCCGTTACCGTCATGATGGGTACGGTTCCTCTGATGTGCTCCAGAGTGGGGGTTGCCATTACTGTGCTTCCTCTTGCGTCTCTCAGCTTGTTTGTGCTTTCCTTCTAAAATGATAGCCTTGTCCATCAGTGCTTACAAATTTGTGATATGAACCACTGAAAGTTGCACAGCAAGTTCATCATTCAACCCATCAAGAAACTTCTCACGCCTCTTGGCATCAGTATTCACATCCTCTGGTGAATAGCGAGCAAGATCACCAAAATCAGTAATGTACTCTGTGATGGTGCGGTTGTTCTGTTGTAAATTGCGGAATTCCCTTCTCTTCAGACTCATGACTCCATCCGAGACGTGAGCATTGCGAAAACCTTCCTCGAACATTGCCCAGGTCACAATATCAATGGGATGGGTTATCTGAAAGTTGTCCCACCAAGAAGCAGCTTGTCCTTCGAGTAAGTGAGCAGTAAACCTCACTTTCTCAGCATCCGTGCAGCCTACGGTCACTAGGTCCTTGTTGACAGAACGTAGCCAGTCAAGTGTGGTCATGGGGTCTGGCGCACTAGAGAACTTAGCTGGCCTCAACCTCAGAAATGTGGTGAGCATATCCACCTGTGGAGGCGGATTGTTATTGTTGTTGTTCATGAACTGGGTCATTGCTTGCATGAGCTGAGCTTGCGCAGTCATCAACTGCTGAAACTGGTCATTGTTGTTGCTAGGGTCGCGACGGGGCGGCATCTATTGGTTTAGAATAGACGAGTTTAGACAGATAGGACTAGGGAAAATACCTACCCATATATAGTATGAACAAGCAATACTTAGCAAACATATTATAAGCAAGTCATTATTTTAAAATACTTTTCAAATTAAGGGTATAATTTACTGCGAAAATTCTAATTAAGTTTTGAAAACAAAATAGTTGAAAATACTCGAACTATTATTGCCATACCATATATATTGATATGGTTAATACCTAACACGAATCTCGAAAAACCTAACGAAGACTAATTTGGTGACAATCTATTATCTTCCGAAAGCTCCAACAGCTAACCTATAGATGCCTTGTAGATCCTCCTTAGCAGAAGTCTTCTTCTATATGGGGATCTCCACTAATATTTGAAAAGGGAGATATGAAGATAAGAAGAATACTAGAATGAAGTAGAAATGTATAAGGGATTTGGAAAATAAGTTTTCATGCTATAGTTTTTCCTAATCCAGACCTAGGTTTCGATCCTACAGTCAACAAGTGCTCTGATACCATCTGTAGTGACACGACCCACCACGGGTTGCATCATTGCGTGTAGTACCAGCCCCTGGACCGTTCACCAGCACACACAGCCAGAATGATAACAAATATAGCAATAGTATATCAAATCTAGCGATTCCAGAGTATAAAATTATTACAACTTGCATAGCGGAAGGTAGCATGAATATTTGAAGTATCAATAACATAAAAGCAAATAAAAGAACTCCAGTCTTCTAGTTTGCGCCACAGGTGAACAAAGGTCAAGTGGAGTCTCGAAACCTACGCATTCAGTCGGAGTCGGAGTAACCTGCATTGGTGAGATACAGCCCAAAATCGCTGGGTCAATACAACTGAATTGTATTGGCAAGTGATGTTATGGTGGATATAAATGGCGCCTACCTACTACATGCTTATTTGGCTAGGTGGATGTTTCAAGGCTGATTTGCATAAAAGCATAGTTTATCCTATCAGTTTATAAAATTAGTTTTTCAACCATTAAATTGGACACTCGGTTTATCCAACCGGTGCTCCTACCCAGTTGGCTATGAGACCACTGATAGACATTAGACCACTCCCACCAACTTTTGTTAACCCATCAAATTTTAATTAAGAAGTTGGAATGAACGAGAATAATGTCATAGACTCCCATCTAGTTGCTAGTTTGCCCATAACCGAAGGACACGGCTAAGATCTTAGTTTAAACCCTCGCGAGGTGTGTACACTTTACCCATGTTGCCCGGTCCACTCTGCTCAATCCGGGAATCACCACATGGAGAGGAAGAGAGGATCGAACCAGAACCAATAGAAAGTAGCTTCCCAAACCCCCACGCACCGTACCACCTATCACTATTCTACATCTCTCGCTACGATGGGTTCAGGTCACCACCATCTACCAATTCTGTCGTAGCCCATACTACATTGACACATGGTTGCACAGAATAGCTACCAAACAAGAAACCAAACGTACTCTCAGATTACTGGGCGGCGGTCCCCACCATAAATTTTACTTTGATGACATGCTAGCAATCCGACCAGTGGTTAATTAATTATCATGTTGTTTTGAATAAGCAATTAAAGTAACAAATTTCATACATAACATGATAATCCCAACCACGAATTTACTACATAGCATGGCTAAGCAATTCTAACATTACGATGACTCCTAGCATATGATTGTCATTGTCAAAGGGAATATATGATTACTCCACTTGGGTGTTAGTGAAGCAATCTAGCATAGCTTAATTCACACAACTCCTACACATGCATAACTACAAGAAAACACTAATGCATTGTAGGAAAATAATGGGATCATGCATCACTTGCCTTGGTTGTAGTTTCCGGTTAATCAATCCTCACAATGACAAACCGCACAATCGCTCGCAATCTACACGATTCAAACATGACATATAAACAACCAAGCATAAACAATATGCATCAATCATGCGTGCATGTCAATTTTAAATCATGCAAAAAAAATTAGATTATTATTTTCTCTGCATAATTAATGGCCCATGATGCATGCGAAAATATTTTATATGCAACAAACACTTAATAAACAATTTTTATATTACTTAGATGGATCAATTAGGTATCTACATGTTTAATTCGAAAATAAGTTCATAAATAATAGATCTGAAATTATCTGGACAGAGAAATAAAATTAAAAACCATAGCAAAAAGATTCGATAAAATTCGAGTTACGGATATTTTATTATAATTAAAATACTACAGATTAGTAATTTAAATAACGGAAAATAAAGGTTTGGTAAAACTTAAATATGATGGTTGGCGGCGGTACGTCATTGAAAATATCCCTAAAGTTCGTGAAAATTATCCCCCACTGCCACCAATAAGTGGAAATAACGGTTGGTTTTATTTTAATCAAAAAATCACGGCTCAACATCCCCCATCATCCGCTCTCTACGACGTCGGGAGCGCCATACATCTCGGCCGCGCCTTCCCCCTTTCGTCTGTTGCCCCTCGACGGTCCGACCCGCTCCTTGTCGAGCAGCACATGCGGCGCTGCCTAGGACCCCTTTCCCACGGCCTCCCGCTGCCGTACCCAGCATCCTACCCTTCTCCCTCACGCGGCCACGCCTGGTGCCCTTCTTCCCCAAGCCGGCGCCGTTGACGTCATCTACGACGTGGTTCTGGGACAGTTGATGGAGCTGGAAGAAGCAGGTCTCCTCGACGAAGGATAGCTTGGCGAGCTGCGCCCAGGAGTTGCGAAGTAGCGTGGATGCTGACGGCGCCTGCTCCCTGGTCTCCTCGGCCTCGCTGCAGGGCACGCTTCTGGGATTTCTCGCACGCGCACGACCTACGCGGAGGCTGCTGCCTTCCCTGGCATGGCTGCGTCGAGGTCGTTATCGTCCGCTTCTTTCATGCGTCGAGGTTCTCGTCGTCCCGGCGTCGACGTCTTCGCCTCCAGTACATAGCTGAGTCAAGGTCGCCGCAGTCACTACGTCAAGGACGAGGCAATCCCTGACTTTACAAAGCGCGATGCATGTTAAGCTCCACCCATCAAGTCTCTACAGATTGTACGTAGCTTTTCTGAAAGTTCTAACTCGGTGGTCACTGCAATTTTTGTGCCAGAGACCTGCTCAACTAGGATATAGAGCTGCTTACTAACACCTGATGTCGTTAGCTCATAATGCGAATTCAGATAGCAACTAGGGATCTCACCGAGTCAGCTGATCAGTATAGTGGCGCGGTGCATGTGTACATAGGCTTTCCCGTGCTCATGGTGATATTTTAGTGATGGAAATAAAATAAAAATGATGTTTGCAAATGTGCAACGTATCCCTTCCTTGGACATAGCTCAATAAAACTCTCATTGATAACATGTTCAGTAGTAATTAGAACATCTACTTTCAGTGTTTGACCGTACAAGTTGAACTCAATTGTTGCTTTCTGAATAACAAGGTAACGTGTCCGAGTGAATTGGGAGTAACCAATGAAGCTATTGGTGATTCCCGAGACTCGTCGGTTGTCTACTTTGGTGTCAACTTGAGACTGACTGTAAGATAGGATTTGCCTGAAATGGCATAAAAAATTCAGGTAGGCCACATCCGGTGGAGAAAGCAGAGTGGATGAAGCCTAATGGCCATTGCAGGTAACAAGAACCAAATCAGAAGAGTTTTCAAATGTTTGATCATATTTGGTCCAGAGGCTCTCTAAAATTCCTAGGGATGATAAGATTTTTTTATAATGGATTATCATGTCTACTCATTATAAGGCTCTCGTCACTCTGAAACAAGCTAAATATTATCTAGACTCCACGTGAATAAGAGAGACGTACCGCGGATAACATAAACATGTAAAACAATTTATGTGATGGGTAGTCATTCAACTAGGGAGCAACCAAAAAATAGCCCCCAGATGAAGCCAAATAAATGGCTCTCAATGAGAACAAAAAAAAAACACTCCAAACAGATACAAGATAGATGGTTCAAGCATGGGACATCATGAATGTGCCATTTACAATGGAAACCTAATCTTGCAGGTCAGAACGGATACAAGGTTTTATGCTCTCACAAAACAGGAGGATGGATGCTCAGCTTATCTTCGAGTCACATCAGCCATTTGAACTCAAATAGAAGGATACGATTTACCGGAAACAATCTACCTCGATGCACAACCATGGAAGTAGAAATCAACCATTTTGTCTACATTTATTCGATGTGCATTTTCTTAAGTGCAACCTGCAGAAGAGAGCAACAATTTTCGCCGTGAGCAACTGTTTTTGGTGATTCAACATGACTAAATTTATTTAGTGTTATCCCATATAATCTAATGATAAATAACTTATATTGATATTGTCATACTTTTATATATGTAAAAGGATTAAAAGTTGGGTGAAACCAAACATACTTCAAATGGACACAATTATACAACAAAACGCAGAGTATACTTCAAACTTAAAATATTTGGCATATTTTACATCCGTTGCAACACACATGAACTTCGAAATGACAGAACTAGCGATAGGTTACACGTGTAGATCACTTTGGGCAAAATTGGTCGTTCCGGCGTTTCATTCCAAACTTTGATTTTTTTTTCTCACCCGTTGCGCACGGGCACGTTTGCTAGTATTATTACAGATCTGAGTAGATCTTAATTTTCTGAATCCGTAGACATAAAGTTTGCTATATTTGGACATACGGTTGATTAACTACGAATTATACAAGATCTAACAATTCTCTGGGATTTAAAACAAGAAACGAAAAGATTAAAACACGTGGCAGCACCGGATTGGCCGAACCTCTTCGGTAAGTGATCCGATCTGGATCATTAGATCGCGATCCAAAGAATGAGACGAGATTGGGCTGGGAACGGTGGTGCTCACCGGAAACAGAGAAGACGACGTCCACGGGAACTCGGATGCGGACGGCGACGACGCTGTGTTGGTCTTCTTGGCTTGGCGACGGAGTCCGCGGGTGCGACGTCTCTCTCCAGTCCTCCTCGAGTACTGAGCTCCTCCTCTCCTTGCTCCGAATTGCGGCGGCGTCGAGCTCCCGAGGCTGCGGCAATGGTGGCGGCAGCGTCGGCAGCGGCGGAATTTTCCGAGCTCGAAAACGAGCTCGGTTTGAGGCTAGGGTTTCGAGAATTTGAGGGGACGGAACGCCACGGGTTCAGGGGTATTTATGGGGTGGATTTCGTGGCGAGGGGGCAACAATTTAAACAGAATCGGGAGATATTCCAGGATAGAATTCGCGTTCTGGAAAACACGTACATAAGCTGGTTTCCGATTCGTTCCGGAAGAAAGAGCTGACAGGTGGGGTACACATGTCAGTGAAAGAAAAGGAAAAGGAAAAGGAAAAGAAAAACGAAAAAAAAAACAAAGGCGGTTCGGGAAAAGGGCCGAAATGCGGCCTGCTGGCTGCTGCGCGCGCGAGCTGGGCTGGGTTTCGGCCCAACTCCTTCTTTCGACTATTTTTTTGTTTAAAACATTTTCCTTTATTCTTTTTCCTGTTTTCTTCATAACTTTTGATTTTGAACTCAGAATCGAGTGAAACCGATATTGAAAAATTTGTAAAAGCGTCCTCTGTCTTAAGAGACTATTGGGGACTAATTTTATTTGAAATAAAATACGAATTTTCCCTAAGCACATATATTGCTTTATAAAGGGTTTTGAAAACTTTAAGGCAGGATTTTGGAAATAAATCTTTTAGATTTTAATGCAAGCCAAACAAATGCAAGTTTTAAATTGATGGCATGAAGAAATGCACATGATGATATGCAAACATGCCAATTCTAAAAATTGGGATGTTACATCACATCAGCTTGTCCCAGATCTTTCATATCAAAGCTCTTCGACAGAAAAGACTTGAGCTCATTTATCACTATCATGCTTATACCGAAAATCAGTATGTCATCAACATACAAGCATAATATAACACTATCGCCCCCACCATGGCGATAATATACACACTTGTCAGCCTCATTAATGGCAAAGCCTGCAGACGTTAGAGTACTGTCAAACTTCTCATGCCATTGCTTAGGTGCTTGCTTCAGCCCATACAAAGATTTTAACAATTTGCACACCTTTCTCTTTTCACCTTTTACTACAAACCCATCAGGCTGATCCATATAGATTTCCTCTTCCAACTCTCTGTTAAGGAAAGCTGTCCTTACGTCCATTTGATGAACGATAAGACCATAAGAGGCAGCCAGGGAAAATAGTACTCGAATGGTGGTAAGTCGAACAATAGGTGAATAGGTGTCAAAGTTATATTCGCCTTCACACTGGGTGTAGCCCTTGGCCACAAGACATGCCTTGTACTTTTCAATAGTATCATCAGGACTTAGCTTTTTCTTGAACACCCACTTACAACCCACAGGCTTGCAACCATAGGATCGTTCAGATAATTTCTAAGTTCCATTAGAAAGAATCGAGTCCATCTCATTATGAACAGCTTCTTTCCAGTCATTAGCATCAGGAGATGCAAATGCCTCTGCAATGGACGTGGGAGTATTGTCCACAAGGTACACCATGGAATCATCACCAAAGGATTTTTCAGTCCTCTCTCTCTCTTGCTCCTCTTGGGAGCTGATTCATTGTCATCCTTCTCAAGGACTTCCTCAAGATGTGGTTGTTCAAATGATCAATAGATGTACTAAATTCAGCATATATCTCAGAGGAAATTCTAGCAGTGCTATGCATATCTTTCATAGGAAACATGTTCTCAAAAAATGTTGCACCACGAGATTCCAAAATAGTATCAACATGCATATCAGGTATCTCAGATTTAACCACTAAAAATCTATAGCAAATGCTCCGCTGAGCATAGCTTAGAAAGACACAATCCACTGTCCTTGGTCCAAGTTTACGTTTCTTGGGAATTGGAATATTGACTTTTGTCAAGCATCCCCAAGTGCGTAAATAAGAAAGTGATGGTATTCTCCCAGACCACTCCTCGTAAGGGGTCTTCTTTTTATCCTTGTTTGGAACTCCATTCAGGACATGACACGAAGTCAATGAAGCCTCCCCCCACCATGCCTTAGATAAACCTGCAGTGTCCAACGTGGCATTCACCAAGTCGGTCAGCGTGCGGTTTTTCCTCTCGGTAACCCCGTTTGATTGGGGAGAATAGGGAGGCGTCCTCTCTCGAATAATGCCATGTTCCACACAGAATTCATCAAAAATGTATGAGAAATACTCGCCACCACGATCGGACCTAAGACGTTTGATCTTTCTCTCTAATTGATTTTCTACTTCAGCTTTATATTTTAAAGTAGTCTAAAGCTTCATCTTTAGGGTGCAACAAATATACATAACAGAACCTAGTAGCATCATCGATTAAAGTCATGAAATATCTCTTTTCACCTTTTGTCAACACGCCATTCGTCTCACATAGATCCAAATATACGAGATCTAGAGGTGCCAAGTTTCTCTCCTCGGCTGCCTTATGAGGCTTTCGAGGTTGCTTAGATTGCACACAGCTATGGCACTTAGAACCTTTGGCAACGGTGAAAGTAGGAATTAAACTCTAGCTGAAAAGTCTAGTCATTAAACCAAAATTAACATGACATAAACGAGAGTGCCACACATTGGCATCCGAATCCACACTGCCACAAATATGGTTTACTGACTTATTACAAAAATCTGATAATGAAAAGTGGAACAAGCCTCCGCACTCATACCCTTTACCAATAAATTGTCCAAATTTTGACACAACTACTTTATTGGACTCCAAGAATAATTTGAACCCATCTCTGCATAGAAGGGAATAACGAGATTCTTGTTCATAGTAGGGACATGTTGCATGTTCCTCAGCCACACGATCTTCCCGAAGTAAACTTCAGATCTACCGTGCCAACACCACGAACAGTAGCATGCGACCCATTCCCCAATAGGATGGAAGAATCCCGCTCGACCTGATAAGAAGTGAACATAGAAATGTCAGCACACACATGAACATTAGCACCCGTATCAATCCACCAAGATGGTGATTGAAATATTGAAAGCGCAATCAGTAAATTACCGTACCCATCAGCATTGCTAGCGGTCACGACATTGACATGCTTTGGCTTCTTCCCTGTCTTGTCTGCATGATCTGGGCAGTCCACAGAGAAGTGGCCGAGCTCTCCACAAGTGTAGCACTTTAGCTCAGATTTGTTCAGCATCTTCTTCTTCTTCTTGAAAGAAGTAGTCTTGGTAGGCATGTTGAAAGCAGGCTTGCTCTTGGCCTTGCTCTTGCCGTGGTGATGGTTTTTCTGCACCATGTTGGCACTAGACTGACCTTCACCACCTCTCTCACTAGTGTCCTTAGCCCGAGCCTTCTCCTCAACATCAAGAGACGCTATCAGGTTTTCAACCGATATCTCCTGTCTCTAGTGTTTGAGAGTTGTGGCGAAGTTCCTCCACGAGGAAGGCAACTTTGCAATAATGCATCCAGCCACAAACTTGTCAGGTAGGGAACACTTGAGGAGTTCGAGCTCTCTCGCAGTGCACTGTATCTCATGAGCTTGTTCGACCATGCTACGGTTATTCACCATTTTGTAGTCATGAAAGCTCTCCATGATATACAGCTCACTGCCTGCATCGGTTGCACCGAATTTAGCGTTCAATGCATCCCAGAGCTCTTTGCTGTCTTTTATGAGCATATACACATCACACCGACGAGCATCAAGAACACTCAGAATGCATGCACGAAAAATAGTCGTGGCTTTCTTGAACTTGCTCTGATCTTCCTCAGACATAGTTCCTTCAGGAAGCCCATTACTAATTTCCCACACATTCATGGCCACGAGACAGAGTTGGCACTTAATCTGCCATCTCTTAAAACCTGAACCGGTGAACTTTTCCGGTTTCATTGCATCGGTATAACCAGCCATTGATAAAGTAGACAATTGCCTACAATTAGGTTTATGGATTGTTGGATAATTAGGCAATAATTTCATGATTAATTCCAGAATATTAAACATGACAACCGCAAGTACTAACATGTGAAACACGAACATACTAGATGTACTAATCAACATGAACAGTAGCATCATATCACAGAACATGTAAATAGGAAACATGTTGATCCAACTAGGAGAGATATGACACACGTACTGAACGATTGTAGACGTAGTAGCCGTGGTCGATGCAGCGATGTAGTTGGCGACTTTCTTGGCGAAGGCTTATCGCCACAGAAGATGCTAGCGGCGGCGATCTGCAAAGCCGGCTGGAAGACGACACGTGGTGGAAGCAGCGAGCAGTCGCGCGAAGCGCTTCCCAAAAACCTAATTCGCCCTCTCCCGTACAGGATCACAAGAGCGACTGGTTCCGGAGACCTGCTCTATCGTTCGCCGGTCCACGCCGGCGCTCGGATGGAGTAGACTATGGTGGCGGCGCAAGGCACGAGATTGGCAAAACCTAGATTGGTTCGGTATGTGACGACGCACGCAGTGCACGGCAATATATAGTGCGGTTCGGGAAACCCTAATACGTCCGAGTCGGTTCAGTTACAGCATCCCACAATCCGGGAGCGACCCGAATTGGCTAAGCTGTACGCGTACGCTATTGACTCGTTCAAGAGCTCACGCAGCCATTCTGCCTCAACAGAAGCTGTATCTAAAGCAGTAAGTTCTGCTTCCATGGTTGATCTCGTCAAAATGGTATGTTTGTAAGACCTTCATGACACTGCGCCACCTCCAAGAATAAATGCATATCCACTTGTGGCGTAGAGCTCATCAACATCTGAGATCCAGTTCGAGTCACAATATCCCTCAACACAGCAGGGTGCCCTGAATAGTGAATCCCATAGCTCATTGTACCGTTCAGATAGCGCATGACCCTTTCAAGTGCATGCCAATGATCAATATGGGTTAGATATGAACCTGCTCAATTTGCCATAGCAAAAGAGATGTCAGGTCTCGTCGCGCTCACAAGGTACATGAGTGAACCGATCACTTGAGAATATCTTAATTGATCTCTCGTTTCCTTCTTGTTCTTTTGAGTGTCACACTGGGTCATAGGGTGTTGGAGAAGGCTTGCTGTCTATATAGCCAAAGTGGCTCAAGACCTTCTCAACATAGTGTGATTGCGTTAACGTAATCCACTCTCATCCCTAATCAACTTAATGTTCAGGATCACATCAGCTTGTCCCAGATCTTTCATATCAAAGCTCTTTGACAGAAAAGACTTGACCTCATTTATCACTATCATGCTTGTACCGAAAATCAGTATGTCATCAACATACAAGCATAATATAACACTATCGCCCCCACCATGGCGATAATATACACACCTTCAGCCTCATTAATGGCAAAGCCTGCAGACGTTAGAGTCTGTCAAACTTCTCATGCCATTGCTTAGGTGCTTGCTTCAGCCCATACAAAGATTTTAACAATTTGCACACCTTTCTCTCTTCACCTTTTACTACAAACCCATCAGGCTGATCCATATAGATTTCCTCTTCCAACTCTCTGTTAAGGAAAGCTGTCTTACGTCCATTTGATGAACGATAAGACCATAGGAGGCAGCCAGGGAAAGTAGTACTCGAATGGTGGTAAGTCGAACAACAGGTGAATAGGTGTCAAAGTAATCTTCGCCTTCACGCTGGGTGTAGCCCTTGGCCACAAGCCGTGCCTTGTACTTTCAATAGTACCATCAGGCCTTAGCTTCTTCTTGAACACCCACTTACAACCCACAGGTTTGCACCGTAGGGTCGTTCAGATAATTCCCAAGTTCCATTAGAAAGAATCGAGTCCATCTCATTATGACAGCTTCTTTCCAGTCATCAGCATCAGGAGATGCAAATGCCTCTGCAATGGACGTGGGAGTATTGTCCACAAGGTACACAATGAAATCATCACCAAAGGATTTTTCAGTCCTCTCTCTTGCTCCTCTTGGGAGCTGATTCATTGTCATCCTTCTCAAGGACTTCCTCAACATGTGGTTGTTCAGAATGATCAACAGATGTACTATTCAGCATATATCTCAGAAGAAATTCTAGCAATGCTATGCATATCCTTCATAGGAAACATGTTCTCAAAAAATGTTGCATCACGAGATTCCAAAATAGTATCAACATGCATATCAGGTATCTCAGATTTAACCACTAAAAATCTATAGCAAATGCTCCGCTGAGCATAGCTAGAAAGACACAATCCACTGTCTTCGGTCCAAGTTTACGTTTCTTAGGAATTGGAACATTGACTTTCGCCAAACATCCCCAAGTGCGTAAATAAGAAAGTGATGGTTTTCTCCCAGACCACTCCTCGTAAGGGTCTTCTTTTATCCTTGTTTGGAACTCTATTCAGGACATGACACGAAGTCAAAAAGCCTCCCCCCACCATGCCTTAGATAAACCAGCAGTGTCCAACATGGCATTCACCAAGTCGGTCAGCGTGCGGTTTTTCCTCTCGGCAACCCCGTTTGATTGGGGAGAATAGGGAGGCGTCCTCTCATGAATAATACCGTGTTCCTCACAGAATTCATCAAAATGTTGGAGAAATACTCGCCACCACGATCGACCTAAGACGTTTGATCTTTCTCTCTAATTGATTTTCTACTTCAGCTTTATAATTTTAAAGTAGTCTAAAGCTTCATCTTTAGTGTGCAACAAATATACATAACAGAACCTAGTAGCATCATCGATTAAAGTCATGAAATATCTCTTTCACCTTTTGTCAACACGCCATTCATCTCACATAGATCCGAATGTACGAGTTCTAGAGGTGCCAAGTTTCTCTCCTCGGCTGCCTTGTGAGGCTTTCGAGGTTGCTTAGATTGCACACAGCTATGGCACTTAGAACCTTTGGCAATGGTGAAAGTAGGAATTAAACTCTGGAAAGTCTACTCATTAAACCAAAATTAACATGACATAAACGAGAGTGCCACACATTGGCATCCGAATCCACACTGCCACAAATATGGTTTACTGACTTATTACAAAAATCCGATAATGAAAAGCGGAACAAGCCTCCGCACTCATACCCTTTACCAATAAATTGTCCAAACTTTGACACAACTACTTTATTGGACTCCAAGACTAATTTAAACCCATCTCTGCATAGAAGGGATAACGAGATTCTTGTTCATAGTAGGGACATGCTGCACGTTCCTCAGCTGCACGATCTTCCCCGAAGTAAACTTCAGATCTACCGTGCCAACACCACGAACAGAAGCATGTGATCCATTCCCCATTAGGATGGAAGAATCCGCTCGACCTGATAAGAAGTGAACATAGAAATGTCAGCACACACATGAACATTAGCACCCGTATCAATCCACCAACATGGAGATTGAAATACTGAAAGCACAATCGGTAAATTACCGTACCCATCAGCATTGCTAGCGGTCACGACGTTGACATGCTTTGGCTTCTTCCCTTTCTTGTCTGCACGATCTGGGCAGTCCACAGAGAAGTGGCCGGCTCTCCACAAGTGTAGCACTTTAGCTCAGATTTGTTCAGCATCTTCTTCTTCTTCTTGAAAGAAGTAGTCTTGGTAGGCATGTTGAAGCAGGCTTGCTCTTGCCTTGCTCTTGCCGTGGTGATGGTTTTTCTGCACCATGTTGGCGCTAGACTGACCTTCACCACCTCTCTCACTAGTGTCCTTAGCCCGAGCCTTCTCCTCAACATCAAGAGACGCTATCAGGTTTTCAACCGATATCTCCTGTCTCTTGTGTTTGAGAGTTGTGGCGAAGTTCCTCCACGAGGAAGGCAACTTTGCAATAATGCATCCAGCCACAAACTTGTCAGGTAGGGAACACTTGAGGAGTTTGAGCTCTCTCGCAGTGCACTGTATCTCATGAGCTTGTTCGACCATGCTACGGTTATTCACCATTTTGTAGTCATGAAAGCTCTCCATGATATACAGCTCACTGCCTGCATCGGTTGCACCGAATTTAGCGTTCAATGCATCCTAGAGCTCTTTCCTGTCTTTTATGAGCATATACACATCACACCGACGAGCATCAAGAACACTCAGAATGCATCCACGGAAAATAGTCGTGGCTTTCTTGAACTTGCTCTGATCTTCCTCAGACATAGTTCCTTCAGGAAGCCCATTACTAATTTCCCACACATTCATGGCCACGAGCCAGAGTTGGCACTTGATCTGCCATCTCTTAAAACCTGAACCGGTGAACTTTTCCGGTTTCATTGCATCAGTATAACCAGCCATTGATAAAGTAGACAATTGCCTACAATTAGGTTTTTGGATTGTTGGATAATTAGGCAATAATTTCATGATTAATTCCAGAATATTAAACATGACAACCGCAAGTACTAACATGTGAAACACGAACATACTAGATGTACTAATCAACATGAACAGTAGCATCATATCACATAACATGTAAATAGGAAACATGTTGATCCAACTAGGAGAGATATGACACACGTACTGAACGATTGTAGACGTAGTAGCCGTGGTCGATGCAGCGATGTAGTTGGCGACTTTCTTGGCGAAGGCTTATCGCCACAGAAGATGCTAGCGGCGGCGATCTGCAAAGCCGGCTGGAAGACGACACGTGGTGGAAGCAGCGAGCAGTCGCGCGAAGCGCTTCCCAAAAACCTAATTCGCCCTCTCCCGTACAGGATCACAAGAGCGACTGGTTCCGGAGACCTGCTCTATCGTTCGCCGGTCCACGCCGGCGCTCGGGATGGAGTAGACTATGGTGGCGGTGCAAGGCACGAGATTGACAAAACCTAGATTGGTTCGGTATGTGACGACGCACGCAGTGCATGGCAATATATAGTGCGGTTCGGGAAACCCTAATACGTCCGAGTCGGTTCAGTTACAGCATCCCACAATCCGGGAGCGACCCGAATTGGCTAAGCTGTACGCGTACGCTATTGACTCGTTCAAGAGCTCACGCAGCCATTCTGCCTCAACAGAAGCTGTATCTAAAGCAGTAAGTTCTGCTTCCATGGTTGATCTCGTCAAAATGGTATGTTTGTAAGACCTTCATGACACTGCGCCACCTCCAAGAATAAATGCATATCCACTTGTGGCGTAGAGCTCATCAACATCTGAGATCCAGTTCGAGTCACAATATCCCTCAACACAGCAGGGTGCCCTGAATAGTGAATCCCATAGCTCATTGTACCGTTCAGATAGCGCATGACCCTTTCAAGTGCATGCCAATGATCAATACATGGGTTAGACATGAACCTGCTTGATTTGGTCACAGCAAAAGAGATGTCAGGTCTCGTCGCGCTCACAAGGTACATGAATGAACCGATCACTTGAGAATATCTTAATTAATCTCTCGTTTCCTTCTTGTTCTTTTTGAGTGTCACACTGGGTCATAGGGTGTTGCAGAAGGCTTGCTGTCTATATAGCCAAAGTGGCTCAAGACCTTCTCAACATAGTGTGATTGCATTAACGTAATCACACTCTCATCCCTAATCAACTTAATGTTCAGGATCACATCAGCTTGTCCCAGATCTTTCATATCAAAGCTCTTCGACAGAAAAGACTTGACTTCATTTATCACTATCATGCTTGTACCGAAAATCAGTATGTCATCAACATACAAGCATACTATAACACTATCGCCGCCACCATGGCGATAATATACACACCTGTCAGCCTCATTAATGGCAAAGCCTGCAGACGTTAGAGTATTGTCAAACTTCTCATGCCATTGCTTAGGTGCTTAGGTACTTTTCAATAGTACCATCAGGCCTTAGCTTCTTGTTGTACACCCACTTAAAACCCACGGGTTTGCAACCATAGGGTTGTACAGATAATTTCTAAGTTCCATTAGAAAGAATCGAGTCTATTTCATTATGAACAGCTTCTTTCCAGTCATCAGCATCAGGAGATGCAAATGCCTCTGCAATGGACGTGGGAGTATCGTCCACAAGGTACACAATGGAATCATCACCAATGGATTTTTTAGTCCTCTGTCTCTTGCTCCTCTTGGGAGTTGATTCATTGTCATCCTTCTCAAGGACTTCCTCAACATATGGTTGTTCAGAATGATCAACAGATGTACTAAATTCAGCATATATCTCAGAAGAAATTCTAGCAGTGCTATGCATATCTTTCATAGGAAACATGTTCTCAAAAAATGTTGCATCACGAGATTCCAAAATAGTATCAACATGCATATCAGGTATCTCAGATTTAACCACTAAAAAACTATAGCAAATGCTCCACTGAGCATAGCCTAGAAAGACACAATCCACTCTCCATGGTCCAAGTTTACGTTTCTTGGGAATTGGAACATTGACTTTCGTCAAGCATCCCCAAGTGCGTAAATAAGAAAGTGATGGTATTCTCCCAGACCACTCCTCGTAAGAGGTCTTCTTTTTATCCTTGTTTGGAACTCTATTCAGGACATGAGATGAAGTCAATGAAGACTCCCCCCACCATGCCTTAGATAAACCAGCAGTGTCCAACATGGCATTCACCAAGTTGGTCAGCGTGCGGTTTTTCCTCTCGGCAACCCCGTTTGATTGCGGAGAATAGGGAGGCGTCCTCTCGTGAATAATGCCGTCTTCCTCACAGAATTCATCAAAAATGTTGAAGAAATACTCGCCACCACGATCGGACATAAGACGTTTGATCTTTCTCTCTAATTGATTTTCTACTTCAGCTTTATAGATTTTAAATTAGTCTAAAAATTCATCTTTAGAGTGCAACAAATATACATAACAGAACCTAGTAGCATCATCGATTAAAGTCATGAAATATCTCTTTTCACCTTTTGTCAACACGCCATTCATCTCACATAGATCCGAATGTACGAGTTCCAGAGGTGCCAAGTTTCTCTCCTCGACTGCCTTGTGAGGCTTTCGAGGTTGCTTAGATTGCACACAGCTATGGCACTTAGAACCTTTGGCAACGGTGAAAGTAGGAATTAAACTCAAGCTGGAAAGTCTACTCATTAAACCAAAATTAACATGACATAAACGAGAGTGCCACACATTGGCATCCGAATCCACACTGTCACAAATATGGTTTACTGACTTATTACAAAAATCCGATAATGAAAAGTGGAACAAGCCTCCGCACTCATACCCTTTACCAATAAATTGTCCAAATTTTGACACAACTACTTTACTGAACTCCAAGAATAATTGGAACCCATCTCTGCATAGAAGGGAATGACGAGATTCTTGTTCATAGTAGGGACATGTTGCACGTTTCTCAGCTGCACGATCTTCCTCGAAGTAAACTTCAGATCTACCGTGCCAACACCACGAATAGTAGCATGCGACCCATTCCCCATTGGGACGGAAGAATCCCGCTCGACCTGATAAGAAGTGAACATAGAAATGTCAGCACACACATGAACATTAGCACCCGTATCAATCCACCAAGATGGAGATTGAAATACTGAAAGCACAATCGGTAAATTACCGTACCCATCAGCATTGTTAGCGGTCACAACATTGATATGCTTTGGCTTCTTCCTTGTCTTGTCTGCATGATCTGGGCAGTCCACGGAGAAGTGGCCGAGCTCTCCACAAGTGTAGCACTTTAGCTCAGATTTGTTCTGCATCTTCTTCTTCTTCTTCTTGAAAGAAGTAGTCTTGGTAGGCATGTTGAAAGCAGGCTTGCTCTTGGCCTTGGTCTTGACGTGGTGATGGTTTTTCTGCACCATGTTGGCACTAGACTGACCTTCACCACCTCTCTCACTAGTGTCCTTTGCCCGAGCCTTCTCCTCAACATCAAGAGACGCTATCAGGTTTTCAACCGATATCTCTTGTCTCTTGTGTTTGAGAGTTATGGCGAAGTTCCTCCACGAGGAAGGCAACTTTGCAATAATGCATCCAGCACAAACTTGTCAGGTAGGGAACACTTGAGTAGTTCGAGCCCTCTCGCAGTGCACTGTATCTCATGAGATTGATCGGCCATGCTACGGTTATTCACCATTTTGTAGTCATGAAAGCTCTCCATGATATACAGCTCACTGCCTGCATCGGTTGCACTGAATTTAGCATTCAGTGCATCCCAGAGCTCTTTGCCGTCTTTTATGTGTATATACACATCACACAGACGAGCATCAATAACATTCAGAATGCATCGACGGAAAATAGTCGTGGCTTTCTTGAACTTGCTCTGATCTTCCTCAGACATAGTTCCTTCAGGAAGTCCATTACTAATTTCCCACACATTCATGGCCACGAGCCAGAGTTGGCACTTAATCTGCCATCTCTTAAAACCTGAACCGGTGAACTTTTCTGGTTTCATTGCATCGGTATAACCAGCCATTGATAAAGCAGACAATTGCCTACAATTAGGTTTTTGGATTGTTGGATAATTAGGCAATAATTCCATAGTTAATTCCAAAACATGACAACCGCAAGTACTAACATGTGAAACACGAACATACTAGATGTACTAATCAACATGAACAGTAGCATCATGTCACAGAACATGTAAATAGGAAACATGTTGATCCAACAAAGAGAGATACGACACACGTACTGAACAATTGTAGACGTAGTAGCCGTGGTCGATGCAGCGATGTAGTTGGTGACTTTCTTGGCGAAGGCTTGTTGCCACAGAAGATGCTTGCGGTGGCGATCCGCAAAGCCGGCTGGAAGACGACTCGTGGTGGAAGAAGCGAGCAGTCGCGTGAAGCGCTTCCCAAAAACCTAACTCACCCTCTCCCGTACAGGATCACAAGAGCGACTGGTTCCGGAGACCTGCTATCCCGTTCGCCGGTACACGCCGGCGCTTGGGATGGAGTAGACTACGGTGGCGGCGCAAGGCACGAGATTGGCAAAACCTAGATTGGTTCGGTACGCGACGACGCACGCAGTGCATGACAATATATAGTGCGGTTCGGGAAACCCTAACACGTCCGAGTCGGTTCAGTTACAGCATCCCACGATCCGGGAGCGACCCTAATTGGCTAAGATGTACGCGTATGCTATTGACTCGTTTTTCCTGAACAGCAAAAATATAGGCATCGGCTCATTCCCGCAACCCACGGCGTGGCGTGTCGTGACGAGACAAGCGAGCGGCAGCGGAGGAGGAGGAGGAGTGTGCGGGAGAGAGCCTTCTGTTCTCACAAGCACACAAAGTAGCACAACACTCCACTATATAAGGTGGTTCAACTCTCCTCCAACTAGCAATTTTTTTTTAGATAGGAGGGCCTCGCCCCAATTTTCATTAAATGAAAACTGATAAAACCTCACACTAATTCAGTTTTTGCTCTCGCCCGGAGGAAACCTCCCCCAGCATGCCAAACCTCACACACCCTACAGGCACTACACGTACTATAGCCTACTCTCCTTCACCGGGAAAACAACTCCCAGGAAACCAACATCCAACCACTTACAGATTTTCCACAGGCCAGCCCTAGCTACTAGACGAATGTAAACCAGATTACACTTCAACAGAAACAAAAACTCAACACGCCGGCAAACCACAAAGTCTCAAAGCCTTCTTTTTACTTCCCAAGGTTTTTAGCTTCATCCCATCAAGAATAAGTGAGCCTTAACACCATCGGGCCCCATCCCTGCTTCCTGTGGAAGAATTCAGTAGCCACCAGCACCAACAACTTTGCCCCTCTGCGTTGTGTTTTTCGCAAGTTTGTTCTCTGCAAACCAGCCCAGTAAGAAATAAAGTGAGCCATCAGGTAAATAATCGATGTCGGATCCTGAGGGTTTACTCCGTTAAAGCTGGCATTATTCCGGGTCTTCCAGATTGCCCAAATTAACGCAGCAACACCCGCCGATATCAGGAACCGATCCTCAACTCTAAAAGTCTTTAACCACCTAGGCAGTTCGGCAAACTCAACAGGAATGGTTCTAAGCATAAAAGCACATCTGACCACACTCCACACATACTTTGCTACTGCACAGCTAAAGAAAAGATGATCTATAGACTCTACATTTGAACAGAACATACATTTCTCGGATCCTTTCCAACCTCTAACTAGCAAAACATCCTTAGTTAGAATACTCATCCTAAAACCCAACCAAAGGAAAACTTTTACTTTTAAAGGTGTTTTCAAAAACCAAACTTTTCTATAAGGAACTTTTACCTGGGACGCTTTCAGAGCCTCATACAAAGATTTAACAGTAAACTGACCAGATTTGGTCAAAGTCCATCTACACCAATCTTCATTCTCACTCAACCTAACTCCTGCACACATATCCTGGAGCTTATACCACATCTCTGCCAACTCCCCCCATAAATTCCTCCGAAAGTTCAACACACTCCAACCCTCCCTGAAAACTCTAGCCACGCTTACTTTCTTACTATGAGATAAACTATACAACCTGGGAAAAGTTTCACTAAGTTTCTTATCACCTAGCCATAAATCCTCCCAGAAACTAGTACGCTCCCCATTACCAATTACTTTCCTACAAAAGCTGAAAAAAAGATCTCTAACTTTTAACAGACCAGACCAAAAGTGAGAATGAATCGGTTTCAACTTTATATGAGCTAGGGAATGCGTATGTAAATACTTAGTTCTAATTAGTTGTTGCCACAGTCCATCCTCATTTTCAATCTTCCAAAGCCATTTACAGAGCAAGCAAATATTCATAATCTTCACATCTTGCACCCCTAAGCCTCCTTGGTCCTTCGGCCCAGACACCTCCCGCCACTTCACCAAGTGGTACTTCTTCTTATCATCTAACTCATGCCAGAAAAATCTTTTGGTCTGTACTGCTGAATCCAGCAGAGCAATACCATCTAATATGTTCCTATCTTTAATGAAAGCAGTTTGAACAGGAGAAATAATTTTCTTAGCTAGCTTAATAACTCTATTATTTATAACCTTCGTCAAAAAATTAAAAATTACATTCAACATATATATAGGTCTGTACTGCTGAATGCAGCTAGCATCTGATGCATGTAAAATGCATACATGAACTTTGCATTATTTTACTTATATTCCAGTCATATTTGCATCATATAAGGGTTATATCACTGTTTTATAATGATTTTGGGAATATTTGGTATGTTTCCTATTTTTATGGAATTAACCCTGCACAGTCAGAAAACCCTGTTTTCTGTATTTTAATGTTTCAGGGACCCAAACGACGTCCAAATGACCTGGAAATTTACGAGCATCAGTTTTTGGAAGGAAGAAGACTTGGGAGCGAAGGAAGCGAACAAGCGGAGGCCCGAGGCCCAAAAGAGGGTGGCCCATACGGCCAGGTACCTGGGCCGCGTGGGACCCACCATCTGGAGCCTCGAAGCTCCGTTGCCGTTGATCTTTTCGCCCACGACTCCGTCTTGACCTAAAACCGACTATAAAAATTGTAACAGCCCAAAGTTCATAATCTAAAAACCCGAATAAAATTTCCACTTTTTGTTTGCTTTGCATCATGGCATACTCATTTTCAATTGCTTAAGTTGAATAAAGCAACACCGGGAAATGTAAAACAAAGGAAGCAAATCCTTCCCCAAGAATTTGCAAACCAAATACGTTACTCAAATTGGCAAAACCAATTGTTCTTGAGTTCCCAAATTGTCCAGGAAGCTCAAGGATATATTTTGTAAATACTTGTCAAAGTAGTTCTTCCTGTCATACAAAGAAATAAATTTGAGAATCCAAAATTGGCTTAATTCAATTCTATTTTTGGAACCAATATCAGCTTTCCAAAAATTCAAACTAAAATCATGGGGAGCTTCATAGCTATATTGGAAGCCTCCATGAATAATTTCACTATCTTTGGAAATGCTCAAATACTCCAAATAAAGATATTTTGGGAAATTATTAAAAATGACCTTTTCGAACCCTATGAACAATTGGTGTTCAAAACTTTTTATTTTTAATCGCCAATTTTTGTGGAGCTTCTATCTAGTACGAAGAGGCTACACAAATTTTTGCACATTTTTCTAAAATGTTTTTGTGCCCCAATTAATTACCTAAAGTGCTGCTGGTTCTAAAGGGTTTTAGAAAGAAACTGAAGAAGGACCAATCCATGAAGGAATTAAATCTGCAGGGACCAATTTGCAAAATCGCCGTCTCTCTCCTGGCACTGGCGCCATGCGCCCGCGCCATGTCGCCGTGGCCGTGCCTCAACACGCGCTCGCCCGGGCCCCCCTCCTCGCGGTTTCCTCGTGCAAGGAGAAGAAGAGCACGCACGCGGGCCCTCTGCTCCCCATCCCTCACACCTGCTCCTCCTCCCGTTCCTCTTCCCTCCTCTTCACTGAGCCGCACGGGAGCTCGCCGTCCCCGCCGCATCGCCGTTGATTGAGGGCTCCCCGAGCCAAGCCAAGACCACCAAGAGCTCCGCCGTGTTGTCTTCTTCCTCTCCGCCAAAGGAATCGAGCTAGGGCGTCACGAGTCGCCTCCGCCGTCATCATCTCCTCCGCCTCCGGTCACTGTCGTCGCGGACAAGCTCGTCGCCGTTGTTGCATCCCCGGCCTCCCCGAGCATGCTTACGTATTCTGGGTGAGCTACGGGTCCTCTCCATGCCCTCTGTCCCTCCCCTCTCTCTCCGTGTCGCCGCCGCCCCGTGGACCACCGTGCGCCGCCGCGCGGGAGTGTCGCCTGACTTGCTCCGGTGACCAAACCTGGCTGCGCCGCCACTGTTCGGTTCGCCCCTTCCTCCTCTAGCCGGTGCACCACCAGGAATTGCTCCCTCCGCTCGGGATCGAGCAATCCATGATCGACAGCCCCTCCTCTTTTGTTCTGGTTCAGCTCGGATTTTCCGAGTTGGGAAACAAACCGGATAATCCGGTTATTTCCAGTACCGGTTATTTTAGGTCCTTAGCCGAAATTTCGGTGAGCCTCAACCATCGGATATTCCGAACCAGAAACATTCGGATATTCCGAATAAAGCCAGTACCTCAGGGTACTGTTCCCCCTTTTTTCCTTAGCCGTTTTCACTCCTCCTGGAATCATCGGATTATCCGATCTTTGCACAAATCGGAATTTCCGAGTAAGGCCAGTACGCATCTTCGTCGAGTCCTTAGCCAAATTTTTGAGCTACTGTTTGATTCGGATATTCCGAATTTAAATAATTCGGAAATTCCGAAATTACCCAGTACATAATAAATCTCCTAATTCTTTCTTTTCCTAAATAAGACAACTAATCTCACTTGTTGTTTAACATAATTTGTAAAAGGGAGATAATTTAAAGGAGGAATTAAAATGTAATAATTTGTTTTACTCCAAAACATCAGAAAAGTGTGAAATAACCGGGAGCATCTCCTTCGTGCATGCCTAATCACCGAAACCCTGCATCTCCCATATGATCATGTCATAAGCATCTACAAGTTATACCCTAGGGTTTCGACTACCGTAATCAACAAGTGAGACACTTCATGACCTAAATTCACGGATATCCGGGATGCGCCCCCCCTAAGCACCCGAACTTCGTTAATCGGAATAGTTGCATCATCCCCCTCCCGGGGATTTAAAATGTCATGTCATCATATGTTTGCGCATTGCATTTGTTGAGCATATGTGTGGTGATTGATTGTTCTCTCCCGATGTTTGTTTTCGTTAGATCAAGCAACAGGGGTTACTCCACAATACCCCGAAGACCCGTACTACCAGCACGTTGATCCAGGCAAGCGTAATCCCCCATCTGAGCATATCTTATCCTATTTTCCGCAAAGATATTTTCTCCACTATAATATTGCATGCGGTTCCAAATGTCAATTTCTATTGGATTAGAGTATCCTATAGTTGCATTAAGTTTCCGATGCCAATTACCTGTTTTCCCTCCTATATCCATAGGTTTGTATTGTTGGCCGAGATACCTACTATGTTATGTTGATGCTTAGCCATGCTTAATTAATTGCATAGCTATACGATGGATGGTTAGTGTTGGTAACAGGTGTTGAGATGAGAATGATGGTGGAGAAATTGTGGTGACGGATAATAAAATGCTTAAAGGTGGGGATGAGAGGCCACTGTGGTTGTGGTGATTTGTCTCGTTCTCGCCGCCTAGGTGCGAGTTCTATACCTCTTAAACCAAGACTAAGCGTGCAACCATGCGTGAGGCCTATGCATTTGCAGGAACCCTCATAGACTAAATAACTCGAGCGGGGCTAGCCAGGGTCCTCTAGTTCGGGCTTCCATTTGCGCGTGCGTGATGATGGTGGGATGAACTGAGATGAGGATGGTAGTATCAGAAAAATAAGTGGCCGCGGGACAGGGTGCGAGAAGGTACCTCTTGTCCTACCGCCACTGATGATCCTGGGTTAGTCCTTAACGGGGGAGAAGTCGACACCGCTCCCACCCAGCCGGCTCTCCAAGGAAGAGAGCTAAAAGCTAGGTAATGGGCCGGACGGTACGCGTGGCAAACATTTGTACACCCCTGCAGGGTTAAATCTTTTCGAAAAGCCGTGTCCGCGGTTATGGACGAACTTGGGAAGTGAAGGTAAGATCATAGAATAACTTTAACGGAATGATTAAAAACTGGGTACTAGAGGTACCATTCAAGATTGTAAGGTGAGCTTCCTCGAGGGTGATTCGGGGAGGTGCCTTTGTTGAACAGGTACAGGGGTTGATGTTGAGTGAGGTGATGAAAGAAAGGGTTACTTCTTACCTCTTTTGAAAATACTCTGAATAGTCGTTGCCTTTGAGTTATGTTTTCCAGAAATAAAATCAGCTTTATGCAAAAGAGCCATATAACTTTGAAAGCCTCATCGAGCATATATTAGCTCTTAATCTTGCGAGTTCGTCGAACTCAACGTCGTTTGTTTTGTTTCAGAGGAGGACTTCACCGACCTCGAAGGTGGGTTCTTTGTGGACGTCGACGAGTAGTCTGGGGTTCCCAGGTGGCAGCTTGGGACATCCCGGAACAGCTGGCGCTGGTTGTTTATTTGCAGGCCTCTTAGGCCCTAATTTGGTTCGTGTTGTTTAGAACAACACACTTCGCTTCCGCATGTTGTAATGTTGGGTCTGTGACCTCTGTTTGTCATTTGCTATCTTTCTCTATTATAAGAGTTGCTTATAATGTTTTTGTGTCGTAGAGTCTGTGATGTGCCAGTTGTTCCACAAGTCTTGATCTCTCTATTATGCTTTGATAGTGTGTCTGGTGGTATTGGATAACCGGAGACACAGTATCACAGTATAACAGTCGGGTCAGGGCGCCACAAGTTGGTATCAGAGCAGTACTGCCTGTTGGAAACCATTCTACTGGTCGATGTTGAGTCTAGTGTTTGTGAAAATATTTTAACCTAAAAATGAGTTGTGAAAACCATCTTAGGATTCTTTTTACTCCTTATCTGGTTACCTTCTAATCTCGGAGCAATCTTACCTCAATTTGAGTTAAAAGTTTTCAATTCTCATCTGTTACTTCAAAATGGTTAGGAATCTCGTGGTTGGGTTCTATCTTGCGTGTTATGTGTTCAGTTGCTCCCGCCGCGTTACAATCCGATATCAAATCAGATGTTTGAACACTGTTATCCGTACCAAGTCTAATCATTTGTCCTTTTCTTCGGGTTCTAGCCCAAGGACTTGAACATAAGGTCCCGGATTGTGCTGTGAGTCCGGTATGTGGATTGTGTGGGTTCTTACCCATGTGATCCTTATGCCATTTAGGATTCTCGGCGCATGATGCTGATCTTCAACCCAAGTCTTTTCCGTCTTCTGTGTGGTAAATGGTAGAATTTTAAATTACCACCCCTCAGCTGACTATGTAAACTCCATCTCTTCCTTAGCCTTGTTTTAGGTTCTGTCTTGGAACCATCAGGGTTACAGCCAGGATTCTCCTAACGAGTCTCCCAACTATGTTCGTGATTCCGCTGCATCTATCCTTTTGGGCATGGTTATCACAATTGAGTAATAACCGGTGCGTCTTCAACATCTTAGGTTTCTCCGGAGCAAGTTCTTATTCCGATCCGCTTATCGACCTTTGTCTGTCGGTTGACCGTAAAGTGGTATCGTGCGTTGGTATGTTCCGATGCAAATCACTCTCTGGATCCGTCAAGACCTTTCCACTTCGTTTGGTTAGGAGAAGTAAACTCCAGTATCTTGTCCACTTCTCGGATCGGGTCAAAGTATTGTAATCTGCAGAATAAGGGGGCTTGTCTAGCTATCGTTCTGTTCCACCCTAGAGTGTCACACTCTTTTATATCGAAGTATCGTGTAAGTATCATGATCCTCTTGATGAAGTGATGCTCCCACCTCTTGTTACTCTTCGTTCTCCGAGTGACTTGTTACTCCAGAATGATAAGACGTGAACAATGATGTGGCTATCGGATATTCTCAGCAGTTCTTACTGCGCTGAAATCCAAGAACATTCATTGTCCTCCTTAGCATGATTGGTTGATCGATCAATCAGTTGAGTTAGACAGTGCTACCAAGTCCGTTGGCTTCGATGCACTCCCTCGGTCAAAGAGCTAGGTTCGTGCCGAAGCTCCCAAGACCACCTCGTTGTGCCTTGAAAGGCATGATCCTCTCTCGAACTCAAGATCCACCGTTACGTCATGATATCCTATATGGGGATCGTGATATCCTGTAGGTCTTTCCAGAAGTATCGCCAGGTTGTCGCCTGTCCAAGCTCAACATCACGGACAACTCTTTTCTCCGAGAAGAGTTGAGCTTATGAGTAAGCTGGTTCTCCGAACAACTCCTTTCTCCAAGAAAATCGTGCTGGATGTCCTGAATTATTCAGTTGAGCTTAAACAACTCGGAGAGTTAAAAGATAAAAGATCTATCTGATATAGTTCATTCTAAATGGGATGTCTAGTCTGTTCGTGTTGAAGTAAGGAAGTATCTCCTCGTTGAAGATGCTAACCTCCCAACCTTTGGGTTTGAATTGGGTGAACTCCAAGGACACATACCGGAAATTTCTGGAAGTTAGAAGTGACTTTTCCTGGTTCACGTGCAATTGCTGAAAGATGTCGCCGTGGATCTGAGTGAATTGTCTGGTTTCCTCGAAATCATTTCAACTCGATCATGCATGTGTGGAATATTCTCGGAATGGTATGTTGTTACCTCCATTCGTTGAGAATTCCAATTCTGCATCCAAGCTACTGATTGAAGTGTTCCAGAAAGGGAGGAAGCCTGAGAACTTCCTTGTCTTCTATGGTGCTTCCTATCAAGAAATCAATCGTGTCTCGCTACGAGATATTCAATTGGGGCAGCTGTCTCCTGACAAGTTGCTAATCCGCGGTTCCGCAATCTCGTTCCTCCTTGGAGTTAGACCTTGTAGTCCAACTCTTGTGGTCCTAGAAATTGTAATCCGTTGCTGTCCTTTGCAAAGACTTCCTATTCAGACATGTGGAGTCTGAAGTATCTCTACACCTGACCAGATCTGAATCTCAATCAGAACGATAGTTGGTGATCCTCAAGAAGTTTGTCCCGATGTCTGGAAAATCAGGAAGTGTTCCCAATACTAACGTTTGCGGAGTTTCTGAAGTTCTATCGATCTAGCTTTCCGATCCTTCTCCAGTGATCTGAAATGCTCCCCCGTGAGGAAAGTTCTACTCAAGCCGACTAGTACAAGTTACCTCTTCAACTGTTGGGATCTTGTTTCAACACTCTCCCTCAGAAATTTTGGGCCTTGTGCAAAGTTCATATTCTGATCATCTGAGAAACAGTTGTCTACCAACCGGAAAATTCTTATCGATCTCCCGTCAGATGCTTGTGTTCCCTAACTGTCAATCCAAGTGATGCTTGAAGTCTCATCCTAGGATTCTACTAGGAGGTACCTGATCGTTGTAAATTCACCAAGATCCATCCTTCCGGGGAGGTTTCCTTCTTTCCTATGGTGTACTTGGATAGTGACCTCGACGTGAAGCCGATGAAGATCTTCATGATGCCTTTGATCAACCTCTTCAAGAAACAAGCCTCCTGAAGTGACAAGATCGTGTAATACCTCGTAAACTTTTCCCTCTTTCCTACTCTAAGAATCTCGGGATGAGATTCCTGTAAGGAGGGTAGAATTGTAACAGCCCAAAGTTCATAATCTAAAAACCCGAATAAAATTTCCACTTTTTGTTTGCTTTGCATCATGGCATACTCATTTTCAATTGCTTAAGTTGAATAAAGCAACACCGGGAAATGTAAAACAAAGGAAGCAAATCCTTCCCCAAGAATTTGCAAACCAAATACGTTACTCAAATTGGCAAAACCAATTGTTCTTGAGTTCCCAAATTGTCCAGGAAGCTCAAGGATATATTTTGTAAATACTTGTCAAAGTAGTTCTTCCTGTCATACAAAGAAATAAATTTGAGAATCCAAAATTGGCTTAATTCAATTCTATTTTTGGAACCAATATCAGCTTTCCAAAAATTCAAACTAAAATCATGGGAGCTTCATAGCTATATTGGAAGCCTCCATGAATAATTTCACTATCTTTGGAAATGCTCAAATACTCCAAATAAAGATATTTTGGGAAATTATTAAAAATGACCTTTTCGAACCCTATGAACAATTGGTGTTCAAAACTTTTTATTTTTAATCGCCAATTTTTGTGGAGCTTCTATCTAGTACGAAGAGGCTACACAAATTTTTGCACATTTTTCTAAAATGTTTTTGTGCCCCAATTAATTACCTAAAGTGCTGCTGGTTCTAAAGGGTTTTAGAAAGAAACTGAAGAAGGACCAATCCGTGAAGGAATTAAATCTGCAGGGACCAATTTGCAAAATCGCCGTCTTTCTCCTGGCACTGGCGCCATGCGCCCGCGCCATGTCGCCGTGGCCGTGCCTCAACACGCGCTCGCCCGGGGCCCCCCTCCTCGCGGTTTCCTCGTGCAAGGAGAAGAAGAGCACGCACGCGGGCCCTCTGCTCCCCATCCCTCACACCTGCTCCTCCCCCGTTCCTCTTCCCTCCTCTTCACTGAGCCGCATGGGAGCTCGCCGTCCCCGCCGCATCGCCGTTGATTGAGGGCTCCCCGAGCCAAGCCAAGACCACCAAGAGCTCCGCCGTGTTGTCTTCTTCCTCTCCGCCAAAGGAATCGAGCTAGGGCGTCACGAGTCGCCTCCGCCGTCATCATCTCCTCCGCCTCCGGTCACTGTCGTCGCGGACAAGCTCGTCGCCGTTGTTGCATCCCCGGCCTCCCCGAGCATGCTTACGTCTTCTGGGTGAGCTACGGGTCCTCTCCATGCCCTCTGTCCCTCCCCTCTCTCTCCGTGTCGCCGCCGCCCCGTGGACCACCGTGCGCCGCCGCGCGGGAGTGTCGCCTGACTTGCTCCGGTGACCAAACCTGGCTGCGCCGCCACTGTTCGGTTCACCCCTTCCTCCTCTAGCCGGTGCACCACCAGGAATTGCTCCCTCCGCTCGGGATCGAGCAATCCATGATCGACAGCCCCTCCTCTTTTGTTCTGGTTCAGCTCGGATTTTCCGAGTTGGGAAACAAACCGGATAATCCGGTTATTTCCAGTACCGGTTATTTTAGGTCCTTAGCCGAAATTTCGATGAGCCTCAACCATCGGATATTCCGAACCAGAAACATTTGGATATTCCGAATAAAGCCAGTACCTCAGGGTACTGTTCCCCCTTTTTTCCTTAGCCGTTTTCACTCCTCCTGGAATCATCGGATTATCCGATCTTTGCACAAATCGGAATTTCCGAGTAAGGCCAGTACGCATCTTCGTCGAGTCCTTAGCCAAATTTTTGAGCTACTGTTTGATTCGGATATTCCGAATTTAAATAATTCGGAAATTCCGAAATTACCCAGTACATAATAAATCTCCTAATTCTTTCTTTTCCTAAATAAGACAACTAATCTCACTGTTGTTTAACATAATTTGTAAAAGGGAGATAATTTAAAGGAGGAATTAAAATGTAATAATTTGTTTTACTCCAAAACATCAGAAAAGTGTGAAATAACCGGGAGCATCTCCTTCGTGCATGCCTAATCACCGAAACCCTGCTCTCCCATATGATCATGTCATAAGCATCTACAAGTTATACCCTAGAGTTTCGACTACCGTAATCAACAAGTGAGACATTCATGACCTAAATTCACGGATATCCGGGATGCGCCCCCCCCTAAGCACCCGAACTCCGTTAATCGGAATAGTTGCATCATCCCTCCCGGGGATTTAAAATGTCATGTCATCATATGTTTGCGCATTGCATTTGTTGAGCATATGTGTGGTGATTGATTGTTCTCTCCCGATGTTTGTTTTCGTTAGATCAAGCAACCGGGTTACTCCACAATACCCCGAAGACCCGTACTACCAGCACGTTGATCCAGGCAAGCGTAATCCCCCCTCTGAACATATCTTATCCTATTTTCGTAAAGATATTTTCTCCACTATAATATTGCATGCGGTTCCAAATGTCAATTTCTATTGGATTAGAGTATCCTATAGTTGCATTAAGTTTCGATGCCAATTACCTGTTTTCCCTCCTATATCCATAGGTTTGTATTGTTGGCCGAGATACCTACTATGTTATGTTGATGCTTAGCCATGCTTAATTAATTGCATAGCTATACGATGGATGGTTAGTGTGGTAACATGTGTTGAGATGAGAATGATGGTGGAGAAATTGTGGTGACGGATAATAAAATGCTTAAAGGTGGGGATGAGAGGCCACTGTGGTTGTGGTGATTTGTCTCGTTCTCGCCGCCTAGGTGCGAGTTCTATACCTCTTGAACCAAGACTGAGCGTGCAACCATGCGTGAGGCCTATGCATTTGCAGGAACCCTCATAGACTAAATAACTCGAGCGGCTAGCCAGGGTCCTCTAGTTCGGGCTTCCATTTGCGCGTGCGTGATGATGGTGGGATGAACTGAGATGAGGATGGTAGTATCAGAAAAATAAGTGGCCGCGGGACAGGGTGCGAGAAGGTACCTCTTGTCCTACCGCCACTGATGATCCTGTGTTAGTCCTTAACGGGGGAGAAGTCGACACCGCTCCCACCCAGCCGGCTATCCAAGGAAGAGAGCTAAAAGCTAGGTAATGGGCCGGACGGTACGCGTGGCAAACATTTGTACACCCCTGCAGGGTTAAATCTTTTCGAAAAGCCGTGTCGCGGTTATGGACGAACTTGGGAAGTGAAGGTAAGATCATAGAATAACTTTAACGGAATGATTAAAAACTGGGTACTAGAGGTACCATTCAAGATTGTAAGGTGAGCTTCCTCGAGGGTGATTCGGGGAGGTGCCTTTGTTGAACAGGTACAGGGGTTGATGTTGAGTGAGGTGATGAAAGAAAGGGTTACTTCTTACCTCTTTTGAAAATACTCTGAATAGTCGTTGCCTTTGAGTTATGTTTTCCAGAAATAAAATCAGCTTTATGCAAAAGAGCCATATACTTTGAAAGCCTCATCGAGCATATTAGCTCTTAATCTTGCGAGTTCGTCGAAATCAACGTCGTTTGTTTTGTTTTGTTTCAGAGGAGGACTTCACCGACCTCGAAGGTGGGTTCTTTGTGGACGTCGACGAGTAGTCTGGGGTTCCCAGGTGGCAGCTTGGGACATCCCGGAACAGCTGGCGCTGTGTTTATTTGTAGGCCTAGGCCCTAATTTGGTTCTTGTTGTTTAGAACAACACACTTCGCTTCCGCATGTTGTAATGTTGGGTCTGTGACCTCTGTTTTGTCATTTGCTATCTTTCTCTATTATAAGAGTTGCTTATAATGTTTTTGTGTCATAGAGTCTGTGATGTGCCAGTTGTTCCACAAGTCTTGATCTCTCTATTATGCTTTGATAGTGTGTCTGGTGGTATTGGATAACCGGAGACACAGTATCACAGTATAACAGTCGGGTCAGGGCGCCAAAAAAATAGTCCCCGACGCCCTTCGGAGAAGAGCGCCGCAGAAACACAGAAACACCGAAACAGAGATCTGGAGTTGCAGATTGGAGGGGGAAAACTCCGGCGGGGCGCTGCCGGTGTGGTCTCCATCTTCTCCAACGACTTCTCCACCGTCTCCATGATGAAGAGGGAGTAGTCCACCCTGGACTATGGGTTTGTGGAAGTAACTTATGTATCTCTCCTCTCTTGAGCTTCACTAATTAGTACCGTATGAGCTGCTGAACATGATTACGGTCACTATGTAATACCTTTGTGGTGGATCTTTTTATGAGTTAATATATGTTTGAGATTGCAATGTTTTGTTTCAGTTATGAAAGTAGATGCATATTATGTACCCCGTTCTTATTTACTTGTTGATCAAGCATGTTTATGAGAGCGTGTGAGGGGGAACGTGTGCATTAGTTGGAGTAACGGGGGGTGGCTAGTGCAGTGAACGTGAGAGAAAGTTCTGCGATCCACTTGGGTTTTACCTTACTTTGTTGCCTCACTAGGGATAAAAAGAAATACCATGCTACCGGAGATGTGGGTGTGACCATTGCCACTTCTCCATGACTAGATCTAGCATGTTCTTATTTTAACTTCATGTCATGATACTTATTGCTATACTCTGAGTTATCTTAATTACTGAGGTGTTATGATTTAGTTCGCATCTTGGTGGAGTATAAGAGAGACTAATAACCAAAAGGTCTCTATGTTAGGACGTGATGCCCATATAATTATAACTTGTCATTAAACTGTTGTGTTGCAATCTCATATGTCAACTCTAGTGTTCCATTGTCTACCACTTTATTAAAGAGAGAGTGCATTTGTGAAACCATGAACCCCGGTCCATTTTTAATCATAAGAAACACCTTTCCAACACTTTTACCACTTTTCCATTTTCTGCCATTTAAAAATCCGAAAATACAAAAACACTTTTACATCTTGCATTCATCATATAAAACCCAAAAATATCATTTATCATTGCTACCACCATCCTTGCATATTTATTTACCACCATTGCATATTTATTTCTTGTTTGCATTGCATATTATCTTGATATCATTCTCACACCTTGTGCTTGACAACCACTAGGTGAGGTTGAGGACCAAAACATTTACTTTGTTTTGTAGGTAACCAAAAGAAGGATAGGAAAGATAAATCTTCACTACTGATTCCCCGAGAGTTCGATATTAAACCCTCGAGTCACCCCTCGTGGGGAAAACACGTCTTCCACTTACTACACACTCTGCACTTGGAGTCTCAACCTAACCCATTTACTTTTCACGCAGGTAACTACGTGAAGGGCCATCAAGACTGTTTTCTGGCGCCGTTGCCGGGGAATCATTGCTGAAAGGTTTATCCAAGGGTCCCCTGCACTAGCTCTGTTTTCTGCCGGGTTTATCCAAGGATATCTCACCAAGTCAACTTCATCACCAACTTGTGCTAACACCTAAGCTTGGGGAGGTTGCACCTACGTGAGCATCATCTTATCCATCTTTACCTTCAAAGCAATTTATCTTGTTTTGTCATTGTCTTGCATTGTTATTTCGGTTTGCATATTTATTTTATTTTCAGTTTTGCATAAAAAATTAAAAAACACATAAAAACTTGCTAAAATGGGAGAAAGAACTAAGTTGTGTGATTACACAAACACTCCAAATGATCAATTTATTGCTAGGCCCATTGCCACACCTAAGATAAATGCTGATAGTTATGAAGTAAGTCCTAGTTTGTTGAACTTGATAACTAGGGAACAATTTGGCGGTAGTGCTATGGAGGATGCCTCTATGCATCTTCATGATTTTGTTGAAATATGTGACATGCAGAAATTTAAAAATGTGGAAAGTGATATTCTAAAACTGAAGTTATTTCCTTTCTCACTTAGAGGAAAAGCTAAAGAGTGGCTGCATTCATTACCTATTGATAGCATTAAAACTTGGGATGATTTAAAAGAAGCTTTCATTAAGAAATACTATCCTCCTGTTAAAATTTTGCAAAATAGAAACAACATTCTTTCTTTTAGGCAAAATGAAAATGAACATGTTGCTATGGCTTGGGATAGGATTAAACTTATGCTTAGAACTTGTCCATCACATGGGGTCAACGAATGGACCATATTACACTCTTTTTACAATGGTCTAAATTACATGTCTAGAAATATTCTTGATTCTGCTGCTGGAGGTGCTTTATGGGAAAAACTATAGTAGAAGCTAAGAACATATTGGAAAGTATTTTGCAAAACTATAGTCAATGGCATACTGATAGAGCACCTAATCCTTCTAAGAAAGTGAACTCCATAGAAGAAACAAATGATTTGTCATCTAAAATGGATACTATTCTTGCTTTCATTAATAAACAAAATATTGAAAATGTGCCTTTGCAAGAATAGTTGGTAATAATCCTGAAAATATTGATGTCAACTTCATTAGGAACTATGGTAATAATGGGTATGGTAACAACAATTATAACTCTTATAATAAACCCCCATATGTGCCAAACAAATATACTACTAGTGGTAATGTTTCTAGTGATTTGGAAAACACCATTAGATCATTTATATCTACTCAAAAGGAGCTTAATAAGGAATTTATATCTAAGTTTGAAAAACAAGACTCTTTGTTTGAAAGGGTAGATCAGCTCACTAAGGAAGTTTCCTCATTAAAGAACACCATTATAGCTCAAAAACATGAGGAAACAATTAAATATTGTCAAGAGGTTATAAATAAATCTTGGGAACATATTCATGAGCAAGAGAGAATTGCTAAGGAAACTATTATGGTAATGAAAGAGAGAAAAGTTGAGGAAGTTAAAATGCTTAGTGAAGTCAAGGAACCATTGCTTGACTTAGAGAATTGTAGCTTGCATGAATTAATATCTATCTTACAAAAATTTGCAAGTGATCCTTCCATCAATGTAACCAAGCTGGTTTTGGTTCTTATATTGCTAATCATGTCTTGAAAGAAAAGATTGCTAGGTACAACCAAGAGGCTATGATACCACCTAAGCTTGGGGATATATGGATTCCCAAAGTCCTAGTAACCATTGGAAAAGAGACACACCATGCTATACTTGATCTAGGATCTAGTGTCTCTGTTTTATCTAAAGAACTATATGAAGTACTTGAATTGAAAAATCTTGAAAAATGCTCTATTGAACTTGCACTTGCTGATGATTCCATTAAACATGCTTTAGGAAAGTAAGTGATGTTATGGTAGAGTTACATATGACATTTGTGCCTGTTGATTTTCTAATCATGGATATGGGGAATAAAACCTCTAGTCCAATTATTCTTGGAAGACCTTTTCTTCGTACTACAGGTGCTATCATTGATTCAAAAGAAGGGAATGTGAAGTTTCAGTTTCCACACAAGAAGTGCATGGAACACTTCCCAAGGAAGAGGGACACATCAAAGTTCAAGCTCCCTCATGAGCTTCGTCCACAATAAACATCAAGTAAGAAGCCTAGCTATATGGCTATAAAGAAAGCGCTTTACGGGAGGCAACCCGGTTGTTTTTATTTGTGATTTTCTTTGTGTCCTCTTGCTGTAACAAGAGACTTTGTGTTTAGTTTAGTTTCTGGAATTTTTAATAAAGTGCCAAGTTTTACTCATTTTGGTTTGAAAAGTTGCTTATAGCGTTCGGAGATTTTATTCCTGCACGAATCTGTGCACGGTATGATTTTTAATTCTTATTCTGTAACTCCGAATGAGCTCATATTTGAACTGTAGTTGCAACTTTTCATCCTCTGTATGCATGAATTTTTCGGAATTTTTCGACAAAGTTAAGTAGGGTAGAAAAATACGTTTTGCTGCTGCTGTTTTTCTGGACAGATTCTGTCCCATTTTGTTTGATGCATGCTTAGAACTTTTAACTTGAATCTTTTTGATCCAATTGAGTTTATGAGTAGGCATACAACATTATACACTTTCTGGACATTCATATGAATTTTTGTTAAGGATTATATGCAGCAAGAAATCTATTTGTTTATCACTACTAATGCACCCCACAGAAAAAGAAATGGGAGAAACGGTGTTTTGAAGTTTTTTCACAGGGATTAGAGGAGATGCACCAAGAGCTATCCAAGGATGGTGAAGACCATAAGCTTGGGGATGTGAAGACAACCCCACTGGACCTACACACTCTCGGTTTGCACACGTCTAACTTCTGTTTTTCGATCGAAACACTTTATCGCATAAACTTGGAGCGTCTTTTTGTTTTTTGGTTTGATTTTTATTTTGTGAGACCACCACACTATCATTTATATATGAGAGAGCTACTGGAAATTTGGGTTGAATTATGTTGGATGCTATTATAAGATTGGGAAAAGGGATGTTGAGTTGATTTTAAAAGATACATATAGTTGCATGATTCATGAGCTTGTTAATGAGTAATAATTTGCAAGTATTTTATCAAGAGCTATCTTTTATTCATGTTTTGATGCTGAATGTTATTTACTTGTTTAACATGGATTAGTTAGTTCTATGGACACTCATGCATGCATTTAGATGGTCAACTTTCTCCCTCTTGCTAGCCCAAAAATTCCAACAAGCAAAAACTTGTTTCCAACACCTTCAACCAAAGTTTTTCCAGTGAGTCCACCATATCTACCTATTAGCTTTATGCTATTCCGAGTATGTTTATCATGATATTTGTGTTATCTATACCTCTGAATGAAAATGCTTATGTTGTTGATTGTTATGGGAAAAGTTGGTTATAGAGCTCTCTCGAACTTGATGCACACTTTACTTTCATTGCATAAATAAAACATGACCCATTGTGATTAAAATTATGATGTTGTGGCTTGACAAATGTCTTTGGTTGAGAGTTAGCTCATATGTGCTGTCACATGGCAAGCTTTCAACATGCACTTCATTCATTTAGTTGATATCATGTACTTTTGTTTATGGATGCTTACCATGGGTGAAATAAATGTGGAAATGAAGTGAGTTTAAATGAGTTTGTATAAATGGTTAGAGAGACGCCTGGGCCGCTAATCTAAGCCATGCATCATTCATGGTGGAAATTTACTTACATGCTATGGTGAACCTTCTGTGATACACCTTACAATAAAAAGCTATCCAATGGTAAATAAAAAGGGTGTTGAGATTGTTCATTGTGTTTGTTTGTCTTGTCATTTTGATATGGGCTTGTTCCATATCCTGGGACAAGAGGTACCCCAGTTGACGCTCTTAATGATACTATTATTACTTACAATGATATTTAACTTGAACTTGCTTTGTTTCCAAGTTGAGTAACACATGGAGTAGGTACTTGTATTCAAGGGGCATGAGACTTTCAACCTGTACTTTGTCAAGCACACTACTCATATTTGCTTTCACTTTAAACTTAATCATTCAAGATGCTATGATAGGGGAATGAGAGCTTGACACCAAGGATTACCACATTACAATCATTAACTTAAGTAGAGAAGTTCAGAAGTTAGATGAAACTTATTCATGCTTTACCTCTACTCATATATATCTTTCCAAAGTGTCCACCTTTTATATTCAGATTTTCATCAATACTCTATGACCATTGTAGGATGTTCTTACTTATCATTATGCATACATGTGGTCCATAGTACTTTCTTTATGTTACACTTTGTGAATTATCATTGAACATCCTTGCATTGAATACTTGATATCACTTCATAAACTATCTTGCATATTGCTACTCCTTTTAAGAATGAATCATTTGACTCTATGTAGCAATAGTAATCATCTTTGATATCCATTGATAGTATTAAATTGCAAAGTCCATGTTAGTTTTATCACCTTCATACTCGAGGACGAGTATAGGTTAAGCTTGGGGATGTTGATGCATGTAAAATGCATACATGAACTTTGCATTATTTTACTTATATTCCAGTCATATTTGCATCATATAAGGGTTATATCACTGTTTTATAATGATTTTGGGAATATTTGTATGTTTCCTATTTTTATGGAATTAACCCTGCACAGGCAGAAAACCCTATTTCTATATTTTAATGTTTCAGGGACCCAAACGACGTCCAAATGACCTGGAAATTTACGAGCATCAGTTTTTGGAAGGAAGAAGACTGGGAGCGAAGGAAGCAACAAGCGGAGGCCCGAGGGCCAAAAGGGGGCCCACGCGGCCAGGTACCTGGCCGCGTGGGACCCCCTCTGGCCTCGAGCTCCGTTGCCGTCGATCTTTCCCCACGACTCCGTTTGACCTAAAACCGCTATAAAAATAGTCCCCGACGTTCTCTGGAAGGAGCGCCGCAGAAACACAGAAACACCGAAACAGAGACCTGGAGTGCAGATTGGAGGGGGAAAACTCCGGCGGGGCGCTGCCGGCGTGGTCTCCATCTTCTCCAACGACTTCTCCACCGTCTCCATGATGAAGAGGGAGTAGTCCACCTCTGGACTATGGGTTTGTGGAAGTAACTTATGTATCTCTCCTCTCTTGAGCTTCACTAATTAGTACCGTATGAGCTGCTGAACATGATTACGGTCATCTATGTAATACCTTTGTGGTGGATCTTTTTATGAGTTAATATATGTTTGAGATTGCAATGGTTTTGTTTCAGTTATGAAAGTAGATGCATATTATGTACCCCGTTCTTATTTACTTGTTGATCAAGCATGTTTATGAGAGCGTGTGAGGGGGAACGTGTGCATTAGTTGGAGTAACGGGGGGTGGCTAGTGCAGTGAACGTGAGAGAAAGTTCTGCGATCCACTTTACCTTACTTTGTTGCCTCACTAGGGATAAAAAGAAATACCATGCTACCGGAGATGTGGGTGTGACCATTGCCACTTCCTCCATGACTAGATCTAGCATGTTCTTATTTTAACTTCATGTCATGATACTTATTGCTATACTCTGAGTTATCTTAATTACTGAGGTGTTATGATTTAGTTCGCATCTTGGTGGAGTATAAGAGAGACTAATAACCAAAAGGTCTCTATGTTAGGACGTGATGCCCATATAATTATAACTTGTCATTAAACTGTTGTGTTGCAATCTCATATGTCAACTCTAGTGTTCCATTGTCTACCACTTTATTAAAGAGAGAGTGCATTTGTGAAACCATGAACCCCGGTCCATTTTTAATCATAAGAAACACCTTTCCAACACTTTTACCACTTTTCCATTTTCTGCCATTTAAAAATCCGAAAATACAAAAACACTTTTACATCTTGCATTCATCAATAAAACCCAAAAATATCATTTATCATTGCTACCACCATCCTTGCATATTTATTTACCACCATTGCATATTTATTTCTTGTTTGCATTGCATATTATCTTGATATCATTCTCACACCTTGTGCTTGACAACCACTAGGTGAGGTTGAGGACCAAAACATTTACTTTGTTTTGTAGGTAACCAAAAGAAGGATAGGAAAGATAAATCTTCACTACTGATTCCCGAGAGTTCGATATTAAACCCTCGAGTCACCCCTCGTGGGGAAAACACGTCTTCCACTTACTACACACTCTGCACTTGGAGTCTCAACCTAACCCATTTACTTTTCACGCAGGTAACTACGTGAAGGGCCATCAGCATCTACTGTCTAGGTAACAAAGACACTACCCCATAATTAAAACGAGAAATATCCAAATTACCATCATAAAAATCCATAATCAAGGACATAAGATCGTTACTAATTAAACTCCAGAATTTCTGATAAAACTCAATAGTAAAGCCATCCGGGCCAGGAGCTTTATTATGTTTCATAGTAAAAACAACATGCTTAACTTCTTCTACAGTGAAAGTCAGAACCAAATTAACTCTATCTTCCTCTACTAAAACATCCTCAAGAGTTAAATCAAGTATAACACTAGCACGGTTAACAACATGACCAAAAAGCTCTTTTTAGAAATTAGTAGCATAATATAAAATATTTTTATCACCGGTTATCACACCATTTTCTTGATTTAGACTAGTTGTCTTATTCTTCCTTTTTCTACCGCTCGCTTTTGCCATGAAATAAGAAGTTAGAGAATGTCCCTGAACTAGGGCCGTCTCTTTTGCCCTCTGAAACCATTTAACTTGTTCTTCCCTCCTATCACTTACAACTTCTCCTCTAACTCTTTTCTAAGCACATAATTCTCCATCGAAAGACCCCTTAACTCGCTATCCTTATTGTCGTGGTGGGATGACGACAGATGCCATGGGTATGGCTTAGTTGGGGCCGAATGGTCGTTGGGGGAATCCGGGGAGGGTTTATGCACTCAAGACGTGCACAAGCGAGAACATGCAAGAAACCACAAGAACATGAACAAGAAGCCAAGAAAGCCGAGAACACAAAAGACACCACGATGTACCCAGGTTCGGGGCCTTCGTGAGGAAGTAAAACCCCTACTCCTGCCTTTCCTCTCTCAATATATCAGTGTAGTTCTCAGGTACAAGGTGCTCCTCGAGCTGTATGATGCTCCCAAAGTGAGAGCTCTAGATAGAAGATGAAACTATGAAGAGGGAAATGAGCTAGGGTTTTCGCCATCCTCCTCCCTGGAGGTAGAGATGCCGCATATATAAACAGGCCGAAGTACATTTTTACCCCTGCCTACAACTGACAATGGCATGGCCAAAAGGTAGAAAACAAGCCTCTGCCTCCTGCCAGCTCAACGGCCGGACTGTCAGGCCAGCCAGGCCTAGCTTTCCTCTTCCGGTCATACTTCAGTAGCCTGCCGAGGTCTAGCCTGTAGACCTTTCCCGAAATAGCCGAGTCAGCTCCTAGCCCCCGAGCTTCCGGGAAACCCGTGGACGAACCTCGCCGTCCTCTGAAGCCTCGGGCTACGAGCTCTGCGGCGCCCGTGACCTCTCTGACATGCCTCGATCCTTGCTGCCAACCTCGGATAACACTCCGGATCCTATACCTCGGTAGAGAATACCTTATTCCTGTGGTAGCTTAGCTGACTGCCCCGAGGTTGATACCTCGGAGGATATACCTCGAGAACATACCTCGGACGTACACCTTACGTCGGATGACGCCTCCTGCGTCCTTGCTCAATCGTTACCTCGGACAGCTTACTACCTTAACCTTACATGTCTGACCTCATCATTACCCTACCCGGGGGTAACCCCCGACACTTATCATTGTCATCTATAGTTTTCGACAGGACCTCTTTCTGTTTTCTATAGAAGGACTTGTAATTAATATCCCAACCTTTTAAGGAACTCCTAAGTTTCCTCGATCTGTTCTGCCATTTGTCAATCTTTTCCTTACCGAAATGGAAACCATTCCGCACTTTACTTACTACTTCGAACAAATCTCCCGTAAAAACCAACACAGCTCAAATTTAAAGGGTCTACTAATAACTTTATGCTTAACACCTAACTCCAAAACCAGCTGTCGGGGGAATACCTAATTGAGTATGAGACGACGTACAAACTTATCAAGACATAAGCTGGCGGAGACTATCAAGACATAATCTGGCGCGGCTCATCTGGCGTGCCTCATTAGGCGCGACTTATTTGGCGTGACTTATCCAAGGATATGCTGGTGACGGACTTATGGCCCAGGACGAACTCAAGGCCAGTGATGACTTAGAGGCCAAGCCAAGACTCCAATACGTATTCAACTAGAACTCATGTAAACCCTAACCTGGCCATCTATATAAACCAGGCAGGGGCACCCCTTGGGAGAGGGAGGAAAAATTAGAGGCTAGACCTAGATCTCAAAAGAGACAATGTAAACAAAACAAGAGGAGCCGCCGCATCATCTCGGCGACTCCATAGCATACTGAATACGACCTGGCCACAAACAGCATGTAGGGCTATTACCATATGATGTTTCCCGGGGTCTGAAGCTGTATAAATCGCTCTCATGTGTGCAATCTCGCTCCCGGAAGATCCTACGTCGCCTAAGCTCTGCGATCTCACAAGTCATTATGCGATGACATCTGCCGTGACAATCCCACGACAGTTGGCGCCCACCGTGGGGCCAGCGGCGCTAGGAATCATGGTCTGGGCGGGATCCCTTCATCAACAAACTCGGCGACTTCGACGTCGCGCTGGTCTAAACGATTCGGCGGTATCAACATCTACATCAAGATCTACTTCAAGCTCGAGTAGAAAGCATGGAGAAATTCGACCGTGGGATTCGGGGTTTAACTTCGACAACGCCCCTCACGCGCGGGTTGCAGGACAGCAGCAACATCCGTATTGCGGACATCACCTACGGCGGCTCGAAACTCATCTCGACGATCCCTTCGGTGAAAAGATGCGCAATCGAGTCTCCTAGCAGCTGTTTAAAGCGCATCGGATTCAACCGGTTAGATCTCCGTGGCCGACTCAAACACTGAAGCTATGTCGAAACCTGACGGAACTCCGCGCGATCTCGGAAAAACAATTGCCGAGGTCGACTCAGACATCAACTCGAAGATCGCTCCGGTAAAAGTGTGCGCAATATAATCCAGCAGCACCTCAAGAAATTGGAGACAATTCCAATGGTTAGATCTCCGTCGGCGACTCGCACACTGCAGCAAGTTTCAGATCTAGGCGAGTTCACGAATCCACCGTTGCCGACATCAACAAACGTCAACTCGGCGCCGACAGGAGCTCCTTTGCAGCGACAAGCGATTCTGCAGGTTTGCTGTTCGAGTTGGGGCTATACTCGGCTAGCTCCAGGACGGCCCTGGAAATCCCAAGTCTCGCTGGAGCCAATCAAGGAAAGGAAAAAAGATTTGGCGAGTTACCACAGAAAAGTGAGTCGCATGCGACTTACAAAGTACTACTTCAATCTACTGATGACGTGCGTGAGCTGCCAAAGAGAAGAATAATTGGAACAGGCTAGCCCGCTGCTACATTGCAAGGTGCAATCTTACATAAAGGTCAAAATCGAGAGCAACTAGCACTACTAGTTTGACTCGCACACCGCTGAAGGAAAAATAATCAAGCAAGAAAGAAAAGTATGGAAAGTGCGCTCAGCTCATCTCCAAAGATCGACATAACCATTGCCGACTCACGATTCAGCGACTTCCACTCGGCCGCGGCCCACCGCCGCGGATGACTTTGACCTCAACCCTGTCGCGGTCGGTTTCACAAAACATCACAATTATCTACAGATCAACATCCGGGGATTCGCCTTCTACAAATTCTTGGTGTGCGGCTGATCAAACAAAACCAGATCAACAGCAGGTCAAGTTTACAGGATTAAGATTTTGGGTGTCGATCAATCTAGCTCGCAGAAACCAACACAGTCGGAGTTTACGGAGAAGCAGCGAGTTTCATACATCATCAAAATCAATACAAGCACCATCATCCTTGAGTCGCACATGGACCAAAGAAAATTATCAAGGAAGGAAAGAAGCCATGCTAACTTGTTACATGCACATACCTGGATTTCATGTGCAAGGAGTCAAGGACGTACGGTCCATTAAAGACCACGTGAAGACGCGGTCAGCTCAATTCATAAGCGAGCGTAGACCGCGGTTGTCACCATCATCGTCGGCTCCCGCAACTTTGGCCATACAAGTAGAAGAAAGTGATTCAATGATTCGACAACCCTGAAGTGGATGAACGTTCGACATTGCAACACATCGACTCCACTTCTACCACGGACAGTTCCACCTTGCTGCGATCGGTTTCGGCCCCGCCGCAGACGACTCCTTCCTCACCATCTGGCAGCCGGCTTTCATCTTCGTATGTAGATCCAGCTTGTCGGAGCTGGTGATGTTGCGGTCCATCAACGTCTTTGGACAAGGAGCTCTTCCGTTCTAGGGTTGAGGACTCCGGGCGGTTGCTGCCTTCGTCGTCTCTGGCGGTGGAGGTTGCGCGTGCTGGAGGATCTCGGTGGTGAAGACGGCGTGCTGCAGCAGCGGCGATCTTTGTATCCTTCTTTTTGTTTCTTTGCTTGTATCCGGCTTTGTAATCATTTCCTTTACATATGAATACAAGTATGAAAAATCAAAAAAATCTGGCAGCCGGCTTCACCACCACATGGTCATTACTAACTCCAAGCATTGACCTCGAGTTTAGCCACACAGCACGGCACCGTGACTTAACCAATTCAAAGACCTGGGGGAGACGTGCATACGGCTCAACGCGGCTCCAGATCGTCTAGTTCGACGATGGTCCACGCATCACACTGCGTCATCGAGGCTAAGAGAATAAGAAAGAGCTAAGTTGCTATCATGCTCTAACTTTACATCTATTTACTTTATCAGTTAATATTAAGTTTCACTTTTGAGTCAATCCCGGAAGATGCATATCTAGTCTATGCGGCTTATTACTTATATCTCTGCGATTCAAAATATATCATGTCGCAGACATAAAATTTAGATCGATCTTTACAAATCAGAAAACTACAAGTTGATCTCAGTTATTATTTCAGAAGATTCAATCTGACACAAGTCTATTTAGATACATGCATCTGATCCACACACCGTTGGTTACACATCAGTCTGATCGTACATTCAAAGTTATCAATTATCTTTATCATCATGTATTGATCGCCTTTCTTGGTGAGGAATAATCTGATGCTGCAGAAAAACAACCAAGCCACGTCCGGCTCAATATGATCAACACTTTGTTGACTCGCCATGGTTGAAATCAAATGCCATCGCGGCTTACTTCGTCTTCGACGGATCGACATCTACGATCAGTGGATCATATCGTTTTATCAATGTCAGCGGAATAAAATCAAGATAAGTCATTTTCAAGCTTGAATTTTGTAGCTGTTTGGCTTTTTATCAAATACGATTAAGTTTCACATTCGAGTAAATCTTGAGCTACATGTCTAGTTTATGAATCTTATTATCAATGTTTCTGCGATTCAAATTATATCATGCTGCAGACTTTAAATTTAGATCATTTTGAATGGTTAATTACATCCACTTATTTAAGAAGGGTCTTACAACCCGTATTGGATTTATTAAATTTGAGTTCTTTATAGCTCGCACTATATCTATCCTAGATGCATATAGCTTACTATTTATCAAAGTTGAGCTCTTTTTATAGCTTGCATGATTTATTGTGGAATCAGCTTTTATTTATATCTGACAAACGGGTTTTTAATGCACCAATGTCACCATTACATATTCAAGCATTGATATTTGGGAACTCATTATACAATTTCGTGATTTATCATTGTCATATCATTTTATGGGCTATCCAATGACTTATCATTATCATATTATTTTATGAGTCACCTAGTGATTTACTTTTATATCATTTTATGAGTCGCATACAGCTCATCATTACATCAGTTTACGAGTCATTAACGAATCATCATCTTATCGATATTTAAGTTAAACAGATGACTCGTTATATCAATTCTTGGGTCAAATCCGTGACCCATGGTATCACATTTATAGCTAATCAGAGCTGGTTATCATCAAAGCTATTCAGAGCTATCGTCACAGCTATTGCAGCTGCTTATATTAAAAATCGACGGCCACCTACGCGCGGTCGTACATCAGGATTAGTGAAATAAAGCGGGTACCGCCGGTATCCGGGGGTTTGTAATTTCACCTCAATTTTCACTAATCTCTGGGTTTCACGGGGGCTTTGCAGCTTTATAAGCTCGGCTTATTCTCGTGAAATCGCTCTTTGTGGCAAAATTTCCTGGTTATACTCGCCTTAAGTCAGATGCAACTCGCACTATGCGGCCAAAGTACCGGCATGTGGCGTCAATCGAGTCTGATTGCCTATCATGACCGTTCTCGACCCTGAACACACATTAGACCTTGGAAATACTGAGTCGCGCCAGGGCCTACTTAACGGTAACAGAGATAATTCAGAAGGGCTAAAGTACCCGCATGTGGCGTCAATCGAGTCTGAATGCCTATCATGGACTTTCTCGACCCTGAACACACATTAGACCTAGGAAATACTGAGTCATACCATATGCTATCATGCATCGTACCATTTGCTATCATGCAACCATTTGCTATCACGCAAAATACAATTTGCTATCATGCAAAATATCATTTGCTATCATGCGACATATCATTTGCATCATGCGACATACCATTTGCTATCATGCAGTTTATAATATGCTATCATGCAGGGTGCCATATGCTATTATGCGGAGTACTAAAGTCTCATCAGAATTTTTACCAGCCGCCAAGGCTAACATATTATCATTATTGCTTCCTCGAAGGCTTTGCCTTTTGATTTAACAGGAACTTATAACTCAGCCATATGAATTTGAATTGGCACGACCAGATTTTTATGTTTGGGATAATCATCTCCTGATATCGGCTGTTGAAGCCACCATTATTTATTTAACTACAGCCACATCAAGTGGAATTCTTAAGGATGATTCCTTAATTTATATCTAGAGTTTTGACAGGGATTATCTTTTTTCCCAGCGGCTCAACGAATATTTCATAATTTGGAGTTTATATGATGATTTTGCCCTACTCCAAATATCATAATTTTCTTGCGGCAACAATATTTGCTCAAACTGTTGCAGGATCAAATTGCAACGATATGCCATCAAGCAGGATAATGAAATCATGCCTACTTAATGCCTGGGGGCTAGGACAATCAAGTTTTTGTCCAATTGAAATATTTTGAGTCCAAGCAGCATGATCAAACATACAACTCGGCCCTCGGGGGCTACACATCCACCAGCATCTGGTGGTATCTACTAAATTTCTATAACATGTTGATATGCAGGTCTCATTTTGCAAACACATGGGAAAAAATATATATCCATTTGCTGAGTCAAATAAGTGACTCAGAAGGCTTAAAAGCCAGTTATCGCCTATATACTCTTGAGCCGCCATGATTCAGAACAGGTCCAGATGGCTTGTCTGATAAACTTAACAGCTTATTCTGTTTTAATGATTGGCCAGTTTATTTATGCTTATGATTGTTTGCTTTGATGTTTACGACTCAGCAACTCATACGTCTATGGCTCATATGTCTTGATATCTATGACTTGGCATCTTTATGATTTCAGCTCAGTCTTCATGCCCGTGATGTGGTGGACTCTACATCGACAACTCAATGTCCTCCACATCAGCAACTTAGTGCGCCTACATCAATGGCTTGACAGGCCTATATGCTCGTGACTCGCAGGACATTTTCTGAGTCGCCAGCTTCGACGTCCAAGATTCGACATCGACAAACATCAGCGACTCAATGCTTCTACACCAGCGGCTCAATAGCCGCTACGCTCGCGACTCATCACCATCAGCAACATGCTAAACATCAGCGAGTCGCCAAGCTCAACATCGACAAGTCGCCAAGCTCTACATACTCAAGTCGGCAACATCATCAACATCAAGTCAAGATCTTCCGCCTGACTTTACGAATCACCCGGAAGCTTGGGGGCTAATGTCGAGGGAATACCTAATTGAGTATGAGCCGACGTACGAACTTATCAAGACATAAGCTGGCGGAGACTTATTAAGACATAATCTGGCGTGGCTCATCTGGCGTGCCTCATTAGGCGTGACTTATCCAAGGATATGCTGGTGACGGACTTATGGCCCAGGACAAATTCAAGGCCAGTGATGACTTGGAGGCCAAGCCAAGACTACAATACGTATTCAACTAGAAATCAAGTAAACCCTAGCCTGGCCATCTATATAAACTAGGCAGGGGCACCCCTTGGGAGAGGGAGGAAAAATTAGAGGCTAGACCTAGATCTCAAAAGAGACAATGTAAACAAAACAAGAGGAGCCGCCGCATCATCTCGGCGACTCCATAGCATACGGAATATGACCTGGCCACAAACATCATGTAGGGCTATTACCGGATGATGTTTCCCGGGGCCTGAAGCTATATAAATCGCTCTCATGTGTGCAATCTCGCTTCCGGAAGATCCTACGTCGCCTAAGCTCTGCGATCTCACAAGTCATTATCCGATGACATCTGCCGTGACAATCCCACGACACCAGCGGTGAGTGATCAGAAATATCTCTAGTCAGAATATCAATAAAAGCCAAAGGAAACAAACTTTCCCACTCTGTACTGACCAGAAATCTGTCCAACTTAGCCAGATTGGGGTTAACCTGATTATTGGTCCAGGTAAATCTCCTACCAGGGATTTCTATCTCCTTCATGTCACAATGCTCGATAATTACGTTAAAAAGATTAAACCATTTAGAAAGCCTCCTGTTTTTATTACTATCACTCATCTTCCTAAGTAAATGAAAATCCTCGCCAACCAACAAGGGCACGGATTTCAAACTAAGAATATGCATCAGCTCTACTAAGAAAGCCTCCTTATCTCTAGCGTGAGGCGCACCATAAACCATGACTATGTTGTAACACACATTCTTTACTTTATCTCTTACAAATAATCTAGCATGAAACTTACCTATCTCTGAGTCAAGCACATCATAAAACTCACAGTTCACACCCAGCAAAATACCCCCAGATTGTCCTATCACAGGAACCCAAGAAAAACACAATTGCCACTAAGATTTCTAAGAAACTGAATAGAAAAATCACTCTTCTTAGTCTCCTGAATACCAATAAAATTAACTCGATACTTGGAAATCACATCATTAATATAAAACCATTTCTCAGGTTCTCCTAAACCTCTAGCATTCCAAGTAAATCCAGCCATCTACAACTTAAAAGAAACAGGGCCAGTAACTTTACTTCTACCAATCACTACAGTCCTACTGAAGCTCTTACCTACTGAATTATGCATGCTACTTCTCACGCCCAAACCAGCCAACAATCTAACTGTACTGTCCAGCTCCCTATCCTCCTCATTCATTTCTTCTTCATCTGAAAAAATTCCCTTCTCATAAACATCATCACCATCTACCTGTACTTTACCATTATCAACTAAATCTCTACTTTCCTTACTTTGCTTTGCAATAAATAAATTAGCTCTAGCATTTTCTAAATTACTGATAACATTCACTGTCTCCTCTCCCTGTACTTTATTATTCCCTAGCTTAATTCCTACTTTACCAGCTAATTCGATCAAAGAAGCATGTGCACCAGAAACATCAACAATACTGGGAATTAAGATGTTACCTGCCGGCCCCTCTAGATTCCTCAACTTTGCCCTGTCCTTGGCCTTGTCCATCGTGTTCTGTTCTGAATTTCCTCTCCCAGTCCTACGCCTTGCTTCATCCACCATGGTGTCTTTGCTTCTGTTTTGCTCCCTATCCTTGGCAAGCATCTCAAGCCTCTCATCTTCTACTCGCATCTCCGCTGCTACTGCAACATTGTTCCTTGCAATAGCTTGTGTCCCCAATCCCACCTATCTTGCAAAGGATTCAACATCATCATCCTCATCATCCGTTCCTCCAGAAGCACTGCCCTCCTCACTTCTGCGCTCCCCACTGCTCTCTCCCACCTTTTGTAGAACCCATTCTTCATCATAACATACATTACTTTTAACAACGTCTTCCATGAAAAGATCTCTGCTAGTTGTTTCCACACTTGGCTGCTTGTTTCTTGCTAGCTTCTCTAGCATCTTCTGCCTCAGCTCTTCTTCCTTTTCTTTATCTATCTCGGGTTGGCTTGAAGGCACCATCTCCTCATCCCTTGACCTAGTTATGTCTAGTTCTCCAATTTGTTTGTCAGCACCCTCATTCCTTGTTCTTTTAGCAGTCCTATCATTTGCCGCTGCCTCCACCCTCCCATTATGACCATCATCCTGTCTCACCAGCTCGCCATCAATCATCCTTCCTCCTTCTTCCACTATCTCGTCCAGCTCAAAGTAAATCAAGTATGTGAAAGGATCATCTGTCAATTGAAAGGGCATGGCGCCCCCATGTGTGGTTTTGGTAATTAATGACAATCCCTATGGACTAATGGTTGCAATGAGTTATACATGTAGTATTTGTCCATAGACCATGCTTGAACTCCATATGTTGCATATGGATTCAAGATTGATGGCATAAAGATATTGATATAATAGAGTATTTGACATCAAGATCATCAATTTGCATGTATATATTTGATATGATCAATAAGAAAAGAATGTGCTAACCAAGTTATTGTTCGAGGAATTATCCGATGATTGGTCATATGAGAGTTGAGTATATTGCTAGCATGTCTTGAAGAAAAGGATTATGTGGTCATTCATGGTTATCTTCAAGACAACACAAAATGAAGGGAGAAGAAAAGATACAAGGTTGATCAAGCTAGTGATCAACACACAAAGCTACAAGATGTACCAAGTGGGATAATGTATCTCTTGGTATGGTGAGCAATTGTCCATATAGCTTTGTGAACTAACCCATGATATGTGTGTGTGGCATTTCTATGTGTGGTTAGGTATCTTTCCATGGGCATGCATCAAAAGGGAGATTTCATATAGCCATGGAGGATGATGTCAAGTGGTGTTCGTCATCAAGTTTGAGATGTGCAAGTTCAAGAGGAGCATCTTGAAGAAATCCTATGCTTGAACCTTGCCACCCATTTGGAGATATTGGCCATGTCAAGATGTGCCTAAGAGAGGCTCTCCCATAGTGGAGTATGTGGGAGCAATATTTGAGTCTTCACCAAGCGGAGCGAAATCAAGAAAGGTAGTCCACTTGAAGAGATCAAGATCTTCATCATCTAGTTCAAGTGGAATGCTCAAGGCAAAGGTATGATAGGGTTTTTATTTTATCGGTATCGTGGTTTTAGTTGGGAGACCGGGTTATAGGATAGATACCGTACTATCAAGAGGGGCTCTCGATTGAGTTTTAGCGTATCAGTTGGAGAGAGCTCAAACCTTTGCATTCTTGGCATCATGATCTTTCTCGGTTCTTATTTGGTTTTTCTCCTTGTTGCATTTTGGTGCTTGTCGTGATCTTCATGACAAGCCCAAGTTCACCGAAAATGGATTTCGTATGGAAAACTTGTTGCGTTTTTGATTTTTGAGTTTTTGCCAGTTCGTCTTTTCTACAGAGGTTTTATCTTTCTACATTTGGTTTTATACTCCCATGTTGTAGTATGATGTTTATATGCATGATCTTGTAGAGCTCGTTATGGTCATTCCAACGAGCCCAAGAACATAAAAAACGGAGTTCGGATACTCAAGATATACCTATTTTTGTGTTGTTGTTTCTGCGGTTTTACAAAGGTCGGTAGTCCCGACCCAACTACCGGGCCAGGTACCGGTGAACTCCATGGGCTGCTGAACTCCAGCGATAGTACCGGCCCCTACCCCCTGGTAGTACCAGGGCTTACCTATCTTGTGTAGGCTGGTAGTACCGGGGGTTTTGGCCCGGTACTACCGGCCCTGCGCGAATTTCTGGTCAGCGGGCAGATTCCTCACCCATCTATTTAAGGGGTCTTCTTCCTCAAGGAGACCCCAACTCTTGAGATCGAAATTTCCCCATTGTTGACCTTGTTGAACTTTGCTATCTCTCTATTCCTCCATGATTCTTGCCTCCAATTAGAGGAAAAGAGAGAGGAGATCTAGATCTATTGTTCCACCAATCCATCTCTCCTCTAAGTGAGGAGAATCCTTTGGATCTAGATCTTGGAGTTCCATTTGTTGAGCTTTTCTTTGTTCTTCCTCTCTTCCCCCCATAGCATTAGTTGCTTTGGTGGGATTTGAGAGTGAAGGACTTGAGCACTTCTTGTGTTCTTGCCCATTGCATCGGTTGCATCGGTTTGAGTTCTCCACGGTGATACGTGGAAGTTGAAGTTGAGAAGCTTGTTACTCTTGGGTACTTGGGGTGCCCTAGAGCTTGTCCTCTTGGGTACTTGGAGTGCCCTAGACGGTCCTTGTTGATCTCGGAGTTTTGGTGGCTCGCGGGATAGTTGGGAGCCTCCAATTAAGTTGTGGAGTGTACCTCAACCTTGTGATTCTTGTGGCTTTGGGAGCCGCGGGAATTCGGTGAGAGCCTCCAATTAAGTTGTGGAGTGTGCCTCATCCTTGTACGGGTTCGGTGACCACCCTCAAGTGTCCCATAGTGGTTCGTGGCACTCCGCATTGGTGAGGCACGAAGGAGATTACGGTGTGCCATTTGACGGCTATTCGGGGATCACTTTGTGACTCCGCACCGCTCCAACGGAGACTAGCTTCCATTGGGAAGTGAACTTCGAGATAAATCATCGTCTCCAAGTGCCTCGGTATTTCTATACCCGAGCTTCTTACTTATGCAATTTACTTGTGATAGCCATCGAGCTTGAAGTAATAAATCTTGCTATCACTAGTTGTTTATCTTGCTTAGCATAAGTTGTTGGTGCACATAGGTAAACCTAGCTTGTTTAGGTTTCGTGCTTGATAAATTAAATGGTAGTTTTATTCCGCATTTATTCAAGCCTAAACCGTAAAGAATTTTAATCGCCTATTCACCCCCCCCCCTCTAGGCGACATCTGTGTCCTTTCAATTGGTATCAGAGCGGGTTCTCTCCTTTTAGGCTTCACCGCCTAGAGTAAAGATGTCGTCTAGCAGACTAGTGCACAATGCTTCTTTTATATTAGATGACACAAATTATGATGTTTGGAAAATTTGCATGCTTGATATTATTTGGGTCATGGACCCATACATGGAGCGAATTCTAGATAGGGGTTATTCTCCTCCAAGGAATCCCAAAAGGCTATCTTTACTGGATGAGAATAATTCCTATCTAGATGCTCAAGCTTCTAACATGATTTTCAATGCTTTGAGCGATGTAGTTATTATGTCGGTCCCTCCTTTTCGGAATGCTCATGAGCTTTGGAGCAAGCTTCAAGATAAATATGATATGTCCAAGAATTGTGGAGATGATTGTTGTCCCTCTACTTCCAGCCGTGATGAGTTCTCAACTTCTTCTACTTCACCTACATGTGGCAAGCCACAAAGCAATGCAATGGTGAGTAGTGATAAATATTGCAATAATGATAGTGAGCTTATTATTGATGATACTTCACCTCTATCTTATTGCGATGATTTATCAATGGACTTAAACGCATCTAGCACCAAAAATGATCTACATGCTTGCGTTGATAGTCCAAGCATATCATGTACAAATTTCTTGATTAATCCTTATGATGATATGCTCTCTATGTCTCGTTCCCTTGATAAAAATGCATCTATTTCCTCTAGTATTTGTTTGGCTAACAATGTAGAGGAAACCAAACACTCCATGGAACAAGACATGGACTTGAATGGTGTTTCAAGTCTTGGTTCATCATCATCGACCTCCTCACATTTTTGCCTTATGGCAAGGGAATCAAAGGTAACTTCTACCTTGACTTCAAATATATCTCACAATGATAATGATGATAATGATGCTTCTCTTGTTGAGAAGGATAAAATTGTTCTTCATGTTATTGCTAAGAATAAAGATGCTCGTGCTAACTTTTTAGAAATTATGACTCTCTTTGTTAAGCGCAAGCTTACCATAGTGGATTTGAAAGCTCGCATTGATGAATGTTTTAGGCGTGAATATAAATATGCGGATGAGATCGCCGAACTCAAGGAAGCTCTTGAAGAAGAACAAACCACTAAGGAGTCTCTTGAGGAGACATTTGCTCTTGAATTTTCTAAAGTAAAGGGATCCCATGATAGAGCTCTTGAGGTGGCTAATGATTTCAAAGTTAGAAATGGTACGCTCGTGGATGCTCATGTTAGACTTCTTGAGGATTTTGAGCACCTCAAAAATGGCTCTAGGGTCATTAAGAGTGAGCTCATCAAACTCACCGAGTCTCATGCGCAACTTAAAACTTCACATTCAAAAGAGCTTGCCAAGTTATCTTTTCCTATTACTATTAATAATGATGCGTGTGCTACTAACTCTATCGCTTGTGAAGCATCCATTTTGACGGAGAATGTTGAGCTAAGGGCTCAACTTGAGTTTCTATCTAGCAATTATGGGAAATTGGAGGAAAGCCATGAAAAGCTCTCGTGCTCTCATAAGGATCTTCTAGTCTCCCACGGTAAGTTAAAGATAGCTCATGAGGCTATTATGACAAAGGTTACATCTTGTGAGCCTCATGTGGACAATGGCACAACTTCTACTCAAAATGCTTTATTGCCATGTGCTAGTCCTAGTAATTCATCCACTCATAATATTGCTACATCTTGTGATGAATTACTTTCCATGACTTGTTGCTCTAACAATGAACCTTACTTCCTCTAGTGTTTTGTTGATACTAACCATGTAGAGGAATTAAAAGAGCTCAAGGCCCAAGTCACTTCTTGAAGAAAGACTTGGAAAAGCGTCATGTGGGAAGTCCACACTTGACAACATGTTGAGTGTGCAAAGACGCCCCAATGACAAGAGTGGACTTGGATTCAACTCCAATAATAAGAACAAGTCCAAGTATAACAAGAAAAGAAGGGCCAAGAACAAGTCAAGAATTCGGCCAAGATTTGCTTCAAGTGCAAAGTTGAAGGGCACCATGTTAGATCTTGCCCTTTGAAGAAGAAGTCTCTTAGAAAGCAACAAGGGAAGAGCCTCAAGTTCAAACTCAAGTTCCCAAGTTGAAGAACGGTCCCTTCCCAAGAAGAATCAAGCTATTCCTCCTCAAGTTGAGATTCAACTAAGAAGAAAGGAGGAAGCAAATGTTGCTACATATGCCGTGAGAAGGGTCACTTTGCTTCTTCATGCACTAGTGGTAACTTATCCAACCCATAATAATTGATAATGTTTATTCTCTTAGGAAGGATAAGGTTGGCAATGTGTTTGCCAAATATGTTGGTACTCAAAGTGGTGTCAAGAAAAGACCATTTGGGTTGCCAAGCCTATTGTGACTAACCTCTTAGGACCCAACTTGGTTGGGGACCAACAAGCTAAAACTTGATCAATAGGTGTTGTGGAGGGCATTGGAGACTTGGCTACATCATGAAGAATTAAGGGATCTTCATCAATTATATTATCTCAAGCCAAGTCATTTGGATTATATTGTTCTATCTCATATCCAATGTTTCCTCCTTGCGGTAACTTGTATTTAAATCATATACATTGAAAGTTGCTTGCACCCTTGCATGTGTTTGGTTTTGTACCTTGCTAGTGTTTGTATGTGTTGTGCTCTCTACTTACTTATTTGAGTAATCAAGTATGTGTATGTTGGTTTGCACACCATGTATGTGTGAGTTTGTTGAGCCTTTATATCAACTTGCTTATATCTTAATTGGCTCTTTTTGAGAGATTAATGGACTATCCCATTTTGGGGGAGTGATATGTTTGCACTTCACAATCCTAAAAATGTGTATACATGAGGAATACCACTTAGTGTTGATATATCAATTTTATCTAGTCTCTATGGTATGTCATTCTCATGAGAAATTCAAATTCTATAATGTTCATTAATTATCTCTAGTTGAGTTCTATTTGCCTCTTGTGGAGAATGAATGGATTATCACATTATGGGGGAGTAATAAGCTATGTGCATATTACAAGCCTAGAAAATGTGAACATGTGAGGTATTGCCATATAGAATTGATATTCTAAATTATCTTGTTCCTATGCGGCATGGTGCTCAAACAAGTTCCACTTTGCTTAAATGATTTTGTTTGCTCATAGTTTGGATCTTGTTTGAAAGAAATGTTCTTGGTACGGTTCTCCTCCAACATGATATTATATATATCCATTTAGGAAACCGATTGCTTCAAGCAACTCTTTATAGTTGCTCTGCTTGTTCGCGTGAATACTGGAAGCTATCAAGAACATATATCTACCTAAGCTTTGCACTTAAATCTTATCCTTTGGAAATAGCTTATTCCTTGTGAAGATGATCTTTAATATCATTCTAATGCACCACTGAGAAATATCTCAATATACCCCTTGTCCTTGACAAGTGATACACATAATTGTGGTGGAATTTATAGATCGTCTTCGTATTGGCTCTTGATTTCATTGCATTATTTCTTGCCTAAAATTAATGTATTATAACTCTCGTTGTCTTCCTTGCCCCTTCGGATCTCTTTTTGCTTTACTCAAAATTTTCTAATGATTTAATTGGTATAGGACAGGCTTTGTTCCCATTCTTTTGCACATTGCCTTCTAAGGCTACTTCTTGATATTGCACTATTCTTGGGGGAGCTATCCTATGATTGAGTAAAACTTTATCTTTTTAATTGATATTGGATCCTATTGCTTTTTCTTGATATATGACTAGTGTTTAAATAGATATTTGGGGAGCGATGATCTCATTTGTGCGCATCTTGTATTCAATGCAAGATCTTAAATAATGCACTATTATTGGGCGAGCTTTTCTTATATCCTTTGGTACACTATTTTTCTTCTATTGGTATTTGATCCTTTCCTTTGGAATTTGATCCCGATGACATGTCTCTATGGAAGACAAACCTTTTCGCCTTGGTACTTTGTTCCATCATGAAAAGTGTAGAGGGTTTGGATTAGTTGTTAGAACCTTTTTTTAGAGTTAATCTCAATTGATTTCTCTCCTTGAGAGTTGGTTATATCATTCGTTGATATAACTTTTGTTTGGTATCTCTTTAGAAATTTGATATCTAGTTCCTTGATTTATTTTTAATTGGTATCCTGTTTCATTTTCGTATATTTGTCCAATTGGCATCTCTGAATCATATGTGGATTTGGATCTTTGATATAATTTGGACCTAATTTCATTTCTTGGTGTTTGTCCAAATTGTATCTTCGTTTGGTTATTAAAGGTCTTCGGCATGCATATGTACTATATGTATTTTATGGCATGCTTTCCTTCTTTTTGCCAATATATATAGGGGAAACTCCATGGAATCCTAAATTGGCTAAGATGTGCATGAAATTCAATTTCATATATATGTGCACATATTTATGTGGAGTTCCTCCTATGTATTGTGGTTTGACTAACTACGTTTGTCCCAATTAGTTTGGGAACAATTGTGTACTTGAATATGTTTTAGGTACATGGGAGATGCATTGGATGCTTGTCTCATTCACAAGGAAGGTGTTTTCACCACACGCTTATTGAAGACAAGTTAGGATGGTTGATGAAATCTTATCTACTACATCAACCCAATGTCTTCTCGGTAACAAGTATCCACCCTCATGCATACTTTTCTAGCATTCAACCTTGTGTAGGTTGCATCATGGCATGAAACTTATTTATATGCCTTTATTGTGGTTCTTGAATTTTTTAAAAGAAACTTCTTTATCACAAATGAGAATAAGTTGAGATGATTGCATATCAAGGGGATGATATAAAATCATACTCTCACGATATTTGTGATGCCTTTGTTGTGGTTGTATTTGAAGTTCATTATTACATTGTATATCTTTATCTCAAAATACTCTCACGGTACTTGTTGCTTTGTCAAAGCATCCCAACTATCTCTTTTCCCTTACTGATATTTGTGATGCCTTTGTTGTGGTTGTATTTGAAGTTCATTATTATACAATATGAAAATCTTGAGCTATGGGCTATGATCCTACACAAATATCATATGTGTATAATATATGACTTTATTTTGGATATCTTGTTCTTTCCTTTAGTAACTAATTTTATGTGTACATGTTTCTTTGTGGATATATATCTTCATGATTGTTGTATACTTACAAACTTATATACATGAGAGAAATTACATCTTTACTCGATATCCTAATTCTTCGATGTCACCTCATTTATTCCCTTTTTGATTCTTTGGTGTGACTCCGAAAAGAATTTGGTTTATGAGTGCATATCCTATTTTATCACATCTTGGTGCTCTCATCTTGGTGAATATCCTTGACCACTTGCCTATCTTTACAAGCCAATAATCGTCACCATGGGATATGTCACAAGCTTTGTTTTTCATTTGCATCTTATTGAGCTTGTGAAACCATTTGATTTTGTGTTTTAGAGGATACCGGGGGAGTGAGGATTCCATTTTTTTTGTACATATTGTATTCAAATACAATATCTTATTGGGGAGCTCCTTTATTTTCTTTAAAGCACTCGGTTGCTCAAATCATAATATCTTATGTTCATTTGCTTTCTTGGATCTTTTGCTTGCCTTTGATTTGCAAAAGTTTAAAAAGATTTCCATATCATTATTTTGCAAAATTTGGATCCTCAAGATAGTTTGACCTCCATTCTACTATTCGTCATTGGATTTGTGTATTTGATTTCACTCACATTTTTAGAAATGCACACATTATGGGGGAGCTCTTACTATTTTGACCTTCTAAATCTTTTCGCCCATTTTGGAAATGGATGCCAATGGGGGAGAAGTTTTAGAGGGTTTAAGGGAATTTGGTTTTATGCTTTTGTTTTGTTCATAACCATTTACCTTTCATGCTCATGCATCCATGCTTGTTGCTTTGCATGGTTGCCATGCTTGTTGCTTTGCATGGTTGTTTAATTCATTATATAAACCCTTGTAAAAGAGATTGTCATCAATTAAAAAAATGGGGGAGATTGAAAGGGCATGGCGCCCCATGTGTGGTTTTGGTAATTAATGACAATCCCTATGTACTAATGGTTGCAATGAGTTATACATGTAGTATTTGTCCATAGACCATGCATGAACTCCATATGTTGCATATGGATTCAAGATTGATGCCATAAAGATATTGATATAATGGAGTATTTGGCATCAAGATCATCAATTTGCATGTATATATTTGATATGATCAATAAGAATAGAATGTGATGACCAAGTTATTGTTCGAGGAATTATCCGATGATTGGTCATATGAGAGTTGACCATATTGCTAGCATGTCTTGAAGAAAAGGATTATGTGGTCATTCATGGTTATCTTCAAGACAACATAAAATGAAGAGAGAAGAAAAGATACAAGGTTGATCAAGCTAGTGATCAACACACAAAGCTACAAGATGTACCAAGTGGGATCATGTATCTCCTGGTATGATGAGCAATTATCCATATAGCTTTGTGAACTAACCCATGATATGTGTGTGTGGCATTTCTATATGTAGTTAGGTATCTTTCCATGGGCATGCATCAAAAGGGAGATTTCATATAGCCATGGAGGATGACGTCAAGTGGTGTTCGTCATCAAGTTTGAGATGTGCAAGTTCAAGAGGAGCATCTTGAAGAAATCCTATGCTTGAACCTTGCCACCCATTTGGAGATAGTGGCCATGTGAAGATGTGCCTAAGAGAGGCTCTCCCATAGTGGAGTATGTGGGAGCAATATTTGAGTCTTCACCAAACGGAGCGAAATCAAGAAAGGTGGTCCACTTGAAGAGATCAAGATCTTCATCATCTAGCTCAAGTGAAATGCTCAAGGCAAAGGTATGATAGGGTTTTTATTTTATCGGTCTCGTGGTTTTAGTTGGGAGACCGGGTTATAGGATAGATACCGTACTATCAAGAGGGGCGCTCGATTGAGTTTTAGCGTATCAGTTGGAGAGGGCTCAAACCTTTACATTCTTGGCATCATCATCTTTCTCGGTTCTTATTTGGTTTTTCTCCTTTTTGGGTTTTGGTGCTTGTCGTGATCTTCATGACAAGCCCAAGTTCACCGAAAACGGATTTCGTATGGAAAACTTGTTGCGTTTTCGGTTTTGAAGTTTTTGACAGTTCGTCTTTTATAGAGAGGTTTTATTTTTCTACATTTCGTTTTATACTCCCATGTTGGACTATGATGTTTCTCTGCATGATCTTGTAGAGCTCGTTATGGTGATTCCAATGAGCCAAGAACATCGAAAACGGAGTTCAGATACTCAAGATATACCCGTTTTGGTGTTGGTGTTTCTGTTGTTTTACAAAGGTCGGTAGTACCGACCCAACTACTGAGCCAGGTACCGGTGAACTCTAGGGGCTGCTGAACTCTAGCGGTAGTATCGGCCCCTCCCCCCTGGTAGTACCGGGGCTTACCTATCTTGTGTAGGCTGGTAGTACCGGGTTTTTTTTGGCCCGGTACTACCGGCCCTGCGCGAATTTCTGGCCAACGGGCAGATTTCTCACCCACCTATTTAAGGGGTCTTCTTCCCCAAGGAGACACCAACTCTTGAGCTCAAAATTCCCCCCATTGTTGACCTTGTTGAGCTTTGCTATCTCTCTATTCATCCATGATTCTCGCCTCCAATTAGAGGAAAAAGAGAGAGGAGATCAAGATCTATTGTTTCACCAATCCATCTCTCCTCTAAGTGAGGGCAAGCCTTTGGATCTAGATCTTGAAGTTCCATTTGTTGAGTTCTTCTTTGTTCTTTCTCTCTTCTTTCCCCATAAGCATTAGTTGCTTTGGTGGGATTTGAGAGTAAAGGACTTGAGCACTTGTGTTCTTGCCCATTGCATCGGTTGCATCGGTTTGAGTTTTCCACGGTGATACGTGGAAGTTGAAGTTGAGAAGCTTGTTACTCTTGGGTACTTGGGGTGCCCTATAACTTGTCCTCTTGGGTACTTGGAATGCCCTAGACGGTACTTGTTGATCCTGGAGTTTTGGTGGCTTGCGGGATAGTTGAGAGCCTCCAGTTGAGTTGTAGAGTGTGTCTCAACCTTGTGATTCTTGTGGCTTTGGGGGCCGCAGGAATTCGGTGAGAGTCTCCAATTAAGTTATGCAGTGTGTCTCATCTTGTATGGGTTCGGTGACCACCCTCAAGTGTCCCATAGTGGTTCGTGGCACTCCGCATTGGTGGAGGCATGAAGGAGATTACGGTGTGCCATTGACGGCTATTCGGGGATCACTTTGTGACTCCGCACCGCTCCAACGGAGACTAGCTTCCATTGAGAAGCGAACTTCTTGATAAATCATCGTCTCCAAGTGACTCGGTATTTCTATAGCCGAGCTTCTTACTTATGCAATTTACTTGGTGATAGCCATCGAGCTTGAAGTAATATATCTTGCTATCACCTAGTTGTTTATCTTGCTTAGCGTAAGTTGTTGGTGCACATAGGTAAACCTAGTTTGTTTAGGTTCCGTGCTTGATAAATTAAACGCTAGTTCTATTCCGTATTTATTAAAGCCTAAACCATAAAAAAAATTAATCGCCAATTCACCCCCCCCTCTAGGCGACATTTGTGTCCTTTCACCTCACACTTAATCCTGATCACCTCTGTTTTTCTGTATCCACCCATGTCCACGTCCTGCAACGTCCCTATCATGGAAGCAGCTTCGGCGAACCCATCTCTATGTAACAGAGAAGCTGGTATGTCCGTCACTTTAACCCACACCGAGTACAATTTGAAGACTGCATACGAGGCAGGAGACCATTTTGACACTTTTACAATAGCTTTTGTACCTCTCAGACCAAACATATTATATCCACATAGCTCCTGCAACCTTGTCAAGCTTGGAAACTTAACCAGGAAGGACTTGACGCCATAAGGTTTGACCTTCCACTTCCCACCCCACAGAAACTGCTCTCCCAATGCCACCTCCAGCTGTTCCATTGTTAAGTCACCTTCCAGAACGAACACTAATCCAGTAGCTTGAGTGTTCTTGTCATTATCCCCCTTCTTCCCTAACTGAGCAACTAGCATTTGGAGCCCCTCATTTGCACAGCCCACCAGCTTCACCACAGGGGCAGGCCGTGTCACCATCCCGCACCGCTCTGAAATGTGAGCCTCGTGTCTACCACAATTGATGCAGTACAAGATGGTTTTACACTCCTTCGCCACATGTCCTGTAATGTTACAACGAAAGCAAGCAGGGCCTTTCCCTCTGAGCTATCCACTGAATTTGTCACTGCTGCTGACTTATCTCCACCCTTCGAACTGTCACTGGAATTCACCTTCGAAGCATTCATCCTAGAGCTTGCACTTCTTGCTGAATTCGACTGCTGCAGAGGATTCCTGGCCATCGCTCCTCCCTGCATATTGCTATGACCACCCATCTGTCCAGGCCCTCTGTTCTCAAATCTCCTAGCCTCTCCTCCTTGCTGTATCGGCCCCTGGTTGTTGGCCACATGCGGAAACAGCTGTTGATAGTTCCAACCCTACTATTGTTGCTGGCCTTCAGGGGGATAGAACTGACCTTGTTGTGGCGGCACGCCCCTCCCATAGCCAAACTCCGGCGGCTGAGGCTCCTGGAAACCATAGCCTTCCGGTGGACCGTAGAACCCCGGGCCGCCACCCCGACCTTCTGCCCACGGCCCTCCACCGCTGTTGCTCTGCGGCGGCCACGCCCCCCTCCCCCGTTGAAGGTGTTCCTGCCTCCGCCTCCGCGCCAGCTTCCTCTCGCTCTGTCACCCCCCGCCATCACCGAATCTCCGCCGCCACCGTCGCCTTGGCTCTCTCTCCCTTTGCCCCGCTCTCAGATGCCACGGAGTAGGGTTTGGATAGATAGGGTGGGCTTCGACCTCAGCGCTTGCCTCGTATGTGATGGGGTTCTGCCTGGGATTCGCGGACCAACAAATGGCCCAACTGCCATGGATTCGAAAATGCCATTATCCCGCGCGAGCTCTGCTCCATCGTCCTCTTCCCTCAGCGCCTGCAAAAAGTAATCCTGGAAATTCGTCAGCGGCGGAATCGGACGCGCGCGCACCTGTTCCGCATATGGGATCCGACGGAAAGGCGGTGGTCTCGTCGGCGCCGCCGGACTCCTTCCACCCCTTCTGATCCCCACCGTGCGCAGCTCCGGCGAGCGCAACGACTACGCCCGAACCACCGGTAGACTGGGTCTCCATCTCGACGGCCCCTGGATCCTCTCCTCGCCGCCACCGTCTCCCTCTGCCTCGTCGTCGGACGAATCCCCGTCCTCACCCCGCCACAGCCTCCCACTGAGCGGCTTGCACGGGGACGGCTCTCCGCCGACGATATGAGGCCGAGCGAAGGTCGGGATCGACGCGATCGTGGCGATCGCCGCACGAATCGCCCGCTCTCCCTGAAACCCTAACCGAGACATCCCCTCCGTTTCCTTCAGGGGCTGGGTCCCCAACTAGCAATGTGGCACTAAACTTTAGCACACTTTAGCACTCCCACAACCTTTCATACATATAGGCCAATTTAAGATTTCAGAAATTGTCTATTGGTCTGCCCCATATAATGGGCCAAATTCTAACAGCGGGGTCAGGTCACCGAGCAAGGATCGACGTGAGACCGGCAGCCTCCGCGCGTCTATCCACACGACCGATTCGCTCTCCCATCGCGATCTTTTCATGTTCCGCTAAGCTTCACGCTTTAGCAGCACAAAATAATTTCGGCCTGGCATCTTTCCGGCGAACAGGTATCCGGCGCGGTGGCAGGTGGGTCCAAGCCGACGTGTCAGCGATGCGGCGAGATACCATAGGTAGGGCCGCGCGCCGCCCGCGCGCTTTCTATCATGTTCGCCACGGACGGCGACGGCTCGGGCGCCGGTGACGACGCCAAGTGCGGATGCCGGCCGGTGCTGCTGCGGACTGCGGGCGGGACTGGAGCCCGTCGCTCTCCGGGGGTCGCACGGCAAAAAGGGCGGGAGATCAGATTAGTATGCTCCGGAAAAGCGCGGAGCGCACCGGGAGAGGATCAAGAGCGAGCAAGCAGGAGAATTGTTTGTGGATCGGGAAGTGCCGTCGCGTCCATGGTCGACACGACAACTTGCTGCCGATATTACCAAATTGTTGAAACAAGATAAATGGTCCTATTTAAAAATAGTTGAAATGAGATAAATATTCTTATTGAAAATCGTTCAAATAAGATAAATATTTCATTTAAAATGTGTTCAATAAGATAAATATGCTTTCCGAAAAAACATTAAATGATATCAAATTCTGTTTTTTCTTGGAATACTTTCAAATCGGGTAGATATTCCTATTATTAAAACCAAAAACAGGAGAGAGAAAACACACAAAAACACACATACTTACGGGTCGCACAAAACTTATCCGTGTATCTGATCCTAGGGGCACTTCAACCTCGCGCCACGTAAAGAAACTCTACAGCGGGCTTGCCCATTCAGCTTGTTTTCGGGGTTTCTCTGTTATGTCCTTTTTTCATTTTTTTTTCATTTCTATTTTTTCTTTTTCACTTTTTTATGATTTTGAAAAGGTTTCGGTTTTGCAAAATGTTCATAATTTGATTTTTTTTTAAAAATTCAAATATTAAACACATTTAGATTTGAAAATTGTTTTTAAATTAGTTTGAATTTATTTTTTTAATATTTTAAAAACATTTATATTCAAAAAATGTTATAAACATAAATATTTTCAGATTTATAAATTGTTCGGAAAATAGTTCAAATTTAAAATTGTTCATTTTTAAAAAACATTCATATTAAAAAATAGTATAAATTTAAAAATATTTATTTTAGAATTTTATTGTGAATTAAAAATTCAATATGTTAAAATGTTCACATTTGGAAGTTATCAACTTTATATAAAATGTTTAAATTTTTCAAAAAAAATCAGATTTTTGAAAAACTTTCAGATTTCAAAATTTGCTCCCTATAAATATATTAAGATTTTTAAATATAATTAAGATTCGAAAAAGAAAAATAACAATATCTTTTTTATTGGGTCGCTTTTGATGCGGCCCATGAAGCACTGCTTCAAGTAATCAATAGCATGGCTAGGTGTGTTCCTATATAGTGCCCTTTTGCGGCGCAAAACACTACAGGGTGTGACTACAAAAAAGTTCCTTTCTAAAAGGGCAGAAGTGGGTCATGAGGGCGCCTGTGGTGCGTGTTGTGAGGTGGAGAACTAAAATTTGTTTACTGCCAGACCGAACGGGCACAAGAGCGAGTGAGCGCGCGTACGTCCCCGGGTCACGGGAACAAAGGCAATAAAGTCGTACTCCGTTAGTGTTTGCACTTTTCGACTGAATACAGAACCAGTAGTACACAAAACCAGAATGCTGAGTACAAAATAAACAGTGTATAAAATAAATAAAGCATACACAGAATAGTGAGTACAAACTAAATATAAACTAGCAGGGTGGCCCGCGCATTTGCGCGGCTAGAATTTCTGAACAAGTTCCATTTGGAATTGTTTGCTCTATCATTTACTTAGACCCGTGGCTAAATGTTATTCAGTCTAATATTTTAGCTACATTAACATTTGCATATTATTCAAACTATGTTATACCATACTTGCTACATGTATTTTCCAAAGACATTTATTTCTTCACAACGACCAATGGTGTCTACTTTTCCTCCTCTACTGAATGTCTATTTTCGCAGAACAATATTTCGGCCATTTTTGCACCTATTATAGAAATTGAACAATTGATTACACATGTCTATACTTATGAGCTTTTTCTCAACCCATCTGTCAACTACTCAAAAGCACGCCTTTTGCCATTCTTGGTCTCATGTATCTCAGTAATTATAAATGACGGTCCACTCTCTATATTCTCTTCTAAAAAAGCATGGAAGAGAAATCCTCTTTCCTTTCTCTCCCGGTGAGTCGATTGACTGTACCAAATCCATTGACCGCACCCAAGAAAGTCCCCTTTCTCTAATATATTCCAGGCTGTGCTCTTGGAGGGGATTCTTGACCAAGTAGTCGTGGATGCACGCTGGAGCTCCGGCTATGGCGTTGCCCGCTGTCGAGGCTGCATCTCGCCGTCCCTGATTTGGAAAGGTACAGTGCGGTGGTCGGCAAGGTCAGTGCGGACTGCACTGTGCGCACCCGACGGTGGACCTGGACGTGGTCGACGACGACACGAAGGCAGCAGCTGCGGCCCGCATTCAGCAGTCAAAGGTGCGGGCCTCATTGCTCCAGTTCCCGGTGCATGTTTCTTCTAAGAATGTCCGTGCTTAATTTTTTCAAAGTATTTTAAATTATCAACTTAATATTTAGAGATCTAGTTGTGGCAGGCGATGATAGTACATTAAAGTTTATGTGGATGTTCGAGGTATAGAAGAGCGCCGACTGAGGACACAGATGCAATGTTGAACTTCTAAATTGAATTAATTTGCTAATAACAAATGCCAAACTGTGCCTATACATATATCGTAAATGAAAACAAAAGCAGCAAATTAACTATAGAACATCTTGTCCTTTGTAATAAGCAACTACTATGGCTTACTTTAGACGGATATAAACTACTAATTAAAAAAAATCTGGACTATTTCCTCTCTCTCTCTTGGGTCTTGTGTCCTTGCATTTTACATCAGCATGTTTGATTTTGATGCCGTTCTGCGTTGCCAACATCTGAACTTTCATCTTCAAGCTTTGTATTCTTGTCTTTTCCATTAACACTTCTCATGTTTTTTTGTGGTGCTTTTTCTACTGTTTTGGATTTACTTTCTTCATTCTCTTCATCTTCCGAGTCAACAGATAAGTACAATAGATCGACGCCTCCTTTTTATTTTCATTGACACTTGTTGGTTTTATCTTGATGCTCCTTTTTATTTAGTCTACCCCAGCTTCTTTTTTCTTCTGGCTCTTTCTTCACATGGACCAGCTCTAATATGTTTTTGTTAGGTTGGCATTTGTTGTTCTGTACCTGCAAAATTACAATACATATAGTAAGAGACACGTTGATAAAAAAAATCGTATGTTCAAGTATTACATCGCCTTCTTAACTGGCTTGTTCAATTTGTTTGTTTCCTGTTTTACAATGTTGTACGTATTTACTTTAAAGCAGATAAAATGGATCATTACCTCTTCTGGTTTATCATCCAAGTACCGCATCTCAAGCTTATCAGCAGGAACAAAAAAATTCTACCGCAAAGTTTTGCATACCTAGAGTGAGATTTTATCGTTTAGCTTGAACTGAAAGATAAGTCTTCGTCCACATAATTCTTGCATGACCTTTGGAACTTCTTGGGATTTTCCATCGAAAGAGTCCAGCAATCATGAGACTAATGTATTAAGCATTCTTTTGGCATCTTTATCAAATAAAATGCAACTTGTAGTAGCTGTGTGATCACTAATCTGGAGCCTAATGCGGTACCTAACATCCCATTTTATTAGTGCAATGAAAATATGATAGTAAACCATGATGTTCAAATTAGTAGATATTCTTACCGTGGTGTTACACCTTCTGGATATAGGTTGTAGTTCTCGCAATAATAGTTATCATATTCTTTGGTAGCAACTTTGTTGCATACATCGCATGACACGTACCAGCATTGAATATTTTCTTCTAATCGACCAATTGTAGTTATTGTTGTGGACACAAAGTCCTAAGAGTAAATTTTAGAATGTTAGCTCTTCAAAAAATATGCTATTATTAACACACAAAAATGTGTAAATACTTGTATAGATCTTCGAGGCCTGTGTGCGGAAAATTTCTGTTACATTACCTGGCATGTTGGGTTGTCGTGCCTGATCCTGGTAAGTTCTTCTAATGTTCTCCTTCTATAAAACATTTGTTCCTCCAATGTGCCTCGACTACTTTTATCTATCTCCATCATTTGTGGTCATGTTTTTTCGGTCGAATGGCTACAGAAAAGGGAGAACTATTTCAATTAGTAAATCAAGATATTTTGTGGTTTCTTATTCAATAATTAATCACTAATTGTGTTTCATACCTGTCAAGAAGTTCTCAAGTCTCGGGTATATGTAGATTTGTATTTTTTCTTGCGCTTGTTGACTTTTGGGACAAACCTATTTAATCAAAAATCAATCTGTTAGTAGAACTCTTGTGTGGAAATAAGAGAATGTTTTGTGGCATTATTTGACTTTCCATTGTTTTTTTGCACCATTGTTGACGTAACAATAATGATTTCCAATTATATGCTCACTTAAACGATGAGCTAATCTGCAGCTTCAAATGACGGCTATTCTTCAGGTAATAGCTGCATTATTTGACTTCAGGAGTATGTCGTGATGTATCACTGTCTAGGCCTTTTAGTTATATGGTCACGTTCATGAGCATATGACGCTCAAAAAAAACATAGCCGAAAAATTAGTCAAATCATGATGGACATGTGAGTAAATAATCAAACAAATAAAATGACAAATCAAGAAATAACTTTGCCGTTCATGTTTAAACTCCTACGTTTCTCTGCATCCGAGCCACGCAGAAGTATAGATCAACAATAATAATGGTTGGTTGCCTGCACCTGCATGGAGAGGGTCTCGGTGTCGCATGAGGAACTACACGTCCGGCGCCCGGGACGCCAAAGGCGGAGGGCAGTGGAGGCGCGTCATGGCGGATCTTCTGTGAGCGGGGCAGGAGCTGCAACGACGGGGCCGTGGTCGGAGGCGGAGCCCGGTGGAGTTCGAGCGGCGCGGGGACCAGCAGGGCGAGGTGGTGGTACCGACGGCTCTACGTGGAAGCTGCAGGGGCCGGTCCTGGAGCGCGGCGTGCGCTGGTGGCGGCGCGCCCGTCCGTCTCGGGCCCGAGCTGGGCCCGAAGGGCCGCGGCAGGGCCAACTCGAAGGTGGACCTGGCGTCGGTGGCGACCAGCTGCGTGCAGGCACTGGGCGCCGGTCGTGGCGCGTCGGCCCACTCTGGGCTCGATCTGGCCGGCCTGCTGCTGCAGATGCGTGCGCCGTGCGGCGGGGAAGGAGGCCGAGAGGGTTTGTCGCTGTTGAGCTCGGCTGTGCGGGATGAAGATGCTTGAATGGTGGTGTTCGGTTGGTGGTGGTGTTGGGGGGAGACGAATGGCGCCGCCATGGCTGGGCAGCGTTGCATCCTCCTGTTGGGTGGTTCGGCAAGCAAGATGTTGCTGCGGGCGTTGCCCGTCGTGCGGTTGATGTGGTGGATCCTGGAGGGAGCGGAATGGCGCCGCTGCGGTTGTTGCATCCTCGGTCGGGAGATGAATGGCCCGCAGGCGTTGCATCCTCGAGGAGACGAATGGCGCCTAGTATTTGGTTGCATCCTTCCGATGGGAGAAGAATGGCGCCGCAGCGGAGGTTGCATCCTCCGTTCAGTGGGGACCGTGGATGGTTGGGCGGAAGCACGTTGAGCTTGCCAGGGAGGCGCGTTTGGCCATGGAGGCAGGGGTGGTGGTTCTGCAGGTGAGACTGATCGGGCTCCTGGGTTTGGGTTTTGCAGGTGAGACTGCCGGCGAAAGCCGTACTCCGGCTATGACCGGAGTCGTCGATGGCGGCGCCTATGGGCGTCGCTCCCTTGTTGGAGGCATCGATGTAGTTGCTCTCACTTTGCCTTTCCCGGCGTGCTCCGGGGGGAAACCCTTGATCTAGTCTTCTAGATCGGACGATGGTGGCGCCTCCGGCGTCGTGTTCCCTCTTGGGGGCATCGTTTTGGAGTTGGAGCCGGCCAGTGGGACTCGTGGCTAGATAGGTTGTGTGTGTTGTATGGTTTTTGGGTCCGGTTTCCCTCATAAACTGGACCAACCTTCTATCTATACATTGAATTTAGCAGTTCTCCTGCTAACATTCAAAAAAAAAAAAACTACACGTCCGGCTTGCCGGACATCGAGAGGTCCCTGTCGTGAACGTATATGGAGCGATGCCTCCATGACCATAGAGCTGATCGAGAACGCCAGCGGACTAATTCAGTTCATATGCATAGACATACTACTGTAGGTGCTTTAATCTTATACGATCAAAATTTGTATGTACGTGAAAAATACAGAAACAGTAAATAGATCAGATGATTACATACCTCAACATATCCTGATTTCCAGGCCACTTGAAGTGGACTAAGCCAGATCGTGCCCTGGCTGAGGCGTGGCATGCGTCAGGAACTATAGGTCCTGCAACGCGACATCGACCAGGTCTCTGTCCATGCATGGTCGCCTATCACACGATGCCTCCACAGCCATGGAGTCGAGAATGCCGGCGTCCGTGACGTGGCAACTTCGATGAGATCCGTCTATCGTCGACGCTGGTTTCGGCAATTCTGTGCGGGTCGCCGGGTCCAAGCCTCAATGTGATATGATCTCGGCAGCCACAACAGTGTCCGGCGCCACTGTCTACTCAATTATCAGCGCGCGCTGGCTGCCAGGGAAAAACATATAACTTATATATAGGTAGGATTAAAAAGTTCTTGTGTGGAGATCATTCTTTGAGTCGTTGACTGCACATACTTGGAATGGAGCTCCTCTTCCAAAAGTATTTCGATCATTCTTGCTTGTGACATATGAATAGTGACGTGTGCTCGAATGATAGCCCTACTCTAAGTGCAGATACATACTCAGCGCTCGCTGTTTCCGTCAAAAATACTTGCGTCTCAATAAATCATGAGATCTCGAAAAAAATCATGCCATGGCAAACAATGTATTCATAACGCTCATTTTGTGTTGTAATTTGAGGGAGAAACATCCTTCCAGAAACATTTAACATGCTTTCTCAGAACAATTTAGCAAAAGTACATGTAGTCTCCATTTTCTTCAGCTTCCGTCAATGAAATCAGACTCATCCTCTGCTTTTGATGACCAAAGAACCTTCCCTGCGAAAAGCGAAATATTAAACTATTTAAAACTTTTTATTTGAGGACACGAATATAGAGCTATAATAGTGCTTTGCAAGCTGGCTTAAGAGAAACCGCTACACGTAACCGGAGACTTTTTTTGCAGAACTCTCATATCCTAAAACATATAGAGCAAAACGTATTTATTTGGAATCTGTGCGTTATATGTTTCAGATTATACATCCTTGGTACTGTTAAAATTATACATGATCAAATCAAGGAATCTTTATCTGCTAGAAACATAATTTATCGGCAATGGATTCAAACTTTTGATGTATAGGCCAGCCTCATCGTATATGTAGTAGCAAATATGCACATGTTGTTACCGAGCAACCAATTAAGATAAATTCAATCTTCCAAAAAAACCAAGATAAGTTTTCTAATCTATCGCGTGTACTCTTATTGTAATCAGAGGATCAATTAACTCACCCATAGATATACAAACTTGAAGAGAACTGAAAACCTGAATAAAAGAAAGAGAAAATATGCATGGTGATTACAGAGATACTAACCAATCCAATTGATTCTCTACCTATATTTTCCCTGCTTAGTGGTAATTTATCTCAATGGCATCGGGAAACCATCGATGCTTCACTGCAAAAGAAAGAGGTCAAGAGGATGGAAAGTGATCCCACTCCTGAACATCATGTGCGCTCGAATCCCAGAAAAAGAAAAGGAATCTTATAAACTTGAAGCCCAACAAACTTGAGGAATCACATTGTTGACACCACGTCCATGGAAAGATCAGGTTAGTTCTGAAAGTTAATAGGCTACCTGCGCTGGTGATTCATAACCCTGTACAACCTGACGACCTGTCGTGGAATCAAGCTGGTCGATGGCGAGGAACGCTGGTCACTGAAGAATCACCTGCCCGGCCTCCTGTGATGTCCGTCGCTGGATCGCTGGCGACCACCAGCCTGGACGCCCTGGTGTCCCTTAAGCGCCTTGGAGTGTACATGCCCTAAAAGACCACGGCCGCTTGTTCGCTAGAGAGACGGGGTAGAGTATACAAAACGGGGAAGACCTGCGACTACTATCAAGGAATTGCAGGGAAATTTAGACAAAATCTAATCGTGGTGGCGATGGCGATGGCAATGATCCTGCAAGGAATAATCGCCAGTCCGTGATGCAGCGATTCATTGCTAGTTTGAGATTGCAATCCTCGTAGTTGAATAGGAAACCTTTTTTTTTACGTGTTGAATAGGAAACCTAGAAAAGAGTCCAGGTATAATCCAACATAGTTAGGCATGGTGCGTTTCGGTGCATACACGGTTAAATCTGAGCCATTGACATATTTTAACTTTAGAGCCGTAAATCTTCACCGTTAATTGTTTGTTATTTTAATTATATAATAGATACGGTGTACAAATACACAGAACTAGAAGAACAAAACTTACAAAGTACGGTGTACAAACTATACAGAATAGGGAATATAAACTACCCACACTACAGGAAGAACCATGCTATAACAACACTCATATTTGTTGTAAATTTTACCGTTGATACGAATATGTACTGTTGCAGACCCATCCATTGCCAATGGAAATAACTGGTCTACAGCTGCCCGCGCGTAATTTTTTATTTTTGGCGCTAAATGTGGAGACGCGCGGGCGAAATATTTTTTGGCAGTTGCATCTGAGTGGTCTTCTTATTTCTCTTCCCATCTACTCCGTATTCATTTTCCGTAAACTTCTCATCTCCTATCCTGGACTCCTCCTTCCGCCGCCGCTCCAGTCTCCCAGATCCAAAATGCTTCGCCTCTCGGTTCCTACCTCCTGCTCGTCGAGGGAAAGCCACCAGGGTGAACTCTCACGCCTGATCGTATGATCGAGGGCATCAAACTAGGTACAACCGTGTTCAAGCAGTCCTAGAAGGTGGTCGGGATTCTGAAGGCGACGGTCACCTCCGGCAGCGGCCAGTTGGGGATGGAGAGTAGCACGACGGAGGAGCTACCTGGAACAGCTCAGGCCTTGTTCGACATGCTTGTTTCGGCCGGTTTTTTAGTGTAAATTCCTGGCCCAATTAAAGACACCAGAAAACACTGCGAGATTGTTCGGCAGACCGGGTTTGGTCGGGCTGGGCCGGGAGAATCCCGTAGAAACCCGTCGGGTTCGAGTGTAACCGAGACGTGAGGGGTGACTCGCGTTTCTGGCGTGTCTCTGGCGGCGCCATCGCTCTTCCCCACCGCCGCCGCTCGTCCCCGCCTCCGACGCTCGTCCCGTCCGCCGTCGCCGTTGCCAAAGCCTCCCTCCCCCGACGGCGAAGCCTCCCTCCCTCCGCTCCTGGCGCCTCCCTCCCTCGCGACGCGGACGATTTCCTCGCCGCCGCCGACGCTCCCGCCGCCGCAGCTCTCCTTCTCCGCCGTCGCCTCCGCCACCGACTTCTATTGGGTACGTCTCACGCCTCTTGCCGTCCTCTCTCTCGATGTGGCCTAGGTTTCCATGGTCTAGGGTTTCCATGCCTCGAGTCAGATGCAGTCCGTGGGTTCTTGATCCCGTCTGTGGGTTCTTGATTGACAGAGGAGGAGCAGAGCGACAATAAGTTGATGCGGTTGAGTTGCTGCTCTTAGCTGGTCAAATTTGTTCAGTTGCTGTCGTAGGAATTTTGGTTTAGTTGCAGTGAACATTGCTTTGCTTCTTGTTCAGTCTGTCCCAGCACGTTTGCAAGTGCAAAGTTATCGAGGAGAGGAAAAATATCATCCCAATTTTATAGTTCGTGCAGTTTCTAGTAGGTACTAGGGGCGGCCGAATTTCATGGAAAGCAATGGCCGAATTTCATGGATGGTGTGATTTTATACACAGCCTGACCACATAGTGGTACTGGTACATTCTGCATGATACGTAGAGCTTTTTTCCCTCCATTAACAATTTCTTTGCTGGAGCTTTGTCAGATGCGGTTACACTGAAAGTTCATCTTCTGTGAGATTTAATATGCAGGATAATTAATTCTTCTTAGAGCAAACTGCTGCATTACATCACTTGGCCAGAATAATAATGAGAATTTCGTTTTGCCACATGAGAACATTACAATTGTTTCTTTCCATTTTCATTTTTGTATGCACATACTGAATCAAAGCCTCAACTTAGCCTTGCTTTGCATGAAATTCGGCCGCCCTATGCTTCCATCTGACATAATATGAATCAATTGTATGCATGTCATTCGATGAATATTGAGTTATTATGTAATACGAATCAATTGTATTCTCTTGTTCCGATTATTTCCTTTTTTTATCCTTGTAGCTACCCGAACCTCTGGTTATAGTTGGGGTGGACGATCCGCCGCCGTCTTGGAGCCCCGTGAGCACTCCTGATTTCGGTATGTCCATGTCCTCAGCTTTTAGGCATTTTTTTAAGTGTGAACATGCATGTTTGTGCCCTTTTACATTTTGCCAATGCTTACGCGTTTTGTACTTTAGTTCTGGAATGAATGAACGGAGCCTAGAGCGTGCTAGGAAGAGGAAAGCTGATGATGAAGAAGAGCTGTTGTTTTTCATTCTTCCTGCACTATACTTCCATCTGACACACACAGAAAAGATTAAAAGGCATAGCTCTGTCTTGTACGGCAAGAACAAAGTTAGGGAACTGCTAGATGGCCATCTCATGAATTTCTTGGTAGCTTTTAGGATGGAACCATATATATTCAGATGGTTGGCATCTTACCTGAGAGCTGAGGAGTTGATAGAAGATAGTACTATCAAGGTGGAAGAGAAGCTTGCCTTCTTTCTCTATATGATCTCACATAATGCATCATTTCAAGACTTGCAACTGAAATTTCAGCATAGTAATTCGACCTTCCACGAGTATATCAAAGAGTTCTTCAACATCATCCCCATCCTAGCAACTCGGTTTCTGAGTCCTCGATATGTAGATGAAACACATCCAAAAATTGCTATGGATGGTCGGTTCTTTCCATACTTCCAGGTTCCATTCTTTTCCTTGACAAAATCCAAAACTTCTTCTCTTATCTAATTCTTGCAATTTTTAAAACTTATTTCCCTTTCATTGCAGAACTGTATAGGTGCCATAGATGGTTCTCACGTGCCTGTCAGTAGAACTCCTCAGCTTCAGGCTCCTTGGCGGAACAGGAAGGGCTCCCTTAGCCAAAACGTAATTTTTGCATGTGATTTTGATCTCAATATCACCTTCATATCATGTGGGATCTGCGACAGATGCTAGAGTACTCAGCTCGGCCATGCTGAAAGGTTTTAAAGTACCTCCTGGAAAGTTCTATTTGGTTGATGGTGGTTATGCAAACACCCCATCCTTTCTTGCTCCATATCGAGGTGTGCGGTATCACTTGAAAGAGTGGGGGCATGGGCGTCGAAGGCCACAAAACCACATGGAACTAATCAATCACATGCCGTAATGAGGAACCATGTAGAAAGGCTCTTGGGTATTTAAAAAAAAGAGATTTCCTATTCTAAGAGTTCCAACCTTCTATGCAATCGAGAATCAAGTGAAGATTTCGGCAGCCACAGCAGTTATCCATAATATTATAAAAATGCATGATGGAGATGAGGAATGGCTTGAGAATCAACCTGAACCTGTAATAGACCCAGGTTACTTTGTGGATCTGCCCAATGATGATGATGATGATAACCACCAAGCAAACAACCACCAAGAGAATAATGTGCAAGGCAACCTTTTGAGGGACCAGATTGCTTTTCAGATGTGGACTGACTTTGAGTAGTTGTAGCTACTAGTTGTCTTTATCATGTAATAAGGAAATATTAGTTGCTTTATCTTGTAATGAGGAACTATTTATCATGTGATGTTTATCATGTAATAAGGAATTTCATGTGATGTTTCATCATGTGCATCTTATAATTTTGATAATATTCATCATCTTGTGTTTGTTTTTTAATCACAACAGATATGTATCCCAAAGCAGCTCCATCCTATCCAAAAGGCTCTCCCAAGTATAACCTAACTCAGGCGAACTCAGTGGGAAAGAAAATTAAGAAAAAGCCTTCACCCAAGACAAAAAAGGGTTCACCAAAAGGTATTCTTTCTTTTACTAGTTTGATGCTTGTTTCGGTGATGCTTGTTTAGGTCCTGCACATGTTATTTCTGTCATGCACATGTTGTTTCAGTGATGCTTGTTTAGGTCCTGCACATGTTATTTCGCTCATGCACATGCTTGTTTCAACACAACACTTCATTTGTGTCTACCTTTCCTCTAGGTGCGAGACCAAGGGCCTCATGGAATTCTGCTCTTGAGAAATCCCTAGTGGATATCCTTCATGAACATAACACAAGCTAATATAGAAGTCAGAATGGTTGGAGTAGTGAGACTTGGAACACCATGGTTAAAATCTTCCTTGCTAAACATCCCTATGTTCAAGTGACAAAGTCCCAAATTCAGGACAAGGAAAAAGACTTGAAAAGAGATTATAGGATGCTAAAGGATGCTCGAAATCAAAGCGGCGCAGACTGGAATGAAGCCAAGTTCAAGACTGAGGCTGAACCTCATCTTTGGGAGAACTTGGAAACTGTAAGTGGTGCAGGATGTTTGACATTCAAATGTTGGATGAAGGTACTACTGCTCAATTGAGGCCTCAAGTGGAGCATGCTCAAGCAAAGAATGTTGTTGGTGGTTCAAGAAAGAAGCCGAAGAACAGTCAAAGAAGTGGAGCTGGAGGTGGAATAGTGCAAGTCATGGAAAGGCTGGTTAATATCAAAGAAAAGGAAGCTGAAAAAGAATCTGCACAAGACTTTACAATCAGCAGATGCATGGATGGCTTGAAGAAACTAGATGGTGTCATAGCTGGCGACAAGATCCCGGCCTTGGAGGTTTTCAGACATGCAGACAACCGTGAGATCTTTGTCAACCTTGTTGCGGATAATGATGGAACAGCGATCGAGTGGTTTCGTGTCCAGATAACCAAGCTACCTTAAGGTAAGCTAGAAATAAGTTACCTATCAAAAAATTCATGTCCATTACTTGCAAACTACGGATCAGTTCTGACTTTTAATTATCAGCTCAGTTTTGTTCATGCACTAATTTTTATATGAAGATGTAGTTACCCAACATAAATGTGGAGTTTGATGTGTTTTGCTTCGTTATATAATTGCTAGGTTCTGTACTGATTGCTGCAAGTGACAGTCACCTTACCATCTTGTTTCTATAGGTCTGAAATAGCGACAACCTTTGAACACTTGCTGCTGCATGTTTGGTTGCCGCTAACTACAATATATAATATCATAAAAACTGTCATGTTTAATTGTTTGTCTCCGTAGCAAGTTTCATGTGTAGCCTTTGTTACTAGTTTGGTCAAAAGCATATGCATAACTACAATGCTTACCATTCTTTTTCTACCGGCTTGTTTAGTTGACACTAACTACAATGAATGTACATTCTCAGGTGACCAGCTTGTAGAACATAAGAGATATACTCTAGTGCGGCGAAACAAGCTTCCAAGTTTCAGATTTTGATCCTGTGCTTGAGATATACTTCATGTGACCATCTTGTTCAAATAATCTGGGATAAACCTGGGAAGCAAAATTATGTTTGTGAGAAGCATTCGATGACTTTTGATCAAATTTTGTTGTAATAACCTGGGATAAACCTGGGAAGCATGAGTTATTGTTACTGAATCTTATGAATTGCTTAAACTGTGCCCATGTGTTGTGAAAAAATATCTTGTTGATGAACTGTGTGCTCACATGCTGTTAAAAAATATCAGATTTTTATTGATGACCAAAACGTGGCAAATTTGTAATTGTGTGCACTAGGTCTGTGAAAAAAATACCTCTTTGCAAAACCTGTGTACCAAATAATGTGGCATGGTGGGGTGTTTTGCTGGACAAGGGGATTGGGAGGGGTTGGGGTGTTTTGGGTGTGAGGAGTGTTTTCACCCAAAACACTAGGTAATATACACCCCAAACACCCCAAAACTGTCCAGCCGAACAAGGCCTCAAGGTTGTCTTGACTTTTGCTAGGGTTCATGGTTCGCGTACCACGAGATCCACAATTTCCTGGAAGTGTTCCCCGCCCGTGCTGGAATTGTGCGCAGGTCTCTTAATGAGGTGCGGTGGTGAGTATGAGTACTGAGGGCATGGCGGAGGTCCAGAAATTAAGGGTATAATTTATCTTTTCCCCCCTTCAATTAACTTTCCTTGGATTGACCCGTTTACCATTTTCTCCAAAAGTTTTGTGTAACAATTCTACATTTCCTGAGATGGCCGCTCATCAAACTCCCTTATTGTCCACTGATGTATACACATTTTACTTGTTCCAGGATCTGTTTCAGTTAAAATGACGATTGGTTTTCTGTTATATCTTGTGCTGACGAATGATCTGGTTAAATTGCAAATAGTTGGTTGCCCGCTTGTCTAGTTGTCAATCTGGAACCATTTTTTGATCTGTATTCCAATCTATAAATAAGCACATGCGTTGTATTTGTTGCAGAATCATTACTACAGCTTAGCTTTAGAAGTGTGGCAGGCCTGTCAGACTATCAATGGGGCCAGATAATGAGCATAACCAGGTAGGTCTCTTAATTTTTTCTTATTTCGGGTAGGGAGATGCGATCACTATCGCTCTTATCAAAGTGTTAATTTATCTCATGCTTTGTTATTTGTGTTTATACAGATGATATTATTAAGATATCAAAGAAACAAATTCCGCAGTCAAGGAAAACCGCCTCTCCAAGTAATGCAGCCGCTAACCAGAAGGCTAGCAAAGCTGTTACCCCTCCCTTTACTTATTTCAGTTTACGTATACTCTCTAATTGTTATATCTTTATGGTGCCGTGACCAGATTGCCTGCTATCTATACTTTACATATTATTTCATCTCCTGAGTAGAGGAGCTCCTTGTTTCGTATATATTCTAATTTGTTACTGTTTCCTGATTATTACATTGTACTTTTTATAATATCAGATAAAAAAGCTTCAATGAGCTATCAAGTCTAGATCAGCTACTAGACAGGTATGTTGTGCCACTCTAAGTCACTTGTTTCATAGATGCCCTTATGTTTCGTTTTGTAATGTTGTTGCTTTAGTTTCTTACGGTGTTCTTGCACAAAGGAGGTCAAATCTTGATGGATATCAGTTCCATGAGATCCCGAAAACTGCGAAGCGCTTCTCCGGTGTGCTCCTTGCCATGCGATGTTTCGGATTAAATATTTGCTTGCAATGATCCATTTGTTTTTTTCTGTAGAGTATTCATATTTTAAAGCTCATGGTACAAGTGCCAAGTAAAGCTACCAGCTAAATGGGTACAAGTTTAATTAAGGCAGTACAACTCAAGAAATACCTATTAAAGAGACCACTGCTGCAATTGCTTGTCTTGACTTTAACCTTCAAAAGACAAAATGCAAACGGGTGTTCAAGTCCTTGTATCTGTTCCAAGGCGAGTGTCAGAGGTACGTGCATTATCAGTTTTGTCAATCATTATTACCCCATTCTTTTATATCTAAAACATATCAGTATCCTATTTCTATATCATTTCTTCTACTAGATCTGCCTTTGGTCAATTACAGCAAATTTATCTTCTGTTTGATTATTTCGTTCAGATCCCATTGTTGTTATTTCTTATGCAGATTCCCTTTTTTATTTCCTTTTGTGTGGTTGCAAATATTACTTTTTGGTTTGATGAGTTATGTCGAATGCAGAGGATAGCAAACATTTCTTGCAAGCAGAATTAGCTTTTGAATACCACCAAGGTGAGTATACCTACAAATTTTGAGCAAGTTAATTAACTACACGCTCACTGTTTTCTCCCACTTCGACACTGAAAATAAATTTGTATATGCAGGTCGCATACATCAGAAGACATCAGAAGACTATTTCGGACATCAGCTCTTCATTTGTTAGCAAAATATTAGAATGGATATATATAGGACTAGGTACAATATCATGTTTTGATGCAAGATTGTAAACTCTCTACCCTTCGGATAATTCTGATGTATGGAATGGTGATTCTAATAATAATTTTTTTTTGTTGAAATGTATTCATATTCTATGATTTTGTGATGTGGTTAGTCACCTATGAATTATGTGCACTCGCTGAGTAAGAATATACAACCATCCAAACGTATCAAATCATCTGTTCCAAATAATGGTATTATCAATATTATTTTCAATCCATGTACAATATGTCTAGCAACGCATACAACAGTTGGCTAAAATCGGTAGCTATTCCGCAACGGTTATCCCATTAGTTACCATGCGTTGCATTGTGTCTTTGCATCGCCAGATAAGGCAACGCATAGTTATCCGTTGGTATAGGCGCTTGCAACGCTTATATGGACATTTAGATACGCATGAATGTGTTGCTGTAGGGAGGGTCCTGTTGTAAAATGTACAAAATACAAAGAATTGGGAGTACATAACACATAGAGGATGGTGTACAAAGTACACATAACAAGATGTACGAAATAGAAAGAACACGAAGTACAAAGTAGATTGACACAGAAAACGGAATACAAAAGTACACAGAACAGGAAGTACAAAGTGTACAAAAGTGAGAGTAGTAAGTACACAGAACAGAAAGTTCAAACTATAAAGAACCGGGAGTACAAAAAATTGTCAAAACCTATCAATTTGGGATCTAGTTTTGAATATCTCAACTCGAGGAGCTCAAAAATGAAAACGGTTCGTAATTTGGATAAGTGGTTCTCAAGATATTTCGTTTCAAAATTACGGTTCTGAAAAATAAAAGGTTAAAACTAACCTCCCACCTCTGTATTTTCCCCATTTTTAAATCTGGTTACGACACTTGGCTAACATGCAAACAACCGCAGGGTCCACGCGAAGGAGAAGGCAACACTTGGCGCGATGAGAGCCAGCTTGAAATGACCTTTGCAATGGATTCCCCTTTTTAGTGACTATCAACACTGCGCCGCTGAAGAAAATCTTAGACGGGCCAGCCCATTACCCTAGCGAGCTGCTGATGTACTGCTTCGTGTCTTTGAGCCAGCTCATTGCTTCGTGTCTTCGATATTTACGTGATGGTAAAGTTTTGTATATTACCATGAGTAGAGATTTCTTGCACCCGAGCAACAGTGCTCTTGCTGCTTTAAATTTTAAAAACTATATTTAAAAGTTTCAAACATATCTTTAAAAAAAAACATGCATGTTTTAGATGATTTATCCTATATACGTTAAAAAAACAATGCGAAATACTTCATATTTCGACCTACACAAAAAATGAAAATTTATATATTTTTATTATAGTTAACAATGCATAGTTTCCAATCTCTTCATTTTGTCATTTTTGTGTAGACTATAATATAGAGAATTTTGTATTGAGATTTTGCATGCTTGTCAAATACATCATTGAGAACATGCAAGATTTCTTTCAGATTGTTTTGAAATTTCTAAATATATTTTACGATTTTTTAAAGTAGGAGGAGCACTAGAGCTCGGGTGCAAAAACCACTTTCCGGTATTACCACTAGCTACTGCAAAATAAACTCACATCTTATGTTGTTGAATAGACTCAAAGCTGTCAAATCAGAATATTTTTCAAATCGGGATCATTTTTAAATCTTAATATTTCCAAAATATGTGCTTTAGAAAAGTTTGAACTTTTTAAAAGAAAAAAATAGAAATGTTTTTGAAAATATGAAAAAAAAAATTCAAACTGAACAATTTTTAGATTTGAATTTTTTTCAAAACTGAATAGTTTTGGAAATCATAAAAAGGTAAAAAAAAGAGACAATATTTTTTGAACATTTTAAATTTGAACAATTTTCAAAACAGAACATTATTCAAAATTATAAAACATGACAAAAAACAAAAACGAAAATAAAACGAAGCAGAAAAGAAAAAGAAAAAGGAAACAAAGAAGAAAACAGAAGAACATAAACATGAAAATGGAAAGACGACCAGATGGGCCGGCCCATTGGCTTCCGGCTTCAGGCGGCGCGATGCCCCCATGTCGCCAACGAGCGATATATAGGAATTCGTGGTGTATAGGAGCTCCTCTCTTTTTGTCGTCCTCTTTCGCGCCGAGGGGCCTTGACGATCACAGGCCATACAGTTGTTGAGCCTTTGTTCCTCCCAAGCCCACGAGCCAAACGAGGCAAGGAAGACTCCCGTGTTCATCGTTTTTTCCCGCGTTGTGGGAGCTCTTGTACGTCGTTTCAAGGCGATGCGAAAGCGGTAGTTCGCTTGAAGCGATGCTTCATGGGCCACTTTGAAAGCGGCCCAATACAGAAGGTACGCTATTTTTTCTTTTTGCGTTAGCTTAATGTAATTTTTATATCTGAACAAATTTAGAAATTCTGAACTTTTCAAATTTGAACAATTTTCAAATCCGAACAAAATTCAATTTCGAACAAATTCTGAAACGGGACAATTTTCAAATCTGAAAAAAATTTAAAACCGGATTTTTTTTAAAATCTGAACATTTTCTCAAACCTCAATAATTTTTAAATATGAACAAATTTCAAATCCGAACAGTTTTCAAAATCCAAACAGTTTTCAAATCTGAACATTTTTTAAAATCCGAGCTGTTTTCAAAATCTGAACATTTTTTATAACCTGAAACTTTTTTAAAATATGAAAAAATTCATAAATAAAAAATAAATGAAAGAAACAGAGAAAACAGAAGAAGAAACTGAGAAAAAAAAAAGGAAAACGAAAAAACGCCGAACCGGGCGGCCCACGAGCGTCGCCATCCGCGCATGCGCGCCTGAAGCGTCGTTGCCGGCGATGTATACGGTTTGCCGTGTTCACCATACAGAAACACAAGCAAATCCAGCCACCGACCACGCGCACACACACACATTCGCATTCCCAAGAAGATCTCGTCGGATCTGACAGCACGGCGGCGACGAAAAGAGAGAGCCACCAGCGAACGCCAGCCGTCAATCGGCTGGCCTCGAGATAGCAATGACAATTAGCCGGGCCAGCTCGGCACGAGATCCCCCTCTCCTTTCCTTCCACCAGTTTCCTGGTGGTTCCTTTCTCGGATCTGCCACCCACCTCCCCAATTTTTCCCACCGCCAGGCAGGCGATCTCGTGCCGATTGGCTCATTCGCCCGGTGATCGGGTAAAGGGGGGGCGATGGCGCACCGGGTGGACAACGAGTACGACTACCTCTTCAAGATCGTGCTCATCGGCGACTCCGGCGTCGGCAAGTCCAACATCCTCTCCCGCTTCACCCGCAACGAATTCTGCCTCGAGTCCAAGTCCACCATCGGCGTCGAGTTCGCCACCAGGACCCTGCAGGTCAGACCCCTTGCCCGCGATCTCTGACCTTGATCGTTGCTGTTTCTTATTGTTGGTTCTTCCATCCATGTATTATGAGGCATGTTGCGAATTGGAAACGCCGTCCTTGGCTTGGCATCGTTATTTGTGATCCTATGCTCGGTTGCGGTTTGACAGGGTATTCCGTTGAATTGGCAGTACTCTGCTTTTTTTTTAGATCAAAAGGGGGTGTGACCCCCCCCCCCCCCCCGCGTTCCATTATAAACGAAACCAGGCCAAGCCAGAGTATACATCCAAAGTTCCAGGTTTCAAAAAGTAAAGCAAGCTACTCTGCTTTTTTTAATCGAAAACTCGCAGTACTCTGTTTTCACGGTCTTCTGGCTACGACTGGAGATCCAGGTGAATGGATAAATGATTGTGCGGATAAAGGCCAGGACACCTAGCATAGCTCAATGTTTTGTTGATAGCATGGCTAGGCTGACAATGTATGCAGTACTTTTTGGTTGCATGACGCTGGCACCACATGATAATGCCGTGGAAACTGTAATTATTAGTCTAGGCTTTCTTCAGGTAATTTTGCCTTTGTGGTAGCATTAGGTTAGATTGTTAAAGAGTCTGTGTCTTTCGTTGGCATAATTTTAGTTTTTTTCCGATGAAATATACCAAGTACATAGAGTTCAGAATTTGAAGGTAAATTGTACCCTTAGTACTTGTCAATTTCATTGTATTGCCATAACGGCAATTTTCTGGAAGTGGCATAATAGCTTCATAATAAAATGGCTACTGACGTCCCACCATATATGTGAGAGCAGAGTTGGTGCCGAACAACTATTTGATTCAAAACTCACAAGCAGTGGCGGAGCTAGAGAATTGAAGATAGGGGTGCACGGTGGTGCCCCAGCTACAAAATAGCTTGTTTTACGGGTGGCACAAATGGTGAAAAATAGCAATTTTACAAAGAAATCAATTTTTATCCGGTGTCCTGTGCACCCGGGAGGCTCCACATGGATCCGCCGCTGCTCACAAGCCTCAGGCAGTAGTCCTTTGTAACGTCCATTGACTGGTAGAACCAGTTTCTTTTGAAATGCAACCATATGACATGCATTACAAATTAAAACCATAATAATGGAAATGAGTCAATTGACCGTTAGTCTCTCTATCTCTTCTGGTAGGTTGATTTTAAATAACGATGTGCTGTCAATCTCATTTTTACGTGATCCTGTCTGGAAGTCATGGCAAGAAGATGTTATCTGGCTCTTTTTTCAAATATTATAAGTAGTTTTCAAGAACTTACCCACGTTTTTTTATCAGTACCATTGTTTTCTGTTTTAGTACATGAACTCTAGTAAAAGGAAACGAACAATGTACTTAGTTTTTCTTTGTTTCCTGCTTTTCTATCAGGATTCAGTAACTGCATTTGTAGCCATTCCCATGATATGTGTTGTGATGATATCCTGTGAACAACTGTTTGGATATTTACATCATCCAATGCAAACAAACATGCTAAGCTGATGTGGATCTTAGAATTGGGAGAGTATTCCTTCATGTTGGTAATCCATACCTGTGTTAAGGCCATATTTTTCTACTGGAGCTAAACAAAAGTTTAATTTCGTGTTGAAACAGATAGACGGGAAGACTGTAAAGGCACAGATATGGGACACGGCTGGACAGGAGAGATACCGTGCAATTACTAGTGCCTATTACAGGGGTGCTGTTGGAGCACTCTTAGTCTTTGACATAACGAAGAGGCAGACCTTCGACAATGTTCAGAGGTGGCTCCGCGAGCTCAGGGATCATGCAGATGCTAACATAGTTGTGATGATGGTCGGGAATAAGTCGGACTTGAACCACTTAAGATCAGTCCCTGAGGAAGACAGCCAAGCATTTTCTGAGAAAGAATCCCTTTCATTCCTTGAGACATCTGCACTGGAGGCGATCAATGTGGAGAAGGCATTTCATACTGTACTGAGTGAAATTCACCAGATTGTAAGCAAAAAAGCACTTGCAGCACAGGAGTCTTCGTCTGCCAATCGTTCGATGCAGGGAACTACCATTAACGTTGCTGAACCATCGGCCAACACAAAAGGTTCTTGCTGTTCCAGTTGAAGAGATCGTTCCAGTGGAAGTAATTTTTGGTAAACATTTGTTTCTTCAGAACTGGACCATGACATATAGGTTGTAGTTTGGTTTGAGATATTCTTCTTTCTCATCTCGAAGCGCTCGACTCGCAATTCACCATACCCTATAACCTGCCTCCATCAATCATTCTCATTTCGTTTTCTTACTTTAACTATCATCGATTTCACTTGTACACTTGAGAAATCGAACAACATGTTGTAACAATGATTATTTCCTGTTGATGACAATAATAAATGTTAATCATATTATTATGCTATTGAATTTCCCTACCATGGCATGCACTGATGACGTGTTTGGGTATCGTTTCACAGCTTGTTACATTTTTTCCTGCAAATTCTGCACAATTTACCGAATGATTAAACGATTTCTGCAAGTTGGATTATATGCTAGAAAAGTGTGGCATGTCGAGTCGCTCACTTGCTCGGGAGATCATGTGGGTGGCGGTCGCTTGCTCATGGGCCTTAATATGCCCCGCACTAGCCTTTTCTGGGCCTAGAATCAGCCACCACGCACGCAACACAACGAGCTGGCGTACATACCAAGTTGATCGATTGGTTAAAAAAAAAAGACTATCGACTATTCGAGCCCCAAATCTAACTTACTCCCTTTTATTACGCAAGGCCACTATCCATTTTTTTGGACTCTCATATGATTTACCAACCAAATTTCTCTTATTGTGTGTGTCTCTTTGGGTACAATTGGATTTTGGACATTCCAGTTGTTGTAGTCGATTGTTGGAACTTCAATTAGTGTCTAGGGATCTTATAAAAATGATGACATGTCCTTGTATTAGCATATATAAACATTTGCACGTCTTATTATGTACTGGATCCATATTTTTACACAAATGCTATTGCATGCGTAAGATACATTTTTTGTCTCTGTAATACTTATATTCGTCGATGTACATGTGAAAAAGTCACGCCTACGGCTCTCCCTGGTTTCGACAAATTTTCTACGAGGACGTGTATTCCCTTGGTGGCAAGGATAACACCACCTTTGATTCTGACGCGGTTGATTTTTAGGGTTTGCTCAATTTCGAGTTCATTTGAAACTATGCACTTGGGTATTATTTGACTTAGACATTATCATCTAAACTTCTATATGTGATTGCAATGTTTCGAGGTGTGAACACCGAGTTGAATCATTGTATTGAAGGCAAAGATGCTTATTTTGGAAGATTTGAACTCCACAATTGATGAAATGAAGAAGGTCAAAGAAAAGCTAGAGATATCTTAAGAGGCAACCCGGAAAATGGAGGAAGCAATGAAGAACCTTAAAGAATATAAAAAGAGGATATAAAAAGATAAGAATAAACATGAAAAAAATGGAGCAAATGAAGTTCTATATTACCAATATCGTCAAGGGATTTCTATTCCTGTGCCCCTGGATCCTTAGCACTCCTCAGCCATCCCCACCGAATTTAGTTGTGCTCAGTTTTCCCCACTGGCTTGTCCGAAACCCTCAGAAAAGCCCAAACGGATGGATTGCCGTGGAGTGAAGGTTTGACCGTTAGCTTTGATGTGTGGGGCCATGTTTGGAGGAGTGGACCTGACAGATGGTGGCGCTGGTTGGACCGTTGGGCCATGGTTGTGTGGACTGTTGGGCCGCTGTATTTAAATGCGACGTGGCCGTTGTCAGCATGCATGCACTCGACGCAGAGCAGCATGCAGCCATGCACGCGCCACGACGGACGCCGCTCCCTAGCACGGACCGGCATCGTTTCGGCGGCGATGGCAGGCCGGCATGGATGCGCGCGACGCTAGGGTGCAGCACGGACCGGCATGGATGCGCGCGACGGCAGGGGTGCAACATGGACCGGCATGCAGGCGCGCCGCCACGGTAGACGGCCTAGCTCGCCTAGGTCGCACGCATCTCCCGTCTCGCGTCTATCCTCGATTCAGAGCGGCAGCACAGCGAAGCCATACGGTGCAGCCACGGACGCAGGCGCGCCGGCACGGACGCAGAGCTAGCTCGCACGCGCGTGTCGCGTCTTCTGGATACAGAGCGGCGTCCGTTTCAGCTTTAATTTCTCGATCTGATCGCGCCAATTCAGTGGCCCGTGCGTGGTGAATTAAATCGGAGGCCATACCGATCGACTAGCTAGCCTCGTTTGACCCACGCGCTATCGAGCCCATCTATTTAAACCACCCAAACCCTCCGTCTCTTCTCCACACTTCCATCTCTGCGCCGCCCCTTCTCTTCTTCCACCCATCTCCAAATCACTCTCGAAGCGAAGCGAGGCGAGGAGAGGATGCAGTACAACGCCCCCACCTTCCGCTTCCCACATACCGTGCCGGAGAGGCGGTACCCAGCCGGAGTCGTCGTCGAGACCAGGCTCCGCGTGTGGGCGATATCAACCTGGAGGGGTGCGCGTGAGCTTGCCGTGGGGTTCCTCCGTGCAGGCTTTCACCACCTCCCGGCGGGCTCAGAGAGAATGTTCCGCCTCGACGAACTGCGTCCCCACGCCGGCGCGACACCGACAGGGTACGTCGCCACCTTCACCAACCGGTTTGATGCGTACTACCTGCTCGGCCAGGTGTTTTGGTGTGGGTGCGAGTTCATCGCATTCACCACGTACAACTTCTTCACCGACGTGGCGAGCATCTTCCCCACCGGCAACGTGCACAGCCTCCCGTACTATCTCGGAGAGAACGGCCAGGAGGAGGAGCAGGAGTGAAGACGGTGCTAAAGGCATGCATCAGGCCGGTTGTCGTGAAGATGGAGTTGCCCTAGTGTGTTAGGGCTTTTTATCTTTTTATTTCTACTACTATGTTGTGTGGTTTGTTAAGTTGTCTTGTGAACGAACTATGTATGTCTGGTCGTGTTATACGTACGAACTTTATTTATATATCTATGTTATGCTTGTGTTTTATTTATACTCCTATATCTATGTCGTCTTGTACCGTGAAGATGGTGTTGCCCTTTTGTGTTAGGGCTAGAAGTTAATAAATCGTGTTTTACTATAGATGGTTTTGCCCAAGTGTGTTGCCCTACCGTGAAGATGGTGTTGCCCTAGTGTGTGGGCTAGATCGTGTTGTAGTACTATAATTCTACCTTTTATTCATGTTGTGTTAATTTTGGATTTTATTAGTTCGAAGTTAATGAAGATACAAAAGCTACGAAAGAGCAAACAAGAGCTAACATTTTGAAAAAAGAGCAAAAGCCCAAAGATCTAAGACATAAATCAAATATGTCAAAAATCAAAACATATTTTTTCATTTTTAAATTTTTAACAGTTTTTATTATGGTTTTCTATTAAAGAATATTTTTAAACAAACAAAATTAGAAATATGAATTTTAATACATTAAATATTTAGACTTCGAATTGACACTCTATAGATTGAAGAGGTCTTACCAAAAAAGTTTTGGCGCGTTTAGACAAGGTCGAAAAAAAGTTGGCTACAAATGGGGCTGTTTACCCTAACTTTGAAGCTCATTTCTAACACATTTCCCATTGCTACGAGTTTCACCACGGAAAAGAAACTTTACCTCATATTTTGGTTCATAAAACATAGCAACATCATACCACAAAGCAATGGACTTCAAATACTGGTTCAGCAAACACCTCATTTGAAACAACGAAAAACGAGCACTCAATTTTCCCATTTTTGAATTGTTGGTGGCAATTTTGGAATCAACATGCACTCTGTGCAATCAAATAAATACAGCCAAAAAAACACAGAGTGAGCGCGTGCACTAATTTCTGGGCCTCTTATATCTTTGCGGGCCTTTCAGAGTCAACGGCATGGACCGGCCCAACATAGCTTTGTTTCTTGTTTGGGCCCAAGAACTCAATATTGTTTTTTTCCTTTTGCGCTAGGTGTTGTCTGACGAAACTGAAGAAACTGAAAGTGTCAAGAACACGTACAAAAATTCGGTGATACAGAGAGCACCAGATCCACACAGAGACTGATGGTAAGCAAGAATTAACTGACGAAACTGATGTTAAGCAAGAACTAACTGATACAGACATAGTTTAAGCAACATAAGAGCACCAGATCCACACTAGTAACATCTCTAACGACTGACGACCAGCAAGTAAGCAATTCCTAGAGCAATTACAGAAATGTAAAATCCTAAAGCTAGCTGATTCGACTGCTCTTCAATTCAGTCAGCTGCCTCAAGTTCTTGTTCATCTTCTTTAGTTCCCCCTTCAGATCCGCATCCCCAACTGTCGGAGCAGCACTGTCGGAGACCAAATTCTGCTGCCGGGTTGCGGCACCATTGAAAGGCATCGAGCTCTGAGATCTAGCTCTAAGCCTGGCAACGTAGTTATCCAGCCATTCGAAATGGCCGCAATGGCTCACGATCTGAAACAAAAATATGAACCCTAAATCTCAGATCCAAGGAAAAAGAATTCAGAGCAAAGGGAAAAAGAAATCAGAGCAAAATCATGAGATCTAACCTGCCCCTCTGGCTTGCTCTCGCATTTCACGAACTCTCGCCCTTTGTTGCCATTCTTGTCCGACGTACAAGTCAACCGTACCAATGGCGCGATGCGTTCGCAGTCAGGACATCGCTCCATGGGCACTGGACCATGCTGGGGCCACGAGGGGCGGGAGGCTGAACTAGAGTCCGACATATCTCGTCGCCGGAGAAGAAGAATCGCTGCTCTCGTCGCTGGAGAAGAAGAAGCAGAAGAAAGGGGAGACAATGGTGGGCGAGGACGAGCTGCTCTGTGCGTGGGTGGAGACTGGAGAAGGAGCTGCTCTGTCAGATGGAGAAGGGGGAGATTTGACGATTTGCCTCGTTGTATTTTGCAGTTTTAATATTTGCAACATCTCGTCTCACTGACATGTGGTGGTCATGTGCGAATAATCCAATTTCAGATGTAAAGTGGGGCAGATGGTAAAACTCCCTTGCGGCCAATCAAGATGCAGAACCAGCTTCGCGCGGATCGCCCGTGGAAGGCCATATCTGACGGGTGGAGTTTGGCGCTAGATTCCGATCCGACGGCGGACGTTCGACGCTAGGGTTTGGAGAGATGCTCCGGGGTTTTGAGTCAGTCAACGGGGTTATTAGGGTTTGACCTGAACTTCAAATGGCCACAAATAGTTACAAAAAAATCAAAAAATGAAAAAACTTGCATAGTTCGTCGTTTTATAAGACATAGTTACCAAAAAACCCTGGGTTTAGGGTTAAGGGTCATTTTCATGAAAAACCATTTTCAGAAGTGAGACATCGAAATCACATTCAAATGAGCATAAGTAATTCAAAAAAAATCAAAAAATAACAAAACCAGTGCACATTGCCGTAATATGTGACATGGTTACGAGAAAAAAATATAAACTTGGTGTTGGTACATTTTCATGAAAAAAGCTTCACACAAATGAGCTATCACGTATGAAACTGTTCAGAGTTCGTAGGAAAGTGAGAGAGGGTTTAGGTTTTGATAAAATTCAAAAAAATCAATAAAATCACAAAAGCTTCATTTTGGATTGAATATGAAGGTTCTGAAATTACTTTTTCATTTTCATATTTAAAACGTGTTATTTCATGATTTTCAGTTAATAGCATATTTTTCCAAAAAAAATGTAATAATATGAAGATTAGTTCAATAAATAGTGGGACTTCGTTTTTACTCTATATATATGGAACAGGTGTTAATAAAAAATTTATGCCTCATTTAGACAAGGTCGAAAAAAACTTGATTACAAATAGGGCTGTTTACCCTAGCTTTCGAGCTCGTTTCTAGCACATTTCTCATTCGGATTGATCACCTTCAAATATTGGACTTAAAATGTTCGATCAAATACATAGCACAGAGCAATGGACCTCATATGTTGGTTCAACTCTAACTTTGGTTCAACTTCAACTTTGGTTCAACCTCAAATTCAAATATTCATTCAAATTCAAATTTTGATGGAAATTTTAATTCTTACTCAAATAAGATACCAAAGTACAAGCAACATTATTACACCTGATAAGTTTTCACAGTAGCTCGAATTGACAACACAAACATCTTAACACAAATGTATCAAGTTCAAATTCAAATCTTCGACTTGCTCCTTGTGTTCGCAGCTGGCTTCACCGACTTGCTCCTGGTTTCCCTAGTTGAGATGCTCTTCTGATTCAGACTCTTGATCCTTTTGCTCTTTACTTGGGGTTTTGGCCGTGGAGTTGCTGATGGAGTACTTCCACTCGCCGAGCACTTGACGACCAATTGATGGTCATCATCTGTGGGTTCAACAATCTTTAAAGGAACAATTGGAACAATTACCCCCTCCTCTTCCTCTCTTATAGCTTCAAAACCATCAAAGGCCATGGCTTCAAAATCTAAGCCATCAGATGATGGTTGAACTTCAGTTTCTTCGGTTTCTTCATGTCTAGGCCTTTTCTCCCTAGAGCTGATAAATAAAAGGGAAGCCATAGGTTAAAAAGAGAACAAATGCAAACAAAAGGGTAGCTGCATTCTACAAATGCAAACACATACCAAGGTGCTGGTACAGCTTCATTTGCTTCAATCTCCAGTGTAGCTGCATTCTCCTCAGCATTTTCAATCTCCATTGCTGCTGCATTTTCCTCTGCATTGGCTGCTGTCCATCTTTCCTCCTCTCCAAATGATGGCTCCACTGGATTGGTACAAAGCCTGGCAATATGCCCCAGAACTCCACATTTTCTGCAAGCACGCTTTTTTGGTACACGACCCTCCTCACCTGTTCTGAACCTGTTTTTCTTTGGTCTTCCTGGTGGTCTAGTGAGTACAGGGGAGCAGAGTTTGAACCCTGGATCAACTATATTCCATTGGTCTTTTCCCAAGAGTGCAGGCACATTGTCAGCATAAGCAGCCATAAATTTGGCAACAGAGAAATAGTCCGAGCAATATTGATCAACTTCACCATCTGCACCCCCAATGACAGTCATCAGATGTAGGGCATGTATGCATGGCTTCCCACGGATCTGCCATTGCCTACAACTGCATTCCCTAGTTGCTAGGTTCACTGGATACCTCCATAGCCTATTTTTACTGTCAGTATAGGCTACCTCACCCTCAAGTGTATCAGATCGAATGCATCTCATCTTCAGTCCTCTTGCCTTCAAATGCAATGCCTTAATCAGTGATGGGAGCATAAGATGACCAACATATTTTGTTTCTGCAATTCTTTTGCGAAGAGCCATCTTTATCATGATCATCTGCCTCATCTTGTCGAATGCTTGCCACAGCAAGAGCCCTTTCACTGACTTGAACTTTGCATTGAAGCATTCTGCAAGGTTATTGGTCACATAATCAACTTTGCAGATTTCGTTGAATTGGCTTCTTGACCACACCTTGCCATGATGTGCATCCATGTACTCCTTCACAAGAGGAGTTTGAGCATACAACACTCTCAAATGGTGTTCATACTTCCTTTTGCTGCATGTGTATGATGCTGGCCATAAGTTCTCATCAAAAACTTTACCTTTGAACTTCTTTTTGAAATTTTGCGCTAGGTGTCGCATACATTCCCTATGCTCCACTCCTGGGAATACAATTTCTACTGCACTCTCTAAGCCCTTGCAAGCATCTGTGTGTATGGCTAAACCTGGGGGTGTGCCTATAATGTTGCGCAACTGCTGCAGAAACCAGACCCAACTTTCCTCGGACTCTGCCTCCACCACACCAAATGCAACTGGGAATAGCCAGTTGTGTCCATCAACTGCAGAAGCTGTCCTCTCCATCTTCCAGTCAGATGTGTAGCATCTACGGCCAAATAGGGCCTGCAACCATCTAGAAACCCCTGCCAGCAAGCCTTGAAACAAACAAAAGCCCTTCTAAAGCACTCCTTCTCAAATGACTTCCCTTTTATTTTGAATGGAACTGTATGCTTGTCAATCTCTACAACACTCCCTGGACTAGCCATCTCCACTTCAGCTTTGAAGGTGTAAAGCAGCTGAAAACTGTCATTCCATTGACCATTAATTCTGTCAAGAGCCCTTTCCCTAGCATTGAAAACTCTCATGTAAGGAATTTTTATCTTGTACTTCTCAAAAAGCTTCCCATGGAGTGCTGTTGGACCAAGTCCAGGTTCTTCCCTCAGCCAATCCAATATCGCATCTGCCACCCACCTAGTTTTTGCTAGCTTGGTTTTGGCCTTCCCCCCCCCCTCCAGGTGGACAGGAGTGCTTGTGTGGGTTTTTCTTTATCTGAAACAAAATAAAGGCAAAAACAGTTAAGAAACATTACTAAATGATGTGAAACTAAATTACTCAATGAACTTGGATTACCTGAATATATTTGCTCTTTAACATAAGAGATGCATGCAACCTCCACCTACACCTATCATATGGACAAAAAACTGTGAACCTTGACGGCTCACTCCTTTTAATCTCATAAGTGTTTTCAGTTAGAATGCACCATGTTGTCACTGCATTCCGACAGTCCACCATGGATTGAAATATGGTGCCTTCAGTAAGCTCAGGTGCTTCCCTATTCCACTCAATTGTTGGCATGTCCTCACCATCGTATTCATCCTCGATTAAGCTGTCCATGTTCTCCTCCTTCTCTTCATCGTCAGTGTCATCAAACCTAGCACGGCTGATGGGCTGCTCCGGATATTCATCATCCACTGCTTGCTGACTGGCTATATCTACCAGTTCAGGGTACATCATCTCGTCTTCATCATCATTTGCAGGCACTTCCTCGTCAGCTTCTGCCTCTTCATAAACAGCGGCTGCAGAAGGGACAGGAGAAGCAGCCGAATCCGCAGCAGACATATTGTGGCTTTCAGAACCACTGGCTTTGCTTGGTCTCGACCTACAAGGAGTGCCAGGTTGCTGGCTATTAGCAGTGGCAGAGGATGCACCCTTCCCATTGTCCCGCGCTTTGCGTGGCTGAAGCACACAGATATGAATTTTACCGAAACGGCTCTCAGCATTCAAAGTAAATAGCAATCCCAAATGCTCGTCGCAAGTTAGTGGGAGAAATGTTTGCTCGCTAGTGTTGAAATATTGCAGTTCAACAGCGTCGGCATCGCTCCAACCATATGTACAACGCTGGAGACCTTCGCGAAAAGCTTTGAAACAAATGATTGTTTCTACCACCTTCGGGAAGTAAAATCCAGTTAGGTGATGCGCCTTCGTACCGCGGATCTCGCTAATTTCCATTCTAACAGCCAGCCGAAAAGCAAGCGCGGGATCAATCCTATCCGAGTCAAATAAAGGATGCAGTTAGAGAACGGAAATCAGCAAAATTGGAACGATTCATGCTAGTATTGGTCAAAACCAGCCAAATCTACGAGTTTCCTAATCAATTCGAGGGTATACGTTGCTTACCCATCTGGAATCCATGAATTATCCCCATTGGATTCGACCCAATCTTCTCCACGATCGATGGGTTTGACGGCGGCCTCCCCTGACATCGCTTCGTAGTCCGAGATGGGGAGATGAGATAGATCTGGCGGAGACGCGGCGTCGCCGGCAAGCAGAATAGGGTTAGAGGGTTAGAGGGTGGAGGGGACGACGACAGCGGAGGCGGCACGACGGCGGCGGCAGCGGAGGGGGCCGGGCGGCGCCTGAGTGTCTCGATATGTTCAGGTAACACTGAGTTTCAGATTCAGACAAGCTGGTCCGACGTGTCTCCTTGGGGTCCCACTCGTCAGCACACTAGTCAGATAACGGTCAATGCATTGACCCGACGGCAAACGACGGCACACGTCCGCTGTGAGCATTTGTGAGAGTTTCAGCTAAGGGAGTGGGCAAAAGAGAGCAAAAAGTTAGAGCGTGGGGAAAAGTGAGTACAACTAAGGAGCTGGGGGCACAGAATTAAATATCCCTATCGTCAATGCTCACAATACCAAGACGGATGCAACTTAGTTGGATATGAGGATCACCAATAGATTTTCCCTCGAAAAGGAAATTTTCCTCCAGTTTGCATTTTGGAGAGCTATTATTATTATCTTAGTCACGATTATAATCGCAATGTTTGGATTATTTAGATGCACTAGATAAACTATATTGTATGGTTGGTTTGTGATGAACTATACACAGGTGCATGATGCATGTATTTGCATGAATTTCAGATTTCAAAAGTTGGGGCTGTGATTAAACGGCGTAGGCCGGCCCTCTCCGCGGAAATGTCTTGACGTGTTCATGCACATATAGGGGGTCAAATTTGACCAGTCCGACTGGAGATGCTATAATAGTATATAAATAAATAAAATATGATTGTATAGATAAGTACATTGGAAGTACTCGTACCATACCTTACCAGCTTTCCAAAAATTTCTTTGTGTCGCAATACTTTGAATAATTCATCATTCGCATCACTCATGGTATTACAGGTAATCGATTGCTTGCTTCAGTTGAATACATCATATTCTCATGGGTTTCTCTCAAATTCTAGCTTTTATTAAGACATCTCTAGATATCGTATAGTTGAGTACAACGAATTCTCATGGGTTTTCTCAAATCTAGTCATTGCTATAATTTTCTTGATTTCATTTTCTTTCGTGCTTTTCCAAATTTCCTCAACATTTTCCATGCTCAACATAAATCATGCAACCCTCTAACTGCATGTTCATCTCACGGTCCCATTTCCTATAGTTGTTGCTAGTTTTCTATGTGCCACTTCCACCAGGAAAGAATCTTTGAGGAAAAAGGGAGGCAAGATTTTGAAGCAACCTACATTATTTCAAGAGCAGTGTTTCTTAATATATATGGTCATATGATTTTCTCTCAAAACTTTTGTCAAGCAGCTTACTTTCATGTTGCTACGAGGTTGTTTAATTTTGACAACCTTACGAAATTCAAAAGGAACTTCCATGCAATTATCACATTCAGCGGATAATGCACCATTTTGCATATGAATTACTTTTCCGAGCACTAGCTCTTACATTTTCTCACACCAACTTTATGCTCATTTTCAGATATATTCTTTCATGTTGCTACCAGCTCGTTTCTGAATGTAAGGTGTACAGTTTTCTGCACGAATATTAAGACGTAGGTATTTGGCATACGATGGACTCATTTGTTTGTGGAGAAAATTAGGGAGATATGAGTCCTTATTAACCACAAATTGAAAACAATCTGCCAATTCCCTCCGTTGCATAATGGGACTTATTTTTGCATGGGTAAAGTTGTCCATAAATCACAATACACCATATATTTTAGATTTTTTCTCAAAAAACTATACACAATACATCAAGAAACGGAGGGAGTAATTTATATGTGTTGTTCGAATTTAGCGGATGATGCATCACATTGTTTACGACACTCTTTTCCTAGCATCAGCTTTACATGCCTTTATTTTACTCCAGTGCCTGATACGTCCATTTTGCATCACTATTTTATATCATAATTTACTATTATTCATTGATATATTTCATATTAAGATGTGTTACTTATGTTATTTTATCTTATTTTACATGTTTAATGATTATTGGAGAATTAACTGTCGGAGTCAGATTTCAGCTGGAAAAAGCTCTGTCAGGACGTTATATTTCTGGATTTCCAAAAACCACGACGAATATACAGAAGCTCCTATTTTATCAGAAGATGGAGGCAGCCAAAAGTGGAGGCTGAGATGGGCCACGAGGGGCCCACACCACCCTAGGGCGCGGCCACCATGGGGCCGCGCCGAGGCATGGTGTGGGGCCCCTTGCCCACCTCTAGCGCTCCCCCTTCGCGTACATGACCTCCTCAACCCTAATCTTGAGAAGGAGAGCCCAAGAAAATATTCCGCCGCCTCCATGGGACGGAAACAACAGAGAGAGAAACAACAGAGAGAGAAATCTGCCGGGGAAATTCCCTCCCGGAGGGGGGGGAAATCTTCGCCATCGTCATCACGCTGGACTTCATCGGAATCATCATCATCATCTCCGCCGCCATCGCCATCATCACCGCCGCTCCACTTCGTTCCACTGTAACATCTAGGGCTATACTTTGTCTAGTTCATAGGGGAACTCTCCCGGTGTTAATTACTCCTTGTGGTTGATGCTATTGAGTTTTATCGGTGAATTAAAGTTTATGTCCAGATTGTTATTCATCATTATATCACCTCTGATCATGATCCATATGATGTCTTGTGAGTAGTTCGTTTAGTTCTTGAGGACATGGGAAAGTCTTGTCGCTAGTAGTGAAATTATGTTGAGTAATATTTAATGGTTTGATATTTAAGTTGTGGTGTTATTCTTCTAGTGGTGTCATGTGAACGTCGACTACATGACACTTCACCTTTATGTGCCTAGGGGAATGCATTGTGTAGTTGGTCGCTAATTGTGGGGTTGCCGGAGTGACAGAAACCTAAACCCCCGTTAGTAAACCGGTGCACGAGGGAGTGTAGGATCTCAGAGTTTAAGGTTGTGGTTAGATTTATCTTAATTACTTTCTTGTAATTGCGGATGCTTACAAGGGGTATAATCACAAGTATGTATTAGTCCAAGTAAGGGCGGTGCATTAGCATAGGTTCACCCACACAACACTTATCAAAACAATAAAGATTAATCAACTGTATGAAGCGAAAGCACTTGACTAAATTCCCGTGTGTCCTCAAGAACATGTTGTCATCATAAGTAAACCAACCGGCTTATCCTTTGCTCTAAAAAGGATTGGGCCACTCGCTGCAATTATTATTACTGTCTTTTATTTACTTGTATTTTATTTATCTGCTATATCAAAAACCTCTAAAAACTTGTCTGCTAGTGTTTACAGTGAAACCTTGACCGAAACTGTTTGTCAACACCTTCTGCTTCTCGTTGGGTTCGACACTCTTATTTATCGAAAGTACTACGATACACCCCCTATACTTGTGGGTCATCAGTGCCCATCTCAATTTTTATGCTCATGTTAAGATATATCCAACCTTTACTTTTAATGCACAGCCTTGAACTTGTACCTTTTCTGTTGGCCTGGAAATCCATAAATATTTGGTCTTTCTATCTAAATCTCTAACAAAAATAGATATATAAATGTTCGAGGAAAAACTATGTATAAAAATGTATTTTTTTAATGCATAGTGTGTTAAGCCGGCCTGTGGCATAATTATCCATGCGTACGTGTTGTACAACCACGACAATTTGGCGTTGGGAAGGTTTGGTTTCAAAGCAACATCGTTGTAGCAGGATCTATACTCAATTAAGTTTCTGCATGTCACTATTAAGAACTTTCATGGCTTATAAGGTTAATCTAAATATTAGTTCTGTCAAAATTGAGATAATTGTAGATAAGGTAACGTTGATTGCACTGTATCTAAGAGTCCAAACCATGAGAAAGTAGGCAAGTGCAAAAAATGGCTAATGTGAGTTCTCGAGTTTTCTGTATTGGCATTTTCTCCCATCTAATGTGTCAAGTCATCCATGCAGCGTTTTGTTAACTCTCGCCGCAAGTTCTTATATTCAAAATTGACATTGTAATTGCCAGTTTGATATCCTCCTTGAAAGTGTGGAGTATGTGCAAGTCATTGTAATTGTGTCATCACTTTTGTTAATCGTGTTGTACTTTTCGACCCGCTGTGCACGATTGAGTATGCTTGAATGCAACAAGTCATACAAAGTGCAAGAAAACGTTGTGGTAGCTAAGTTAATAAATTACTAATCTGTTGGAGCATTAGGGTTTAGGATGCCACACTTCCTGATTCGGCACAAAAATATTAACATCAGAACTGGCATATTAGTGGAAATGGCGAGACCCGCGCGATCTATGCTAGGACATTTCACAACTCCGTTTTCTTACAAGGGCTATGCATATGTTCAGTTCACTTTCTTACAAAGTAGTGCCTGTACTCTCACTTCTGGGACAGTCCGCATCGTGTGAATAGCTGCTTCGCTCCGATAGTCGGAAGCGGCGGGACGCTCGCCCCCTTCATAATCCTGATGCCGCGTCAGTCACTAGATCCTTTGCAGCAAAAACTAGAGCGTCGAAATAATTCCTTAGCTTTAACCTTTAGGTACAGCACGCATGTCCAGTTTTATCACACACCAAACCCTACCTCAGGGCATCGTCATAGCACACGGCCGGCCCGATCCGTCCTATCAGCGACCAAATTGGCGAGAGAAAAGGCATGCAGCGCCCATGCCGGGCCGCCTAGCGGGTAGTTTATCCAAACATCTTATACACACCCAGACAAGAAGTTGATAACTAAAAAGCTATCGGAAAAGAGAAACGGAGAGAAAGCGGTAAGCATCCATGCATGCAATACATGTAAAGCTAAGCTACCCCACCTAACATATTATTACTAACTATATGAAAGACGTGCCGATCCGCAGCCTCTCAGCGCTCGGGCACTGTTCTAATGAACAGTGTTGAACAGTATCGCAGGAGGGACCTATTTCCAATTTTCCGAAAGCCCAGGTGCCTTACTGCAAAAACACCCCACAATTCCCCTCCCTCATCTCTCTCCCGCGCGAGCCGGAGGTCGCCGGCGACGACCACGCGCCGCCCCGTCGTTTCGCTCCTCCCCGCTCAAATCGACGGCCACAGCAAGCTCCGCCGTCGCGTCCTCTCCCTCCTCGCCGACAGCCGCGTGCTGGGCCGCATGAGAAGCGCCGGAATCGTCGCCGCCGTGCGCTTTCTCGGGCCTCCGCGTCCGCACGCCGCCGGCGACGCTCCGGCGAACCAAGTGCAACGGCGCCGCCGCTCCCGGGCACCCCGCCTCCACGCGCGTCCCCCACGCCAGCCGCGCGTCCCCCATCGCCCTGGCGCGGCGCCGTCGTGGTCATCGCCGTCGTCGCCGTGGGAGGCCCATCCACTGATGACGTGATGACGTCACCCAGACGTCACACTGGGCCCCACATGTCATATTTTTATTCTTTTCGCAGATATTTCCGGAAATTGATAAACGGCTGACAGAGGGGTCCCACTTATTCAAACAATTTCCACAAAATGATTAATATTGCAAAATAAATATCTATAAATCTATACAAAATCAATATCTATAAATCTATCCACCGGAAAAATACGAAAAAAAATCAAAATGCTCGAAAAAAAATGCTAATTACTTATGCTCATGTTTTTAGCTAAGGGATTTTATTTCCCAACAAAATATGATGTGAGCTATTAATATATTGCATTAAAATAATAAGAATATTGCATCTGTAGTTATTAAGAATTTGTGTGTACATACTTCAAAGAAGAGAGAAATGACAATTTCCCAACAATGAAAGTTAAAAAATATCAATTTTTTTACCAAACTTTCGATAAAAATACAAATAATATACCAAAATTTGCATAAAAAGAAATCTTTACAACTAACACAATTCTATGCATGATTAAACAACTTCAAATAATTTCAATTAGAAGAATTAATATAACCTTTTTACTATTAATTATGGAGCTTGTGGAAATGCAATTTTCTTTTCAAAAAAAATACAACAACTACAAATGTTTAGATTTCATATCACTTTATATTGTGGCGTCAGACCACACATAAATTTAGTTCTCAATTGCACTATTACTATATATACATCTAATCTTACTACATTCATATGATCATTTGTTTTTGTTTATTTCGCAAAGATTCATGTCTTTACGTTCTATACTTCTATCCCTTTTCAGTAACAATGACCATACACTCAAATAAATCTTTTTGTCACCACGGGTGCGGCGTGTCACCACGGGTGCGGCGTGTCGCCGCGCCACATTCCCTAGCTAATGTCACTACTGCATGTACTGCACAGATCAAAACTATCAAAATCTGCTTACAAAATATATTATGCCACTAAAAAAAAGAAACATACAATACATAAAATTTCTCACGAAGGGCGCGGCGTGTCGCCGCACCGAATTCAACTAGTATATCGTTAGGGCGTCAGTCCATAGCCGAATCGGTGCCGCTCGCAAGGCTTACAAGAACGGATCCAGAATGTTTCCCGCCCCTCTTGACGGCCAGGTCGCCGGTCCTCCCGCCACCAGCGGTTCTCGGGGTCTCGGAATTGCGCCAGACCACGACCTCTTACCGGCGGAAGGGTCTTTGGTCTTTTATTCCTTTAATGTGGTGGTAGGGACATTCTAAAATCAGAACAAGATTTTTCCCGACCTATCCCCGCTCTGCGGGTGCGTCTAACGTTGGTGGAGGGCGTGTGGAGCTTTGTGTTCAACGGATTTCATTTTCGTGTTTGTTGGTGTGGTTACGGAACTCTTCCAATTTACAGCAGTCATAATTGGTGATGTTTGTTTCTCCGGTGTCCCGGTCTTTTGGGTCTTAGCAGGACGATTTCACGTGTGTATACTACAATAAGCTAGGCCTACTACGACAAGTTTGCTGCCGCCGGCCAGGGCGGGGTGAGGATGACGACGAGCCTTCTTCTCACATCATTGATTGTATTTGTCATTAGGTGGTCCAAAACCTGTTTATAATTTGTATTTCTTTTGAAATTATTTGTATTATTGTTACTTGTTGCATGATCACCTTTTTAATAGATCGGTAAACTTGTTTTACTTTGTGTCTTGTTGCTTGAACGTTGTACGACGTGGGTGTTACATTTATGAAGTTGTGGCGAAAGCATAACTTTAACGAAGCAAAGTACATATATAGACACATGTATATATATAGACGCTCGCATACACGTGTATATGGCGAAACCATGATTCGAGGTACTCCCTCCGTCCCAAAATAACTGTCTCAGATTTATCAAAAAGTGGATGTATCTAGACATGAAACAAGTATAGATACATTCACATTTGAACAATTTTGAGACACTTATTTTGGAACGGAGGGAGTAAGAAGAAGCTATTGCACCAAACGTCCGGTTGGTTCGTGCAACGTGCGAACCGTCACATGTATGCATATGCACGTACTAGCGCGCAGTATGTAAGCCCATGCATGTCGACGGTGCGCTAGTAAGACGACCCAAATGCGCCGAGTCAGGGCCATCACTTTCCCCCTCCATCGCTGTTGCTACAACAGTATCTTCCTGTGCTGCTGGCCCAAGTCAAGAGACCAGTAGTGGCCACATCCATGCACCCATGCATGCAGATGGATAGATGTAGTGCATTAACTGAGCTAGCTCCAGTTCTTGGACTTCGTGTCCCGGCTCTATCGGCACCGTCCGTCCGTGCGTGCATCATGCATGCATGGCATGGCGTTGAGCAACTGGCACAAGCCAAAGTTTAAATGCAGTCCGCCGACAGCAGGTATTGTGCATGGCCGATCATGGACGCAAATGTGTTCACGTCACGCACAGTGGTGCTTACTTACTTTCATGTGTTCCGTGTCTTGCATGGACCTTGGCCGCGCGCGCGTGTTGGCGTCGCGTCACGAAAATCCATTTCAAATCTTTGAAGTTGTAGGGGTCAGAGCATCTCCACCACACCAAACTACGCCCAAAGACACATGGCGTGGCCGGATAGAAAAGTTTGTGGTTCAGCCTGACATAAAATCTATCCGCCATCTCAGCGGACCGCTAACTTTGGAGACAAAATCCACAAAACTAACCCTCGGACGAAACTTCAGCACAAAATGAACCTATTTCAAAAAAAAATTCACAATCTAACCTTTTTGCATGGCTCCCTACCGAGCCCGCCGCGGTAAAATGAGCTATTGTATGAACCATGACGCCCGCGACCCGTGGCCATGAGTTGTCCGACGTGGCAACCGGCCCCACATCGGGCCCACGCCACGTATGTTTGGCTCCATTTCTCACGGAGCCATGCTGCAGAGCATGACTCCTTCGCGGGCGGAGCCATGTCCCTTGGGGAAATAACCCACCCCGATCCCGACCCCCAGTAGCCGTTCGCACCCGAGAGAAACAGGGGAGAAAACCATGGCGCCGGCGGCTCTCCTCGCTCCTTTCCCCCTCGAATCCCTACTCTAAAACGCACAGAATCCAAGCACTTTTCGGTGGATTTTCTTCCCCTTTCAATCCTTGAGGTATTCTCCTTCGATTCCCTCCGGTTTATTGGTTAAAATCAGCACATTGCCCTCATTTGGCTAACCCTAGTTCATCCAAAAAAATTGAATTTCTTTGGATATTTGGCATGTATTGATGGTAGGATGATGCTTAGGGCTGAGAATAGTTTGTACTGAGAATTTGACTGTCGGCAGGCACGCCATGACCAGGACCGCGTCCGCTTCCGCCGGCCGGCCGGCCGGAGCTTGCGCATGTTCCGTCGAATTCGTGAACTGTAGCTTAATTATATTAATCCGTGGAATTCGTGAACTGTAGGGCAGAGACCTGTTTGTTGGTTGTACTCTGTTACTTGCAAGGATCGATGGATGATGCATACGAATTTGTGAATTAATGCATGTGCGCGTACCCTGCTCTGTTGATTGATCTGATATCCCAAAGTTAATTGTTCAGAACTGTAGCTTAATTTTATTAATTACTTACTACACCGTAGTCAATCTGTGGTTTCAAACTGGACACATGGAATAGTTTGGATGGGTTTGCATGGAAAATACAAACGGTCTGGTTTGGTTTGGTTTCTAGCAAATATTTTTTGGATTGGTCTGGTGTGATTAGTGAACATATAATTTCGAAATTAGATGAAATAATTGTGCATTGATATTGATATTCAAAATAGTACCTAGCTATTGTGGTAGTATGTAATTTCCAAAGTTTCGATCTTGTGGTAGTACATAACTCGGATAATTGAATTATTTTTCACATATGAAGGATGGAAGGTGAAACTATTCTGAATGACCATTACGATAAATGGCACCGTGGGCGGCTTATGGCGTAGAATGGGAAGGTACTTGCTTGTTGTAATTATCATGAGAATGCTTGTGTTGTTGGCATGAGCCGCTAATGTTCTTACTTGTTGTATTGTAGGTTTTCCCTTGGTTGCACCTGAGGTCCCACGAGGTTCATAGCAAGAAAATGCCGTATGACGAGAGATACACAGAATATATCGAGAAGACTGGACTACTCCCTTTCGTCCATCTTGTCTCTCGTTCGACGCCACATATGAACCCTTGTGCGATCACCGCGTGACGAGGTTATACTCTGCGGGTACCCCAGCGTAAGGGTACCTGGTACACGTGATGATCAAAGAAGCCCAAGGTTTAATCGAAGCCCACGAAGGAAGGCCCGAGACGAAGAGTACTTTCAAGTTAGATCAAGTTATAGTCGGTTAAGACTTTCCATACATGTAACCTTGGTCGGTTATGTTTCCCGAGACCCAGCCTCCTATTTAAAGGCTGGGAGGGTGATCGATCAAGGAGGGGCGATCCATAGCCACCAAAACCTCGATGAGATCAGCAGCTCGCCGAACCCTTGTAACCCTCATATTCGTGTCATAAACACAGACAAGCAGGAAGTAGGGGTTTTACCTCACTAAAGGGCCCTGAATCTGGGTAAATCCAGCTTGTCAGCCGTCGATTCCACCGATACTACGCGTTCTCTACCACATAATCAACCCTAGGTATAGCAACCATGGGATTGCCGAGGGCACACCTCGACAATTGGCGCCGTCTGTGGGAACAGGTAGTATTGGGCTCACGGTTTCGCCGGTTTCATCATCAAGCGGCACCCGCCGATCGCATCTGCACAAGGTAACTCGCCTACTACATCATCAAACAGCAAATCACCGACCACCGTTGCAAACGGCAACTCGCCGACAAGACCGACCAGCATCAATTCAAAAAGCGATCACTCGCCAAAATCTCCAAGAGGCTCACGCCGCACTCGATGGAGGCTCAACAATCTTTGCCGGACTCGAATCAGGTTTGGATATTACAGTTGGAGAATTTAACTTCTTTGTCGATAAAGATGGTGCAGGACCTGTTAGATCCACTCGACATGGAGACACTCGACACGGAGACACTCGACAACGCTTCGACTGCAACACCATCCATCTTGGCGGCGACATCATCACAGATCGTCCCGATCCAATCGCCAAGTGACTCTGCAATATCCATGAACTCGCAAGAGTTCCGTGACGAGGTGGCAAAAATATTTGGAAGAAGCGAATCGAATCTACGTACCGCCCAAACAACTCAATCGAGTCACTCGACAACACGTCGACTGCAACAACGTCGCGGGGAACGAGAATAACATAGATGACAATATATACCTCGCCGATCTCAACGGCCCAGAAATCCGTGCCAGCCACGAGATATTCACCTGCGACGCAGACAGCCTGGACAAAGCACTCGAAGATCTACTCGATTGCGGCAGAAACCCCAGCAAGCAAAGCAACTCCAACATGAGCCTGGATGACGACGCCGAATCCATAATGCGCGTTAGCAGCACATGGATAGAAGATCGGGTGGTACCGTATCAGGTATACACCGCGAGTACAGCAGAAACGTCAGCAGCTGCACATGCCGTCGACCTACAGAATACCCTTGCACAGTCACCATGCCTGACGGAACAACCACGCTGACCATCACCACAGAGATGGCGGAAAAAGTGAGCAAAGTAATCGAAAGCTGCACAATGCTACCAGCAAACGCAACTCCGGAAGAGCATTGACCTTACAATACTTCCAGTGGCAAGAATCGATACGGTTGAAGAACTACCGAGCAGTACTCGAAGAACGCAAAAAGCAAGCCAGCATATCGAGTGCTCGGCGAGAGCATTGTCTATGAGTTCAACAGGCAGAAACGACCCCGCAAATAGGTCACGATTCATAAACCTCGGAGACGCAGATCGTGCAGCGGTCACTCGAAACCTAAACCCAGCCTTTATGGCAGTCGACGCGGAAGGAGTCCCCATACCTACTGAGCCAGCCGGGGCGCTGATGACGCTAGGCACCTATCTCAGAACAATCGAACCTCCTGCAGGAGACCCAAAGAGGGATCAGCACCTCCAACTGTACAAACAACTGGCAATAGCAGCAAAAGCCATACAGCACCACAAGCAACTCCAAGGAGAGATACAGATCGGGACCGTCGCAGTCGAAGTCCTCGGGGAAGGAGCAGTCGAAAAAGCTCACGTCGTCACCGTCCAGCAGGAGCCACTCGAGGAGGTCATACAGCAACAGCTCAGACTCGGAAGCAGAAATCGGACCCTGTGGAGCGCTATGCTTCACTCGACGATCCGGGAGGCTCGTATGCCCAAGAAGTTCTCGCTAGCTACCACGCCAAATTCAACTGCAAACAAGAGCCATCAGGCTGGTTAGAAGATTACAGGCTGGCAGTCGGATGTCAGCGCGGCACCACAACTACAGCTATGCAGTACATACAACTCATGATGGAAGGAACAGCTCGCGATTGGCTCAAATCGCTACCCGAATCATACTACGATCGTGGGAGCACTTCAAAGGTGATTTCATCAAATACTTCGAGCCTCTATGTGAGAGCCCCAAAATTTCGAAGAGCTCCGACCTGCAAGCAAAAGTCAGATGAATCTCTGAGATCGTACATACGGCGGTGGACCACCATCCGTAACTCAGTAGGCAACGTATCAGAAGATAGGGCAATCGACGCCTTCAAAAACGGACTCTGAGAGAAGACTTCAAAGAGACACTTGGTCGAGAAAACCCAAGGTCAATGGCGGCACTCATGGTACTCGCAACAAAATGGGCGATGGAGAAGATCTGTACGAGGCACTCGACCCGCATCCTCACATGAAAATCATGAGAGTGGCAGTCGAGACCGCAGAGATAGCTACAGAGATGATCGAAGGCGCAACGCAAGCATCGTTATCACGATGATGACCATCCAAACTTCATCGCAGCAGGCTTTGTCCAGCCAAGGGACAGCGCGACCAAACTGAAACGACGACGATCATCGTGACAATCGAGATCATCGTACAGATGACGCCGAGATAATCGAACCATCGCACAGACGATCGACGACAGTCGAGACCGCTACGAACAGACGCGACGACCGCGATAGCTACAGAGGCCAGAATGGCGTAGGCGAGCAGACAAAGAGCCTGAGCGCTCGTCGAAGAAAGGATGGATGATATTGCAAATTCCATCTTTACAAAGGGGACGATGGTAAGCTTCGCTCTAACCACTCGCTGAGAAATTGCAGGGAATTCGATCAACTCGCGATTGAACATATACTACGACTGCAAAGAGATGGACGTGCACCTCCTCAACTGACGCAGATTCCATCGCTACACCACAAACACAGCCTGTTCAGGCATATCCAGCACCGCAACAAGTACAACAAGCACAGGTATATTCCGTACCGCCACAAACCAGCCTACTCAAATGTGTCCTGCACCAACACAAGCGCAACCGACGCCAGTGTACATGGTGCCAGCACAACCCGTTACGGGAACACAAATGGCAGCAGCCGTGCACCAGATGCAGCAAGGAGATGAGCAAAAATATCCCGTAACCGCGGGCAAATGAACATGATCCAGCGAGGACGTCCCTCCAATAGAGAGCAAAAGTTACACACTCGACACGTCAATATGGCGGTCATGGCACCCCCAGCCATCATAGATTTTTTGAAAGGATCAGAAACTCCGATTGTCTTCAATCGAGATGACCATCCACCCGCAGTATATCGACCAGGGCACGCAGCCTTGGTACTCGACGCTCAAATCGGAGGCTACGCCATGACCAAGGTCTTCATGGACGGAGGTAGCGGCCTTAACATAATCTTTGCAGATACACTGCGCAGAATGAACAAATCAGTCGAAAACCTGCCAAAGTCCACAAGTACCTTCCACGGTATCGTCCCAGGCAAAGCAGTGCTCCCACAGGGCACCATACAACTCGATGTTACGTTTGGAGATCTACTCACTTCAGAACTGAGTCGATTGAGTTCGAAGTGGTCGATTGGAAGTCACAATACCATGCAATACTTGGGCGCCCCACTTTCGCTCGATTCATGGCCGTCCCACACTACGCCTACCTCAAGCTCAAAATGCAGGACCAAAAGGAGTCATCACGATCAACGGGAACTTTCAAAGGTCAGATTCATGTGACCGTGACTTCAGCAAAATCTCAGAGATGTACGGGATGGAGCAATCACTCGCCGAGCTTGAGGTCTCCAACGACCGTACACCTCTGCCAGAAGTAAGAAGATGGCAATCGACAGAGAGCTCAAGGCCATCAACGACACGATGAAGCACAAGGGGCACCCGACTGAACCTTCAAAGACGGTCAACATGTCGTCAAGTCACACTAGTACATAGAAGGGCGCATCTGCGTCAGTTCTATGCATAGATATGTAATAGCACATAATGTCGGAAGAACCAGCAGGTTTCAGACGCACTCTTTTCCCTTACCAGGGTACCTAAAGGGAACTGGAAGGTTTTTAATGAGGCGGCTTGCTGATCGAAAACATATTTCGAATAAAGATACATGTTCCTCCATATTTCTCATATATGCCTTTACCCCACTCAAACACTCGGGGGCTCGCGCATAAAAACACAAGCATCAAAATTCTAGCTCAAAAATCAGTAAACACAAGACTTACAGCCCACTCGACATGCTCGGGGGCTGAGTCAAACAGGAAACCCAAACCCCACTCGGCATGCTCGGGGGCTGAGTCAAACAGGAAACACAAACCCACTCGATAAACTCGGGAATTGGCACAAATCAAAAACACAGAAGTGTTACCCGAGGACTGCTCCGATTATACCACGATCAGTCGAGTCAAACTAAAAACGGCGTCCTCTACGATCAAAACTCTGAGCATTGGGCTCACACAGGAAGGTCTTGTCAAAACAGCAAACACACGCCTACGATGTCACGAATGACGTCAGGTGAGAAGACAACATCCACGTTCGAGTAATGGGTTTAAGACTACAATCGACACAAGATTCAAGACTGCAATCGACATAAGATTCAAAACTACAATCAACACAAGATTCAAGATTACAGTCAACAAAATGATTCGACTGGGAAAAGAACTCCCATGGGAGCACATCAAAAATTTCTTGTGATTTATTGAAAAGAAACAAAGTTATTGAGATTATCCTCTACTTCAAACGAAATAAAGCATAATCTCCGGGGCTACTCCCATGGGAGCGCTCCCATAGACTTCATAAAGCAAAAAAATTCGATTGCCCAAAGCAGTGTAGAAGGATGATTTGAGATTGTCCTCTATTGCAAGACAAATAAATCACAATCTCGGGGGCTACTCCCATGGGAGCGCTCCCATAGACTTCATAAAGCAAAAAAATTCGATTGCCCAAAGCAGTGTAGAAGGATGATTTGACATTGTCCTCTATTGCAAGACAAATAAATCACAATCTCGGGGGCTACTCCCATGGGAGCGCTGTTGCGCTCCCATAGATTTCAAAACAAGGTAAGAAATTCACTCGACTACAGATTCGACTAAAATGTATTAAGTACTTCACAAATCAAAGAATCATTGTCGAGGTGTGGACTCGGCAAATCCCTGGGTTATGCACCCCGGGTTGATTGAGGGGGAGAGAGTTGAGCGCTGGTGATCACGACGGCTGACAAGCGAGGCGTTTTACCCAGGTTCAGGCTCCCGGAGGATAACACCCTACTTCCTGCTTGTCTGGTTATTGATGGCGAGTGGTGGCTACAATGGTGAGATGGCGATCTCGCTATGGTTTGTGGTGGCGGCTATGAGCGTACCCTAGAACGAGGGACCCTCCTAGCCTTTATATGGTAGGCTAGGTCTCGGTGAACGGTGCTGATGGCACTTACAAGATAGGTATGAACCGCATGACCTAGTCGACTATCTTGGGCCGCACGTCGTCCTCCTTGGGCCTTCCTTGGGCCCTCGTCATAAGGCTGATAGGCTTGGCGTGACCCAGGTATCCCCACCGTGGGGTAGTCGAAGAGTGACCCCGCGATAATCATACTTCATAAATTCCCGGACTATGCCAATCGCAGATGTTTCGGATGCTGCATACGCAAATGCAAAGGTAAGACCCGCCGAGCAATCGAGATGTGCCGAGGGACACTCCAACAGTGTTTTTCCTTGAAATTTTCCGTGTCAACAGACATGATGAAAATCCTGACGGACGTGTTAGGTATCAAAAGTTGAACTGCAGAACGAATCAGTAAGACCTACAATGGCCCGAGTCGAGTATGTCCAGTATGTTCCAGCTTCGAGTCCGGGGTCTCGAACCTGATTGAAGGCTAGTATGGTTTCGCCCGAATGTGCGGTTAACTGAGCTCGATTTTCGAGTGAATCAGGCCTACTACGTCAATATCCCTAGGCAAAAGTTTCAAAAGTGTTCCAGGTTCGCGTCCGGGGACTCGAATCTGATTGAAGACTAGTATGGCTTCGCCCGAATGTGCGGTTAACTGAGCTCTATTTTCGAGTGAATCAGGCTTCTATGTCAATATCCCTAGGCAAAAGCTTTCGACTATGTTCCAGGCTTGAGTACTCGAGTCTGACTGAAGACTAGTAAGGTTTCACCCGAATGTGTGGTTAACTGAGCTCGATCTTTGAGTGAATCAGGCCTGGTATGTCAATATCCCTTGGTTCGCATACACATACAATCGAAACAAATTAAGAATAGAAAGACTACATCGGATCAGGAGTATAAAAGCATGGACTATGACGTGCATGATGAAGTGAGCACATGCTCGATTCTTCGAGTCAAGCAAGTACTCGGGGGCTAATGACGAGGTTATACTCTTCGGGTACCCCAGCGTAAGGGTACCTGGTACACGTGATGATCAAAGAAGCCCAAGGTTTAATCGAAGCCCACGAAGGAAGGCCCAAGACGAAGAGTACTTTCCAAGTTAGATCAAGTTATAGTCGGTTAAGACTTTCCATACATGTAACCTTGGTCGGTTATGTTTCCCGAGACCCAGCCTCCTATTTAAAGGCTGGGAGGGTGATCAATCAAGGAGGGGCGATCCATAGCCACCAAAACCTCGACGAGATCAGCAGCTCGCCGAACCCTTGTAACCCTCATATTCGTACCATAAACACAGACAAGCAGGAAGTAGGGGTTTTACCTCACTCGAGGGCCCTGAACCTGGGTAAATCCAGCTTGTCAGCCGTCAATTCCACCGATACTACGCGTTCTCTACCACATAATCAACCCTAGGTATAGCAACCATGGGGATTGCCGAGGGCACACCTCGACACCGCGCTTGTTGACCGATGGAGACCTGAGACACATACTTTCCACCTACCATGTGGAGAGATGACCGTGAATCTGCAGGATGTTTCCATGATCCTAGCTCTTCCCATCAAAGGACAGCCAATTTGTTTCAGCACATATTCCATTGGATGGCGTGACAGGATGAGGGAACTCATCGGGGACGCGCCGACGACTGAAAAGATGTCCGCTGGTGCTACTTACGCTTGGATTCAACTCAAGTTTAAGAAGTGCCCTGAGGATGCTGACAAGCCGATGATTGAGATGTTTGCTCGGGCGTACTTGTGGTATGTTATAAGTAGAGCTCTTTTTGCAGACGGCACGGGTAGCAATGCCTCCTTTATGTGGCTCAAGCTTTTTGCGGGTTAAGAGCATAACCTTAGCTGGGGTTCAGTGGCACTCGCTTACTTGTACCGACGGGTAATTAAGTTGTACATAGTGTATTAGTTGGTAATATTGTATTTTGTCTCTAGTTGGTATTTACATACTTTTCTCTTATGTGCAGTTAGACGAGGCATGCTGCAGGACTAAAAAAAGAGCAAGTATTAGTGGATCTATGCTTCTACTGTCTATATGGTCGTGGTTGCGTTTGCCGGTTGGACGCCCCGTTCTATTGAACGCCAAGCCATGGGAGGATCATGGCAACCGGTTGCGTTGGCCTACATGGGCGTACATGTGGGATAATGTGGAACCTTTCCATGGTGAATCAGAGGCATGCTACATGAGGTATACTAGCCAGCTCGACGCGTTGACCCCGAGAAGGTAATAATTATCTTGGTCTCCGCATTGTCATTTACTTTATCGTAAATCAAATGAACCATCTAGAATCGTGTATGCTACATCACAGGTGATATGGGAGCCATACGGTGTGGCTGGTAATGTGGGTGATAACATCTTGTTTCGGGTGAACCCCAAGTGTCTTGAAGAAGCACATCTTTGGCGGATGCGGTGCCCATTGATATGCTTCTATGCTGTCGAGTTCCACCTTCCAGAACAGGTGATGACACAGTTTGGCCTATACAAAGAGACCCCGTCGCCGTTTAAGGACACGAACATCCACCTTCACGGGTGAGTTATCCATATAGATTATCCATATCGTGTGGCTTGGTAGAGTGTCTCGTTTGTTCCTACAGCCGGCGGCTTTTACTCACGATGACATACATGAGGAGACATATCCAGCTTATGATGATATGGCAAAGCTCGAGTACAACAGACTTTTCAGGGAGGGCAGAGACACCAATTTAACGCCGATGCTCCACTTTGTTGTAAGTTTATCACTATATCAACCTATGGGCATGAGTTTCTCTCCAAAATGATGACTCGATTATTTTTTGCTAGCGCGAGGAGATCTCCAAGCACGTAGATGCCGCCGGGGACGCACTCAAATACCCTCCGGGTAAGGAGTCTGAGTCAGCCCTTCGAGCGTTTGTTGAGGTATGCCGTGAGATCATCTTGTTTTCATCTGTATTTATGTGTGCTGAAATTTTCTAATCTAATGGTCAATATCACAGCATACAAAGCGTTGGGGGCGTGGCTTAGGTGCTTTGCTTGGTTGCCGTACCGTCGAGGCCGCCTCGCCGATACGGGCGACATCAAGCAATGATAAAAGTGATGGTGAGCATGAGGATGAGAATGAACAGTGGGTATGGGTTCTTATATTTCCCTTTTTGCAATGACAGATGTCACTTTATTTGTAGTTAGAATTGGCTTGGTGAGCAGCGGTATGGGTTCTTTAGAATTTATTAATGTTTGTTTCTCTTATTCTAGGATAATGAGGATTTGGAGGAGGATGATGATCAGAATGATGATGAGGATGGAGGAGGAGGCGCAACAAGAGCATGAGGAGATCGGCATGTCGCAGTTTCCCGATGCACCGCCTCCTAGTCAGCGATGTGCCTATAAACTCAAGCCGAAGCAGCCGAGGGGGCCATATACCGCAGATGAATGGGCGAAAAAGCAAGCACTAATTGCAGAAAAGGCACAAAAGGCGGAGGAGGCACGTAAGGCAGCTAGGAATGATTATTCTGATGAGGAGGAGGAGTTGCCTTTGCGAAGAAGGAGTAGGTATGAAGGGACTTCGAAGAAGAATGAGGATCGCCCCTCGGTGGCGACGAGGGGAAAGGGAGAAAGTGATTCTAGTTTAGATGATGTTTGACGTGATGATGTACTTGTGTTTATCGTTGATGATGTACTCGTGAACTTGATGCTTGTCTGGAACATTCTGATAATTTATGAACTATGGTACTGTGAAATGTTGATACTTGTTTGTCAAAATTTAGAATATGTTGCTGTCAAATTTTAAACTGTAAGGTTGCTGTAAATTATACATTAAACTTGAGCTACAGACCATGGCTCCCTTCACGGAGGAGCCATGGTCTACAGCACGACTCCCTTAACATAGGAGTCATGATGTGCAATATGGCTCCTTGACTCGCAGAGCCATGGTCTGGTTAAGCATGGCTCCATGGCCGAGAGCGTCGTACTAGCCAACATGGCTCCCTTTGCGGGGGCGCTATGGTCCTGCTAGTAACGAGTACGAACTTTTACCAAGTAGCATGGCTCCGCGGCTCATGGAGCCATGGTGCAGAGCCTGCGAGGGAGTCATGCTACACAGCATGGCTCCGTTTTGGAGGGAGCCAAACATACGCGACGCGGGGCCACTGTGGGACCGGTTGCCACGTCGGACAATACATGGCTCCTTCCACGGAGGCGCCATGATGTAGAGCATGACTCCCTCTACTAGGGAGCCATGCAAAAAGGTTAGATTGTGATTTTTTTTCTGAAATAGGTTTATTTTGTGCTGAAGTTTCGCCCGAGGGTTATTTTTGTGGATTTTGCCAACTTTGGAAGCCCTCCTAAGTGTTCCTGACAGCGGCGGATAAGCCCTTCGACGGGTGAATCTCACCTGTCATTGACACGCGAGAGCTAGAACGGTCGGTCAATCAAAATAATGACCTTGCCGGTTTTCGAAACGACTTCCCAGCTTTTCCATGCGCCAGCGTGTGGCGTTTCCACGCGTCACCGACATTGATGTCGGCTGTGTCTTAGTCGCTTCGCCTACCCACTGCCCCCCTTTATAGCGCTGACGCCCCGCTCGCAGACGGCCAACAGATCCCCCACATTTGCTTCGACCACCTCCTCCTCCTCTACCTTCCAGATGGCGGATAATGATGAGGCCAAGGGCTCGACGCCGATACGGCCAACCGCGGCCAAAGCCTCGTCACCGACGAGGCATGGCCGTTCGAGCGGTACGACCTCTACGTGCGGGTGGACTATCGCCTGCCCAAGATGTGGCGGTTGAGCCCCGCTAGCCGCACCATCCCACCGTGACCGGAGTTCAGCCCGCTTAACCTGGAGCAGCAGCCCGCGTCGCCACTGCGGCCGCCAACCGTGGAGACAGGGCCGTCGTAGCGGTCGACACCCGGAGGCAGCGTAGTCTACCTCTCCGATGATGATTAGAAACCGGCTAGAGAGTTAGGACGATGTCGTCTACCTCTCCGATCTAGCTGTGCGTACTCTTAACTCTTGTGTCCTGCGCAACTTCCGTCTGCCAGCACCAGCGAGAATAGTTGGGCCACCGCGAATGAGTGATCTCCTCGGCCGGATCCTCTGACGTTATGCAGGATTTCGATTTGCAAATTCAAGGTTTGAAATGGATATTTCCAACGTCGGCTGCACCGGGCCGAAACCCATCATCAACGGCAAAATGGCGCAGTGCGGGTGTCAAATCAGCAGTAGTATGACAAGGAGATGATGAGGCAAGCGTAGGGAAGTGAGTATGCAAGCAAGCAGATATTGTGCTTGTACTTCACGTTACCTACGTAGGTACTCACTCACTCCGGCGCAAACTCAGGGCTCGTTTGATTCAATAGGGTGTGAACCACAGATTTCGAGATTCCATTTGCAAACTCAGGGCTCGTTTTTTTTTTTTTTTGGCGAAAACACCAGATACATTAACCCAACTCAGCAAAAATGCACCCAACAAAGTAGAAAAATACAACCAAGTCCCTGGGTACCCACTCCTCTACCACCACCAACGCGGACCGGGGACGCGCCGCCGCAGCTCCTCCGTCGCACCCACCTGGAGCCAGCGATGACCTTGAATCTTGAGGAAGCATCAACACGGACGTGACGTCGCCATGCCTGCACGTCGACAGGGAAGAAGAGCAGAACGCCGCTGAGTCGAAGTCGTCTCCCTCAACGGAGAGGGAGGAGGATCTGGAGCTCCTCCAGGCACCACACCTCACGTAGCTCATGCCGCCGCCGGAGGAAGCAACAGCACGCCGACGAGCCGGAGGGCAAAACACCCCACAGGGGGAAGACAGCAGCGCCGATCCGCCGTCCACCCGGGGGGAAAACTCCACAGATCAAGAGATCATGGACCTGCAAAACCACGCGACCCAGAGGCCTCTCCAAGCAGCACTCCCCACGCCGCCATGGCCGGCCAGAGAACCATCAAAGGAGAGGACCACCAGAACCACCAGCAGCAAAACGGACTCGCCCTCCAGCACCACCTCCTCCCCTCGCCACCACGGCCGGCCGGAAAAAGGATGAAGAAGAGGACCCGGACACACACACACCTACGCCAGCAGAGCGTAGGGACAGGAAACCGCACGATCCAACAGATCGGCGGGATAGAAGGCCTCTCGCCGAAGCGCAGAGGCAGATCTCCGCCGCTCCCACCTCAGCGCCGCCGGAAGCCGCACCAAGAGAAGGAGAGAGGCACGCCTTATTAACCCTAAACGGCAACCGAGCCTTCCACTCGCCACCGCCGGGACTAATCCTACCCTATCTACACGCCAGGAGACGAGGAGCGAGATCCCCACCTCCTCCCGCCGCCGGAGCGATGGAAGGAGGCTGAGATCCGGCCCCGCTCCGGCGAGGGGAAGGGGAAAGTGAGTCGCCTCCCTTTTCGCCTCTCTCGACTGTAGCAGAGGTAACTCAGGGCTCGTTTGATTCATACGATAGGAAAAACGTAGAAATACGAAACCCATAGGAATGGAATGTCAAGTCTAGTTGAATCAAATAGAAAGATTACTTTGTGTTTGATGTCAAAGGAAAGTAAAGAAATTGTAGAAAGAGGTTGGAGGGAATGTTAGAATTCCTATGGGATGTAGTACAAAGATTTTTATGAGAAAAATTCCTATAGAAACTAATACTTTGATTCAAACGACTAACGTAGAAAAAATTCTTATAGGATAAAATCCTCCAAAAATGCTATGAAGTTCTTTGAATCAAACGAGCCTCAAGGTTTGAAATGGATATTTCCCGCGTCGGCTGCACCGGGCCGAAACCCATCAACAGCAAAGTGGCGCAGTGCGGGTGTCAAATCAGCTGTCTTCGTACGCATATGACAAGGAGATGATAAGGCAGGCGTAAGGAAGTAAAGTATGCAAGCAGATCTTGTGCTTGTACTTCACGTTACCTACGTAGGTCCTCACTCCGGCGCAGTGCAAAGCCGCGCTACACGTCAATCAGGTGCTGCCACACCGCAGTGGAGGCTGTACCACGCATCATCTATCTATCTATCTATCTATCTATCTATCTGGTCTCAGAGCTCAGAGGGTGCAGACTCCATGGACGCTGCCAAGCTTTGTGCTTTGAATGGCTACTGGTGGCGTACGTACAATGGACGGACGGGACGGTGATCTGCCAATCTCCTTAAAGGGAGAAGGAACCAAGCAGATACGTACAATGGTCATGCTCATGCATCCATCACTCGCCTCGGCTCAAAAAGAGGTAAAGGCAACGGGTGCAGCTGGTTGCCCTGCCCTGAACTGACCTCAGTGTCGTTGAGAGCTTGGAGTATGATTCCGTCTATGATTCTATGGTCTCTCCTCTCCTCTCTCTGCCGCAGGAGCAGTACTGCCACTAGTAGTAGGAGTAGTTCTCTACGTATGTACTCATTCCTTCCTTCTTCCTTCCGGACTCTACAATCGAGGCAGGCATTTCAAGCAAGCACGTCAAAAGGAAACCTTCAGTTCACGCATCATCGTATACGTTAGCTTTCACCAACACGTCAGACATATGTGACCTGCTATCAGCAACCGGTGTCAGTGTACTTGTCAGTGCCAGTTTTCGCGGTCTCGAGGAACTCATTTCGCGCATGCTAAATCCCATGTCGGCGACCTCAATTTCATAATTTTACAAATGATCGATATTGGCATAGAGTGCACGTTTTTTTAAATTATAGTTTTTTTGCTCGTTTCAAATCTCTCCGCCGGTACCAACCAAAAGCATCCCAGAGGCAGGCCCGATACGAAAATCTTTCCGGTCTAACTCATAATTTTGTTTGCCACCCCGAGTAGATTCCTAATTTTAAAGACCCTCTCGATGGTGTCGGACAATGACGACCAGATGCTCTGACAGACAGAGCCCACCTGCCATTGATGGATGGCCTTCTAGCCAGCCGGGTCACTAACAAACGTATACACGTAGTTAATACCAGTTTAAGCACACGATCACCACATCACAGCAGACAAATTACACACCACATACACGCGCTGACCCTGTTGCATACTAAATTGATTAGGTCTACCATACGAAAAACAAGGTAATAATGCATCTAGAAATATATTAACAACAAACATGAACAAGTTATAACTAAACAAATCATCTCATAAGACAGGTAACCATAATGAAAGATACATAATAATGAAAAGATGCGCTAACAGTGGGGCATGCCTGGCCTTATTTAAACAGTGATTTGGTAGGGTAACTAATATAGTTTTAAAAATGATAGAAAATAGAGTTGAGAGGGCAGATAATTTAATTTTTAAAGAATAATAGAAAATAGAGTTGAGATTAATCAGGGTGTTTTACTCCATATTCACACTAGTAGGAAATAGCATACCAACGGCGTTCCGATTTTGCACACGCCACTTTTACTTTATACCGCTAGCGTGTCGCGGGCGCGCCGCTATTAAGTATGGCATCATGACGATTCTTCCAACGTGCCACCATTGCGAGTTATCTATTGCGTGCTAACACACGCCACCAGAATAATTAGTCAATTAAACTAAAATTTGACGCTAATTTGGATTTCGCTGGAATTAATCAAATTCAATAATTTTTTACTCAAATTTAAACTTACAAACTTCATTAAAGCAACGAGAATTTAAATATTTCCGCGCCAAAAAGCAGTTACAATAATAAAGAAAAGAAAATATAACCAAAATGCTACACGTAGCAGCCACCACTCATAGCTACAAGCTGCGGCCACGGCCTATTTGTGACCGGTGGCATCATACAAAAAAAAGGCGCATGCATGGCTAGCGATGCCCCACTAGTAGAGACAGGGCCTTTCGTCCAACCCCTTTTGTCCCGGCCCACTTACAAACCGCGACAAAAGGCCAGGCCACGTCGCCCGAAATAGCCCAGGCGCCCCTCCCCCCTTTTGTCCCGGCCCGTGAGGACCCTTTTGTCCCGGTTTGAGATACAAACCGGGACTAAAGGGGTCCGCGGCCCGCAGCGGCCAGGTCCCCCCCCCCCCTTTAGTCCCGGTTTGTATCTCAAACCGGGACAAAAGGGCTGGCACCCCTATATATATGGCAGCACCCTCTCCACTCACTCTGTTTTTTTCCTGGTGGAGGTGGTGTGGGCTAGTGCTATTTTTTTCTCCTTCATATGCACTCAAGGTGTTCGATGAAATGCCTGTTAGAGTGATGCCATTTGAGTTCACACAATACAAACATGATATGAGGTGCCCGAGCCACACTTAAGCTTTCACCTCTTTATTTCCACTTGTCCTAAAAGGTTAGCAACTATTTTCTAGTCGGTCACCGTGCGGTACTAATTTTAGCATCGTCATTGCGTTTGATATATAGTTGTATGATGCAGATGAGCCATCCATGGATGTACGGTGACCGACGCACAGCCGCTTACAGAGCAGGCGTGCATTCTTTTCGCGATGCGGCCGAGGCGAACAAGCATGGGGGTGGCTTTATGTTTTGTCCATGTGTTAAATGTCGAATGTGAAGGATCACACTAACTCAAGAGTCATTCAGAGCCACCTGCTTCGGTCCGGTTTCATGCCCGGCTATAGTGTTTGGACCAAACACGGAGAAAGAGGGGTTATGATGGAAGACGGCGATGAAGAAGAGAACGATGATGACAACTACCGATCTATGTTCCCTGAATACGCTGATACCGCAATGGAAGACAATGAAGAAGAAGGTCAGGGCGAAGAACGGGCACCAGATGAGCCCGTTGATGATCTTGGTCAGGTCATTTCTGATGCAAGGCGAGACTGCGACACAGAAAAGGAGAGGTTGCAGTTCGAGCAGATGTTACAGGACCACAACAAATTGTTGTACCCAACTTGTGAAGATGGCCAGAAGAAGCTGGGTAGCACACTGGAATTGCTGAAGTGGAAGGCAGAGACCGGTGTGACTGACTCGTCATTTGAAAAGTTGCTGGTACTAATGAAGAAGATGCTTCCAAGAAAGAACGAATTGCCCGCCAGCACGTACGAAGCAAAGAAGCTTGTCTGCCCTCTAGGATTAGACGTGCAGAAGATACATGCATGCCCTAATGACTGCATCCTCTACCGCGGTGAGAAGTACGAGAATATGGATAAATGCCCGGTATGCACTGCATTGCGGTATAAGATCAGAAAAGATGACCCTGGTGATATTGAGGGCGAGCCACCCAGGAAGAGGGTTCCTGCCAAGGTGATGTGGTATGCTCCTATAATACCACGGTTGAAACGTCTGTTCAGAAACAAAGAGCATGCCAAGTTGTTGCGATGGCACATGGAAGACCGTAAGAAAGACGACAAGTTGAGGCACCCCGCTGATGGTCGGCAGTGGAGAAAAATCGAGAGAGAGTTCGGGGACTTTGCAGGTGACGCAAGGAACTTATGGTTTGGTCTAAGTACAGATGGCATGAATCCTTTTGGGGAGCAGAGCTGCAGTCACAGCACCTGGCCCGTGACTCTATGTATCTACAACCTTCCTCCTTGGTTGTGCATGAAGCGGAAGTTCATTATGATGCCAGTGCTCATCCAAGGCCCGAAGCAACCCGGCAACGACATTGATGTGTACCTAAGGCCATTAGTCGATGAACTTTTGCAGTTGTGGGCCAAACCAGGTGTAAGTGTGTGGGATGAGCACAAACAGGAGACATTTGACCTACGAGCGTTGCTTTTCGTAACCATCAATGATTGGCCTGCTCTTAGTAACATTTCAGGACAGACGAACAAGGGATACAATGCATGCACGCACTGTTTGGATCAGACAGAAAGTATATATCTGGACAAATGTAGGAAGAATGTGTACCCGTACAATCGTCGTTTTCTTCCGCACAAGCATCCCTTAAGGCAAAAAGGCAAGCATTTCAATGGCAAGGCAGAAACCCGGACGAAGCCTGTCACCCGTACTGGTGCTGAAGTATTTGGTATGGTCAAGGATTTAAAAGTAATCTTTGGAAAGGGTCCTGGCAGCCAACCTGTTCCGAACGGCGCTGATAAGCGCGCACCCATGTGGAAGAAGAAATCTATATTTTGGGAGCTACCCTATTGGGAAGTCCATGAGGTCCGCTCCGCAATCGACGTGATGCACCTGACGAAGAATCTTTGCGTGAATATTCTAGGCTTCCTGGGCTTGTATGGGAAGTCAAAAGATACACCAGAAGCACGGGAGGACCAGGAACGTCATAAAGGACGAGACGGCATGCATCCAGGGCAGTTTCAAGGGCCTGCCAGCTACGCTCTTACCAAGGAAGAGAAGGAAATCTTTTTTGAAGTCCTTTTCAGTATCAAGGTCCCGTCTGGCTTCTCGTCGAATATAAAGGGAATAGTAAATATGAAAGAGAAAAAATTCCAAAACCTAAAGTCTCATGACTGCCACGTGCTTATGACGCAATTGCTTCCGGTTGCATTGAGGGGAATTCTAGCGGAAAATGTTCGACTGGCCATTGTGAAGGTATGTGCATTCCTCAATGCAATTTCTCAGAAGGTAATCGATCGAGAAAGTCTATCAGGGTTACAAATTGATGTGGTCCAATGTCTGGTCAGCTTCGAGTTGTTGTTCCCGCCATCCTTCTTCAATATTATGACGCACCTCCTAGTTCACCTAGTCGAAGAGATTAGAATTCTTGGTCCTGTGTTTCTACACAATATGTTCCCCTTCGAGAGGTTCATGGGAGTCTTAAAGAAATATGTTCGTAACCGTGCTAGGCCAGAAGGAAGCATCTCCAAGGGCTATGGAACAGAGGAGGTCATTGAGTTTTGTGTTGACTTTCTTCCTGACCTTAAGCCGATTGGTGTTCCTGAATCTCGGTATGAGGGGAGGCTGACTGGAAAAGGCACACTAGGAAGGAAAGCAACGGTATGTAGGGACGGGCATTCTTTCACTCAAGCACACTACACAGTTCTACACAATTCCACCGTGGTGGCTCCGTATATCGAGAGACACAAGAATATTCTACGCTCCGAAAACCGTGACGGGAACACGAGAAGACTTTCGGCAGTTGGTTGCAGATACATCTCATGAATAACACCATTGTTGGAGATCAGCTGTACTTGTTGGCCAGGTCACCATCTTCGACTATATGTACTTTCCAAGGGTACGAGATAAATGGAATACATTTTACACGAAGGCCCAAGATAAAAAGAGCACCAACCAAAACAGTGGTGTCCGCTTTGATGCAACAGACGACAATGGGCAGAAGGACACATATTATGGGTACATAGAGGAGATATGGGAACTTGACTATGGACCTACTTTTAAGGTCCCTTTATTTCGGTGCAAATGGGTCGCAGCTAGCGGGGTAAAGGTAGACCCGCAGTACGGAATGACAACAGTGGATCTCAAGAATCTTGGGTACCACACCGAACCATTCGTCCTAGCCAATGATGTGGCTCAGGTTTTCTATGTGAAGGACATGTCTACCAAACCGAAAAAAAGAAAAGATAAGCAAAAGAATACATCGTCCGATGAGCCAAAGCGCCACATAGTTCTTTCAGGGAAAAGAAACATCGTGGGAGTGGATGACAAGACAGACATGTCAGAAGATTATAATAAGTTTCATGAAATTCCGCCCTTCACAGTGAAAACTGACCCAAGCATCCTGTTAAATGATGAAGATTCTCCATGGCTACGGCTCAGAAGAAAACAGAAACAATAGATAGGGATGTTGGTGATGTGTAATAATGTATTAAACCTTTTATGTAATGCATTCTATGGAATGTATTAAACCTTTATGTAAGGAGCATGTGTAAGAAGCTTCAATCAGCTGCAGTTTTACCAACCTTTATGTCCGAGAGGTGGGCTATATATAGGGTCACTGTATTCTGAAAACTCTAAACACTGAAGAGAACAAAACACACGGTTTCCCCTGCATACAGCCCAACAGTGGCTCGTGAGACGGCAAATCGGCCTTCGATCCAAACAGCGGCAAGACGTCTCTGATGATTTGCAACCGTCCGAACAAGTGTTGGGGATGTTGCTAATCATCAGAGATCCTTGCCGCTGCTTGGATCCGATCGAGGGGAGGGTTCACCTTCAGCCTCCGCTCTAGGAACTCCTGCCTCTCAGAAATCTTGCTCTCTGCTACCTGTGTACTGCCAAAATGAACTACAATGAGTCGACACTGAGTGCTGAACATGTCCGGGAGGGGGGCTATATATAGGGTACGTGTGCTTCTTTAGTCCCGGTTGGTAACACCAACCGGGTCATGTGGCTCACGAAGTGGTCGTGATACTGCTTATCCAACATCTCACAATCCCTCAAAAGAAACACACCCCTGATCCAACGTCGGAGGTCTTTATATATTGTCGCCGACGGGGTAAACCCTAATCCACCATTCCTAGCCACGAACGCATCGTCTCCACGAGATGGATCCGCCACGCCTGCTGCAACGCCTTCTGGACGAGGCCGAGCGTGCTCGGCAGAGCGCGCTTGGGCGCTACCGCGGGAGCCTATCCCGCCGTATGCCCACGAGCCCGGTGTGGAGAGGAATGCCCTGCTACCGGGCTCCTGCTCCGATGCCGGAGGAGGTGCGGAGGACGTACGAGCGCGCGTGGTCCGGCATCCCTGACCCCGACGAGGATGCGTACGCCGTAGGGGTGGCATGGGGATCCGCGGCCGTACCTCCACCAGTCGCCGCCGCCCCTCCCGACGAGGAGGATGACGACGACGACTTCGACTGGAGCGACCATGGGGAAGAGCGCCACGGGTCGCAGATGCAGGAGGCCCTTGAAGCGTCCTTCCAGTCCGTCCACGACGACCGTGTACAGCGAGCCAGAACTGTCTGCCAGCTCAAGGCGAAGGAGGCTTCCGAGCTGGATTGGGCGCTGAAAGACTCATCCTCCATGGATCTTGCCCTCCGCCGCAAACGTGCGCGCGAGAACCGGGCGGCCGCGAACGGGGCTGGCTCCTCCCGCCGTTCCTCCTAATCCTACGGCCTCCGAGCCAGCAAGTCCGTTTATGTAGAATAATGTTGGTGATGTTGGTGATGTGTAATAATGTATTAAACCTTTTATGTAATGCATTCTATGGAATGTATTAAACCTTTTATGTAATGCATTCTATGGAATGTATTAAACCTTTATGTAAGGAGCATGTGTAATAATAATGAATGTGTATTTCCAATGTGTATTGTCAAGAATCTTCAAATCAGCTGCAGTTTTACCAACACAATCTCTGCATTCTCCAAGATCTTTAGCATTTCCAAGCAATTTTATAGATGATAATATTATGCATTTTGAAATAATATTGTGTGTATTTTGCAGAAACTATGGATCCAACGGCTCACAAGCCCTCAAAACAAACACACCCCTGATCCAACGGCTCACAAGCGCTCGAAAGAAACACACGATCTGTGTGCTTCTTCCTTATTGGTGGGATTCCCTTTAGTCCCGGTTGGTAAAATTGCGCGGGAACAAATAAGCCCCTTTAGTCCCGGTTGGTGGCTCGAACAGGGACTAAAGGTCTGTTTCTTCCCGCCTTATTTCTTCCCGCGCTTTCCACCGCTTCCCGCCATTTCTCACTATATATATATGTAGTCATGGCCTCCATTGGCATAGCACATCTAAACTCATATCTGCAACCTCATCACTCTCCCATGGCTTCCACCGTACCCACTCTAACCTACTCGGAGGCGGAGGCGCTTTGCGCCTCGAACTACCCCTACTCGACCGGCTACGACGTCCCCGCCGGTTGGAGGCTGAGCACCGGAGGCGTGCCGGTCCCTCCTGTCCCTCAAGTTTTGGTGCGCCGGGCGGCCATCACGAACCACTACTACCTCGAGCTCACTCCGGAGCAGCGGATGGATCCTCGCTGGGATCCCGACTACCGCCCGATTTAGGACGCCTTCTTCATCAATCGGCGTGAGAGGACGCTCGCCAGGTACGAGGAGGACGGCCCGCCTCCTTCGAACTTCAACGAGGCCGGCTGTCGGCTGTGGTGGGGTGGCCGGACTCTCCAGAGCGTCATGAACTACATCACGGCCGGCGATAACCCCCGCCTGCGCTACCCTCACTTCCAATCCAGGCGAGCACCGTCCGACGACAACGACGACGATGGCAGCGACTACGACGACTACGAGGACGAGTATTATAGGCCTAGACAGGAGTATGACTAACCTGATCCACATCATTGGTTAGGACAAATGGTTCGTCTATGTACCCAAGATTGTTGTCATTCCCTACTGCTGGTCTAGCTACGACGACGATCGTGTAAAATGTATTCTTTATCCCTGCATTTCCAACTAATGATCTTTAGCATCCGAATAAGTAATCTGAATATGAGCTGACTATCATTTCACAGTTGTTGATTCATAAGGGAGAGGTAGTATTGCAATTCACTGTGGCAAGTTAGAATAATTGTTTTATAAAACAGAAAATGGTTTTGAATTATTTATTCAAATTCAAACACTTTTCATGTTGAAAGTTTAGTGAGATTCAAAAATATGCAAAAGATAAAAGTTAATGCATTTTTTAATTCAAAATGGCAAAATGATTAATAGTTTGTAGAGTTAGAATAATTATTTTATAAAACAGATAATGGATTTGGAATACTTATTCAAATTCAAGCACTTTTCATGTTAAAAGTTTTCTCAAATTCATAAGTATGCAAAAACTGTTTCATTCAAATGTTCAAATATTCAAAATTGTGCTAGATTAAAAAAAAAAAGGTACGCTATTTGGCCTAGCCCGCGCAATTTTTTGGCCTTTTGTCCCGGCCCATCTCACCAGCCGGGACTAAAGCCCGTGCTGTGCGCGGGAACGCGAAAAGCCCTCACCACCCCTTTAGTCGCGGCCCGTGGCTCAAACCGCGACTAAAGGGGTCTTTAGTCGCGGTTTGAGCCACAGGCCGCGACTAAAGGTCCCTCCACTACTTAAGCGGTTCCCAATCTGGGACTTAGCCATTTCATCGAAGAAGAAGGTTAGAGCAGAGGAACACGCCGTCAGGCTGCCAAAATCCACCGCGCCACCGCGCCGCCGGCCGATTCGCCGCCGTCCTCTCCTGCTCCGTCGCCGTCCTCTCCTGCTCCGGACGCCACCGCCTTCCTCTTCCCCAAGTTCGGTCGCCGTGCTCGAGGATGAGCTCGTCGCCGTCCGACCTCCCCAGCCAACTCCGACCAGCTCCGTCGCCGTCTTCGTGCTTCTGGTGAGCTCCGGTGCCCTCCATCTCCTCCCTCTTCTTCTTGTGAGGATATCGCGTCCGGTACCATGTCCACGCCATGCGCCGCCGCGGAGCTTCGCTCCGGCGACCATTTGGTCGTGGCGTCGCCACCATAACGCTCGCCTTGACGTCCTCTACCTGATGCACTGATCAATTTCGATCAATTCGCTCGGAATCGATCGATCCTGGATCGACAGAGGCGCTTGTGGTTCTTCTGTGTCTATGACATGTGGGCTCTAGCTGTCAGGATTTTATTAATTTTGGAAATGATTTATGAAATTGTTTAATGTCTGACATGTGGGACCAATTTATTTAAAAGAATTCCAGAAAATGATTTAAACATGTAAATTCAATATCTTTTGATCTGTTTATCAGAAAAATATGAATAATATATCAAAATGTTCAGAAAAATAAATGCTAGTTATTTATGTCAAAGTACAAATATTTTGGAACAATTCAATTTGGTGAATATCTGGAAACAACTTAAATGCATTTTCTCTAATTATGGAGTTAAGTTAAATAAATGCTCATAATTGTAATTTGAGTTCAAATAACATTTCAAACATGATTTAGAGCTCCATATCAATGCATTAAATTGATCATGCATATTTATTGCGCATTGCATAAATGCCATGTGTTGATTGTTGTTCTTTTCCGGTGTTTGTTCTCCTCGGTATATTCAATAATCTTATATGTTTCTTTTACGAATCATTTTAAAATAGGGCTTTATACTGTATATTTTTATCTCAATTAAATTCTAGGAATATTAAGAGTAATTTTTAGTAATTTATTTGTAGTGGATATATTGTGACTTAATAGATTTGTAGTAATTTTTTAATTACAAAGTATTGATGATCACAATTGATACACATTAGATAAGTGACTTGTATTCATTGCTTTAGTAATTATTTATAACAATTGATACTCATTTTATTTGATGCATTTTAAAATAATATTGTGTGAATTTTGCATAAACTTTGGATCCACCTAGTCCAACCCGCAGAGACCTAATACAGGAAGAAATTCTCGAGAATATAATCCACGACGCCCCAAATGCTGATCCAGCCGAATCTCCGTCGTCGTATCTGAACCCCTCCGGGGATGGAATGGAGGTCGATCGTAGTGAGGATGAAGTCGACGGCTCCGATGATGGAGAAGGCGATAGCTCCGATGATGGAGAAGCCAGTGGACCCTTAACGAAGTCCGGCGAGGTAGATATGAAGTTCGGCGATCAGTAGATGCATTACTTGAGTTGTATATATATAAATTGACGAATGTTTCTTCTCTTAGTCCTCCACATCGAGCAAATCTTCCAAACGAGGCCCGACCAAAATGTTGGCCCCATCTACGCATTATACATTTGAGGTCATAGCCCCTACGGGCGAACCGAAGGAACCCAAGAAGGCTGCCGATGTATTTAGAAAGCAATGCGGAGTTCTGGTTAGGGGTCACGTCCCGATCACCGTTCGAGACTGGAATAAGCGCAAAGGGGCAAACGATAGTGAGTATGTCGCCGAAAGGTACAAAGAGGGTCTTTGGAATGACCTCATGGCACATTTCACCCTGCCAGAATTCGAGGATCCTGCCGACACTGCAAAATTGAGGAAGAAAGTCATGAAGTGGACTCTTAGAAGATGGCCGAACTATTCCGGTGTGGAAGAAAAGATTATGGCAAGAATATCTGAAGAAAAAGACTGATCCAGTATTTGAAGGCTATCTAGCGAAGCAGGCGAATCACTGGAACACATTTAAGGAGTACAAGGAGTCACAAAATGCCAAGGCGATCTCAGTAAGGAACAAGAAAAATGCTGACAAGAAAAAATATCACCATAAATTGGGGCCAGGGGCTACGAGACTGCCATGCCAAAGTGGGATAAAAAAGAGCAAGAGCTGCTTGCTAAAGGGATCCAACCAGAATGGATGCGCGACGAATGGGAATTGAGGGCAAGAAATTGGTTCCTTGCGCATGGGGGGTCATACGACGAAACAACAGGGGACCTTATTTGCAGTGACGGGATTAGGATACCCAGGGAAAGTTAAAGTTCCGTCCCGATAGAGAGAAAGACTTGCTGACACTGGTCCTCGAGAATGACGAAAAAGGAGGACGAACACGAGGCTTTGGCCCTTCTGTCCCGTGGTGGATTGGGTTTGCCAAAGACGTAGAAACTTACAGAAGCCGAGCGAGAGCAAAGCAGCGACAGCAGGAGGAGGAGGGAGACAAGTTCAACCAGTTGCTTGCCAGAATTAACCACCACCAGCAGCAGATTGACGAACTTAGAGGAGTAGTGCGCCCGCAAGATCCTGTACTCGATATTACCGCCGGTCCATCTCAGCGGAAAAGCAGCGTGGGTGACTCGGAGGTCCCGGCTGACGATGCACGGCGGATGATAGATGGCGGTCCCGGCTACCCCGTGGATGGAATCAAGGATTCAATATCTTGTGAGCTCCATCAGAAATTGAAGAACATATCTATGAAGGTGGCGGTCGGATATGCTTTACCTTGTCCACCTGACGCACGCTGGCAAGACCGTGAGATTCCAGCTGGCTATGCTAAAGTCGGGGTGGATGAAATCGTATCGGGGTCTCATGATATGGAGCTTGACATCCCTGGACCTGGAGATGAGAGGACATTCGGAGAACTTGTGGGTGATATCATTCTATGGGACAAGAACTACATCAAGTTTCCAGGCTCGACGCCAAGGATAACACCGCCTCCGAGTCGTCGCAGGTCACCTACACCTCCATCACCTCCAAGAAGCACACCCCATGACTACGACTACCACAGCGCGAGTCCATCTCGATCTCCGCCGCCAGACTTGGGTCGGCTGTCTTCGCCGCCGCCTTTGCCCGCTAAGGACAATAAGCGGAAGCGTCCTCCGTCGATGAGTACTAACAGACGCAGCAGCCCAAAATGACAAATGTCGCCCCTCCCAAGAGTTGGCGGCCGCTATGGGTGTGATTGTTGCTGAATTGCTAGGTTCCCAAGACGACAAGTTACCCAAGCCTGATGTTGTCCCTACATATGTCCCAGGGATGCCTTTGGTCAGCAAAGAGAAGTTGGAACAACTGCCAACACATATGCGGAATTTGCATGACTGGTACTTGAGTGTGGGGGGGGGGGCAGAACAATGATCGTGGCGAAAGTCCCACATGAGTACTTCTTCCGACCCGAAGAGGTCCATGTTGACTTTTCAGAAATCTTCCAGTTATACAATTTCGACGCCCTCAACAAAACTCTCATGAGTTGCTATTGTCTGTAAGTTGTTGAATTCATTGTCTACATATAAGTTGTTCAGTTTTTCAGTTGTTCAGTTCATTGCATGTAATTATCCTCATTATATCATTTTGTACTCTATTATGCAGAATGAAGATCCGGGAATGTAAAAGAAAGATCTATAGTGTTGGGTTCATTGACCCAGATAAAGTAAATATATATTCGCTAACGACGAAACCCGACGAGACGGCGGATAACCTTCTAAGGTTTCTAACGGAGCAACATTTCTGTGACCACATACTGTTTCCTTACAACTTTCAGTGAGGGTCTTACTCTGTTATACACATTCACTTTTACTTACTCGATGTTAAGTGTAATTGATGAGTTACTGACGTATATATAAACGTGTGTAGGTTCCACTGGATTCTGCTAGACATTCAAGTTGATAAGTGAATAGTTGAAGTCATTGACCCATTAAAGAGACACCTGGAAGAGTTCCGCGATATGCAGGACATGCTCCAGAGGTAATTTTCGCGCTATATCGGTCTCTTTCGTTGATTTCATGAGATATCAGGTAATGAATAACTCATTCATTAATTCATTTTCTTTGTCGGGCAGGGTTTGGAACCTGTTCAGGAGTGTGGTGACGGGTTCCTTTAGTGAGAAGCTGACGTTTACTCCAGTCACGGTAAGTAGTACGAGATATGTCCGCGCATCTCTTTAATTCTAGTTTCAATATAATTATGATGCTAGATTATTATTTTGATTGAATTCTATTCTCGTAAAGTGCGCGAGACAGCCACCGGGGACGAATCTATGTGGATACTACGTTTGCGAGTTCATTCACACGTTTACCACTGAGCACAATGATTATAGACTCGACGTAAGCAATACATTCACAACATTATTTTATTACCGTCAATTTTTATTATCATGATTGATGTTCATATTGATCTCTTTTTCTTATATAGTTCGAGAGAATGCGGGATCGGCTCCTACCAGAGCAACGCCTACTAGGAATTGCAGAGGAACTGGCGGGATTTTTGATGAAAGAGATGGTAGACGACGCCGGAGAATTTAGTGTGAATAGGCGCTACTGATGATCCCCGGCCGTGTAATCGAATAGACGGGCTCTAGTCCCGGTAATTGTGATCTCCATGTAACTATCAAAATTGTATATATTTGTATATGCTCGATCGTAAGACAAGTTATCTTATATATATGGACGAACGTGTATGGTATGTGGTGGCGTAGAAATACCGCTAAAAGAAAACAATTATCTTTGTTTGCTCGAAGAAAGAAAATAAAAGAAAACAAATAAACCCTAAATCCTAATGAAATAAATAAAAGAAAACAAAATTACCCCTTTAGTCGCGGCCCGTTATATGAGCCGGGACTAAAGGGGTTGTCCCCAGCGCGCCCGCAGGCGGCCACGTGGAGGACCTTTAGTCCCGGCTAGTAACTGGCCCGGGACTAAAGGTTTGCCCTTTAATCCCGCTTATCCTGTCCCAGTTCGCGAACCGGGACTAAAACCCCTCACGAGTCGAGACAGAAGACCCTGTCTCCACTAGTGCCCAGCCAGCCAGATTTCACCGCCGGCCGGCTAGGTGGAGTGAAACTGCCGACGAAGAGGTTTTTGGCGTGTTTCCGGCAGTGTCTCCGGGCAGCGCACGTGCGCCGCGTCGAACAGGGGAAGCCCGGCCATGCATGCGCAAAGCTACAGTCGATCTACTCGCACCGTGCGCCAACATGCGGGCCCGGCCAGGCGCGCTCGGCACAGCACACACACGCAGCTAGCAGGCGCAGGAGAGAGAGACAAGCATGCAGCTTCCCGCCCGTGCAATTGTGTTCGTCGATGCGCGCGGGTGATTCATCTCTCTTCCTTTCTCTCGAGTCTGAACTGTAATCTTGGCCCGTGGCCTGGGCTGAGCCAGCAAAAGATCACGTTGCAGCTATCCACTCTACTGCGTCGGGAAACTCCACGGGCGACCCATTTGCAACGGACGAACTATCACGCACTACTGTCACCATCAATTCGGTGCGGAAACTTTTGTGACTACTACATCCAGCTGAAGTGGTTCTGTAAAGAGTTCGCCTTCTTCAAGGGCAGGAAGAATTTCATCGACTAGATCAAGCTGAATGTGGTCGACAACTTCGTGATCAAATATTAGAATCAAGTCTACAGGGTCGAGATGTTCAGGTTCTGCACCTCCACATAGAGGGTGTTCAGTTGTGAGCACCATAACTGGTGGTCTCCACGGAGATAAAGGTTGAAAAGATGTTAGTGCTGGTGCTGGTGTTTGTGTAGGGCTCGTATTGTCGAACCCTTCTCGTTTTGGCCATGGGGTGTTTACCCGTGACGTAATCACTAATTGGTTTTGCATGTGATACAAATCTACGTATTGGCTGTTGTCTTATAAGTAGTTGTTAATTATGTAGTTTGGTTATCAGTTGTTCGTTAGCGTCTGCTTGTTGGTTATTGTGTGTGCTAATTTGAAACAGGTGAGGGAGAGGGATCTCTTTTCTCTGTGTCACTAACGTGGTGGCAACCAAACAACATTGTTTATATGATGACCGGAGAGGCAGAGTAACTAGGAGTACATGACATAAATACATCCATATTGCCACTAATACGATCTAGTCCACCAAACCAAACGCACAACGTGGCCTTGAGCCGAATCATCCAAATCAGACCCCAGCCTGCCAAAGTGAGCAAAAGCACAAAATGATGCAGCCTACCAAGCGCGTAAGGATGCGAAAACGGAACCATTTGTCCCATTTATAATCTATTTTATATATTTTTAGAACAAAATTTTAGACTAAAATTTTGTACTAGAAAGACGTACACAAATGTAGTATAACCGGGTCAAGTGGTTTTTTTTATCGACTCTCTCCTGACGCCCGCTATCCGTTCATTCATCACCTGTGTAGGGCGAAAACAAAGCGAGACCCACCCTAGAGCGGCCTAGGAAAAAGTCTAAAACAAATCTTAAACTTGTAGATGAAAGACAAATCAAACCCTGAACTCCTAATCCCGGAAGTTGGCACTCTGAACTCATCAATCCCGGTCTAAAACGAACCTTGTACATTTTTTCTAGGCCAGAAAAACAGTAAAAATGCTACTCTCACTGACAGCAATGGCCCACTTGTCATATTCTTCTTCTATCCCCAATCCATCTCCATGTAGTCCCGTACTCCTTCTACACGGACAACTCCGACAAGGCTGCACCGACAGCTCCGGCGACGCCACGGCTGCACACCAACCAAATCTCCCAAAGTCGCCTTCCTCCTCCGCTTTTCACCCCCATCCCAACCCCAGGTGACATCGTCAGTGCCTTCTCTGAATTTGCCTCTCAAAGCTTAGTCGCAGATCGGCAGCGCGTGACGCGGTGGTTCGTCCTGTAGTGGAGCACGACTGAACGCATCTTCTGCGTGCTTCCTCGCAGGCGGTGGTGCGCTCTGCAGCGGAGCACAGGAGCATTGAATCGGGAAGGCCGACAGCGGCACAAATTCTCGGCTTTGTGTTGGTCTGCTGTATCCGCCGAGATGGAAACGAGCAACGCTTAGGCCATCTCCAGCCGTCCTGCCCCCCAGGGTCCAAAACGCCGCCTTTTCTGGGCCGCCGCGGCGCGAAAACCGAACCCTGGGGGGCGCGTTTACCAGCCGTGAACCGCCCAGCGGCGAAGCGGCCTTATTTCGGCATAAAGAAAGGCCGGCCCTTTTTGGCATACAAATTCACACATAGAAATAGTTTAACATACAAATTCACACATAAATAAATAGTTTGACGTACAAATCCATACACAAATAAATAGTTCAACAATACAAGCAAATAAAACAAATCGTACTAGGCATTGGCATCGCCATTATCGGCATTGCCATTGCCCTTGCGCGCCCACAAGTACTGCACCAGATCATCCTGTAGAGCTAGATGTGTTCCAGCATCTCGAATCTCCCGGCGCCTGGTGAGGAAGGTTGCCCATGGCGCCGGCACCTGGTGATCAACATCTGCAAGAGGACCCTGGCGGTAGTATGGTGCCATTGCCTCATTGGCAGGCACTGGGTTATCCCGTTCACTCTCAATGATCATGTTGTGCAAGACCACACAACACTGCATCACCTCCTACATGTTGGACTTCGACCAAGTCAAAGCTGGGTACCGGACAACAGCGAATCGAGACTGCAGCGCGCCAAATGCCCGCTCCACATCCTTCCTGCAAGCCTCCTGGCACTTGGAAAACCAAGCCTTCGCGCCTCCTGGCACAGGGTTGGAGATGCTCTTCACAAATGTTGCCCACCTGGGGTAGATGCCATCTGCAAGGTAGTAGCCCTTTGTGTACTGGTGCCCGTTGATCTCGTAGTTCACAGGGGGAGCATGGCCTTCGACAAGGTCGGAAAAGACATCCGAGCACTGCAAGACATTTATGTCGTTGTGAGTTCCTGGCATACCAAAGAATGAATGCCAAATCCACATATCATATGAAGCCACGGCCTCGAGAATCACGGAGCACTCTCCTTCCTTTCCCTTGTACATCCCCTGCCACTTGAATGAACAGTTCTTCCATGCCCAATGCATGCAGTCGATGCTACCAAGCATCCCAGGAAAGCCTCTTGCTTCATTCTCTGCGAGGAGGCGAGCAGTGTCTTGTGCATTGGGTGATCGCAAGTACGTTGGGCCAAAGACTGCAACCACTGCCCGGCAGAAATAGTTCAAGCACTCCAGAGCCGTGGACTCGCTCATGCGTAGATAGTCATCATGTGCATCTGCGGGAGCACCATATGCAAGCAACCTCATGGCCATCGCACTACACCACTGACCAAACATAGGGGCAGTTAACTGCCAGCAAAAAATAGACTATAGAGGGCAATTGACCTGCCGGGGTAAATAAACTGCCGGGGAAAATAAGCTGTCAACTGCCGACAAACTATGCAGGGCAGTTCGTCTGCCGCACATAGCTGGGCCTGGGCGCGCGGTGGAATTGGCTATGTGGGCGGGAGCGAAATTTTTGGCGCGGTGATAAGAGGCCACCCCCGCCGGCCCGCCGCCCCACCAAAAAACCCTAGATCCAAATCCCATTCGCACGCTCCTTCCTCACATGCTGCCGCCGCCCGCTCCGATTTGCGCCGAAGAAATTGCACCCAGACACCTCGATCCCCTTTCCTCCTCCTCCTCCGTGATCCAGATGCCATGGATTCCCCTTATCCACGCCTGCTCATCCGCCGCCATTGAGAGATGCTCCTCGCCGTCCCCGGTCGACATCCCCCTCCGCCAAGCCCTAGCGCCGCCATCCGGAGCAACCCCCAACGAGCTCTTCTGCTTGTTGCGGAGCTCCTCTCTTGCCGACGCCTACGTCCCCGCGTAGGCAATCACGGAGTTCAACAGCGGCCGGAGAGGACCTGCTGCTTCGCCTCCTACTTCCTCTAGCACGGGGATTGCCCTGCAGCACCTCTCCACATGGTCAAGTTGCTCGCCCACCGCGGAGGGACATCTACATCGCCGGTAAAGGTCAGTTTTTTTCCTCCTTTGTGGCCAAATCGATTCATGCCGTTTCCCCTCTTCTTTCTAATTACTGCAACCATACCCGATCGATTTGCAGCGCGTCGCCGTCTGTCTATCCACGGATGCCACCGGGGAGCTGCAAGGACGCGAACTCCCTCGCGGCCTGCTGTACGGGATCCACGATGGTGGTCAGCTACGACGATGAGGTAGTCCCTGCTGCTTTCCTAATGCTATTGCGATGCACGGCACGCTGCACACGCCCATCATCTGTTCTTGTCTGCGTTATGCACTCTTACCAAATGCTGCAACGAATCATATCTTGCTTGCTTGTCATGCGTAGGAGACATAGCATATTCTTCTTGCATACGTACTAGACAGCAACCTTATCTGCTTGAGTGAAAACAGGGAGGATACTACATTCTGGCACCACATTTGTAGTGTTGAATTTGTGCTATTCGAGTGCTAGAATCTCTTAGAAAAGAGGGAGGTAACCTTGCTAGTTTGTAGTTTTTAGAAAGCATATAAATCGCTAATGCAATAAAGTCTGTGGTTTTAGTCTTAACTGCTATGTGTAGATCACTTCTTTGGAACCTGGTTATCCTATATCAACAGAGTACTAAATTTCTGTGACCGATCTTATACATCCATTTCATCTATATTCTGTCCCCCTGAAATTGCTCAATTTGCTCTTGTAGAGTGGGTAGCTACAGATTAAGCATGCCTAGCAGCTCATTTTCCCATGTCGTGATATTATGTCCAAGTTATTTTTTGAAGTGACCACTTGATAATATATGGTGTTATTAAGTATGTAATGTAGGTTCTCATAGTCTTGTGTTATATCTTGCAATGCCAATTTACGCAGAACACTTATTTGATTATCTTCTCTTGGGACATTTGCTAACTGAACATGCTTTCAGGTCGGATGAACTAGAACAAAGTCAAGCCAGTATGGGGCATATAAGGATGAACTTCTTCTAAATCACGTTAGTTGTGGTTGCCTGTCTTCTGTGGGCATTGCCAAGTATGGGATATGCAAAGTAAGCCTTCTATCCCAACTCTCTTGTGACGTTTCACTGCAGTTCGGTCACTATTTTTGTTCCGCTCCAAGAAGGTTTTTGGCTGCATAGGGCCAGGGCATTTTTGTTAGTCTCATCTCGTTATACATTGTGTGTAGTGTAATGATCTGTTCAAAATCTGCTTGCTGTTATCTTTAGAAATATATGTAGATTATGTTAGTTAAAATGAAACAGCATCTACTTGTGCTTGTGTGTATGTTAAGGACACCTAACTAAGAGATCAAGATTCCCTAACTCTGTAAATTATATACTTAAAGTCTGGTTCCCAGCCGCTGGAGAAATTGACTTATGAACTTCCCTGGCAACGTCAATCATGAAGAGAAATTTGACTGAAACATTTTTTGTGTTGAAATTGTATTATATTTATTATATAACATAACATGTTAAACTTAAAATGAAACAAGGTGGCATGTATAAAGTGGATCTTGTTATGCAATGCCTCGAGGTAACATCACTCTCCAGCCATGATGCTTTGGCTTGCTGCAGATGGTCTTTTCTTTTGCAAAATGCCAATATATTTGCTACTAGGAAAATATTTCATGGCTCGAGGCAAGTTTACTCTGCACAAGAGAAGATGTCAATCGTCCAGACTCGGTTACACATGCATGCTCTCTCTAGTTTGCAGTTGCCTAGAGCACTAGTGCTGCGCTCTTATACATCAAATAAAATATGTGGCTTGTGCCCTTCATCTCTTATTTGTGATTGCACACGATCACCCAGTTTGTCATCAAGCACTGTGCTTTCTGTTGGAGTTCAATGAGACCTTCAAGTTTCAGTGAAACTTCTCAGTATTTTTTTGGTTGCAGATTTCGATACACCCACTAGTAGTATATATATGGCATTTGTATTTGTGGACTTGATACTTTGTTTATTCTGCCAAGTTTAGAAAGACGACCCTTCACAAATGTTCATCCAAGTCCCAACCCTGACTTGTGTAAGACAACTTGCAATTTACCTGCTAACCATAAAACATGCCTTCCATAGTTTACCTGTTATATGATTTTCATCCTTGAGATTTCTAATTCTGTTATCTCTGCTGTGAGAACTGAAAAAATAAACGTCAAGCACATCCTGAATCGACTGTTGTTTGTCTGTGTTATCCCGCCTTCTAGCTAGCATGGTTGATGTTATCCTTTAAGATATTGGACAGACTGAACATGTATACCTATTATAAAGTTCTGATTTTACATTCTTGCTTTGGTCAACCACGGTTATTATTGTTACAATTGACTGTTGTTTGTCTGTGTGCAACTCCTTCATAAGATGGTGCTCAACAAAAGATGAGCTTTCTGCAGTCTAGCATCTGATTTTTTCTTCTCTTAACAGGCCAAATTGACTTCGACAACCTACATGCATCGTATTTGAACGGTTGAAGTCTGATTGAGCCAAAACATGCTCTTTTCTTAAAGGTAACTTTTATAACTCTTATCTCTCATGTTGAACAGACTTCATTGTAATGTTTAAGTCGTTTCTCAGTTTAATTACAACGATCCATATGCTTGCTTGGTCTCAAATCCACTATGTTTTATATATGCTTGCCCTCTTCTTTCACTACTGCTTTTCAAATTTTGGCATCAGGTTTGCATCTCCATCAGCACCATTTTAATAACTTCAATCTCTCACTTCCTTTTCTTCAGGTTAACAGAGGTTACTCATGCACTTGCTGCTGATATCTGTTGTGACGTGGTTCAAAAAGAATATTCGATGGATGCTCTTGGTCTCTTCTAGATGAATTCCCTATTATGTGGTCTTAGAAACCTATTTATGCACTGTTACGGATGTTCTTGTTCACTCCTGGGTTTGGATAAAGATTCAATTCTAGAAACAATTTTCTTCTCTTCTGCAAGTGTTTTCTTTTCGGAAACTACATTTTGTATGTGATGTATGGATGACCATGTTATATAAACAATATGTGAATGTACTTGTGGAACTACATCTTGTGTTTGTGTTGTTAACATTTGAAATGAACTGGGATTAGAAAACTGGGTGCAGTGTGTGGGTGTAAGCAAGAACTAGGATTGGACTGATAAACTGCCCGCAAAGATTTCTGTACATCTTAGGGCAAGTTACCTGCCAGGGATTGTCCAACCTGCCGGGAAAGCTCTTTCCCGGCAGTTAAATCTGCCTGCCGGGATTACAATTGAACTGCCGGCAATAGTGTCTACATTGGGGCAGGCAGACTGCCGGCAAAGAGAAAACTGCCGGCAAAGACTTTTGCCGACAGGGTTATAGAGGGCAGGCCTATCTGCCGGGAAAGAATTTATGCCGGCAGTTACATTGCCCTCTATAGTGACTTTTGCCGGCAGCAGAGGTGCCCTTACGTTTGGTCCATGGTGTAGTGTCGTGCACTTCTGAATCGAGGTAAAGCCTACCGTGCCGGTGCAGTCCTTCTTCAATTTGAAGTAGGGGTCGAACTCCCGGATGGCGCGCATGATCCGGAGGAAGAGCTCGCGGTTCATCCTGAACCGGCGCCGGAACACCTTCGCGTCCTGCGTAGGATTGTTGGCGAAGTAGTCGGAGTAGAGGATGCAGTAGCCCTCGTACCGCTGCCTTTGCTTGCTCTTGCGGCGCCCGCGCGTCGATCCAACACGACGCAGCCCGCTGTTGACGAGCAAGCCGGCGAGACAGGCCAAGACCATGAGGTGTTCCTCGTCGTCGATGGCGGCCTGATCTTCCTCGTCGAAGAGCTCGGCGAGCATCTCCTCGTCGTCGGAGTCCATGGCTTGGGTCTGGCGAAACGCCGAACACCTTGCGGGCGGGGTGGCCGCGCTTCGCTCCGAGAACGGCCCAGCCGGCTAGATCGCGGCGGAGGAGAGTGGGCGGCGCCGGCGACGGGGCGGGGCTCGACGGGGGGTTCCTAGCTGCTTGCGTGCGGCGGCGCAAGGAGGGGTGGTGGCGGTGACGGCGAGGCGACGGCGAGGTGGACAGAGGAAAAGGCGAGTCGGGGTGGAAAAAATGCTTTGTCTCGCCGACAGCACTGCCCCACGCGTGCTTTTCCTTCCGCCGGCCCCCCAGGCCGAACCCAGTGGGCTGGGTTTCGCCTGGGTGCGCCGGCGCTATTTTCCGCCGAAACGACGCTAACTGGGCTTCTGGGGGGCCGAGTGGTAGAAAAACGACGCTTTTCGGCCGGCGCGGCGCAAAAAAAGCCTCCTGGGAGGACTCTGGGGGACGGCTGGAGATGGCCTTAGAGAGCAGACTGGCATGTTGCCCTCGAGATGGTCAGGCAGTGTGGCAAGGCAGAGGCCGCCGCCGGTGTCACAGATGGAGGCCATGAGAGACATGCTGGTGCACATGCCCGACTTAATTTCTTCGTGTATGAAGCCGAATTGAAGTGAAGGATTGAAAGATTCCTTGTATGGCTAGTCCTGCAAACATGCGTAAAAAGCTAGTTTCCAAACTACTACTATTGATTGATTCCTCTGGCCACTGATGTATCGATCTTTGTTTAGATCAAATAGTTCTCCCAGTTAACAGACGCACAGGCAATAGCATGTTATTTCGACTGGGATTGAACTATTCCCGGCACGCCAAACAGGTGTAGGATTTAAAATAGACCGGAATTGATAAGTTCAGAGTGTCAATTCCCGAGAAGTTCAGTGTTTAATTTATCTTTCATCTATAAGTTTAAGGTTTATTTTAGACTTTTTCCGAGCGGCCTGCGTGTGCGTGATAGAGTAGACACAGTGCGCGCACAGTACCGAGCGCTGCGAGACACAGACCTAGCTGTGCGCAACGTACCTTCTTCGCTGCAAGCTAGCTCCCTCAATGGCTTTTGCCCGTGACGGTTTCCAATGCGCTGCCGCGGCGGGGAAAATAATGATGTGACGGTGGTGGTAAGACCTGGGCAGGCTGGCACCAGCAAGCAGCAGCTCTTCCGAATGAGGAAATTGAAAAAGCACACGAAATATGATGTGATGGCACATAGGTCGTATCCTATCCTACACAGGTCGAGTGTTTTGTGATTCAACTAAATTTCATTGGATTTTCGTGGACGATTTGGATTATTTTTTATTTCTTCTAGTTCATTTGAGTTTTCTCTGATAATTTGTTCGCACTCTATTTTCAAGCAAATTTTCCATCCATTCAATCCTTTTGATGGTTGCTGGTCCGATTGGTGTTTCGACATTCCACATTCATGACGACTCGATCAACCCGACACGATCAATTTCTCGTTAGCTTGGGACAATAAATTTTATTTTATTGTATTAAATTCCATGTGACAACTCAATGAGTTGGAGTGGGTTTTGGTTCCGGTCTATGGGTCTGCCCAAGATTCACATCACATGAGTTTCTATCACAATTGGTTCGTATGTGTGAGGTTGAATCACTTTCTTATGTTGATAGGAGGTTATTTCAATATCATTCGAAATAAAGAATAAAAAAATGATAACTTCAATGCTAGATGACCTTTTGTGTTCAATGCTAATATTGAGAGCCTAAACAATGCTAATATTGAGAGCCTAAATTTAAGAGAATCATTCTCACATGTAGGAAATTTATGTGGCCTAGTCGTCGTGAGACGTGTAATTATGAAAAGCTACATCGAGTTCTAGCAAGCGTAGAATGGAAACAAAAATGTCCCTTTTTACCGGTACATGCTCTAACTCGCTCCGAGTTAGATCATACATCTATTAATAATTGGTTCAGGTAGTCATGTACACCTTGGGAATACGCCTTATTTTTCTTTCGAGCTATCTCGTTGAGACAGAATGTTTTAACGAGATGGTCGCTGCCGAGGGGGGTTGTATCCGATGGTGATAGGCCAATTTCAAGATAGCAGAATCAGACTCGACGCCTAAGATGTCTTATAAAAGGTTAGGGGAAATCAAGTGGCCATTACAATTTTGAAAAAGGGCGGTTGGTGCTTATAATTTGATGACTTGGACCTAAAAGCTGAAAGTTTACCTCTCAATGCAACCGAACGGGATGCACTGAGGTATACAAATGATCATTTAACCAAAATAAGAAGATATGAGGAGACTAAATGGGCTCAAAGGGCCAAGGCTAAATATATTCAGGAATGTCCAAATACCACAAAGTATTTCCACCTTATTGCAAATGGTAAGCGTAGAAGGAAAAAAAGACTTCAGCTCGAACGAGATGAAGAAATAGTTGTGAGCGAGGATATTTCAAGATCTATATTATTGAGGGTGTGTTTGGTTGAGATTTTTAGACAGATTCGCGTTGTGGAAGCTGGAATCTGAACCAAACAAGTTTTCAAACCTGCGCAGATTTCCGAACGCAGCTGATTCCCACAGTGTAAAATGGAAGTTGCTCCACCCCAGATTTCAGTGCGTTGCGTTCAGACAAGATGGGGGAAATTACCCGTAGTGCCACCGCTAAGTGAAAACTGGACGGTTCAATCTATTTTTTCCTCGTCCAACCGGACTCGTTCTTCCCCGTTGCTCCCGTTTCTCCACGACTCACGGAAACAGAGGAGATGCCCTGCTCGGGTTCCGCCTCGCCGCCCAAGTCCGGCGTCATACGGTGGCCCCGGTCGACGGCCACAGGTCGTGCGCGCGGAAGCGCGGCTGGCATGGCGGTATTTTGCCTCGGAGTGTCCCTTCCGCTGCCTTTCTTGCTCTCATCCACAGTGGGCACGTGTCTGTGCGGTTGGTTGGCCGTGCTCGTCCGGCCAGAATGGGACTGCGACGGTGGAGCAAGTGCGTGTGCCTAGAAATGCTATTCAAGTTTTAAACAGCAGATGTAATTCGGGGGTGCATAAGCAATGTATGTATCGAATATGTTCAGCTCGACTCTGCTTTTTTTTTTGCAGGAAGGTGTTTGTGGAAATGCTCGTACGAGTATGTATGTTTGTTCTATTGGCTATATGTATACAAGATTAAGAAATGTAAAATTGCTTGGTAAAACCATAAATTTCATGTCTATTATTGTAGAAACCATTTTATATAAAATAATTTCTCACGGAGTTAGGGGGCATAATAGACGTTTCATATGGACTCCACAGTTGACAGTTGTTCTAACCAAACAACTTTCAGCTGTCTCACAGTTCTCAGCTCACAGCAGATTTTTCACAGCTGATTTTCAGGAATCCACAACTCAACCAAACACACCCTGAATGTTGTAATAAATTGTTTGGGCGCCGACTCCAGTAAATTTTTCCTTAGTGGCTGATGGCCCTTCACGTAGTTACCTGCGTGAAAAGTAAATGGGTTAGGTTGAGACTCCAAGTGCAGAGTGTGTAGTAAGTGGATGACGTGTTTTCCCCACGAGGGTGACTCGAGAGTTTAATATCGAACTCTCGGGAAATCAATAGTGAAGATTTATCTTTCCGATCCTTCTTTTGGTTACCTACAAAACAAAGTAAATGTTTTGGTCCTCAACCTCACCTAGTGGTTGTCAAGCACAAGGTGTGAGAATGATATCAAGATAATATGCAATGCAAACAAGAAATAAATATGCAATGGTGGTAAATAAATATGCAAGGATGGTGGTAGTAATGATAAATGATATTTTTGGGTTTTATATGATGAATGCAAGGTGTAAAAGTGTTTTTATATTTTCGGATTTTTAAATGGCAGATATGGTAAAGTGGTAAAAGTTGTTGGAAAGGTGTTTCTTATGATTAAAAATGGACCGGGGTTCATGGTTTCACAAATGAACTCTCTCTTTAATAAAGTGGTAGACAATGGAACACTAGAGCTGACATATGAGATTGCAACACAATAGTTTAATGACAAGTTATAATTATATGGACATCACGTCCTAACATAGAGACCTTTTGGTTATTAGTCTCTCTTATACTCCACCAAGATGCGAACTAAATCATAACACCTCAGTAATTAAGATAACTCAGAGTATAGCAATAAGTATCATGACATGAAGTTAAAATAAGGACATGCTAGATCTAGTCATGGATGAAGTGGCAATGGTCACACCCACATCTCCGGTAGCATGGTATTTCTTTTTATCCCTAGTGAGGCGACAAAATAAGGTAAAACACCCAAGTGGATCGCAGAACTTTCTCTCACGTTCACTGCACTAGCCACCCCCGTTACTCCAACTAATGCACACGTTCCCCCTCACACGCTCTCATAAACATGCTTGATCAAAACAAGTAAACAAGAACGGGGTACATAATATGCATCTACATTCATAACTGAAACAAAACTATTGCAATCTCAAACATATATTAGCTCATAAAAAGATCCACCACAAAGGTATTACATAGTTGGCCGTAATCATGTTCAGCAGCTCATACGGTACTAATTAGTGAAGCTAAAGAGAGGAGAGATACATAAGTTACTTCCACAAACCCATAGTCCAGGGGTGGACTACTCCCTCTTCATCATGGAGACGGTGGAGAAGTCGTTGGAGAAGGTGGAGACCACACCGGTGTTGGAAATATGCCCTAGAGGCAATAATAAATAAATGTTATTATCATATTTCCGTGTTCATGATATATGTTTATTTCCATGCTATAATTGTATTAACCGGAAACATAATACATGTGTGGTTGCGTAAACAACATTGCGTCCCTAGTAAGCCTCTACTAGACTAGCTCGTTAATTAATGATGGTTGTGGTTTCCCAACCATGAACATGAGTTGTTAATTAATTAACGGGATCATGTCATTAGAAGAATGACGTGATGGACAGACCCAACTAAGCATAACAATATTGATCGTTTCATTAAGTTTTTATTGTCATGCCTTTTATTGTCAAGTATCCTATTTCTTAGACCATGAGATCATGTTATTCCCGGGTACTGGAAGAATACTTTGGGGACATCAACCATCGCTTCGTGACAGGGTGATCATAAAGGTGTCTTACGGGTATCTCAGAAAGTGCTTGTTGAATTACATGAATCAAGACTTGGATTTGTCCCTCCGTGTTTCGGAGAGATATACTCTGGGCCCACTCGGTAGTGCACATTCGGTAAAGCTTGCAAGCACGTGACTAATGAGTTAGTCACAGAGAATGTTGTATTACGGAACGAGTAAAGAGTACTTACCAGTAACAAGATTTAACTAGGTATAGTGATACCGACGATCAAATCTTGGGTAAGTAAAATATCGCGTGACAAAGGAAATTGTATACGGATTATAGTAGTCCACGACATAGTGGTTCAACCGATAAAGATCTTCGTTGAATGTGTGGGAGTCATTATGGATATCCTGGTCCTCTAATGGTTATTGATCGGAGAGGTGTCTCCATCATGTCTGCACGTTCTCGAACCCGTAGGGTCACACACTTAACGTTCGGTAACGCTAGAGTAGCTCTGGGATAATTTTGTTAATGGTGTCCGAATATTGTACGGAGTCTCGGATGAGATCCTAGACATCACGAGGAGCTCCGGAAGAGTCCGGAGGTAAAGATTTATATATGGCAAGTTGATTTCAGGGTTCCGGAAAAGTTCGGGATTTTTCGGCAGAGTGTCGGAATGTTCTAGAAGGTTCCGGAGAGTCCCATAGTGGGGCCCACCTGTCCCCAACGACCAAGGGTGGCCCACTGGTCCATTTGACCAGTCCTACTTGGTCCATGCAGCCATTCAATGGGTAGCCCTTTAAAAGGGATGTTACCACTCTTGAAAGAGGGGGTTACCACCTTTTAAATGAGAAGGGGTTACCACTATTGAAAGAGGGAGTTTCTACTTTGGAAATAAAGTGGCTGCAGCCCCTTGCCTATATAAAGAAGAGGGAGAGGTGCACCAAGAGACATAGGCTTGGCCGCATCACTGGCTTGCTGCTCCTCTACCTCCCGCGCACCGCTTGGCGAAGCCCTGCCCGCGGGAACTCTCCACCATATCCACCACCACGCCGTCGTGCTGCTGGAATCGATCCCACCTACTTCTCCCTCTAGCTTGCTGGATCAAGAAGAGGGAGACGTCATCGAGCTGTACTTGTGCAAGCCTCCGGAGGTGCTGCTCGTTTGCGGTGCTGATCGGATCGAACATCGTCAACAACTTCACCGAGTTGCGTTGAATTAAACGTTCAACGCGCGTGTTCTTCGAGGGTATGATGAACTACTCTCCCCGTTACTAGAATCTTCTAGATAGGATCTTTAGTGTTGCTTCCGCATGTGAGAGAAATTTTTTGTTTTCTATCGCGCAAACTCCTACAACCGGCAGCGCCCCGCCGGAGTTTTCCCCCTCCAATCTGCAACTCCAGATCTCTGTTTCGGTGTTTCTGTGTTTCTGCGGCGCTCCTCTCCGAAGGGCGTCGTGGACTATTTTTATAGTCGGTTTTAGGTCAAGACGGAGTCGTGGGCGAAAAGATCAACGGCAACGGAGCTTCGAGGCTCCAGATGGTGGGTCCCACGCGGCCCAGGTACCTTGCCGTGTGGGCCACCCTCTTTTGGGCCTCGGGCCTCCGCTTGTTCGCTTCCTTCGCTCCCAAGTCTTCTTCCTTCCAAAAACTGATGCTCGTAAATTTCCAGGTCATTTGGACGTCGTTTGGGTCCCTGAAACATTAAAATATAGAAAACAGGGTTTTCTGACTGTGCAGGGTTAATTCCATAAAAATAGGAAACATACCAAATATTCCCAAAATCATTATAAACAGTGATATAACCCTTATATGATGCAAATATGACTGGAATATAAGTAAAATAATGCAAAGTTCATGTATGCATTTTACATGGGTTTTATATGATGAATTCAAGATGTAAAAGTGTTTTTGTATTTTCGGATTTTTAAATGGCAGGAAATGGAAAAGTGGTAAAAGTGGTTGGAAAGGTGTTTCTTATGATTAAAAATGGACCGGGGTTCATGGTTTCACAAATGCACTCTCTCTTTAATAAAGTGGTAGACAATGGAACACTAGAGTTGACATATGAGATTGCAACACAACAGTTTAATGACAAGTTATAATTATATGGGCATCACGTCCTAACATAGAGACCTTTTGGTTATTAGTCTCTCTTATACTCCACCAAGATGCGAACTAAATCATAACACCTCAGTAATTAAGATAACTCAGAGTATAGCAATAAGTATCATGACATGAAGTTAAAATAAGAACATGCTAGATCTAGTCATGGAGGAAGTGGCAATGGTCACACCCACATCTCCGGTAGCATGGTATTTCTTTTTATCCCTAGTGAGGCAACAAAGTAAGGTAAAACACCCAAGTGGATCGCAGAACTTTCTCTCACGTTCACTGCACTAGCCACCCCCCGTTACTCCAACTAATGCACACGTTCCCCCTCACACGCTCTCATAAACATGCTTGATCATAACAAGTAAATAAGAACGGGGTACATAATATGCATCTACTTTCATAACTGAAACAAAACCATTGCAATCTCAAACATATATTAACTCATAAAAAGATCCACCACAAAGGTATTACATAGATGACCGTAATCATGTTCAGCAGCTCATACGGTACTAATTAGTGAAGCTCGAGAGAGAGATACATAAGTTACTTCCACAAACCCATAGTCCAGAGGTGGACTACTCCCTCTTCATCATGGAGACGGTGGAGAAGTCGTTGGAGAAGATGGAGACCACGCCGGCAGCGCCCCGCCGGAGTTTTCCCCCTCCAATCTGCAACTCCAGGTCTCTGTTTCGTGTTTCTGTGTTTCTGCGGCGCTCCTTCCAGAGAACGTCGGGGGACTATTTTTATAGGCGTTTTTAGGTCAAAACGGAGTCGGTGGAGGAAAGATCGACGGCAACGGAGCTCGAGGCCCAAGGGGGTCCCACGCGGCCAGGTACAGGGCCGCGTGGGCCCACCTCTTTTGGCCCTCGGGCTCCGCTTGTTTGCTTCCTTCGCCCCAAGTCTTGTTCCTTCCAAAAATGATGCTCGTAAATTTCCAGGTCATTTGGACGTCGTTTGGGTCCCTGAAACATTAAAATATAGAAATAGGGTTTTCTGCCTGCGCAGGGTTAATTCCATAAAAATAGGAAACATATCAAATATTCCCAAAATCATTATAAAACAGTGATATAACCCTTATATGATGCAAATATGACTGGAATATAAGTAAAATAATGCAAAGTTCATGTATGCATTTTACATGCATCAACATCCCCAAGCTTAACCTATACTCGTCCTCGAGTATGAAGGTGATAAAACTAACATGGACTTTGCAATTTAATACTATCAATGGATATCAAAGATGATTACTATTGCTACATAGAGTAAATGATTCATTCTTAAAAGGAGTAGCAATATGCAAGATAGTTTATGAAGTGATATCAAGTATTCAATGCAAGGATGTTCAATGATAATTCACAAAGTGTAACATAAGAGAAAAGTACTATGGACCACATGTATGCATAATAATAAGTAAGAACATCCTACAATGGTCATAGAGTATTGGTGAAAATCTGAATATAAAAGGTGGACACTTTGGAAAGATATATATATGAGTAGAGGTAAAGCATGAATAAATTTCATCTAACTTCTGAACTTCTCTACTTAAGTCAATGATTGTAATATGGTAATCCTTGGTGTCAAGCTCTCATTCCCCTATCATAGCATCTTGAATGATTAAGTTTAAAGTGAAAGCAATACGAGTAGTGTGCTTGACAAAGTACAGGTTGAAAGTCTCATGCCCCTTGAATACAAGTACCTACTCCATGTGTTACTCAACTTGGAAAACAAAGCAAGTTCAAGTTAAATATCATTGTAAGTAATAATAGTATCATTAAGAGCGTCAACTGGGGTACCTCTTGTCCCAGGATATGGAACAAGCCCATATCAAAATGACAAGACAAACAAACATAATGAACAATCTCAACACCCTTTTTATTTACCATTGGATAGCTTTTTATTGTAAGGTGTATCACAGAAGGTTCACCATAGCATGTAAGTAAATTTCCACCATGAATGATGCATGGCTTAGATTAGCGGCCCAGGCGTCTCTCTAACCATTTATACAAACTCATTTAAACTCACTTCATTTCCCATTTATTTCACCCATGGTAAGCATCCATAAACAAAAGTACATGATATCAACTAAATGAGATGATGTGCAATGTTGAAAGCTTGCCATGTGACAGCACATATGAGCTAACTCTCAACCAAAGACATTTGTCAAGTCCACAACTCATAATTTTAATCACAATGGGTCATATTTTATTTATGCAATGAAAGTAAAGTGTGCATCAAGTTCGAGAGAGCTATATAACCAACTTTTCCCACAACAATTAACAACATAAGCATTTTCATTCAGAGGTATAGATAACACAAATATCATGATAAACATACTCGGAATAGCATAAAGCTAATAGGTAGATATGGTGGACTCACTGGAAAAACTTTGGTTGAAGGTGTTGGAAACAAGTTTTTGCTTGTTGGAATTTTTGGGCTAGCAAGAGGGAGAAAGTTGACCATCTAAATGCATGCATGAGTGTCCATAGAACTAACTAATCCATGTTAAAAAAGGTAGAATAACATTTAGCATCAAAACATGAATAAAAGATAGCTCTTGATAAAATATTTGCAAATTATTACTCATTAACAAGCTCATGAATCATGCAATTATATGTATCTTTTAAAATTAACTCAACATCCCTTTTCCCAATCTTATAATAGCATCCAACATAATTCAACCCAAATTTCCAGTAGCTCTCTCATATATAAATGATAGTGTGGTGGTCTCACAAAATAAAAATCTAACCTAAACAAACAAAAAGACGCTCCAAGTTTATGCGATAAAGTGTTTCGATCGAAAAACAGAAGTTAGACGTGTGCAAACCGAGAGTGTGTAGGTCCAGTGGGGTTGTCTTCACATCCCCAAGCTTATGGTCTTCACCATCCTTGGATAGCTCTTGGTGCATCTCCTCTAATCCCTGTGAAAAAACTTCAAAACACCGTTTCTCCCATTTCTTTTTCTGTGGGGCACATTAGTAGTGATAAACAAATAGATTTCTTGCTGCATATAATCCTTAGACAAAAATTCATATGAATGTCCAGAAATGTATAATGTTGTATGCCTACTCATAAACTCAATTGGATCAAAAAATTCATGTTAAAAGTTCTAAGCATGCATCAAACAAAATGGGACAGAATCTGTCCAGAAAAACAGCAGCAGCTAAACGTATTTTTCTACCCTACTTAACTTTGTCGGAAAATTCCGAAAAATTCATGCATACAGAGGATGAAAAGTTGCCATACAGTTTAAATATGAGCTCATTCGGAGTTACAGAATAAGAATTAAAAATCATACCGTGCACAGATTCGTGCAGGAATAATATCTCCGAACGCTATAAGCAACTTCTTCATACCAAAATGAGTAAAACTTGGCACTTTATTAAAAATTCCAGAAACTAAACTAAACACTAAGTCTCTTGTTACAGCAAGAGGACACAAAGAAAATCACAAATAAAAACAACCGGGTTGCCTCCCGTAAAGCGCTTTCTTTATAGCCATATAGCTAGGCTTCTTACTTGATGTTTATTGTGGACGAAGCTCATGAGGGAGCTTGAACTGATGTGTCCCTCTTCCTTGGGAAGTGTTCCATACATTTCTTGTGTGGAAACTGAAACTTCACATTCCCTTCTTTTGAATCAATGATAGCACCTGTAGTACGAAGAAAAGGTCTTCCAAGAATAATTGGACTAGAGGTTTTATTCCCCATATCCATGATTAGAAAATCAACAGGCACAAATGTCATATGTAACTCTACCAAACATCACTTACTTTTCCTAAAGCATGTTTAATGGAATCATCAGCAAGTGCAAGTTCAATAGAGCATTTTTCAAGATTTTTCAATTCAAGTACTTCATATAGTTCTTTAGATAAAACAGAGACACTAGATCCTAGATCAAGTATAGCATGGTGTGTCTCTTTTCCAATGGTTACTAGGACTTTGGGAATCCATACATCCCCAAGCTTAGGTGGTATCATAGCCTCTTGGTTGTACCTAGCAATCTTTTCTTTCAAGACATGATTAGCAATATAAGAACCAAAACCAGCTTGGTTAACATTAATAGAAGGATCACTTGCAAATTTTTGTAAGATAGATATTAATTCATGCAAGCTACAATTCTCTAAGTCAAGCAATGGATCCTTTACTTCACTAAGCATTTTAACTTCTTCAACTTTCTTTTCTTTTTTAACCCAAGCTTGTTGCTTAACAGGAACTTCTTTCACATGCTTAAATGATGAGTCTTTTCTTATTGAATCACTAACACAAACCAGCTTTTCCTCAATTCTATTGAGGTAAACATCTTTTTCAAGAAATTCCTTCTCACATAATCTTAGTTTATGCATGACATTAACTAATTCATTGTTTATCTTGGAATAATGTTTTCAGAATAAGATACTAGTTGTTCAAAATCCTCTTTACTTGGTAGCTTCTCTAACTTAGTTTCAAATTTATCTTTGGATAATGCAAGTGCTACCGCGGTGTCCTCCAACTTTTTCTTGCTACCCACAAAGCTACCAAAGATTCTTCTAAGTGTCATGGCTGCACAAGGTGGTGTTGACAACACAAAACTTCCCCCTGTAGCCCCATCTAAAGCATTTTGGTACCAAGGGTCTATTCCATAATAGAAGTAAAGGTTTAGCTTTTCATCTTCACAAGGTGTAGGATCTTCATATGCATCCTATTAATTCTTACCCAAGCATCTTTTAATGTTTCTCCATGATATTGTTTAAAATTAGAGACCGAATTCAATGGAGGACTCACTCCTTGTTTGTTTCCCAGAACCATGATTGCAAGTTTTTATGTGTTTTTTAATTTTTTATGCAAAACTGAAAATAAATATGCAAGACAATGACAAAACAAGATAAATTGCTTTGAAGGTAAAGATGGATAAGATGATGCTCACATAGGTGCAACCTCCCCAAGCTTAGGTATTAGCACAAGTTGATGATGAAGTTGACTTGGCGAGATATCCTTGGATAAACCTTTCAGCAATGATTCCCCGGCAACGGCGCCAGAAAACAGTCTTGATGGCCCTTCACGTAGTAACCTGTGCAAGGGTGACTCGAGGGTTTAATATCGAACTCTAGGGGAATCAGTAGTGAAGATTTATCTTTCCTATCCTTCTTTTGGTTTCCTATAAAACAAAGTAAATGTTTTGGTCCTCAACCTCACCTAGTGGTTGTCAAGCACAAGGTGTGAGAATGATATCAAGATAATATGCAATGCAAACAAGAAATAAATATGCAGTGGTGGTAAATAAATATGCAAGGATGGTGGTAGAAATGATAAATGATATTTTTGGGTTTTATATGATGAATGCAAGATGTAAAACTGATTTTGTATTTTCGGATTTTTAAATGGCAGAAAATGGAAAAGTGGTAAAAGTGGTTGGAAAGGTGTTTCTTATGATTAAAAATGGACCGGGGTTCATGGTTTCACAAATGAACTCTCTCTTTAATAAAGTGGTAGACAATGGAACACTAGAGTTGACATATGAGATTGCAACACAACAGTTTAATGACAAGTTATAATTATATGGGCATCACGTCCTAACATAGAGTCCTTTTGGTTATTAGTCTCTCTTATACTCCACCAAGATGCGAACTAAATCATAACACCTCGGTAATTAAGATAACTCAGAGTATAGCAATAAGTATCATGACATGAAGTTAAAATAAGAACATGCTAGATCTAGTCGTGGAGGAAGTGGCAATGGTCACACCCACATCTCTGGTAGCATGGTATATCTTTTTATCCCTAGTGAGGCAACAAAGTAAGGTAAAACACCCAAGTGGATCGCAGAACTTTCTCTCACGTTCACTGCACTAGCCACCCCCCGCTACTCCAACTAATGCACACGTTCCCCCTCACACGCTCTCATAAACATGCTTGATCATAACAAGTAAATAAGAACGGGGTACATAATATGCATCTACTTTCATAACTGAAAAAACATTGCAATCTCAAACATATATTAACTCATAAAAAGATCCACCACAAAGGTATTATATAGATGACTGTAATCATGTTCAGCAGCTCATACAGTACTAATTAGTGAAGCTTGAGATAGAGAGATACATAAGTTACTTCCACAAACCCATAGTCCAGAGGTGGACTACTCCCTCTTCATCATGGAGACGGTGGAGAAGTCGTTGGAGAAGATGGAGACCACGCCGACAGCGCCCCGCCGGAGTTCCCCCCCTCCAATCTGCAACTCCAGTCTCTATTTTGGTGTTTCTGTGTTTCTGCGACGCTTCTTCCAGAGAACGTCGGGGGACTATTTTTATAGGCGTTTTTAGGTCAAAACGGAGTCGGTGGAGGAAAGATCGACGTCAACGGAGCGTCGAGGCCCAATTTGAGGGGTCTCACGTGGCCAGGTACAGGGGCCGCGTGGGCCTACCTCTTTTGGCCCTCGGGCTCCGCTTGTTTGCTTCCTTCGCCCCAAGTCTTGTTCCTTCTAAAAAATGATGCTCGTAAATTTCCAGGTCATTTGGACGTCGTTTGGTCCCTGAAACATTAAAATATAGAATATGGTTTTCTGCCTACGCAGGGTTAATTCCATAAAAATAGGAAACATATCAAATATTCCCAAAATCATTGTAAAACAGTGATATAACCCTTATATGATGCAAATATGACTGGAATATAAGTAAAAATAATGCAAGTTCATGTATGCATTTTACATGCATCAGTGGCGAGTGCTATTGATGATATCCCGCAATAGTCTGTCCGGGAGAATGACATTCTTACATCGAACTTCACGGAGGAGGGGTGTATGATGCTATTTTCCATATGGAGCATAATAAATCTGTTGGATCTGATGGGATCCTGACAGTGTTCTATCAACATTTTAGGGTGTCATTAAAGAAGACTTGATGACATTGTTTGTTCAGTTACAAGCGGGAACTTCTGTTGATTAAGTTAAACTTCCAAGTGATTATCCTTTTACCCAAAAAATAGAATGCGGTGCATATTCAGAAATATTGACCTATATGTCTTCTCACTGTTAGTTTCATTTTTTTATGAAAGCAGGTACGAATCGACTCACCTCGATTGCGCACAAAGTTATTATGCCTACACATATGGCTATTATGCAGGCTGACATTTACTAGAGTGTGTTGTCATCTTGCATGAGACCATTCAATAGCTTCATGGGAAGAAGATGGATGGTGTTCTTTTCAAATTGATTTTGAGAAGTCATACGAAAAAGTGAAATGGTCATTATTGTAAGTTTGTAACATGCATGGGCCAACAAAAGATTTCCATCACGGTGGTGTAAATGGATTGTGCAATTTAAGCCATGTAGGAGTGTGGGATTAACAGTCAGTAATGATATTGGATATTATTTCAGACCGTAAAAGGATTGAGACAAGTAGATCCTTTGTCTTCACTATTTTTTAATACTGTCGTAGATATGTGATGCATGTAAAATGCATACATGAACTTTACATTTTATTACATGTTATTCCATGTTATTTGCATCATATAAGGGTTATATTCATGATTTATATTGAGTTTTGGGGATAATTAATAACTTCCCATTTTTCTGGAATTAAACTGCGCTGTCAGAAAACCCCTTTTTCTATATTTTGATGTTTCAGGGACCCAAACGACGTCCAAATGACCTGAGATTTTACGGGGATCACTTTTTTGGAAGGAACGAAACATAGACGCAAACGAATCGAAGAAACGGAGTCCAGAAGGCCGAAAGGGGTGGGCCCACGCGTCCAGATTCCCTGACCGCGTGGGACCACCAAATTGGCCCTCGGGCCTCCGCTGCTGTCGATCTTTCTTCCCGAAGCTTCGTCTTGACCTAAAAGCGACTATATATAGACCCCCCAGGGCTTTCGCGAAAGGGAGCGCCGTTGAAACACAGAAACCACGAAACAGAGACCTGGAGCTGAAGATTGGAGGGGGAAATCTCCGGCGGGGCGCTGCCGGTGTGGTCTCCTTCCCCTCCAACAACATCTCCACCGACACCATTATGAAGAGGGAGTAGTCCACCCCTGGACTATGGGTCGTTTGTGGAAGTAACTTATGTATCTCTCCTCTCTATGAGCTTCACTAATTAGTACCGTATGAGCTGCTGAACATGATTACGGTCATCTATGTAATTCCTTTGTGGTGGATCTTTATTATGAGTTAATTCATACTTGAGATTGTAATGGTTTTGTTTCAGTTATGAAAGTAGATGCATATTATGTACCCCGTTCTTATTTATTTGTTATGATCAAGCATGTTTATGAGAGCGTGTGAGGGGGAACATGTGCATTAGTTGGAGTAACGGGGGGTGGCTAGTGCAGTGAACGTGAGAGAAAGTTCTGCGATTCACTTGGGTTTTCTACCTTACTTTGTTGCCTCACTAGGGATAAACAAAAATACCATGCTACCGGAGAGTGGATGTGACCTTGGCCACTACCTCCATGACTAGATATAGCATTCCTTATTTTAACTTCATGTCATTGAACTTATTGCTATGCTTTGATTTATCTTAATTACTAAAGTGTTATGATTTAGTTCGCATCTTGGTGGAGCATAAGAGAGAGAACAAATTATACTTGAGATCTTATGTTAGGACGTGATGCCCATATTATTAATAACTTGTCAAACCATGTCTTGCCATCTTACATGTTAATTTTAGTGTTCCATTGTCTACCACGTTATCAAGAGAGAGTGCATTTGTGAAACCATGAACCCCGGTCCATTTTTAATCATAAGAAACACCTTTCCAACACTTTTATCATCACTTTTGTTTGCTGCCATTATTAAATCCGAAAATACAAAAACACTTTTACATCTTGCATTCATCATAAAAAACCCAAAAATATCATTTATCATTACTACCATCATCCTTGCATATTTATTTTACCATCATTGCATATTTACTACTGTTTGCATATTTATTTTATTATCATTCTCACACCTTGTGCTTGACAACCACTTGGTGAGGTTGAGGGCACAAAACAATTTATTTTGTTGCAGGTTCTCAAGAGAAGGATAAGGAGATAACACCTGAAATACTGGTTCCCCGAGAGTTCGATATTAAACCCTCGAGTCACCCCTCGTGGGGAAAACTGTCTTCCACTACTACATACACTCTGCACTTGGAGTCTCAACCTAACCCATTTACTTTTCACGCAGGTAACTACGTGAGGGCCATCAAGACGTTTTCTGGCGCTGTTGCCGGGGAGCCATAGCTGAAAGGTTTATCCAAGGATCACTCACATCAAGTCAAATTCATCACCAACTTGTGTAACAACCTAAGCTTGGGGAGGTTGCACCTACGTGAGCATCATCTTATCCATCTTTACCTACAATGATTTTATTTTGTTTTGTTCTTGTCTTGCATATCATCTTTATATTTCGGTTTGCATATTTATATTCAGTTTTGCATTTTTGTGTTGCATTTGTTATTTCGAGTTGCATTAGTGTCATTTTACTTTCAGTTTTGCATAAAAAATTAAAAACACATAAAAACTTGTTAAAATGGGAGATAGAACTAAATTGTGTGACTACACAAACACTCCTAATGATCAATTTATTGCTAAGCCTATCACCACACCTGAGATTACTGATGAGAGCTATGAAGTTAGTCCTAGTTTGTTAAACTTGATAACTAGGGAACAATTTGGTGGTAGTGCTGTTGAGGATGCCTCTATGCATCTTCATGATTTTATTGAAATCTGTGACATGCAAAAGTTTAAAAATGTTGAAAGTAATGTCTTAAAACTGAAGTTATTTCCTTTCTCACTTAGAGGAAAAGCTAAAGAGTGGCTACATTCATTACCTACTGGTAGTATTAATTCTTGGGATGATTTAAAAGAAGCTTTCATTAAGAAATATTATCCCCCTGTTAAAATACTGCAAAATAGAAACAATATCCTCTCTTTTAGGCAAAATGAAAATGAACATGTTGCCATGGCTTGGGATAGGATTAAACTCATGCTTAGAACTTGTCCATCACATGGGGTTAATGAATGGACCATTTTACACTCTTTTTACAATGGTCTAAATTACATGTCTAGAAATATACTTGATTCAGCTGCTGGAGGTGCTTTCATGGGAAAAACTATATTAGAAGCTAAGAACATTTTGGAAAGTATCTTGCAAAATTATAGTCAATGGCATACTGATAGAGCACCTAGTTCATCTAAGAAAGTGAACTCTATAGAAGAAACAAATGATTGTCATCTAAAATGGACACCATTCTTGCTTTTATTAATAAACAAAATTTTGAAAATATGCCTTTGCAAGAACTAGTTGGTAATAATCCTGAAAATGTTGATGTCAACTTCATTAGGAACTATGGTAATAATGGGTATGGTAACAACAATTATAACTCTTATAATAAGCCCCCATATGTTCCAAACAAATATACCACTAGTAGTAATGTTTCTAGTGATTTGGAAAACACCATTAGATCATTTATATCTACTCAAAAGGAGCTCAATAAGGAGTTCATATCCAAATTCGAAAAACATGATATTTTGTTTGAAAGAGTAGATCAACTCACTAAGGAAGTTTCCTCATTAAAGAACATCATTATATCTCAAAAAGAGAAAAAATTGAGGAAGTTAAAATGCTTAGTGAAGTTAAGGAACCATTTGTTGATTTAGAGAAGTGTAGCTTGCATGAATTAATTTCTATCTTACAAAAATTTGCAAGTGATCCTTCTGTTAATATTAACCAGGCTGGTTTTGGTTCCTATATTGCTAATCATGTCTTAAAAGAAAAGATTGCTAGGTACAATCAAGAAGCTATGATACCACCTAAGCTTGGGGATATATGGATCCCAAAGTACTAGTAACCATTGGAAAAGAGACACACCATGCCATTTTAGATCTAGGATCTAGTGTCTCTATATTATCTAAAGAACTATATGAAGTCCTTGAACTTAAAAATATTGAGAAATGCTCTATTGAACTTGCACTTGCTGATGATTCCATTAGACATGCTCTAGGAAAAGTAAGTGATGTTATGGTAGAGTTACACATGACTTTTGTGCCTGTTGATTTTCTAATCATGGACATGGGGAATAAAACCTCTAGTCCTATTATTTTGGGAAGACCTTTTCTTCGTACTACAGGTGCCATTATTGATTCAAAGGAAGGGAATGTGAAGTTTCAGTTTCCACACAAGAAGAGCATGGAACACTTCCCAAGGAAGAGGGACACACCAAGGTTCAAGCTCCCTCATGAGCTACGTCCCCTTTGATTATCAAGTAAGTAAGCCTAGCTATATGGCTATAAAGAAAGCGCTTTACGGGAGGCAACCCGGTTGTTTTTGTTTGAGATTTTCTTTGAGTCCTCTTGCTGTAACAAGAGAGTAGTTTGTTAGTTTTGTTTCTGGGATTTTTAATAAAGAACCAAGTTTTACCTATTTTGGGTTTGAAAAGTTGCTATTCATTTTCGGAGAGTTTTCTGCCTGCACGAAGTCTGTGCACGGTTTGATTTTTCATTTTTTATCTGTAACTCCGATTGAGCTGTAATTTGAACATAGCTTCAAATTTTCATCTCTACACACGTGATTGTTTGCAGATTTTTCTGACGAGTTTAAGTAGGGTAGAAAAATGCGTTTTGCTGCTGCTGTTTTTCTGGACAGATTCTGTCTTGATATTGTTTTATGCATTCTTTGAGCTTTTTGCTTGAATATTTTATACTCTCTGGACATTCATATGAATTTTTGGCTAAGGATTTTATGTAGCAAGGAACCTATTTGTTTATCACTACTAATATCACCCCACAGAAAAGAAATGGGATAAACGGTGTTTTGAAGTTTTTTCACAGGGATTAGAGGAGCTGCACCAAGAGCTATCCAAGGATGGTGAAGACCATAAGCTTGGGGATGTCAAGACAACCCCACTAGACCAACACACTCTCGGTTTGCACACGTCTAACTTCTGTTTTTCGATCAAAGCACTTTATCGTATAAACTTGGAGCGTCTGTTTTTTTGCTTTTGTTATTTCGGTTTGTTAATAAGACCACCACTATCATTTATATATGAGAGAGCTACTGGAAGTTTGGGTTGAATTATGTTGGATGCTATTAAATATATTGGGATAGGGATGTTTGAGTTGATTTTAAAAGATACATATAGTTGCATAATTCATGTGCTTTGAATGAATGTTAATTTGCAAGTGTGTTGTCAAGAGCTATCTTTTACCATGTTTAGATGTTGAATTTTAACTTTACTTGGTTTAACATGGATTGATTAGTTCTATGGACACTTATGCATGCATTTAGATGGTCAACTTTCTCCCTATTGCTAGCCCAAAAATTACAACAAGTAAAAAGCTTGTTTCCCAACACCTTCAACCAAAGTTTTTCCAGTGAGTCCACCATATCTACCTATTAGCTTTATGCTATTCCAAGTATGTTTATCATGTTATATTGTGTTATCTACATTTCTGAATTTAAATGCTTATGTTATTGATTGTCATGGGAAAAATTGGTTAAAAGCTCTCACGAACTTGATGCACAATTTACTTTTATTGCATTTAATAAGCATGAACCATTGTGATTAAAATTATGAAGTTGTGGGCTTGACAATTGTTTTGGTTGGGAGTTAGCCCATATGTGCTGTCACATGGCAAGCTTTCAACATTGCACTTATTTATATTTAGTTGATGTCATGTACTTTTGTTTATGGATGCCTATCATGGGTGAAATGAATGTGGATACTTAGTAAGTTCAAAGAGTTTGTATAAATGGTTAGAGAAATGCATGGGCCGCTAATCTAAGCCATGCATCATTCATGGTGGAAATTTACAGCATAACCATAATGTTCATTCAGTGATGCACCTCATAATAAAAAGCTATACCCATAGTAAATAAAAGAGTGCTGAGATTGTTCATTGTCTGTTTGTCTTGTTGTTTTGACATGGGCTTGTTCATGTCAAGGGGCAAGAGGTACCCCAGTGCAGTTCTTGATGATACTATTATTACTTGCAATGACCTTTATTTGAATTTACTTTGTGGACCAAAGTGAGTAACACATGGTGTAGGTACTTGTATTCAAGGGACATGAGACATTCAACCAATACATTGTCAAGCACACCACTCATATTTGCTTTCACTTTAAACATTAATCATTCAAGATGCTATGATAGGGGTAATGAGAGCTCCACACCAATGACTACCACATTGCAAGCATTAACTTAAGTAGAAGTGTTTGGAAGTTAGATGAAACTTATTCATGCTTTACCTCTACTTATTTATCTATCCAAAGTGTCCACCTTTTATATTCAGTTTTCATAAGAAGTACTCTATGACCACCATAGGATGTTTTTACTTTTCATTATGCATACATTTGGTCCATAGTACTTTCTTCTATGTTACACTTTGTGAATTTATCATTGAACATCTTTACATTGAGTATTTGATACCACTTCATAATTTATCTTGCATATTGTTATTCCTTTGAAGAATGAATCATTTGACTCTATGTAGCAATAGTAATCACCTTTGATATCCATTGATAGTATTAAAATGCAAAGTCCATGTTAGTTTTATCACCTTCATACTCGGGACGAGCATGGGTTAAGCTTGGGGATGTTGATGCATGTAAAATGCATACATTAACTTACATTTTATTACATGTTATTCCATGTTATTTGCATCATATAAGGGTTATATTCATGATTTATATTGAGTTTTGGGGATAATTAACAACTTCCCCATTTTTCTGGAATTAACCCTGCGCTGTCAGAAAACCCCTTTTTCTATATTTTGATGTTTCAGGGACCCAAACGACGTCCAAATGACCTGAGATTTTACGGGGATCACTTTTTTGGAAGGAACGAAACGTAGGCGCAAAGGAATCGAATAAACGGAGACCAGAAGGCCGAAAGGGATGGGCCCACACGGCCAGATTCCCTGACCGCGTGGGACCCACCAAATTGGCCCTCAGGCCTCCGCTGCCGTCGATCTTTCTTCCCGAAGCTTCGTCTTGACCTAAAAACGACTATATATAGACCCCCCAGGGCTTTCGCGAAAGGGAGAGCCGCCGAAACACAGAAACCACGAAACAGAGACCTGTAGCTGAAGATTGGAGGGGGGCAAAATTCCGGCGGGGCGCTGCCGGTGTGGTCTCCTTCCCCTCCAACAACATCTCCACCGACACCATGATGAAGAGGGAGTAGTCCACCCCTGGACTCTGGGCTTGTGGAAGTAACTTATGTATCTCTCCTCTCTATGAGCTTCACTAATTAGTACCGTGTGAGCTGCTGAACATGATTACGGTCATCTATATAATTCCTTTGCGGTAGATCTTTATTATCAGTTAATACATGTTTGAGATTGCAATGGTTTTGTTTCAGTTATGAAAGTAGATACATATTATGTACCCCGTTCTTATTTACTTGTCATGATCAAGCATGTTTATGAGAGCATGTGAGGGGAACGTGTGCATTAGTTGGAGTAATGGGGGGTGGCTAGTGCCACTAGTACAGAACGACACATCGGATACCCCTCAATGGCTACGGCAAGAGTTCGGCGACGGAAAAATGAGCTCCGCGCGCTTCCGCGAGTGCGCGCGCGTACTAGTCGGTCAATGGGCCCGACACAATGGTAACGGAGGCTGAAAAGATCTCCGTTGCTCATATATAGGCAATGGAGGAAAGAATATCTCCGTTGCTGATATTGCCACATCAGAAACGGAGATCGGTCTATCTCCGTTTCCCATGTGAAGGCACATTAAGCGGTGCCGGTATTTATATCTCCCACTCCAGTACTTGATGACGTGAAACACACGTTCGTTGGGAGACCCCAAGAGGAAGGTATGATGTAGTCAGCAGCAAGTTTTCCCTCAGAAAGAAACCAAGGTTATCGAACCAGTAGGAGCAGCAACTCTTCAGAAGGTTGTCAACGGCGCCAGAAAAATAGCTGTCGCAGGGAGTCTGGACTGTTGACGTGGAATCTGCACACAACACAATCAAACTACTTTGCCCCAACGAAACAGTGAGGTTGTCAATCTCACTGGCTTGCTGAAAACAAAGGATTAAACGTATGGTGTGGAAAATGAGTATTAAATTGCAGAGAATGAAAAAGGAACAGTTTGCAGTTTGTGGTTGTTTAATCAGTGTAAAAGAATGGACCGGGGTCCACAGTTCACTAGTGGTGTCTCTCCATAAAAGATAACTAACATGTTGGGTGAACAAATTACAGCTGGGCAATTGACGAATAGTGAGCGCATGACAATGCATATACATGACATGTTGACTACTATGATATTTAATTGGGCATTACGACATAATACATAGATCGTTATCCAACAGCATCTATGACTAATAATCCACCGCCGGGTTGTCATCCGAGTCCCCCGTTGGTATTAAGTTGCAAGCAACGGATAATTGCATTAAGTAAAGTGCGTAATGTAAACAAACACATATGCCCGTGGACATAGCATCGTTAGGTTATCCCTAGTGGCAACAGCACATCCACAACCTTAGAACTTTCTGTCACTGTCCCAGGTTAAACGGAGACATGAACCCACTATCTAGCATAAATACTCTCTCTTGGAGTTACAAGCATCTACTTGGCCAAAGCATCTACGAGTAACGGAAAGCATGCAAGATCTTAAATAACATATAAGATAGATTGATAATCAACTTGACATAATATTCAATATTCATCGGATCCCAGCAAACACAACATGTAGCATTACAATAATATGATCTTGATCATGTAGGGCAGCTCACAAGATCTAAACATGATGGCACAAAGTGGAGAGACAACCATCTAGCTACTGCTATGGACCCGTAGTCCAAGGATGAACTACTCACGCATCACTCCGGAGGCAGGCATGGCGATGTAGAAGCCTCCGGTGACGATTCCCCTCTCCGGCAGGGTGCCGGGAAGAGGTTCTGAACCCTCCCGAGCTAGGGTTGACGACGGCGGCGTCTCTGGAACTTTTCGTGGATATTTGCTCAGGTACTTAGGGTTTTCGCGTCGGGGGGAATAAGTAGGCGAAAGGGCGGCGGCTGCGGACCCCCGAGGGGCCCACACCACCCAGGGCGCGGCAGAGGGGGGCCCGCGCCCTGGTGCGTGTGGCCTCCTGGTGGCCCTCCTCTGCTGCTCCTTCGCTCCGTCAGGCGTGTTCTGGAAAAATAGGCACCCCCGTGTAGTTTCGTCCAATTCCGAGAATATTTCCAGACTAGCTTTTCTGGAATACAAAAACAGCAGAAAACAGGCACTCGGCACAGTCCCAAAAAATGTATAAAAGTGATATAAAGTAGATGCAAAACATGTAGCAATTGGTATAAAACAAGCATGGAACATCAAAAATTATAGATACGTTTGAGACGTATCAGCATCCCCAAGCTTAGTTCCTACTCGTCCTCGAGTAGGTAAACGATAAAAACAAATAATTTTTGAGGTGACATGCTACTATCATAATCTTGATCATATAATATTGCAAGGCACATGTAAATGAATGAAGTGATCCAAGTCAATGGTCTATAATTTGCTACCAAATAGATAATGAGTAAACAATGAATCACACAAGCTAAACGTTTTCATGAATAGTACTTTCGAGACAAGCATCAAACAGTTTTGCATAAGTGTTAACTCATAAAGCAATAGTTTCTAATAAAAGGTATTTAATCAACACAAAGGAAGAATTTAGTTTCAGCATTTGCTTCAACTTTCAACATATTTATCTCATGGATATTGTCAACACAAAGTAGTATAACAAGTCCAATACATTGCATATAACGCATGTTGTAACAAAGTTGACACTAGTGTTTGCTTGTGGAAGACAGAAAGAATAGGAAAACTGACTCAACATAAAAGTAAAAGAAAGGCCCTTCGCAGAGGGAAGCAGGGATTAAATCATGTGCTAGAGCTTTTAGGTTTTTGAAAGCATATAGAGATTGCATAAAATATTTGATACTCCTCCCAACCTTGCTAACACAAGCCATGGCTAACCGAATCCTCGGGTGCCTTCCATCAATCACATACCATGGAGGAGTATCTATTTTTGAGAGGTGTTTGTTAATTGTCAACGAATGGTAGCGGGTGAGAACAGTATTCTACCTGTCGAACGGACTTTTAAGAGCGGCTCCCATGAAGGACGTTATTTCTACCAGCAAGGCAGATCATCCCTCTTTCTCTTTGGTTTACACACATTCAGGTATTTCACTGTTTGTCATTGCTTACTGATGAATCAGGGCAAAAGTGTGAAGAGAATTAATTGGTTAAAGTTGTAATTAATTGGGACTGGGCACCCCGTTGCCAGCTCTTTTTGCAAGTTATTGGATAAGCGGATGTATATGCCACTAGTCCAGGTGTAAAAGTCCACTCGACAAATAGAATAAAGAATAACCACACTAATTCCTCATGAGCTAGTAAACATTGACACAAAAAGGGAATAATAACATTTTGAATAATTTAAAGGTAGCACATGAAAAATTTACTTGGAGTGGCAAGGAAATACCACATATAGGTAGTTATGGTGGACACAAATGGCATGGATTTTGGCTCAAGGATTTGGATGCACGAGAAGCATTCCCTCTCAGTACAGAGTTTAGGCTAGCAAGGTTATGTAAGCAAACAAGAATATCAACCCGTACACCAAGTTTTATATGACAAACATATTGCAAACGTTATAAGACTTCATACCGTCTTCCTTGTTAACCAAACCCTGTTATTAGAAAATATCTAGACCTTAGAGGTACCACCGATGCAAACCAAATTTTCAACAAGCTTTACGGTAGTTCTTCACTAATAGGCTTAACTCATGTGATGCACAATTTAATCATGATCTACTTGTTAACTCAAAACAATTGACAAGCATCAAGTTATCCATTTTAGTGATCTACAAGATTAAGCAAGTTTTTCCTTATACCAATTACCACATGCAACATTTTCTGAACCAAACACCAATCAATTTATTTCATCAACTCTCCAAACAAATATAAGTGAAGCAAGAGAGTACTTTCTACAAAAGAAAGCTAATAGCTCTGACAAGAGATACATGAAAACAAGAGCTAAAAGCTGAACAGCGCTAGATATGAATACTCAACAAATATAAGTGAAGAATAGGAGTATTCTCATGAAAAAGCGGAGCGTGTCTCTCTCCCAATCAAGAATGCTAGGGTCCAGTCAAGCTTTATTGAAAAAAAAATGCAATACTGAAAATAAAAGCACACAGACGCTCCAAGAAAAGCACATATGATGTGAAAGAATTAAAATATAGTTTCACTAGAGATGACCTGATAATTTTGACGATGAAGAAGGGGATGCCTTGGGCATCCCCAAGCTTAGACGCTTGAGTCTTCTTGAAATATGCTGGGGAGATCCATGGGAGCCTCCCCAAGCTTAAGCTCTTCACTCTTCTTGATCCTATTATATCATCCTTCTCTCTTGACCCTTGAAAACTTCCGTCACACCAAACTCAAAGTAGATCTCATTAGAGGGTTAGTGCATAATCAAAAATTCACATGTTCTGTAAAGACGCAATATGATTTGTTACTTTAAACATTAGCTACAGCCACTGATGTTATGTGAAGCTCTTCCACCCAAAAAAGAATTTCACTCAACACTAGTAAAAGAGAGAATGCGAAAAATAAAAAGGCATAATCTGTCTAAAACAGAACAGTCCGCAAAGACGAATTTTTTCGAGGCACTTACGACGCTCAGATCGAGAAACTCTGAACTAATGAAAGTTTCAGACATTCATAAAGATTACGCACAAAAATTTCAGATTTTTAACAATCTGGTGATTTTAGGAATTTCGTACAGTGAACAGCAAAAATCTGTTTCTGCGCAGCAATCAAAATTAAGCATCATCTTATCATTAGAGGCTACTCTTGGCACAACAATGCGAGAAAATAAAGATACAAAGGAGTTGCTACAGAAGTAAACAAACTCCTTGACTCAATAAAAGAAAAATTGCAGAAAAATAAAATGGGTTGCCTCCCATAAGCGCTTTTCTTTAACGCCTTTTAGCTAGGCACAAAGCATGCATCAAGTATTACCAAGTGAAGAAGCATCAACATTGTTTGTTCGAACAATAGAATCATAAGGTGGCTTAATCTTCTTCCTAGGAAAGTGTTCCATACCTTTCTTGAGAGGAAATTGATATTTTATATTCCCTTCTTTCATATCAATAATAGCACCTACAGTCCTAAGAAAAGGTCTTCCCAGCACAATAGGGCATGATGGATTGCACTCAATATCCAAGACAATAAAATCAACGGGGACATAATTGTTGTTAACCATGATAAGAACATCATCAATTCTTCCCAAAGGTTTTTTAATAGTAGAATCAACAAGGTGAACATCCAAGTAACAATTTTCCAAAGGTGCTAAATCAAGCATATCATATAATCTTTTAGGCATAACAGAAATACTAGCACCAAGGTCACACAAAGCATTGCAATCAAAGTCATTCAATTTCAATTTAATGATGGGCTCCCAACCATCTTCTAACTTCCTAGGGATAGAAGCTTCATGTTTTAATTTCTCTTCCCTAACTTGTATGAGAGCATTAGTAATATGTTTAGTAAAAGCCATGTTTATAGCACTAGCATTAGGACTTCTAGCTAGCTTTTGCAAGAACTTAATTACTTCAGAAATATTGCAACCATCAAAATCAAAGTCATTATCATCAAAAGTAATGGAATTATTCTCTTCCTTATTGCTAGAAATTTCAGCATCTTTATCAAGGACAGTTTCAGAGTTATCAGGCAATTTAGGACATTTTGCAATAGAAGTGGAAACATTACCAACACCAACTATCTTGCCATTAATGGTAGGAGGTTTGTTAACACTTGAGTTTGAAGCTTTTCAGAAGTAGTAATAGTATAAACTCTAGCAATATTATTCTTTCTAGCAATTTCATCCTCTCTTTCCCATCTAGCATGCAATTCAGCTAACATCCTCACATTGTTATCAATTTTAACTTGTATAGCATTGAGAGTTTTGCTCTCTTTAACATCATGAGGCATGTTCTTTAGTTTCAATAAGTCAACATCAAGAGCAAGACTATCAACTTTAGAGGAAAGCACATCAATTTTCCCAAATTTCTCCTCAACAGTTTTATTGAAAGCAGTTTGTGTACTAATAAAATCCTTAAGCATAACTTCAAGATCAGAGGGTACACTCTTATTATTGTTGTAGGAGTTACTATAGGAATTTCCATAACCATTGCCACTATTAGAAGGATAGGGCCTATAATTGCTATTACCAAAATTATTCCTATAAGCATTGTTGTTGAAGTTATTATTTTTAATGAAGGATAGGACCATTTGCAAGCATAGACATAATAGTATCAATTTTGGCACTCAAGGAGGAGGTTTCCTCAACAGAATTTACCTACTTACCTGTTGGAGCTCTCTCGTGTGCCACTCAGAATAATAATCATCATATCATCAAGAAGCTTTGTTGCAGCACCCAAAGTGATGGACATAAAGGTACCTCCAGCGGCCGAATCCAATAAATTCCTCGAAGAAAAATTTAATCCGGCATAGAAGGTTTGGATGATCATCCAAGTAGTCAGTCCATGAGTGGGACAATTTTAACCAATGATTTCATTCTCTCCCATGCTTGAGCAACATGTTCATTATCAAATTGCTTAAAATTCATTATGCTACTTCTCAAAGAAATAATCTTAGCAGGAGGATAATATTTTCCAATAAAAGCATCTTTGCATTTAGTCCATGAATCAATACTATTTCTAGGCAAAGATAGCAACCATTCTTTAGCACGTCCTCTCAAGGAGAAAGGAAAAAGTTTCAGTTTAATAATATCACCATCTACTTCCTTGAGCTTTGCATTTCACAAAGTTCAACAAAGTTATTAAGGTGAACAGCAGCAGCATCAGTACTAACACCAGAAAATTGCTCTTTTCTAACAAGATTTAAAAGTGCAGGTTAATTTCATAAAATTCTGCTGAAGCAGCAGGTGGAGCAATAGGTGTGCATATGAAATCATTGTTGTTCGTGCTAGTGAAATCACACAACTTAGTGTTCTCAGGAGTACTCATTTTAGCAGAAATAAAAACAGTATAGAAAATAACTAGAAAGTAAACTAGATGCAAGTAACTAATTTTTTTGTGTTTTTGATAATTGAAAGCAAACAAGATAAAATAAAATAAACTAAGCAAGACAAAAACAAAGTAAACAGATTGGAAACGTGAAACTCCCCTTGCAAAAGACTGATGTCTCCCCGGCAACGGCGCCAGAAAATAGCTTGATGACGTGAAACACACGTTCGTTGGGAGACCCCAAGAGGAAGGTATGATGTAGTCAGCAGCAAGTTTCCCTCAGAAAGAAACCATGGTTATCGAACCAGTAGGAGCAGCAACTCTTCAGAAGGTTGTCAACGGCGCCAGAAAAATAGCTGTCGCAGGGAGTCTGGACTGTTGACGTGGAATCTGTACACAACACAATCAAACTACTTTGCCCCAACGAAACAGTGAGGTTGTCAATCTCACTGGCTTGCTGAAAACAAAGGATTAAACGTATGGTGTGGAAAATGAGTATTAAATTGCAGAGAATGAAAAAGGAACAGTTTGCAGTTTGTGGTTGTTTAATCAGTGTAAAAGAATGGACCGGGGTCCACAGTTCACTAGTGGTGTCTCTCCATAAAAGACAACTAACATGTTGGGTGAGCAAATTACAGCTGGGCAATGGACGAATAGTGAGCGCATGACAATGCATATACATGACATGTTGACTACTATGATATTTAATTGGGCATCACGACATAATACATAGATCGTTATCCAACAGCATCTATGACTAATAATCCACCGCCGGTTGTCATCCGAGTCCCCCGTTGGTATTAAGTTGCAAGCAACGGATAATTGCATTAAGTAAAGTGCGTAATGTAAACAAACACATATGTCCGTGGACATAGCATCGTTAGGTTATCCCTAGTGGAAACAGCACATCCACAACCTTAGAACTTTCTGTCACTGTCCCAGGTTAAACGGAGACATGAACCCACTATCTAGCATAAATACTCTCTCTTAGAGTTACAAGCATCTACTTGGCCAAAGCATCTACGAGTAACGGAAAGCATGCAAGATCTTAAATAACATATAAGATAGATTGACAATCAATTTGACATAATATTCAATATTCATCGGATCCCAGCAAACACAACATGTAGCATTACAATAATATGATCTTGATCATGTAGGACAGCTCACAAGATCTAAACATGATGGCACAAAGTGGAGAGACAACCATCTAGCTACTGCTATGGACCCATAGTCCAAGGATGAACTACTCACGCATCACTCCAGAGGCAGGCATGGCGATGTAGAAGCCTCCGGTGACGATTCCCCTCTCCGGCAGGGTGTCGGAAGAGGTTCTGAACCCTCCCGAGCTAGGGTTGACGACGGCGGCGTCTCTGGAACTTTTCATGGATATTTGCTCAGGTACTTAGGGTTTTCGCGTCGGGGGGAATAAGTAGGGGAAAGGGCGGCGGCTGCGGACCCCCGAGGGGCCCACACCACCCCAGGGCGCGGCAGAAGGGGGGCCCGCGCCCTGGTGGCGTGTGGCCTCCTGGTGGCCCTCCTCTGCTGCTCCTTCGCTCCGTCAGGCGTGTTCTGGAAACATAGGCACCCCCGTGTAGTTTCGTCCAATTCCGAGAATATTTCCAGACTAACTTTTCTGGAATACAAAAACAGCAGAAAACAGGAACTGGCACTTTGGCATCTTGTTAATAGGTTAGTCCCAAAAAATGTATAAAAGTGATATAAAGTAGATGCAAAACATGTAGCAATTGGTATAAAACAAGCACGGAACATCAAAAATTATAGATACGTTTGAGACGTATCAGTACTGGATCTCACTCTCACTCTCAGCCTCACTCTCCCCAGTTCCTAACCCTAGCCGCACACGCTCTCCTCCTACTTCACCCATCGATGGCGAACCCCTCCGGCATCGACGGAAGTCAGGATGGAGCATCTTCCTCCTCCCACCCTCCGAGGCGCAGCCCGGATCTCCCCTACAACTGGGGCGAGATCCCCGGCGACTGCGGTCGCGAGTTCATTCTGAGCCGTCAAATCCCATCCGGATCCACGGCGGCGGCGGCCACCGACGCCCGGATCTCGTCCTCATCGTCCTCCTCGGACGATGAGAACGAGGATCTGGAGGTCGGTCTCCTCCTCTCTCGCGCCTCCTTTGAGCGCGAGCGCGCCGAGGGTGTCATTCGGGCGTCTGCCATGCAGAGAGCTATCCGCATCTCCGCCGCCGAGCACGCGATAGAAGCCGCCGAGGAGGCGTTGTTCCAGACGCCATATACCGCTCTCGTCTCCCTGGCCAGGGCCCTGGGCCAGATGCGGCGGCGTCAGCGGTGGCGGCGGCGGAGGAGGAGGATGAGAAGGAGGAGGAGGACGCTCCGGTGTTCGAGCAGGATGAGGTCTCCTCTGACGTCTCCTCTGGCAGTGGCTCTGGCGCCGACGCCTGGGACGCAATCCGCGACGGAAAGCGACCCCGCCTCGCCTAAGGTAAATGACCGCTCTGTTAGCTACTTATTTAGCTCGGTTTGCTCTGTTAGTTAGCTTTGTTCAGCTATGTATTTGCTATGTTAGCTACTTATTTAGCTCGGTTTTCTCTATTAGTTAGCTCTGTTCAGCTATGTATTTGCTATGTTAGCTACTTATTTAGCTCGGTTTGCTCTGTTCAGCTATGTATTTGCTATGTTAGCTACTTATTTAGCTCGGGTTTCTCTGTTAGTTAGCTCTGTTCAGCTATGTATTTGCTATGTTAGTTACTTATTTAGCTTGGTTTGCTCTGTTAGTTAGCTCTTCAGCTATGTATTTAGCTCGGTTTGCTTTGTTTACTGCTTATTAGCTCTGTTTATTAGCTTTGTTTGCAGTTTTTAACAAAGAATATTCGTTGTTTCAAGGGCTTGGTGGATGCTTGGTGACGATGCTGCTGCCGTGAAGACCTAGGAGCGGGGCTCCATACACGGTGCCGTCACCAGGAGCAGTACATTTTGAGCAGCAGGAAAGACAGTAGATGTTCATCTGGCGGCCGTGAAGACATAGGAGCAGAGCTCCAGCCACGCGCACTGATGAACTTTTGTAAAGCAGGGCGTACAGGAATACGGTGACGACCGGGCGGCCGTCTAGTCGCATGGAGCGGGGCTCCATCGACGGCACAGCCCGTCACCGTGTTTTTTTTTTGTTTTCCTGTAACCCTTATTAGAAACGGTTATTAGCAAAACTCCGTGTCTAATGTTATATACATCAGAAACGGTTTTATCTCCTCCGTTGCCATTGTGAGGCTTCACATCAGTGACAGAGGCGGGGACACGGACCCTTTCTCCGTTGCCGAAGGGGTGTTTGGCCCGTTTCCGATGTGTCGTTCTGTACTAGTGTGCAGTGAACGTGAGAGAAAGTTCTGCAAAGGCCCATTGAGGGTCCGGGCCGCCCGTCATACACACAACGCCGGCGTAACCTGATTCATTCGCTCCCACACCGCTCCTTCTTTTTCCTCTCGCTGGCGATTCGCACCATCGCCGCCACTCTCGTCGCCGCCTGCTTGATTCGCACCTCGGGGACCAAGCCGCAGCGCTCACACAAGCCTGCTTGTCACCGCTCCCCGCCGGTCTCCGACCTTGTCTAGCGCCGGTACAGCTAATTCAGCCCGGGTACACCTCTTCTTCCCTCCCGCCCCGCCCGCAACCTGTTCGACCATTGGTTGATATGCTGATTTTATTGATTGGCCATTCGTGGCCTTATTTCATTTCTTTGTTTCGTCCAATAGACAATGGACAGCGACGACGAGATCATGTTTTTCGAAATGATGGCGGAGGATGCCGCCCTTGCGGACGACGATGAGGAGAATGAGATGGTCATGGCCGCACATCTAGATGCCACAGTCGAGGCAGACGCGGCGCCGAAGTTTGGAGGATCAGTGAAGGGGCAGAGGGCCAATAAGGAACGTAACAGAGCAACTGGGCACATGCTCTTGTACAACGACTACTTTGCCACGAATCCGGCGAACTTACCTCATGAATTTTGCCGACGCTTTAGGATGAGCAGGGACGTGTTCAGGAAGATCGTGCATGGCGTTCAGGAATACGACGACTACTTTGAGCTGAAGAGAGGCTGCACCGGCGTCCTTGGGTTTTCATCTCTTCAGAAATGCACGGCGGCCATACGGTGTCTTGCTTACGGGCTTCCCACCGATGCGTTGAATGACTATCTCCGCATGTCTGAGTCCACCGCCATCGAAATCATCTACAGATTTTGTAAGGCAGTTGTGAAAGTGTTTGGAGAAGAATATCTAAGAACACCAAATGAGGCAGACGTGACTCGTCTCTTGGCACAAGGCCAAGCAAGAGGATTTTCAGGGATACTTGGAAGCATCGATTGCATGCATTGGAACTGAAAGAACTGCCCGTTCGCTTGGCAAGGGATGTACAAGTCAGGGCATTACGGAAAGTGTAATGTTATAATTGAGGTCGTGGCAGATTATGATCTTTGGATCTGGCATGCGTATTTCGGCACAGCTGGTGCCGCCTATGACATCAATGTGCTCCAATGCTCCCTAGTGTTTAAGAAATTTTGTGATGGCCTAACTCCACCATGCAACTATGTGATCAGTGGCATTGAGTACACCAAGGGGTACTACCTTGCTGACGGCATCTATTCCACTTGGTCAACATTTGTGAAGACTATCTGCAACCCTGTCGGCGAGGCAGATTGCAATTTTGCAAAGAAGTAAGAGTCTGTTCGCAAAGATGTGGAGCGGCATTTGGAGTGTTTCAGGCCAGGTTTGCCGTCGTCCGATACCCTTGTCTTTCATGGTCGCTAGCTGAAATGTGTGAGATCATTAGTGCTTGTGTTATCATGCATAACATGATCATTGAGAGCGAACGAGATACGAGGAAGCAACTGATCAACGAGGTGTTCGATTTCCGGGGCTTATGGCCCATCCACAGTCGGGCGTGCCGACGCAGTATGCAGAATTTCTTGCCATGCATCGGGAAATTCGTGATGGAACAATGCATCAGCAGCTGCATGATGACCTCGTGACGCACCTGTGGGCTATCAAAGCGACTCAGCCGAGGGCGGTTTGATATCTCTTGTTTTAAACTTGATTTCGTATTTAAACTTTGCATTCAAATTTGAACGTGTGTTGTAATAATTTATACGTTTTCTATCTTCAATTCGTATTGAAATGCAAAAACAACCGTCGATGTGGTTAGATGAATTTTATTTTGGAGTTGGCCTTTGGAGTGTGTCGTTGTGGACGACACCCCAATTGACCGGACACATGTCCAGCATCCCCCATTGGTATTCAATTGGGGTGCCGGACACTCCAAATATTTGGAGGATGCCGGTGGAGATGCTCTTATCTGATCGAAAATACAATTCGATCCCAATTCAAAACCATCACTTTCTAGCATTTGGCTCGATGTGCCGCAAGAATAGAATGGTCAAGATTCCAGTTTCACCAACATAGCCTTTTGCCCAGTTTCACTGTCGGATTCCACATGACAGCATCTGAATCGGCAAAAAAACGAGTACGTACCGACTGAGCACATGCACGAAAAATTTAGCACAGTCGTCTCACTGCAGCGTGGGTCCGTCCAAGCTCGCTCGCCACTGTCCTGCAACTGTGCATGCATGCAGATGCTTAGGTAGGGAGCTAAGCTAGTCAGGCTACACTGGCTCTAGGAGACGAGACAGCAACACCAAAAGCATAAACCCGGCCGGAGGAGTAGTTCCTTCACTCAGGACTGATCAGGTTTCGTACTCCCCGTATCTTTGCACTCTCCCCTGAATCCCTGATGATCGATGGACGTCGATTGTTTTACCAATATAGCCCCTTGCTCATTGGAATTGTGAAAAGTAGCCCCTTTCGAATTGGGAAAATTTTGTTTTTGCCACACTAGTTTTTGCCCATTTTGCTTTTGTCACTCTAAATTTTGACATTTTACTTTTGCCCTTTTGAGTGGCAAAAGCAAAACAAAATAATGAACAGTAGGGGTAAAAGCAAAACAAAATTTCACCGTTTCCATTTTGTTTTTGCCCCACAAAGGGCAAAAACGAAATGTGACCAGGAACTGGCAGGGTAAAAGCAAAATGTCAAAATTTAGAGTGACAAAAGCAAAATTGGCAAAAACTAGTGTGGCAAAAACAAAATTTTCCCTTTCGAATTTTATTGTTAAAATGGTCCTGTCGGAAAGTGCAAAAAACGACACATGTCTTCCCGCCAACATAGAAGGCGGAAAGCCACTTCCCGCCAGGCCAGCCGGCGGAAGGCCACCTTACGCCACCTGAGACGGTGGAAAGCCACTTTGTGCTGTTGCGGGTGGCATGTATTGCACCACCTTGCGCCGAACCTAAATGGTTTCCGCCTTTTATGTTGACGGAAAGACACGTGTCGCTTTTCGCACTTCCCGTCAGAGCCATTTTTTACAATACAATTCGGATGAGCTACTTTTGACAATTTCATTAGATATTAGATATGGAGTTATATTTTTAAAAAATCAATGGACGTCAAGCTACACTAGAGCTAGCTAGACAGCTACGGCTAACAGTAGCCACGTCAGTTCCCCTGCTGCCATTACGTAGGCGCTAATCATGCCGCGCCCAGTGCGCAGTCGACACGCGTCCCGAAGCACGGCGAGCGCCGCGTATCCCGGGAACCACTGCGGCGAGCGATCGCGCGGCAGTTGTTCTCGGCGCCGGAGACGACGGGGATCGCCGTGGCCGGGGACCCGCCTGTCGGCGTGTCGACGCGGTAGTGGGTGCAGGTGCGGAGAACGACGATGCGGGACGGGCCGTGGGCCAGGGCGTGTGCTATGTTTGGTCATGTCAATCGTAGGGCCCAGCCGGGTGATTGGCTTGCCTTCCCTAGCGGGTGGGCCCCGAGGCGCCCCAATGGCGTGGCCCGGTTTGGTTCGCATTGAAGCGCGCGCATGATGATTTACTCCGCTGCTGCTGATGATGCTTCGCTGAGACACTGATAGTACCATCATTTGCGTTGCGTGGTACCATACCAACACAGCTAGTCGTATGTCTCTTGGGTCTTGGCCTACGCAAAGCGGCCAAGGGTGCGGGGAGCGGTTCTTCTTTCTATTATGGATCTCTCGTCTGCACTCGCTTTCGGCAAATCCTCGTTTCGTCACCCTGATAACTCTGGATACTGTGCTCATGTGGGTGCATTGATCTGTTCATTTAGGAGCACGCACGGCTCGCTGTAGAAGCTAGGAGGAGAGCGGTGCAGAGCCAGTTTTTAGTGCTGGAGGGGTGCATTTATATGGTCTTAATCTCTCTGCACATGGAATGTCCTCTACTCTTGGACTGGATGGAAGGGTCAAAGTAACCACCCAGACACGAGCCTGTTGTGTGTAAAGAGTAAAAACGCCGTCAGTCCCGTGAAAGGAAGTAAAGAACATCATTGGTCCGTAAACTCGGGCTAGAAGTGAGTTTAGTTCCTTAATAAATGCACACCTAGATCCATATACACCTTTTAGAGATACACAGACGTTGTGACAGAGTAAAAACAGCATTGATCAATAAACTCGTGCTATAATTAAGCTTAGTCCTTTGGTAAGAAAATGCACCCATAGATCCATAATTCGTTCCATAATTCGCTATAATTAAGCTTAGTCCTCGTGGAGGAAGGGGTGGGCCCAGGGGAAAAATTCTGGCCGAAATTTCGAATCAACGGTTTTCTTTAAGGGTGACAAAATAAAATCTCGGTCGGATTTTTTATTTAAATTTGAAAAAAATGAAAGTGATTACGTTTCAAGATGAAATTATAGACAAGAGCTTGGCTGGAGTATACTGGTTTAGGGCCTCTTTGATTCAAAGGATTTCCATAGTAAATTTGTACGAATCGAATTCTTTCGAATTTTTCCTATGTTGGTCATTTGATTCACAAGATTGAACCCTATAGGATTTTTTTCCTATGGAATCCTTTGCACTAGGTTCCATTGGAATTCTAACATCCACTCAAATATCCTCTTTTAGAATTCTTTACTTTTTCTCCGATTGAATCAAACAAACTTTTGTGTATATCAAATCCTATAGGATTGAGGAAGACATGACATTCCAATCCTATGTTCTTCCTATTCCTGCATTCTGAAAATCCAGCGAATCAAAGTAGCCCTTAGGTAGATCTTTGGAGATACTGGGTTCGATTCCCTAGCCCCCTGTTTTATTTTTCGAAATTAATTTGAACGCCAGACTATAAATCTGGCCGAAATTTCTGAATGTTTCTTTGAAATTTTGTTATTTTCTTGAAGTTCGCGAATCTCTAGGAGGGGCAAAAATATTCCAAAAGGTGGGTGTTTTGCAACTTGTAGTTGTCTCCTATTCTTCTCCATCTTGTAAGTAAGAGCATCTCCAATAGATTCCGATTACTCATCTCAGTCCCAATAAACCACAACCATCCATAAAACCGTCAACAACTTGCTCTAGTAAATCCAAAAACGAACCTCGGTTCCTTTTTTTTTGTATACATTTTTTCTGCCTCCACTCCAAATAGGAAATCACAAGAATAATTCTTCTGCCACGCGCGATAGCTCCAACGTCACTCGAAAATTGCCTTGCGCCAATCCGTTGAAGCTCCAAGAGTAAGTGAAACCTAAAGAGGAACCACCCCTCCAAGGGTCGAGTGGCGGCTCCCTCTCGACGGTCAATCCATCGCCCAGCCCCGGGCTTCAACAGCTCTTTGTACTTGTATTTTTCTACATGCACTTGATCATCTCTTAATAGACATTTATTTTATTCTTACAATAATTTTAATGATTGTGGTCTTGGAAACATGAACTAAAATAAAAACACATGACCCAACAAATATTTACGAGTAATCATGGAGCTAATAAAACAAGGCCATAAGGTATGTAAACCGAAAGGTTGTTGGTGTAGAGGGGATGCGAGGGCATCTCCAAGATTAAGGTTTTCACCTATGCTAAATATTTTCATTTTTCTTGTTTCTTCACACTCTTTGAAAAGATTTCATTCGAAAAACTCTCCCGTTTCTTTTTCCGCGAGGACATATTAGTGCCAAAGATAAGAATCCTAAGCTACTGTCATAAGTCCAAAACATTTTTATTTTTCCTCAGAGGTTGCTTGAGTGGATAACATACAAAGAAATTTAAAACCCCAAAAGTATCATATTAAAGCTAAAAATACCCACTCCTGCAACAAGAGGCAGAATTTGTCTTGAAAACAACAACATGCAAACATATGTTTTCGGACATCTTGGAAATGTATGATTTTTTGCCCTTATTTGCATGACCATGAATAAACTATGTTCATTATGTGATTTTACCATAAATTTCGGAAGTTCCAGAAAAATAGAAAAAATTGTGCGGTAAACAACAACATGCTCAAGAAGCAAATGCAACTAATGATGAACATGAAATAAAGTGCAAATGTTTAAAACTTGGTCAGTTTTTTTAAATATAAATAAACAAAAACCTTTTAGTTAACAGAGAAAAGAGCTTAAAAACCGAAATCCAAGAAACGAGCCAGAAAGAAACAAGAAGAAGCAAAGAAAAAAAACTCTTTTTGTGGGTTCTTCCCTTATAAAAAGGGCAAAGAAGAAGAAAAATAAATCAAACAAAGAAGCATACAATATTTTTGGGTTTTCGGTTTTATATACAAAAAGAAGCAAAAGAGACACAAAATAAAAGGAAAAGTATGTTTCAACAAATCCAAACAAGAACATGACGGTTAAACTAAGGGATTGGTTTAAGAAAAACAAATGGGAGATAATTTGAATGTAGAGGAAAATGCGGGGGAATTACCAAGCTTATAGTTTTGCTAGTCTTTGTCTTCTTCCCGTTCTTTATCATCCCAAGCTAAGAATTATTTACCTCCATGATAATTTATCTCATGCGAAATGGTGAAAGGACAACGATGTCGCCTAGAGGGGGGGGGGGGGGGGGTGAATAGGCGTTTTAAAAACTTTTCCGGTTAAGGCTTCATAAATGCGGAATAAAACTTAGTGTTTAATTTATCAAGCACACAACCTAAATATACTAGGCTCAACTATGTGCACCAACAACTTATGCTAAGCAAGACAAGTAACAAGGTGATAGCAAGATATAAAACTTCAAGCAACGAAGGCTATCAAATGTAAAGTGCATAAGTAAGGAGCTCGGGTATAGAGATAACCGAGGCACGCGGAGACGATGATGTATTCCTGAATTCCTCCTTGTTACGGGAGTATGTCTCGTTGGAGGGGTGTGAGTTTCGATACTCAAACACCACAAATGGCTTCACCCTATTCTCCGACGAACCTCGCACAAAAGCTTGATTCACCTTCCACTATCAGAATCCTTCAAGGCGGAATCCGGAGCCTTTACAACAACCTTGGGGCTAACCCACAACTTGATTGGGGGCTCCCAAACCACAAACCGTCTAGGGTCCAACGACCCAAGAGTAACAAACTCACAAGCAATCAACTTCCATGAATCCTCGTGGTGAGCACAAACCGAAGCACCAAATGCAATGGCAAGAACACAAGAAGTGATCAAGTCCTTCACTCCCAAAATCCCACCGAAAGCTACTAATGCTTATGGGGGATAAGAGAGGAGGAACAAAGAAGAATATCAAATCCTTCCAAGATCTAGATCCAAAAGCTTCCCCTCACTTAGAGGAGATATGGATTGGTTAAAATATAGATCTAGATCTCCTCTCTCTTTTACCTCTAATTGGAGGCAAGAATCATGGAGTAATAGAGAGAAAGCCAAACTCAAGAAGGTCAACAATGGGGGACAATTTCATGCTTAGGAGTTAGGGGACATTGGGGAAGAAGACCCCCTTAAACAGGTTCCAAAAAATCTGCCCGTTAGGCTCAGAAACGCGTTAGACCGGAGTTTCCGGCCACATTCCGGCCTGGCACCAGTAGGTGTCACCATTCGCGAATTCTGGTCTGGACCGGAGACTCCGGTGTGTTTACACCGGAGACTCCGGTCTACACAAAAACTGCAGAAACAACAACACGAAAACGAACATATCTTGAGCATACGAACTCCATTTTCGATGTTCCGTTGGAATCACCACAACGAGCACTAGAAGATCATGCAGAGAAACAGCATAGTCCAACAAGGGAGGATAAAACCAAATGTAGAAAGGTAAAACCTCTCTATACAAGAAAAACCGGTAAAACCTCCAAAACCGTAAACGCAACAAGTTTTCCATACAAAATCCGTTTTCGGTGAACTTAGGCTTGTCATGAAGATCACAACAAGCACCAAAACCAACTAGGAGAAAATCCAAGTAAGAACCAATAAAGATGATATGCCAAGTATGCAAAGGTTTGAGCTCTCCATTAAGATGCGATCAAGTTAATCACTTGAGATCCCCTCTTGATAGTACGGCATCTATCCTATAACCTGGTCTCCCACTAACACCGTGAGATCGGTAAAATAGAAACCCTATCAAGATCATACTTTTGCCTTGCGCATTCCACTTGAGCTAGATGATGACGATCTTGATCTCTTCAAGTGGACCACCTTTCTTGTTTGCGCTTTGCTTGGTGAAGACTCACATATCGCTCCCCCATACACCAAGATGGGAGTGCCTCTCTTAGGCACATCTTCACTTGAACATTATCTCCAAATGGGTCGCAAGTTTCAAGCATATGATATCTTCTAGATGCCCATCTTGAACTTTCACAACTCAACCTTGATGACGATCACCACTTGACGTCATCATCCATGAGCTATAAAAAATCTTCCTTTTGATGCAAGCCCATGGAGAGATACCTAACCCAACAAAAGAATGCCACACACACATAATGAGTTAGTTCACAAAGCTATATAGACAATTTCTTACCATACCATTGGATAACATGATCCCACATGGTACATTATTTAGCATTCTGTGTTGATCAACTTGAATCCACTGTTTGCACTTAGTCTTAATCAACCTTGTATTTTTTCTTCTACTTGATCATATCAAATATGTCCATTATAATCAATGATCTTGATGGCATACAACCTTGAATCCAACACATGGAGTTCAAGCGATGTCTATGGACAAACCTATAAGAATATCTCAATACAAACATTATTCCATAAGAATTGTCATTAATTACCAAAACCACACATGGGGGCACCATGCACTTTCAAATGGTTAGTTTTCCGCAAACATGGTTGATTTTAAGAAAAGAGACAACAAAGATGCAACCTTTATTTATTTTTAAGAAATCAGTTATTCAAATAGAAAAAAACACTCTTTTCTATTTTGTTTTATTTTAGGTAAAGTTTCATGAAAAGGGTTGTGATGGTTCCCTTGGCATGAACCACACATGCTCAAGGTTGACCCCAACTTCCCCATTGCTCATCTTCTTCATTTACTTTTCACAATTTATTTTATGGAATTGCCATTATAATTTTATATGCAAATACTTCCTACATGTAGGCCCAAAAATGCTTAAACATCTTACATTTTGATACGGAGGGATTAGAAGAGAATAAGGGTCCCAAGGTGTACTCAAATAACATGATCGTGAAGGATGAGCGCCATGCTGATATGGTTTTGATCAGAAGTTTGAGTACCGACTCGCTTGGTGGGCCACATAAAAGTGTCTCGGCCAAGTTTTCTGAATTTCTCACCGTGCATGAGAAATTTCGTGATGATGAAAGTCCCCGTCAACTGCAAGATGATCTAGTCAGTCACTTGTGAACACTCAAAGGAAAAAAGATGTTCGAGTGTCATGTTGTTTACTAGAACTTACCAAATTTTATTTATATTTAAATTGTTGTAATAACTATATTATTTCATTGTTTTAGATCATTTTGTATCTATGTTTAAATTATTGCTGATCTATACAATCTAGTTGTATGTCATTCAGATATAAATATGAATTTATTGATGAAAATAGGAAAGCCATCCCAGTAGCGGCGGACACCCCTGATAGGGGACACTTTTTCGGGTGTGGCAGACACATTATCAGGGTCACCGGTGGAGAGGGGGCATTTTTCTGATTAATAGCGTAAACTGTTCTTTTTTATTAATAGTGTAAACTGTTATTTTTTTGCGAGTATCTTTTACTCGAATCACACATCCAAATACAGTAACTAAACACAAGGTGAACAGAATCTAGTGAAGAATCTAAACTCACACGCAGAATGAGATACGCCAGCAGCAGAACAGCAGTGGTAAAATTCCGGCCCTGCCTGATTACCATTTCACCACCACAATGTGGCACCCAGGCTTGAGCCGCGCCAAGGGCAAGCGCACGCACGCATGGGCCGCGTCAGCTTGGCACCACACCCAGTTCGGGGTTCCACCTTGGACAAGAGCTGCAGCATCGCTCTATCTTATTTTACCTGCGCCTCCCGCTCATTTCCTCCCTCCAATCTCATTCCTTTCTGCTTTCGCTTTCACGGCTTACCATTTCACCTCCTTCCCCTCCCTGGGTTTCCCCACCGTTCAGAAAGAAAGGCACCCCAAACCCACAACAACAGCTACAACACCGGCAGCAAGCGGGCATCAGCCAGCAGTTGAGCTGAGCACAGCCCTCAAAGCCTCAGGAGAAAGGGAGAGAGAGAGGGAAAATAAAAGGCCAGGGTGAGAAGCAGGAAGGCTACAGCAGCGGAGACAGAGCGAGACCAGGCCAGCCAGGCCCGTCGCTCGGAAAGTGCGGAGCCGTTTCCCCTCTACCTCCACTCTGTCCAGGGCCAGCCAGCCAGGTGCTCCACCTCGCTGCCCACCACCACCACAGTGCGCGCGTGCGTCCGTGCGTACGTGCGGGCGATCCATCGTCATGGCGTCTCCCGCCGGCGGGTACGGCGGCGCCGAGGCCCACCACCAGCAACAGCACCACGGCCACATGCTGCTTCATAACCATGCACACCACGTGGACGCCGCGGCGGCGGCAGCGTCGGGCGTGCAGGTGTTCCACGTGCCGCAGCACAGCCGCCGCGAGAAGCTCCGGTTCCCGCCAGACGCCGCCGCGGAGGACTCACCCCCGACTACTCACACCCCGCAGCAGCAGCAGCAGCAGCAGCAGCAGACTGGGGCGTGGCCGCCTCCGGCTTTCTATTCCTACGCGTCCTCCTCCTCCTCGTACTCGCCGCACAGCCCCACGGTGGCGCAGGGCCAGCTCGTGCCGAACGGGCTCGCCGCGCAGCAACAGCAGCTCCAGCAGATCCCGACGCAGAACTTCTCGCTGTCCCTCTCCTCCGCGTCATCGAATCCCGCCACGACGCCGCCGACGCCAAGGAGGCAGCAGCAGCTAGGAGGCCCTGCGACGACGACCGTCGGGCCGTACGGTCCGTTCACGGGCTACGCCACGGTGCTCGGACGCTCCAGGTTCCTCAGCCCGGCGCAGAAGCTGCTCGAGGAGATCTGCGACGTGGGAGGCGCCGCCGCGCACGTCGACCGCAGCGTCCCCGACGAGGGCCTGCTCGAAGCGGATCCGATGGATGGTGCTGACGACGCCAGTCACGAGCTGGACGGCGCCGACCGCGACGCTGGCCCCATCTCCGGCGCCGAGCAGCAGTGGAAGAAGACCAGGCTCATCTCCATGATGGAAGAGGTGAGCTATCTACGTCGCTTGCTTCTCTAGCCTGATTTCGTACGGCTTCCTTGCTCCGGTATTGCAATTCTCTCGCTCCTGTCCTGAGGGACGGCGAAGAATCTTTCACATAGCGGTCACATCACCGATGCGGCTGTGGCTTTGCTTTTATTTACTGTGCTTCCGTGGTTGCATGTGCTTTTGATTTGACGATCATTTCCATTGCTGTTGTTACATTTGTTCGGATTTTCCTTTTCTCCTTTTTGTACAGTAGTCAACTGTTCATCAAAACTGTGCTGTTCATGCTGAACCTTTTTACACCAAAGAGTATAGACTGGATGCTGATTAGTTTCATGGCACTAAATGTATAGAGCCTTTTCGAACGTGATCTACTTGAAACCAAAACCGATTAGTGTCTTCAAACGCTTGAGCTTGAGGGTATCTATCTAGGTGACACTGAAACCTAACCCTTTTGTATGTCAAGTCAGGATAATTGTGTTCTTTCATATGGTTAGTACTTGACCCTCTCGCAGCAGCGTCCTCTTCGGGCCTGGGGCAATATATACATGGGAATCTACGTACGATGTAGAAAGCTCTATTTTTAGAACCCTCAGTAGGCGTTCTTCTTTAATGGCGTCTTACTTCTATAGTTAGGAAGTAGGCTTTGCGTTGTTGATGTCACATCCACACGAAAACTAAACATGGGAATGGCGTCATCAGTAGCTGTCCATCTCTAATCGTGGCTAATTAAGTTCTAATCAAGCTGCCATTAACATTAATGAAGTCTTTCTCATTGTAGGTTTGCAAGAGGTACAGGCAGTACTACCAGCAGGTCCAGGCCGTGATCGCCTCGTTCGAGACCGTCGCTGGATTCAGCAATGCCGCACCGTTCGCGGTGATGGCTCTGAGGGTGATGGCGAAGCACTTCAGGCACATCAAGTCCATGATACTGAGCCAGCTGCGTAGCACGAGCAAGATCCCTGTCAAAGAAGGCATCAGCAAGGACATCACCATATTTGGCCTTGGTGGCGGCGGCGGCACCGTTGGCTTCCAGAGAGGGGGCAGCGTCAATGGCTTCGGTCAGCCGCACAACATTTGGCGCCCTCAGAGGGGTCTTCCCGAGCGCTCTGTGACCGTTCTCCGCGCTTGGCTGTTCGAGCACTTCCTGCACCCGTAAGTTGTTTTCTCCACCTTTCCTTACTGCTGATTCTCGTAGTCACAATCAAGGAAGTTACTTATTAGCAACTGGACAACGTACTTTGCACCTTTCGAAGATAATAATGTTTCTACACATGATGGTGTTTCTTCAACATGATTATGCTGGATCAGTAGATGTTTTTGCTGATAGCAAGCAATCCTCGGTGTCTAAATCATTACGATGGACTTGGTTACATGATGGAATGTCATGCCTTGGCTTCCAAATCTTTCTATTGTAGCTACTAAGATTGGCAACCAGCTTTTTAAGACTCTGTGTATTTTGAGCTGTGCACATCATTAGTTTCATAGTTTGATAACAGCCCGGGCGCTTGAGTGGATTTAAGTACTCCACTGCATCTTTCTTAGATTCTTACATTTACATGATTTTTTGAACATTGTTAGGTGAGTGGCTTTATGAATTTATTTAGGTCGTTCAATTTCTCATGTATTGCTTATTTTCGTACATACTGACTGGGGAACAACTTGTGGGCGAGCTTGCTTGTAACCATGTTTTGAGGATACCTACCTTAGAAAGATGAAACATCATCGCTATTTCAGCTGTTTTGCATATTGCATCTATCTTCTGTGGGAGTATTGTTGTTTTTAGACAAACGGAGTATTGTTGTTTTAACATGTTGTATGATCTAAAAGCTGTTATCATGCCCGAGTGGATACATCAAGTTGAATGGTAGTGTGTTAGGATATTCAGTTGTTGAAGACTATAACTTTAGTGCTACCCCTTTCCGCTTCCAACTGGGATTAGATATTATATTGAGTGCCCTTACTTTCTTCATTATTGCTACCCATTTTCAAGCATCTAGAAGAAAGACCCATAATTTGTCAATTCATGTCCTTTCGTTAGATCCCCACAACAATCAATACTTGAATTTAACGCACTCTTTACAAAAGGTGTAGTTGGATGGTGCTAGACTGATTAGAGAAATTTTTGAGACCAATCAAGCCTTTATTATTGGGAATACCGCTCAGAGTTATGTACGTTCGGACTGAATAAACAAACCATGACAAGCACCTCAGAACAATAATTTTCTTTTAGTCTCCTGATCTAACCCTCACCTGGCTTGTTTTCTACTCCTTTCTTATTCACACCGGGCAATCTGATGTTAATTGTTGCGTGTGAAACATCTTTATGATCAGTTTATCTATTTATTGGGTACTTCATTGTTTGATGTTCCAATATTATCTATGAAGGTATCCTACTGATGGTGACAAGCAAATGCTGGCTAAACAAACTGGTTTAACAAGGAATCAGGTAAACGTTAAAGGATGTCGCTGTTTTACTAATTTGCTTGCAACACTAGCTTCCGTCTTATGTTTGTGAAACTTGTTGATATGTTGGTTAATTACTATGCAGGTGTCAAACTGGTTCATTAACGCGAGGGTTAGACTCTGGAAGCCTATGGTGGAAGAAATCCACAACCTCGAGATGAGGCAGATCCACCATAAGCACTCGCCTCTCGACAAGGGCCAGCACGGCAGCCACAGTCAGACTCAGCATCAGCATCTGTTGCAGCGCAGCGGGAAGCGCTCTGAACCTTGCGACTCGCAGCCCGGGAAAGCAGCAGCATCACAAGGAACCACAACAACACCCCTACTTCCCATGGCCATGGCTTCCAGGACGAACTCTCCCAGATGTCCCACTCCATCCAGGGCCAGGTGGTGACCTTCGCAGGATACAGCGCGCTGTCCTCCCAGCAGCACGGCATGGCATCGCCACAGCACCACCATCATGCCGGTGGCGCTGGGAACAACGGCGTCTCCCTCACCCTCGGCCTCCACCAGAACAACAGGGTGTGCTTCGGGGAGCCGCTGGCGTCAACGATCCCGGCCAACCTCGCCCACCGTTTCGGGCTGGAGGACGTGAGCGACCCCTACGTGATGGGCTCGTTCGGAGGCCAGGACCGGCACTTCGCCAAGGAGATCGGCGGCCACTTGCTCCATGATTTCGTGGGGTGATGCCTTGTCTGTCCGCTGATGATGATGCACATGGTAATGTACGAACTACTAGTATGTTAGGATGGTATATAAGTCAATCAGTCACTTGGCGGCCTGGCTCGATGATCGGCCTGAACAATTCGACTTCTTTGGAGGGCGGAAGAAACATTGATATGCCCTTCCATGTAGATCCAGGTATGCTGTCCCAAACTTTCAACACTTTGTGGGCTAGGGCTACACAGAGCTTGACGATACCATTCCAAAGGCCATTTGTTCTGAGCTCTTGGATTAACCTTCTTGGGTGATGTGTTATTGTGGTGTGTTTCCCCATGGCTAAGGAAAAAAGTGCGGTTAAAGCTTCAACTGGTCTCTGTAGAATATGACCTCCTTTCGGCCTGTTATGTTAGCCTTTCTATGGTATATGTAATCTGTTGTCAAGTCTTTGCATGTGTAGTTATATTATACTAATCACGCAGACGTTTTGTGGTATCTGTAGCCTCCTAAAGTCTCGACAAACCATGCTTGCTTTGGACATGTGTTAACCTGTAATTGGATCTGTCACGCTAATAGTTAATTATCACTGGGGCAGCTGAGGTAGTCATCCTTTGATGAGAGGTCGATGCACTAAACTATTGGCACCGTACTACCTCAAATGGCAAGGCTATGATGGATCCTGGCTGTGTGTTGTCGTCAGTGTGGAGCAGGTGTATTATATTAGGCCCATGCAGATGGTACCTGTCGCCTAGTTAAATCTAAGCATCGGATTTGCATTATGTCCAGTGAAGATTTTGTAGGTATGCTGTGTTGCCTGGAGATAGGCGACAGCTAGGGAGGGGAGCATATCGACCGTGGCGCCATGCACGTTGTTTTTCCCTGGAGGGAATCCGTGCACGTCAGTGGTTACTGTAACCGGAGCGTACTCTCTGAAGAAACTGCAGTGAATACTGTTCAAGTTTTGAAAAGGACTCACTGTTACCTCCTTTCTTTGGCGTGTCAGCTGGTGGATGGGCACATAATTGTTCTTACAATATGTACGACATGCAATAACCACTGTAACTACACATGGCTGTTGTTGTTTGGGCAGTTGGGCCACAACTCAAAGCTTGAAAGCATATCTCACATGGGATCAGAATCAAGTCACCAGATGCATGGACTCTAAATATCAGCTTAAATCAATTTCAAAATATATGTTGTGACGATGTCAAAGTACATCAGCCCTATGCAACAACTCGTTAAGTCAGAGACATCGAGAATGTACACTGCTAAATTATTACAAATTAAGGAAAACAAGAAAAAAAACAAGAATAATGACTCCAGCCACTACCCTAGAAAACATCTGGGTTGCGAATATGGTTCGCCAAAAGCCACTCATTTGAAAAGGCAACAATTGCCTTCGCCGGATCTGGTCATTGAAGAGCAGAACCTGGGTTTCCTTCGCCGGTCATTTAAAATCAAAACCTAGGTTTTTACCCCATGAGAAGGTATGAAAAAAATCCATGCAATGCCTTTAACAAGTTAAGAATGCCTAAGCACCGCCATTATCAAGTGCAACTAATAAAGTTTAGACCAAGTGATTTCACCCCAAAGCTCAAAACCGGTTGCTCGAGAAGCACCACCTAGCCTTGGCCACCTTGTGATGTCGCATCCACTTGTGAAGCCACCATCATCCTTTGTAGGCTTCAGTTCTTTAGGTGCACGCGTATGCCCACACAAATATATAAATGATATAGTTCTGATGCGAACCATACCACACAATCGATAAATGTGCCCCTATAAACGTGTTAGCTAGGGACGACCATCGTGAGGCGTAGAATCAAGCAGGCTGTTGTAACTAGCAAGTCGGCCTTTCTGGCAGCCAGATACAATGAACATAGATCTTTGTCGTTGCCGAGCTTTAACCGCCTGCTCAAGTGGCCATCGTTGTCATGGCTCGTAATCCTCCGCTCTAGACATCGCCTTTGTTGTCACACCGCACTGAACAACCGTAGGCCCAAAACCAGTCCCTAGATCAGGGGATGAACCGTGATCCACTGCAGGTGAGCTCCACGCCTCAGACACCCTTCCCCCAGAGAGGAGCCGCAACCACTCCTATGACACAGGGAGGCCACCCAGGTCACCGCGCACGCGAGTAGGCTGTCACTACCCTAGTTGCTTTAGCAGGTCACCTCCGCCATGAAACCGCGAAACTACCTTTAGTGGCGGTGGGCCGACGATAGTGATTGTGAGAGAACCGGCAAGTGGGGTAGGTTTCCGTGAAAGCCAAGGGTTTGTCTCCGATGTGGCCCAAGAGAGTGACACAGAACATACTAAGGGCCCCGTTTGGAACAAAGGAAAATCATAGGAAACTAAGGGTAGGATTCCTACAGGAAAAATTCTTAGGGCTCCTTTGATTCATAGGATTGTCAAAAGATTCATGTAGGATTGAAATCCTATGGGATTTTTCTTTCGAAACTGTTTGATTCGTAGGATCAGATCATGAGTTCTAACCTCATGAAATTTTTTCTTCATCACAATCAAACAAACTTCTTCTTCTCATAGGATTCAACTAGACATGCCATCCCAATCCTATGAATTTCCTATTCCTACACTTCTCCTATCCTACGAATCTGTTTAGAGCACAACAATAGGAATCACATATTCCTTTAAATTTCTATGGGATCCTCTCACCTCATGTTTTCGGGCTACTTTGATTCATATGATAGGTAATGTATATGAATATGAAACTTATAGTATTGGAATGTCATGTCTACTTGAATCTTAAGGGAAGAGAAAGTCTCTTTAATTATACTGAAGGAATTTCTCATGAGGTATGACCTAATGCTTTTTTCCTATGGGATCTCTACACTACAAGATTCCAATATGAATAATTCCTATGGGATAAGCTTTCATAGAAAAATTTCCGATACTATCGAATACTACAAGAATCTTATGATATTCCTGCATGTCTTACAATTTCTACGTTTTTCATGTGTTGTATCCAAAGGACACATTTGAAATTTTTCTGCGGGTTTTATTTTCATAGAAATTCATGATACATCTCAATTCCTGCATTTTTCTATTCCTACGTCGGGAATTCGTGTGCTCCTAATAGGGCCTAAGTTTTGTTTTGCTATTTGATACTGCGCCACTTGTTCATCCATTCACACTTTTTTTACTATTTATTCATGGTCATAATCTTCCCACGTCCAGTTAGAGACTCTTTATCTATATACATGATCTCTTTAGTTTTTATTAGGAAATCTAAATCACTTTTCTCATTAAGAAATTAAAAGGTATTCTCTTTAACTACACGTGGGTGGTGTTTGGGATGTAACTCAAAGCTTAAGCCATTATTATCTCAGATGGAATCAGAATCAATCAAGCAATACATTATGAATGTGTTAGCTGCATTGGCTCTTTAGTCTTGACATAAGCACAAGCCAGTTTCAGAATCTGTGCTGTGCTAGAGAAAACTATGTTTGCTGCTGGATGCTCCATTTCTGTTGTTCATCCATCCATGGTAATAATGTTCCCACCTCCGGTTAGAGCTCTTTATCTATATCCTCGATCTCGTTAGCTTTTCATCAAGAAATCTAGACCACTTTTCCATTAAATAATCAAAGTACCTCCCATCCTTTGGTCACCACGGCCCTGAAAAAAGCTTAAGTGATTAACTAAGCATTCTTTCCATTGCTTCCTTGTCCAGGTACATGCCTCTTTAGACCCTAAGCTTTATTAATTCCAATTGACCTTTTACTTTCCTTTACATATCTTGTCTTGGAAACACTGCTGAGGCACATGATCAGAAAAGCTAACCGAGTCAGTGTGTGGCCTACTGGCCTTTCCTTAATCTAATCTCCGAAGGATTTTCGTTAAGCATATGTTCTTTCCACTCTAAGATATGGCCGATTTGATCCCTCTCTGGATTTGGGACGCTTTTAGAAATTCTGGGTGCTGTTATCGACATCTCTTCTCATCCAATCCAACCCAATCCAAACGAGACCCACGCCTGCCTCCTCTTGCTGCTGTTGCTGCTCCCACCACTATCTTACAACGGCAGTGGCAGTGGCGCACCTGCTGCTTTTGCCTTGGAAATGACATGGACATATACTGTTTGGTTTGCATACAGAATTTTTTTTTGCTTTCGTTGGAAATGACACACAGCGCAGTGCGAGTGAGTGAGCATCGAAGGGGATTGGGATTGGGCATGGGCCGCGGCACCTGCCTTTCCCGGTCTCTTCTGCTGGAGCTTTGGTAGTAGGAGTAGATGCTTTGCTCCTTTCCTCAGATCCTTTCCTCAGGTGTCGAGCAACGATGAGTTATTGAGATCATCCATCGGTCCTCAGTTTTCACCACGATGGCAGCTGCGCTCGGCACCACTGCACGCCGGGAAGACTAGAATGTAGGTGCGGGATTCTTGTTTTGAGTGAATTATCCAGTTCCAATTGTGACGCTTATTACCTCATCTACTGATAAAATCAGAAATACACCATATATAGAATTTTGAACATGGTTTTATTCCTATTTTAACATTCTACATGTTTCAGTAGAATAGACCGGCATCTTAAAACTAAGTGGTGAATATGTAAACATCGGAGAGCATTATCGGCGATAATGTCCAGCCTTCCTCTTCATCATGTGTTCAATTCGACTTCGTTGTCCTGGTATTTTTGAAATTCAATAAGCACGTCACAACTTCCCTAACAAAAACACATCATGAAAAGAGAGTTTAAATTTTAAAAAGGATAATCTGAATGATTTTTCACTAGATGAGTAAATTGGTGTCACAAATACATAACTGGATAATTCACTCTTTTGTTTTTTTACTACTGATTAAAGGGAAAAGCCATCTGCATACGCAGTGCATGAGAGAGCGCATGTGTTTCCTAAATGATGCTCGTGGAATTTTCATGAGAATGGTATTTTATATGGTTTGCATTACAAGTCTTGGATCATCAAATTTGCATTATAAGAAGAAAGGGTTGTCGTTTAATTAGAAATAACCGAGAGAAAACCCACACAATGAGCTCAAGAACCGAGTTATCTTTCTATCGAGGACCAGGTAACACCAAAGAATTGCCTTTTAATTACATTTCCTCTCGGACCTCTCCATTGCACCTCTCTTGACACTTGACAGCTGTGTGTAGTTTCCCAGAGGCTTTTTCATTTGACGCTACATGGACCGACCCAAGAAGAAGCTCCATTGAGGCTCGGTCCACAGCGTCAAATAATGCTACAAGTGTCTTATTTGACGCACGCTGCGTCAAATAGGGTTTACCGACTGCATGCGCAAAGCCGGCACAGGATACACCAAATAGCAGGCCGATCACACGCCGACCCATTTGCAGCCCAAAATCGAGATAGAAATGCACCCATCCTTGCCCCCTTGGTACTCCCCGTGTAAGATGAACGGCGAGCCCATCGGCCTCCCCAAACCACACAAAAAATCCCGCAAAATCCCCACGCTTCTCCAGCTGTCTCCGCGCGGCGCGGCGCCACTCCACTTCCGCCTCCTCCGCCTCCACAACCCAACCCAAAATATCCCCACCCACGCCGGCGGCGCGCACCTCCTCCACCACGGTGAAGCCCCTCACAGGCCGCCCCCTCCGCCTCCGCCCCCTCCTCATGTTCGCCTCCGCCCCCACGAGCTCGCTCCACCTACCCCACCCGGCGTTCGGCGCCAGAAGGCGTCCAAGCCTCGCGCGCTGCAGGTCCTCCCTCGCGCCTTCCTCCTCCTCCTCGCCGCCCCCACCGGCGAACCCCAACCACCTCATCCAAACCCTCTGCGCCAGCGGCCGCCTCGCCCGCGCCGCCGCGCTGCTCCCGGAACTCCCCGCGCCCACGCAGCGCACCTACGAGTCGCTCCTCGCCGCCGCCGCGCGTGCGGGTGACGCCGCGCTCGCCGCCGCCGTGCACCGCCGCCTCGAGGCCGACCCGACCTTCCGCTCCGACCCGTTCCTCTCCACCCGCCTCATCGAGTCCTACGCCGCGCTCGGCGCGCTCCCGGCCGCGCGCCAGGTGTTCGACGAGGCGCCCGAGAAGAGCATCTTCGTCTGGAACGCGCTGCTCAAGGCCCTCGCGCTCGCCGACCATGGCGACGAGGCGCTGGCCCGCCTGGCCGACATGGGCCGCCTCGGCGTCCCCGTCGACAGCTACAGCTACACGCACGGACTCAAGGCCTGCATCGCCGTATCATCCTCGCACGCCCGGCATTCGCCCGTGTACGCGAGGTGCACGCGCATGCCATCCGCCGTGGCTACGCGTTGCACACGCACGTCGCCACCACTCTTGTTGACTGCTATGCGAAGCTTGGGGTCGTCGGCTATGCGGAGATTGTGTTTGCTGCAATGCCAGAGAGGAACATTGTTTCCTGGAGTGCCATGATTGGGTGCTATTCCAAGAATGAGAGACCAGCTGATGCCATTGAGCTCTTCAAGGATATGCTGGCTTCTGATGCAGACCTGGTGCCTAACTCGATCACAATAGTAAGTGTCTTGAATGCGTGCGCAGGAGTGAACGCACTTGATCATGGCAAACTATTGCATGCTTATATTCTACGGAGGGGTTTCGACTCACTTGTTTCAGTACTCAACGCATTGATGGCAATGTACATGAGATGTGGATGCCTTGAAGTTGGCCGGCATATCTTCGATTGGATAGGACACCGGAGGGACGTTGTGTCATGGAATTCACTTATATCTGGATATGGGATGCATGGCTTTGGCCGTGAGGCGGTTCAGGTGTTTGAGAAAATGGTCCAAGTGGGGCTATCACCGAGTATCATCACATTTATCAGTGTCCTTGGGGCTTGTAGCCATGCCGGACTTGTGGACGAGGGGAAGGAGTTGTTTGAGTCGATGATGGATTATGGTGTCACGCCTCGTGCCGAGCACTATGCTTGCATGGTAGACCTCCTTGGTCGAGCTGGGCAGTTGGATGAAGCTGTGGAGCTCATAGAGAGCATGCACATTGAGCCGAGTCCTCAAGTGTGGGGCGCACTTCTTGGAGCTTGCCGTATTCATGGTCATGTGGAGTACGCTGAGATGGCTTGCTCTCGTCTCTTTGATCTTGAACCCAGAAATGCCGGGAACTATGTACTCCTCGCTGATATTTATGCTCGAGCTAAATTGCACAACCAGGTTTACGTGCTAAAGGAGTTGCTTGAGGAGCATGCGCTGGAGAAGGTGACTGGTTGCAGCTGGATAGAGGTGAAGAAGAAGCTACACTCCTTCACGTCCGTGGACAACAAGAACCCACCTGTTGAGCAGCTTCAAGCTCTGATAGGTGAGTTTGTGGCACAGATGAAAAATCAGGGCTATGTCCCTGACACAGGGATTGTTCATTATGATATTGAAGAAGAAGAAAAGGAAAGGATTTTGCTTGGTCACAGTGAGAAGCTGGCAGTTGCTTTTGGGCTTATCAACACAGGCAGTGGGGAAGTCATCAGGATCACCAAGAACCTGAGGCTATGTGAGGACTGTCACTCGGTCACCAAGTTCATCTCCAAATTCACAGAGCGGGAAATTGTTGTGAAGGACGTGAACCGGTTTCATCACTTCAGGGATGGAATTTGTTCATGTGCTGACTATTGGTGAAGATGCTGTGAACTCTGTTGGTGTTTTTTGATCTTTGCTGACGATACCAAATTACCATGAAGTAGGAACTATTGTACAGCCTAGATTAGACTAGACATATGATGACCCAGTCTTTCAGGAGTAACCTCAAATTGATCGCTGATCTTTACTTATAGACCGATGGAACTTCTGCAAGGCAATTTTGACATGTTTGTGATGGGTCCCCTTTAACGACATGTTTTGTAGTAATGGTGTTCTTGGCACATTCTAAAGTAGTAATTTCGCTCTTGTAGAATCCCAATTAATCCTGATACTCAGACTTGATATTTGTTGAAGATGTTCAAGGAAGGATAATATATGATCAGAGGTTCATGTTTCTGTTTTTGGTGCATAAATGAGTGGTCGTTGCCTTCTGAAAATTGTGCAGATTGCAGTTTAGTTGTTCATTTCTGCAAGACTTGCCAGTTGCCATGAGGCCTATCAGTATCAGGACTTCAGGAGTTCTTTCGCAGTTGAGATGTCTAATTTCCTGGAGCCGTGGCTATCACATACCTGTTGTTGGTTCAGTTCACATCTTTATCTGCTTGTTTATGTCTCAGCGTGCAAGCTGTGCAAAGGCTGGTGTTTTTCAGCCACATGATGTCAAACACCATTTCAGAAGTCGCATACCTGTTGCCGTTGTTCACTGAGGTGCTCCTTGTGTACGCATGCCATACAAAGTGAACAGGAAAAAGTGATTTGAGACTTCATCTGAAACAGAGTAGCTGTTTCTCTCATATATAGCACTGATGTGCCAATGCAATTCTATAGTTACAACAACTAGTGCCATAACGACATTGTATGGATAAATCATGGTACAACGAATAGGAGACGATCACGGAACGACATAGCGACATGGCATCGGTACTTTTTTTTGTCTTTCTTCTTGGCATGAAGAGAAGGAGCTTCGAAGAGGATTATTCTACAAAAACTGCTCTACAGCAGGAATCCTCTACCTGCAACCAAACACAGTTGTTGAAGGTTAGCAAATAATCTTGTTAAGCATTCAATCAAAGAGGAGAGTAGTAAACCATTACTTACTCATTGCAAAGGAAGATCCTTGTGGGTGTACACAACTCCCTTGTCGCCGTTCACTACTTGTCCACTCCCTCTTAGAATGCTATACATAATGAGCAAACCAATGCATACTTATTAATACAATAAAAAATGCATACATATCAAGTGAAGATACTAATAGATACATTTCTTGTGCATGATAAATAATGTTTGAACTGGCAAACATCCAGCATATAAAAACTACTCCCTCTGTCCCTAAATAAGACGTCCTGGTAGTTCATTATATTTAGGGAGGGATTGAGTACAATGAAAGATGGTGCACACAGAACGCAGCCACATATGAACGAACTGTTAATACGTTGGACAAAGAGGGATATAATTGCAGAAAAACTACATGCAATAGAAACCTACCATCGAGTAGTTAGAAGCCCATCAACACCAACAGGTCCACGAGCATGGATGCGCCCTGTACTTATGCCAACCTATTCAAGACATTTGAAAAGGTTCAAACAAAGAACCAAATGATATTACAAATATACAGTATAAACAGCTTGCGCACAAAACAAACAGTCAAAAGACAATACCTCTGCACCTAGACCGAAGCGAGTACCATCACAAAACCTTGTGCTTGCATTATGGAACACAGCAGCACTGTCACAGTTTAAACGAAATAGATTGAGATTTTAATCAAATAAATAAACAATAAAAAAGGTAGCATAACCACAATTACACAAAGAAAATTAACTAAATACCTATCAACTTGTTGTAGAAACGTATCTGCCGAGTTCTTATCTGTCGTGATAATACAATCGGTGTGTGCACTGAAACAAAAAATGTTTAAGACAGTCAAATTTCGTGTAACAAAAAAAAGACATTGGGGAGAGTATGTTCATAGGAACATGCATACCTTCCATAACGATTTATATGGTCAATCGCTGACTGTACATCATCAACGAATTCGAGGGTGCATGCCATTGAGCTATATTCATGATGAAATGAATCTACCTTTGGCACTTTTAACGTGTCATGTGCAACAGGCCCACCATAAATAACAACTCCTGCAATATGACATCAACTAATAAATCAATTGAGCATATTCATTAGCACAAACGCCCTTTTTTTAACTGCAAGTGTCTACGTCTGTATAGATTCATACAGGTGAGTAAGTTTGTTAGATTGCAAGCCAACAAAATATAAATCAGGAAGCACAAAGGACATAGTCTACAAAATTGTTTGTTATTTTTTAACTACTTCAGGATGGAGAAAGGACACAGATGACATACTTTTTTTTAACAATATAACACTAATGACATACTCGCAAGATAACAAAATATAAATCGGGAGTACTTGACTTCAGGGTGTGAGATAATACCTTCGCTTGCAAGTTCCATCAATAAATCATCAAGACCCTCTGTCTTGTTCAGATCTTTATGAACAAGTAGTGTTTCCTGCACAGACGATGTACATAATGATTTAGTATATTTGTCACTGTTTAAGATATCTTTCAATATTCCGATAAATCGGCCGATTAATCGCTTCTCAGTGTCTGACCGATAAGATAAATCGGTCGATAAGTGGGCCGATATACCGATAAATCGGCCGATTTACCCCTTATCTTGGGTCGACCGATAAGTTCCCGATAAGCGATATCCCTAACATTGATTATTTGTATAGACATTCATGTCAGAAATGGTATTTCAGATTTAAAATAAACTACTAACTTCAAAACATAATCAGTGTTGTATTACAGTGATATACACAAACTCCGAAAAAATCTGTTATCATGAAAAATATTAAAATCATACACAATTATCGAAGTCAGAGACGCACCATAGCATTACATGCTGCCGGATAATCAACCTTTGCATCCAGTACGATACGTTTTGCCATATCCATGTCAGCCGATTTATCAATATAAACATGGCAGATACCATCTGTTGACAAAATGAAACTAAAGTTAAGTAATTCAAACAAAGTTGAAAATAATAATGTCCTTCTAATAGGGAGTGACAAGTGTTCAGTGATAAAAATGGCTTACCTGCATGACCAAGAACAGGAATCTTCGTTGCTGCTTTGATTTGAGAAACAAGCTTATTGCTCCCTCTCGGAATAACAAGGTCAATCACATCATCAAGCTGCATAGCGTCCACCCAGTTTAGACATAATCATGTACTCATCAACCAAAGAACCAAATGACATGCTTACCTTTAGCAAATCAGCAATCTCATCTTTGCTTTTTACAAGGCCAATAAGTTTTTTACCAACAACATCTGGAATCACGCCAGTTATGACCTAATAAACAGCAATAGATTGAAACATCAGAGATTCGCACAAAAATTGATACATTAGGAGAGTAATAAAGCTAAACCACGTTTCTGCATTACCAAGAACACAGTAAGCTGACTATCATACCTTATGTAATATTGTGTTTGATCTCATAGCTTCTTTTTCCTCCTTTCAAAAGAAGACCATTTCCGCTTCGGATTGCTAGAGCTGCAATCTGTACAATAATGTGTTGATCATAAATAAAAGTTGACCTTGCAGCTATTTTTTATAATCTGTTACTACCAGAGATCTTTACCTGGACGAGGGCATCAGGACGAGATTCAAAAATAATTAGGAGAACACCCAATGGGCAGTACATCTTCTCAAACACTAAATCCTTAGCGACCTACAAAAGAAGTCCTTGATTGGTTAAAAAAATAAATTGCAGGAAATTATATTTTTGAATAAATGACATTTAAATCATAATATAGGTCTTTCAAATTTCAAAGTGTGGTCCAGGCCTCTCACCTCTGTTTTTTTCACAGTATGGGAAATCGGGTCCTCCATGTCCGCAATTGAACGAATGGATGCCGCAAGGTGTGTTATCTAGAAAATAGTAAGTATAATGAGGACATATGGTATGACCAAACGTGAATATATGGATATATACCGCTGATGTGAAGAGATATATATTTGACCCACCTTTCCTGCCTTCAGCGTCATCCTAGAAACCAAAGATTTCTCATAACCTGAATCCTGGGCTGCAGCTAGATCAGCTTCATTCTCGGATAGAATCAAGTCCTGATTTGCTTCCAGAGCATCAGCTATATCTAGCAAAATTTTCTTACGTTCCTCTGACGACAAATTCTGTTTGGTGGTCAGATGAAACAGAATAAATTAGCAATAGCAGCAAGAAGACCAAAATATTACAACTCGAACTTTCTTTAGATATTTATGATACCAAAAGAATTGATGGTATATTTTAGTATCACTACAATGTATAATTGTTTCTACAAAAAGCAATAAAGAATACCTGTAGATGCCTTGAGCAATCTTTCGCAGCAACTGCCATCTCGCGGCTTGTCACTTCCTTGGAGCAGTCCCAGATATTTGCTTCATTATGGAAAAGTGTACCGATTTTCTCTCCTCGCATGACCTTAATAATGCTATCTACCACAAATCCACTTCATGGATGTAATAACAAAAGGTTAAAATCAGAAATGAATAATCATACATGCAGACATAAACTCTAATTTGGCACAGTATCATGCACAGATCTACCCTTGGCAGTCGCAGCTAAAATGCAGCACAAACTTCTCTATATGTCAAAATGAAAGCATACCCCACCCACCCGCACTGGATTATCTATCTAATGTAAAACTTGCATGCATTAAATATCTAGTCTTTGTACCTAATTAGTAATTAATTTACTTGAGTATACTTTTGAATATCCAAGTATAACATCCATAGTTTGGTATATAACCTGTGATTGCACAAATATTGTAGCTGGCAGTGTGACTAGCCATTGAGTAGTTTGCAGTATGTTAATGAACCTAATGGGAATATTTCGTATCTATGCATATGGCTAAACTCATGCTATGATAACAGGGGGGAAAGTTGTAGTCACCTTGCAATTACAGCGGGTACACCCTTTGATGCGGCAGTAACAGCGGCTGCCACTTTAGCTTGCATTCCACCTCTCCCTACACGAGACTTCTCCCCGAAATTAATTAGCTTCCCGTGCTTTTCGTTAATGTACGTGTGGATAATTTTTGATTGAGGATCACTAGGTGGACCACTGTACAGTCCCTCCACATCACTAAGCATGATAAGAAGATCAGCATCCAGTTCTTTTGCCAACAGCGTTGCCAAACTGTCATTATCCCAGAATATACCGGATGAATCCTACACATGAAGTCAACTGTTATAACCAATAAATAGTAAATACTAAAGACTGCTCTGTTATCATTTCTAGTGGGAATCCAGAAGATTGATTCATATTCATCAATTTTGTAAAGCCTGAAGGGATAAGCCCAACATCCATCACTGAAACTAAACATGATACTACATGTTCTATGATAGAGTATTAAAGATAAACCAGCGAGACATACAGAGCAAAATAAGAAAGGTTGCTTGTTCTGGAAAATAATAGTCATACTAACAGAGGTTGCTTGCAGAAGGAAAGCCAAATGAACGCCTAAACTACATACACGTTTCATTCACACTGGGGCTTCAGTTCAGCTCCTAGTGCTGAGATCACATTTGAAAGATACAAAAGACTGAAGTTTGGTGTGCAAGGCAATTTTCTTAAGAGAAAGCACACCTCATATGGCGCTTTCCTTGTACTGATAGCGTCGTTCTCGTTAAACACCGGTATCACTTTAAGATCTAACAGGGAGATAACAGTCTCGCGAAGCTGGTGACCGAAACTTGGATCCCGGAAATCACGATCCGTAACAAGAAGCTGAGATGATGTTACGTCAAGCTGCAGTGAGGTGAGTTTGACGTCAGAAACACGTTAACTTTAAAAAGGAAAGAAAATGGCAGCAGCATATATTTAACGCACTTGGCTAAACAGTGTGTCGTAGATCGCCATCAGGCCGCTCTGGCCGACGGCAGCACAGGCCTTCCCATCCAGGTCCAACTGTGGGTTCTGCAGATCTGCGAAACTGCAAGCAAGGAGAATTATCAGCAAACGATATATGCCACTAAACCAAAGCTAGTGACCAGCAAACTGTTGTGAACCAACCTGCTGTTTATAAGCTTTCGGTACTTGAGCCTCTGCCTGCCGACACCAACGGCGCCGGAGGTGACCAGAATCACCTCATACCCCTGGAAATTAAGCTCCTTCACCTGAAAAATTTCCACATTTTTACCGGTTAACATTTTCAGTAAAAAATTACTGATTAGCATCAGGTTCCTTGGTTAAACTGTCAAAAGCACATGACTAGTCAGAAATTGAGTTACCTGCTCACAGAGAGCTCCGAGCCTGCCCATGGCCAGTCGGCCATTCTGCCCGGTGACAACAGCGTGCCCACCTGTCGTACGAGATAGTTGTTAGATATTTAGAGGGACCCAACGAACAAGGCACCGATTTACCTTGCAGTTAAAACTAAAATATATATTTACTTGCAAATTTTAGTTTTCAGTGTCCTTCATAAAGTGGGGATAATTCAAAACCTAAGAGGACGTGATTTTTGTGCTATCGCAGGAAGCGGCGATTCAAAGCTATCTTGCGTCATCAGGTAGATACTTTACTAAACAAGTTCCGTGACGTCATCAGATCCGAACTTTTTTGCTAAGTTGTTTCTGGCCTCGCGTTTTCAGCAATCACCTCACCCTTCTCTCACCAGGATCACGCCGGAGAAGAAGGAAGGGAAAACAGCAACAGCAACGAACAGGCCGAAACGGCGGCGGCGGCGGCGGCGGCGGCATTGGATTAGCATCAGAGAGGAGGAAGCTAGTCATGCATGCATGCGTGTGTAAGTAAACCTTGATGACGATGCGCCTGACGTCCCTGACGAAGCCGCGGGTGGAGTCGGAGTTCTCCATGTCCGCCGCCGCGACGGCGCCTCCGATGCCTCCCCTGCCCATAATCTCTTCGTCCTGAGTCTTGGCTGTGGATGGAGACGGCCGGGGAAAAGGGTGGAAAATAGGCAGGCAGGTCAGGTGGAAGTGGCGAACCGAACCGTGAGATAACCAAGTGGAACTAACGGGCTCCTCCGCTTTAAAGGGAAGGGAAGGAGGATGGCGAGGCGCAGCCACCCTAGATCGTCTGCGGCGAGCGGAGCCTGGGAACGCCCGTAACCACCGGCTCCAACCGCCTGTGGCTGTGGGACGCGCACACGTGGGCGACCGGGGCGCGGAGGCGGAAAGCTGTTGCGGGAAAATATCCTGGCGCCGCGTTTTGGCGGCTTCCGAGGAGGAAATATAGGGCGGGCGAGATAGGTTTGTGTGCCACCTGTTGTCCCGCACCTGGTACAGCCCAAGGGGTGGAGTACCGGGGCAAATGCTCAGAGAATGGACGTTTGCGGGGTAGGCTCTTTCATGGCCACGATCGTCATAATTTCGATATACCGGCCAAGTGCAATTTACATGTTTGCTTCAAAGGAGTTGCAACAGAGTATTGTGTAGACCGTAGACTTGTAGTTGGTGTTTGTTGAAGGAATCAGGTACATCCATTCTAGAATTTGGGTTGGAATTCGCAAAGTAGAACAAAACACATGTTGGTTCAACCGAGGAAACATTCGACGAAAGTAAAACTAACCTATAAGTTGCTCCCCTTGGCCATACCAAACACACCCTCAGTGATGATAGAGGTTGTCGTTGCCACATGCAGGGGCAGAGCCAGAATTTAAGCATTGGGGGGGGGGGGGGGGGGGGGGGGGGGGGGGGGGGGGGGGGGGGGGAGGCACCGACGAAGCCAAAATAATGTTTGGTGTTCAGATAAGGTACTAGAGTTTTTTTTTCTTAAATAACCTCCAAGATGAAACTCAGCCGAGTCAATAGCAAACACATAAAAATTTAGAGCGGTAAATGAGTTTAGCTATGCGTCATGCATAAACTTACTATCAAGATTTTATGTACATATTATAGATAAAAAATGGTAGATTTTCTACTATTCTTGTACCGGGCTTGAATGATAAATCGTTGCTGATATGTTGATTAAGCAACTAGGTCTTATAGTTGTGCACATGCATGCTCAAAGAAAAGTATAGGATACAAGCGTTACCTCTAGATTTAATATAAGTATTTGATGAGTAAGACTTCGGCGAACGAGGATGGTGGGGCACCACGGCAGTTGGCATGATCAATACTTGAACAAATAAGCTATAGGAGCACGGTTGAAAGGATCATATGGCCACCTGGGGGGGGGGGGGGGGTGTGAATATGTGCTATTCCAAATTTTAATTCTTTTTCGATTAAAGCTTGACACAAATGTAAATTCTGTATATATGCAACTACGGTGAATTTACCTATATGACACAAGTTAACACTAAGCAAGATAAGATACAAGTAAGAACTAGAGAGTAAGGAGTAACCGAACAGGAAGCATGTGCAAACAAGGATGTATTTCCGAGTTCCTCCTTTTTTGGGGAGTACGTCTCGTTGGAGGGGTGTGAGTTTCAATACTCAACGCTACAAATGGCCTCACCTAATTCTCCGATGAACCTCGTCCAAAAGCTCGGTTCACCTTCCACTATCGGAATGCTTCAAGACGGAATCGGGAGCCCTTACAACAATCTTGGGGCACAACCCACAACTGGATTAGGAGCTCCCAAGCACCACGAATCTGCTACACAAAAGTAGCAAGCAAATAAGTACAACAAGATGACTAGGTTTTCCAAGTGGAAACCCTAGGCTCAAATCCCTCAAGTGAATGAGGGGGAAATGAAGAACGCTTTGGTAGACTTGTAGATCCGGGCCTTCACCTTCAATCCTCCAAGTATGAGCACGTTTGATTGGAAGGATTGGGAGATCTAGAGTTTTGAGATTGCAACAATGGTGGGCAAATATATTCTGGTCGAGCTGTCCAAGGTTGAAGAAGGTGGGGGTATGTATATCCCTGCTGGAAATGTAGCCGTTGGCGAAACAGGGGGGCCGGATATTCCGGGTTAAGTGATAACCGGATATTCCGCCACCTCTGGAAATCTCCGGTGGCAAATATCCGACAACCATCCGAGAGTTGCAACAACTGCGCGCTCTGGTCCTTAGCAGAATTTCCTCAAGCCACCTTCTGGACCGGATATTCCGGTACCTCCGAAATCTCTGGTGGCAAATCTCCGATGACCATCCGAGAGATGCAAATCTGGGTTGCTAAAAGTCCTTAGCCGATTTTCTCGAGCAACCTTGGTGACCGGATATTCCGCCCCCGACTGGGACCAGAATATCCGGTTTCTTTCTCTGAGCAAATTGAACTAGCTCTTTCTTCTTTCTTTTTGGTTTTGATGCACTGATGTTTTAATCACCTAAAAGCCTGCATTACTTAGCATCATATTAAATTATCACTAGTGTTGTTGCCTAACACACAAAACACAAGGGATTAAGAAATGGTCTTTCAACGACATCACTAGAATCCATACCCTGTTCAGCTAGAGGCTGACGGTTCGTGTAGTATGCGAACGGCAAGCGGCGGCGGGCTCCAGGGCAGATCGACTGGAGAAGATCAGATCGATCTTTTAGGGTAAATAGACGATTGGATCTTTTAGGGGCTAGAGACGATAGGCTTGGACTTTCCCTCGAAAAGAAAGAGGAAGTCAGAGAAATAAATCACGCACCAAACGATGCACTAAATGGTTGGTGGGCTTGCTGCGTTGCACGGGCCTGAGCCAGTAATGCTGTGAGTATATGCGTCAATTAGCATGTAATAGTACCGTGTCTGCTACTAATACGTATGCTGCATCATAGGGGGGGCGAGCCCATAGGGGGGGGGGGGGGGGGGGGTCTGACCCCTGCTAGCCCCTGTCTCCCCCCTGGCCACATGCTTAAAACAGTTATACATTTTAAGCATGTTCTCATCAAGACACCATGCATATTTCGACCAGGACTAATGCTATGAGTGTTAGTCGAAGTTTTCAATCATCACGATGGGATATTGGGCACTGGTGCATAGGACTGAAGATTGCTCAGAAAAGATAAGAGCATGAAACTAGTCTGTTGCCCATGTCAAGTTTCCATATGTGTTCACACTAGAGTATTTCAACATGACTTAGCAAAGTTATAGATCCTTCAACACTGCGAGGAAAATTAAGACGATGCTAGTAGAAATGGGCGGCTACACGTGAATGCATTCCCGACGGCTATGTGATAAGGAAAACTACTAGAATGAAATGTTAGTACGAAGTGAGGATACACGTGCAACGCGAGATTCCTAGATGAGTAAATGTTAGCGATAAGGGGTGGATATACTCATACACGTTTGGCACATTCTTATGGATTATAACAAGGAAACTTAGTATAATGCATGTAAAAGGAAAACAATAGATTTTGCACCATGTTTTATGTGTTGTCCACTGGTCTCTTGAGTAAGCAGGTATACACTTGCGCCGACGTTGTTGTGTCCAGACTAAAAGGTCAAGACAAGGATTTTCAACATGGGTTCCAACTTCCAAGCAATCGATGGTAGAGCATTGGCACAATGACAATGTCTTGGACAAGGTGACAACGCGATTCTGTCTTTGCCATGTCCACCCAGTTAAGTCGAGAACACGTGTTTTCACCCCGAGTATATGGGGTAGTCTTTCAAGGTTTCAACTCCTAGGAGGGAATTTCTGGTTACTCAACAAAGTGGACTCTTTCTTTACAAAAAAAATCAACCACAGGCTCATCCCCCGCTGGACTAACTTTTTTATTTGACACTGATTAATTCGCATAAAGAAAATATTTTGCACTGATTCAGCCAATATATTACACCGTGTTTGAATGCACTAACCTGTTCAGCACAATACATACAGGAAAATAGTATATGCCCTGTAATCAGAACGACTTCCTGAGACCGCCGTATATTTCCAACACTTAAACTTGGTCGATGTGCACCGTGCATGATAGTGAAGCGAAGACCAGGAGGAATGCACCAAACGTACGGTGTGTCGCAGCTTTCGGTTCCTTCTGCTTCGATCATTGTGTTCACTGCACCATACGGCGCACCCGGCCAAACTGTGCTACGAACCACATGGTCCACAATGTTTTACTCCTAGCGCGTCCGAGCATCGTCACGGATCGCAAAGCACCGCCAGCTATGTCGACCTGATGGAAAAGATACCTCCCACATGTGCTCGATTCACATGCTAATATTTGTGAAGAATCAGTACCATATAATATAAACTAATCGTGTTTTCCAACATAAAGTGTCTGGGTGGTGTACTCACACTAGTCTCACACACTAGTGGTCCCCAGTTCGAACCTGGGCTCAGACACGCTTTTTTAAAATTTCTTTCACGCATGCAACTGTTATCATAATGATATGCGGTTTTTTGTTTGTTTGAGATTTGTTCATTTTATTTCTGAAACTAGTACATAACACATCCATGTCAGCAGTATCTAGCCTAGTTTGCCCGCTCAACAATTCAACAAGGCTCATAATGGAGGTGTACACTGGCATGAAGCATATGCTTTCTACTTATTCCGCAACCTCTACACTGGCAGCGTGAGACTTGTGCAGCTTCGATCGGGCACTTGGGGTCTGTATACGTGCCACTTGTTCCCGTGTCATACGTCATCATAGCTAAACCCTACCAGCCTACCACGTGGCGTGCAAGTCCAAAGCGAGTGTCACATGCTTAAGTTGTAAGATGCGTACGTGACGTCAAGAGGTTAACTCCAAACAAACAGATGGCCAATGATTAAGCCGGCCGAGCGATCGGACGTGTCAGGGCGAGGCGCGTGAAGAGGTTGATCGAGATCGAGAAACCGTGACGTGTCTATAGGAGATATGCAAGCACGCGACATCCATCCAAAATTTGCCAGTTATTCTTCTCGCTTCTCTGAAAGATCGTCGATGCGATCATTGATCAACAGCCATGCAATGATTCTCCAAAACAGCTAATTCAGAGTTTTTCTCCCGATGCAGAACCCCACCCACCACACAAAGTTGCCTCCAAGTGTTGTTGTCTGAGCAATGCATGTGTACCTGCCAAGTCCATGGACTTGTGTGATCGATGATGCATGGTTCATCTGCTTCACGTATGTCTATCCGAAGGACGTACGTACGTGCACAATGTGGACGTGGCTTTGGACATCGAAGCGAATTGCGTCCCGGCGGCCTAGTGGATGACGGGGACGGGCCCTCATTTTCATGACCATAGTTCAGAAGCTGACATGGACCGGATAGGTGAGAATATCGTTTAGACGCGATCACTGCTTATTACATTTATTTTATTGAAAATTTAGTTGAACGTCTCTCGGATCAAAAGCCTACCCACATTTTCCAATCCAAGCGGCGCAAGGAGCTTCACCAACATGTAACAACTCAACATCACTACATAGATGTGTCATGTGGAGATGTCAACCTCTAAATATGTGATGCCACTGCTCGGTGGATCTGCTCGTTATAGGACTAAAATATTTTTTACTAAAAATTGTGCACGGAGTATATCAGATTAGGAAAAAAATCTTTTGATTTGTGAACCTGCAATAAAGCTTCATTGAACATCTCTCTTTTTTTTTTTTGAGAGGAGCTTCACCAACATGCGAAAATTCCTACCTACATTTTCCAATCCAACGTGTCACGAGGAGCTTCACCAACATGCGACAACTCAACATCACCACATAGATGTGAAGGTGTCAACCTCTACACATTGTGCTGCCACTGCTAGGTGGATCTACTCGTTATAGGGAAAAGATCATTAAGCCCATGGACCTTCTTTGCACTATCGACGCCCAATGCAATTGACTAGCTGATGACCTCTTCGATTAGCAGTACTTGAAAAAAAAAATCAAAATGTATGAACATAAATAAACATATGAATTACATGTCGTGCCGTTGGTGGACATACCTCCTTGAGGTCTTCGAAAAGCCAAGTTTATGGCACACATTCGCCTGCCCGCAGCTACTAATTTCACCCTTCGCGAGTAGTCCGCATGCGGTTCTCTATGTTCTTTTTGGGCCACGGTGTAAATGTTGTTCATTACCTCTTCTTCTAATTGAAAGGAAAATTATCATGCCGTTATTCAAAAAACAAAGATGCATGTCATGTCATCTTGAACTCTACACGAAATGAAAAATATGAAGGTGCAATAGAGAATTGAAAAGGATTAGGTGCACATGACAGTTGTCATGGAAACGAACAAAAATTCTGTGAGGTTTTTTCTTGGCGCGGGGATGAGGGGAATATTGTGTGAAATTTGACTCAAATAATTTTCATTTAAAATTGCATACAAAGTATATCAGATTAGAAAAACAATCCTACGATTTATGAACCTACAAAAAAGCTTCGTAAAGAAAAAAACCCAAATACTTAAAAGTGAACCAAGAAAAAATTATAAGGAATGAAATCATGTCAAATACCTTTGTACCAAATAGGCCCTGAGTCAAGATTAGATGTTCAGAATGGTTTGATCTCAAATTCTGGAAACCTCACTTTAAATTTTTGTAGAATCTTTGTTTGTGTGAATTATTGATTGAAGATGAACTACCACACTCGTTATCAGTTCCATGGCTTGAGTTCAAACCATTTTGTAACACCTCTAACCAGAATGTAGCAGGAGTGTGACATTACATTGTACAAGATATTGCATGTTGTAGAGCATGTCAGGCATCGAACAAAAAATGGTTATCTTCACACGTGATCTGAGAACTCAAACTTAGTTGCCGATCCATGTAGTTGAACCTATTTATGACTGCACAGAAATCATGTTGTCAAACTTTTCTAACTCCAACCGGCTACATACACAAACATTTCTATGTTGGTAATGTTTTGAAGTACCAAAATATAAATTTGTGTAGTCTTACATATGTCCACAAAATTCAACGTCAAAGATAGAAATTCACATTTGTCTATAATCTCTAGCATAAGAGTATGGGTTATGTCAACAAAAATTATACCATTGAAAACTTATTTTCACTAATGATATACTACTTATGTTTTTTAACGCAATTAATGATCAATTTTGGACACACAAGATGTGGGGTCTTATAAGCCCGAACCGAGGAAGTACTATAGAGACATAGAGTATTGACCGTCCTCACTAAAATAAGAGACAATACCAATGTCTAGACATCATGCTATTCTGGAAGGAGTGACCACTAAGTAGTAATTACAACTCGGCCAAGAAAATTACCACATTAAGGATGTGTTTGGTAGCACAATATTTTCAAACTTTTCTAGAAATGTTTTTGCTAGGGTCTGGACATCACAGTCAGCGACGAGCTCATTAGCACAACACCGCGGTGGCAATCAAATTTTATTCAAGAACACACAAGATGTGTGTCGTTTCTATTAAGACAGGAAGGGTTTGTAGGTAATCGGAAGGAAAAGGAGAATATCAATACATTATTAGGGTTTTTTCTTTCTTCTTTGTAATCTTCTTTTTTTACGACTTTGTAATCTCAATAAATGTTGTAGATTTGTTCCTAGATGCAACAAAGATGCAATTTCTTCTGTTCATTTTTGGTCATTCGTGATTTGGTCATTCTTTAGGTGATGTTTGAGGATTTGATTGCTACTACCTCTGTTTATATATGAATATGTGATCTAGGGTGTCATTTTTTTCTGCTCTGTGTACTCTTGGCATTTTTTGGTGTGTCCCTGTATTAGTATGAATATGGAGTGAATTCCACTTTTTACCCTCTAAGGTAAACTTTGTGCCACTTTTTACCCAATTTAATAGAAATTTCTCAAAATTACCCCATTTAACAAACTTTCTTCCACTTTTTACCCAATTTAATAGAAATTTCTCAAAATTACCCCATTTAACAAACTTTCTTCCACTTTTTACCCCTATTATATTTTACCCCGTCCTGACTGCTGGGTCTCACTCTTAGTCCGACGTGGCGTGTCCTAGTCAACAATTGATCCGAGCCGAGCCGAGACGAGTTGGTTTTAACGTTGGTGCTGGTTTAATCTGGGCTGGTCACACCTCGATCGGGTCATACCAGGCCCGACACCCTCTGCTCTTTCCCCTTTCCCATTTCCCCAAGCTAGGGAGTCGAGGGCAGAGTCAAGACCTTGAAGAGCATGAAGCCGTCGGCGCGAAGGAAGCCGAAAAAAGGGCCACACCGCGTGAGACCTTGAAGAGCGTGAAATTGGTGGGATGGGCGAGGGCTTCGTGCAGCAGCGGAGCATCGGCGGCGGCACGGGTGTTGCGGCCACCAGCTCCGTAGTGAGCTTCGTCTGATAGCGGAGCCTTAGCGGCAGCGCCACGCATGCAACGGCTACTCTGGCATGACCGGTGACCTTCATGTGGTAGCAGTGGCGGCGTCACGGTATTCACCTGCTCCGGCGTGGACTTCGTGTGGCAGCAGAGCACCGGCGGTGCCGATACGGGTGCTACATGCACCTGCTCCAGCGCGGGCTTCGTGTGGCAGCACAGCACAGGCAGTGGCAAGCCGGGTGCGACGGCCCAGATGGGGCGTGAGCCTCGTATGGTGGCGGCGGTGCTACACCGACATGCCCAAGTGTGGGCGTCATACGGGAGCGGAGCACTGGTGGCGACGAGCTTACTGCTACAGTCATCTCCTCCGGTTATGATTGATATTGCTGATCCTGAAGGTTGTCTTGTTTGCGGTTGAGGATCCTCGAGGTTTCTCTCGGGGGAGGATGATGGTGTGCGAGCGGGTATGGCATCTGGTCGGTTCATCTAAACATCCATGCGATCGGGTCTGGCTCGACCCAGGTTAAACAAGCACCATCGTTAAACTGGCTCGGCTCAATAGCTGACTAGGACATGCCACGTCGGACCGAGAGTGGGACCCAACGGTCAGGACGGGATAAAATATAAAAGAGGGTAAAAAGTGGGAAAAAGTTTGTTAGATGGGGTAGTTTGATGAATTTCTGTTAAATTGGGGAAAAAGTGGCACGAAGTTAATCTTAGGGGTAAAAAGTGGAATTCACTCATGAATATGTGATATACGTTTTTATACAATGAAATTGATGCTATAGATAGAATATTTGTCTAGTATTTAAAAAAAAAACACTCGGCAAACTTGATGAACATCGTCTTCCACCATCATTCATATCTTTTTACTGAGCGGCATCCATTGCCAAGTGCCCTCGGCAAACACCTTGTTGCCGAGTGCCAGTTGTCGAGTGTGACATTTGGAAACCATTTGCGGAGTGTATTTGGCCCTTCGCGGAGTGGATAAAGTTAGGATCTCATCTTCCGGGGTTTTCTTTTATTCTCCTCCTTTTACTAGGTATCTTGGAATGCTACCTTAAAATTGTTGTCAATGACCTTTCAGCCTCGATTTACTTTTGTGGCTGATCTCCGTGGGACTTTTTCCTGTTCTTATATACAGGTTGGTAAAACAACTAGCGGCACATGATACCATTTTACCTCAGTTTTGAAATGCTTGAGTTATGAACTTATGATGGGCCCGGAAAACAACTCAGTTTTGTTTACAGTTAGCTGCATGCTCTGGTTACCTCTTGTAGCATCCTCGCAGTTTCTACATTGCACTACTTATTTATTGCTAAATCATGTTCCTTATTTGATACCGGTGAAAATTTTCTTCCCTACATGGCCTCTCCCTAAAATTTCTTTCCCTATATGACACTCTAGTGCATTTTTTTTCACCAAACAAGTATGAAAAAACCTTTTTACCCCCGATGAATACCCAAGGTTCACGTGAAAATAAAATTTATATGTAAGTACTCCCTTCGTTCCAATTTAATTGACTTCCTATTTACCACATGTGGATGTATCTAGGAAGTCAAATAAATTGGAATGAAGTGAGTATTAGTTAGTGGCCCAGTGGCCCGTACAGCCTACCAGGCCACATGCTATCCAGCTCGTACGTCCCAGCGAGCAGCGAGCAGCCCGTCACGCACGTCTCGCCGTCTCCACGTTTCGACTCGCACACAGCACAGGACGCAGCCCTAGCAAACGATCGCGGCGAGCAAGCAACATGCGACCAACCGATCCCGGCGGCCAGGCGACGGCAACACGGGGACCCCTTGGCCGGGCGACCAGGTATGCGGCGGCAGACGTGTTCGTTTTTTTCCGTTGTCCACCGGCCACGGTTGTAACAATAATCCTAGCTATATTTAGCGGCCTAATATCATTTAGCTATTTTTAGCAGCATGTAGACTCATTAACACGCATCATGTTTGCATATGTACAACCAAAACCTACCCATCATAATATTGCTGCAGCTATTGTCCTGTGCATAGTTTTGAACACATTATGCACCAGCGGTAAAACAATATTTTCATGTCTATTTGGTGAACAAAATGCACTAGAGTGTCATATAGGGAAATAAATTTTGGGGAGAGGCCATATAGGGAAGAAAATTTTCACCGGTGTCAAATAAGGAACATGATTTTAAGAGAATGTCATATAAGGAATTTTCTCGATTTTTAATGCTCACACAGAACAGTATGCCCTAATATTTGAGTTCCATACATTGCAGCAACCATGTTTATCCCCAGCTTCAGAACGCCTAGTATTAAATGGTTCGTCTGAAGTCTGAACACATTCAAAGAGGAATGCTGAGCAGCATGGCTGTATGGGGCATTCATAGTAAGCTATAAATGTCTTCGTTCTTTGTGGTTTTGTTCCCTAAACCTTAACCCAGAATCAACACCGGGAACAGTCTTAACTTTCCCCGTCCCAGAGTTCCTCGTGGGTCTTGTAGATGCTGTCTTTGTTCACAGTGACGCTGCCCATGTGCAACCTGGTCTGAACATCACAAAAACAAAACAAAAATTAAGGCACGTTAGAAATAACTGGCACATAAGTGGCTACAGGTTGCTGATAGTTGGTAGAAGTGACGAGCACTGCTCCTTCAAGGGACGGCGAGGCGCCGCCGCCCTGATCTCCCGACGCCGGCCTCCTCTGCTCCCACCACGACCGGATCCTGATTCCTCTCGGCGTCCTCTCTCCACCCACCTAGGAGTCCGGCGCCGTGGCTGCCGGGGTCGCGGCAATCGTGCCCTATGGCTCGCCACTATGCTGCCGCCTGAAGCTTCTCGGATGGTGCTCTCGCGTCGTCGCCCGCGCAGGGTGGCTGCGCGTCGCCGCCGCGCGACGCCCTCTTCCGGTCCTGGTGGCTGCCGTCATGCTCCGTTTTCCGCCCTTCTGGCTCCGGCGTCGTCTGATGTGCCATCTTCCTCGGCCGCTGTCGGGACGACCTCTGCCTCCATACCACGTCCTCCGTCCTGTTCCCGCGGCTCCTCTCCGGCACAGACGCAGCTTGGGTTGCGGAGCTGCGGCGAGGTCACTGGCGATGGTGTCGCCGTTCTGCGGTCTCAGCAGCTACCGCCGGCCTCTTCACAGGGGCTCCTCTCCGGCAGGATCCTGACCAAGTCGTGGGCTTCCCTCGCTAGCGAGAACGATGGTAGTGATGAGGAAGTGTTGGCCCCGATGACCCCGCCGGCTTCCAAAAGCTTGTTCATGGCTGCTCAGCCGGCTCAACAGAGCACGATGCTCGAGGCAGAGGCGAGTGGGGGATGGCAGCAGGTGCTGCCCCGACGTGGTCCGCACCGTCCGGCGTCACCAACCTCGGCTTTGCCCCCTCGCCCCATCCCGGATTGGATGTTTGGTAGATGTTGTAGATGCCTTGCTCATGGGCACCGTGCGGCTGCCTGCAGAGATCCCTTTCGATGTTCCTGCTGTTTGGAGAATGGCCATCGTGCTCGTGGATGCCGTAGCCCATGGCGTCCTCTCAGCTCGCTAGATCGCCATGTTGAGCCACCTGCGTCCCGCAACGGTGCCATGCTTCATCATGCTCATGCTTCTTGTGTGTGTTCGATGGGATCCATGCCTCCTGTGCTTCCACATGTGTCTTGGGCGTTGGTCATTTCTACTCCCGCTGGCACGGTCCCCTCGTCTGATGAGGTGTTGCGGTCCACTCTAGCTGCTCAAGCTGAGCAGTTTCAAGATAGTCTAGCGTGGGTTGGGAGTTTCCTCGAGCGGGCAGAGGTTGCTTTGAATAGGCTTTCTCTTTTGCCGGCTATGTTGAAGACCAGTACTACGTTGTGTTCTCCTGGTGAGGTTGGTGTTGAATCCGCAGAGGATAGAGGATCAGAATTCTATGGTTGTTTCTCTCCTCGTGTGGGGGATATTTCATCGTTGTTGGGCGCCTTGTCCTTTGTTCCGGCTGTTCCGGCTACTTTTGAGGCTGAGGTCAGTGCTGAAGTTGTGGCTCCCATGATGCAGATCGTGCCCGATCTTGGGGAGCTCTGTGCGAGTCATGCTTTGCCCGAGCTTGTGGAGTTGTGTAGGAAACTGGTTTTGCCTCTTTCCGGTGAGCAAGTGAAGGCGGTTTCGCCTGAGATTTCAGTTGTGGCTTCACCGCCGAGTCAAGCGCTAGACTTTGAGGAAAATGGTGTTGTGGACGGTGCAGTCTCTCTCTCGCGTGTGTCTGTTCCTGATGGTGATGTGGTTGCTACGTCTGGACCGTTGCCACGTGTGCCTGGATCTCTCGTCGGCAAAGAGATTTGCGATTTCTTTGCCACATTGGCTGATGCTAACCCTGGAGGTAAGACGGTTGGATGTCTCCTGAAGGAGAAAGCTAGCAGGGATAAGATAAAAAGAGGCAGCGTGAAGGAGAAATCAAAATGCAGAAGCAAAAAGGGTGGCGCTACAGGAAAGGCACCTGAAGTTGCTTGATGGATGGCTCTCGGTGTCTTAGCTTGTCATCATGGTCCGCTCGTGTTTGTTGCCTTTGCAAATGTGGTTTTCTCGAGTCATCGCTGGTCTAAGGGAGCACTTTGATGACGGTGTGTCTCTTCTATGAGTGTGCTATAGGAGTATCGTGTTGCGAGTGTGTGTTTGTGTGTTTCTTTGGTTGTGTGGTCTTTTTGGGCGTAGTCCGCTTGTGTGTTTCTTTGGTTGCGAGTGTGTCTTGGTTGTTCTTGTGACCAAGTCTGTAACGGTTTTTGCCCGATTTTCCGTAAATAAATTAGGCAACTCTCTTCTTCTTAATTAATGGATGAGGCAAAACTTTTGCCTCCGTTTCAAAAAAAAAAAAAGATAGTTGGTAGAAGTTCTGGTACTTGTCATGTTTAGTTTGTTAGAGTTCGTTTGCTTTGTCTGTAGTTTGGAGAGTAAACTCTGGTGGTTTTTGAGTCTGTGTTGGTTAAGTTGCTGGAGTGTGTGGTTGTTGCACATGCGGCAGTTTGTAAGTTGTCCGTTGAGCGGGGTAGCGCTGAGGGCAGAAAACTTCTTATTCTGCAAACCTTTTGTATTATCAGTTTTCATTGAGAAATGAAAATTGGGAGCGTTGGCTCCTTAAGTCTAAAAAAAAGAAATAACTGGCACACAGCACTCAAACTGATGTGGACACATGGAAAATGCATAATTTGGTCCTCTGGTGAAGTGGTGATCAAACTGTTACTAATCAGGCCAGCGGGATCAAAGTTCAGAAGGATAATTGTTGGCCTGTATCTGTCTTTACGGATTTATAGGAATCTGAAGCTGTTTGTTTTGAACAACAGCCGAGGAGGCAAACAATGCTGTCCTGGTAAGGTCATGCCATGCAGCAAGCAGTACACACTACAGAGTGAAGTGGTGATTTGATTCTATGTGGTGTTCACTTGAAAATAACGGTGCCGTTTCTTTCATAAGGAAAAATAGGGCTGCCACTGACAGAATAAAACGGTAGCATATCCATACTAGGCACTATCAAAGGATAAAGGAACATTTCGATATGAGTATAAACTGTAAAGACTATATATGCAGAAGTGCTACTAAATTCGATTTATAGAACATTTCAGATGGAGTTTTAGAACGCCAGTTTATTCTATATAGATTTCTACTTTGGTACCCAACGTCAGTGTATTTTTTTCTACCAATTAAATAAGTTAGCTCCCATCTGGTATAAGTCTGCTGACACAGCACAGCTAAAATTAGAAGATAAATACCATTGCAAAATTGCATGACTGACCTGCTTAATCTCAGAAAACTTTTCAAGCAAGTAATCTGGAATTGACCAGTTGTAAACATCAATGTTCTGCTTTATGCGTTCTTCACTCACGCTCTTTGGGAGTACACTGTGACCCATCTGAAGGTTCCAGCGCAGTGCTACTTGTGCAGGAGTTTTTCCAAGCTTCTCCGCGATTGAGATGACGAGAGGTTCTATAAGGACATGAATGTTTATCCCTGTTGAACCAGGCGAACCTAGTGGAGAGTATGCCTGCAAAATACAGAAGCGGAATTATAAGCACAAGCACCAGGTTTTGCGAAAAGTAGTAGATGCACAAACACCACTAACCAGCACCTTGACTGGCAAGAAAATATAGGTACACGGCAGACTTACGGAGAGGTGAACACCAGTGGACTGGCAGAAGCTATGGAGTTTAGATGTCTGCCAACCAGGATGGCACTCCACCTGGTCAACGGCTGGAGGTACGCGAGCAACAGCAAGCAAGTCACCCAGTTTCTTCGATGCAAAGTTACTGACACCAATTGCACGAGCTTTGCCAGCATCATGTAGCTTCTCCATTGCTCCCCATGTAGCTGGGATGTTAGGTGTTACGTAGTTTTCAGGGTTGCCAATACTGGATCCCTTCTTGACGCTAAATGGACAATGGATCTACAAAAATGTGCATGCGATTATTATTTATATATTTCACATTACACGCAAACAACATGCCAACCTTTATAACGAACAATTATTTACTCTAGCTCAGAAGTTAGACAGATGTATTACAAAATGAACCACAAAAGTAACCTTAAAATTTATTAGTAAGTGGAATTCTATAGTACAAATGCCAGTCAATCCAAAATGGATACAGAGAATCATCGTGCAATGGACTAGCATATGTAATACATACAGCTGATTACTCAAACATTCAGAAACCATGGCTGAGGAAGTAGCATACTGAACTTATATTTCCTGAACAGGAAGATGCATATAACTTACAAGGTAAAGATCCAAGTACTCAAGCTGCAGGTCATTCAGAGACTCATCAAGTGCCACAGGCACATCCTCTGGGGCATGATCATCACACCTGAAAAAACATGGCCATTACAAGCAATCATTTAGACATGAACTATTATGAAGGCACAAATCAGAGAGATCATCAGAAATCTGGCCTTACCATAGCTTAGAGGTGATAAACAGATCTTCGCGCTTGACTACACTCTCTTCAAATAGCTTCTTCGGAGCCAAACCCACCTAGCCAATCCAAAAGTATGGTTTTGTTATTCATTTTGATTTCCATCTCAATTTGGCATGTATTCCAAATTGGTCACCTCTACTTTCTAAACCAGTTGCTTTTTTTCTCTTTTTTCTGGAAGAAGGTAGATCACTGGTCTAGTAGTCCATATGTCAAATGGCTAGACATGGAGTAAGTTTTAATAAATCTTACATGAATGCAGATTAGACAATATCATGTTCCGCACTTGTTCCGTTTTTGTAGTGAGCAAGAAACAAGAGCGAAATCTGTAGAGTAATATAAGGATCATATAGCGATTTGGGGCAACCGATTTACCTCTTTTTCGTTGGTGTAGACTCTTGTGCAATCGATGTGCCGGTAACCAGCCTGCATGATGTAAATGGAAGAGAAAATCACATTCTCATTCGACGACATTCTCCACCAAATAACAGACAGGATCGGAGAAGGGGGTGCGGGAAAAATAATGGTAAGCAAAGCAGGCAAAGTAAAATGAGAAGGAAGGGGATGAGAGAGGGCATTGCGGTGAGATGGACCTTGACGGCGGCGTAGATGGCCTCGCCGACGACGCCGGGGTCGGACTGCCAGGTGCCGAGCCCCACAGAGGGCATCTTGGCGCCGGTGTTGAGCACGAAGTGCGTCGCCATCTCTCGCTCACGCACGGAGGTGAGCACGCGGGCACGGGGGAGAAACGGCGAGCAGAGCGTGGTGTGCGCGCTCAGCGGGCGCGGAATGCAAAGATCCCAAACGCATGACACAGGATCGACTTATTAATGACGCAGCGACTACGGATCAGTACTAGCTGACTAGTGACCTGTTGAATATTGTTTGATGAATTGATGACATGAACAGCGACGCGTCCATGGCAATGGCATATGCCACGAGTCATACTAATTCGAGGCTATTGCGAAACCACGTCGATCGTGCAAAGCAACTTGACTGTATCGCTGCATTTCGATAAGCATATATAATACTTCCTCCGTCCCAAAATAAGTGTCTCAAATTTAAGCAACTCAATCGTAAGCAGTGACGGGTTAGAGGAAAAGCTGGTCCTCTCGCGGGGATCGCCGGATGAGAGGAGGGCACACTGGGTCTATTTTTCGCCGTGTGACTTACTTTCTGTATCTTGGGCTCTTGGCTCCTATGTAGTTGGAACTGGAATCTGCTGCATGAGATAAATGTCGTGTAAGTTTCATTGGCGCATTCCAGAGTAATTTTTCTTTATCTAAAAAAAAGGAGAGGACTGGTTCCATGGGATTGACAAAATAACTAAGGCTAGAATTCATAAGGATGTCTCGGCCTTATGTTAGTCGACAGTGGCGGATGTAGCTTCAAAATATTGGGGTGCCAGAATCTATATGAACAATACAATTTCAATATATGGGTTTAAATTTTGTGAATATTACACTACAAATAGTGTATTTTGATCTAAATATCTTCAGAACTTCAACAAATAGTGTTAAATATGCTTTTAATTATTGGAGAACAAGTGTAATCTATATAGTATAAATTATTTTGTATTCTTGGAGGGGTGTCATGGCACCCATGACACCCCCCAAGATACGGCCCTGTTAGTTGATCTAGAATTATCGTAACAATCTGTTTTCAACAAGACAACAAACTTTCATGTTTAGCAGGTTATCAATATGGCTGCCCATTGGATTCAGTTATGGGCATATCTTCTCCCGTCAGATTAGCGAGACATATGGCTACTGCCTACTGGGTGTATGCGGCTCTTGGTGGTCGCTCAGATATATTCAGCCGGGATGGGTGAAACCGTATTAGTCGAATTCAGAATGCCTTGATTCATGTTGTCATTTTTTCGACGGTCAATTCATGTTTCAAACCCTACATGATCCGTGATTCTTATAAAATTGATAATACTAGACGCTGCAATAGAAAACCTGTGTATCACTTGATACAGAGGCCGGGGTTCCTACCCCATTTCAAAAAAAATGGAGAGGATGCACACACCTGTGTATTCAACTATGAACACCAGGAATTAAGGGTTTTGAATTGAACTACACACAGGTGCGTACTTGATCAAAGTACGATGTGTTCATCTTGAACATGCAGGGTGGGAATTGATAACTTCGCTCTCACAAGGCCATAATTGGTCGAAACAGACTTTCGTCTTGCTTTATAAATAAACCCACACGGTCGGACCGATACAAAATGATGATGGAACTCTCTTACAAAGCATATAAAAAAGAAACAAAAAAGGAGTAGATGCACCCCGAAGAAGCACCCAGGACTACTAACTAGAGGTGCCACCGCGCCTCCTTGTGAAACCACCGGATATCGTCACACCGCACCGACCAAGTTGTTGCCGGAGAGGGCGGACAACCTTCTCGCTCCGGACTGTGGGGCGCCGATCCTGCCATCAGAAAACGAGGATGGAGAGAAGTAGTAAGTAAGTCATGTCTATAAGATAGGAGGCTGCCGAGAATGCTCCACGCTAGCTCTAAATGTGCCTTGAGACAGGATCTGAACTTGCCCACCGATGACAACGGAGCGAGACCGAGAGGTACAAAAGCGCCACGACGACACCCCCAAGAATGTGACGACGCATCATGCCGCCGTCGTCGATAGCGAGACGGACAAGGGTTTTCACCTTGACCCCTGGCGCAGGGAAGGTGACCGCAATGGCGGCTCAAGAGGATCACGACACCCGCATGCATCACCGCCGCTGGAGTTAGAGCGTTGAGTTTTCACCCGGAAAAACCTTCGCACCACAGCCCGATATCCCAGACCGCCAAGTAAAGTCTCTAGTACACGATCTGGGAGCCGTCATTGCCGAAGCACCGCCAAGGCGCCAACACGAGGGTACCCTGCAGCCCGCTCCTCGCCACCTGCATGGTCAAAGAGAGAAGGCATCATCACTAAAACACCGTTCATCGATGAGCCGACCATGCAGTCCACCTTCCAGAGAGAGAAGGTATCACCACCCGGGATGCGGTAGAACACCACCACAGCGATACAAACAGCATGGACGCCGGTGACCAGTGCCAGATCTAGACCCACCTCCCCCAAATCCAGCGAACACGCAGCCAACACAAGGCCACAACTGGACCATTGGCATGTCCTTATTGTAGAGTTACCAATTAGATAGCTCCGTCGATATGATGGGGAAGCACCCTGCAATAGCGTGCTCGCTTAATTCTTGATTTTTTCCATGTGCAGGTTTTTTTACAAGTACTGTTTTATCGAACTTTCCACCTTTTATTAGCCTTCGATACTTGCTTAGCGTTCCTTACCTGTTTATCTAACGGGTAGAGCAAAGCATGCTATGGGTTTGGGTAGTCATTGGTGATTTTAATGAAGCCTTGTGTGGCCGGAGGAAAAGCTTTCACAAACTACTCGTGCGGTTAGCCAAATGGAGGACTTTCGAGATGTTTTGTTTGATTATAACCTCTCTGATCTTGGTTTTTCAGGAGTTCCTTACACATGTGATAACAAGAGGAGAGGGAATGCTAATGTTCGAGTGCGACTGGATCGTGCGGTGGCGACGCCCGAGTGGAGGGATCTCTTCGCTGATTCATTCATCAAACACCTGGTAACATCTGTCTCCGACCATTGTCCGATCTTGTTAGACATTAGTCAGGAGGTGAGGTGCCTGCCTAAACAACAAAGGAGACAATATGAGATTTTTTGGGAAAGAGAAACATAACTAACCGAGCGCATTGCGTCGGCATGGGAAGGAGCAGGCCAGAAAAACAACCTCACTGATATCATGTCGGGCCTAAATCAGGTCATGGACGCGTTACAAACTTGGAGCAAAAAGAAGTGTGGTAATATTATGGGTGAATTAAGCAAATCGAGGAAAAGGTTGGAGAACCTCATGCTCAATAATGCTGACCAACGTGAGATCAGACAAGCTTGTGATCACTTGAACGAAATGTTGTACAAGGAGGAAATGCTCTGGCTCCAACGTTCACGAGTCACATGGCTGAAAGACGGTGATCGCAATACAAAGTTCTTTCACCAGACTGCTAAATGGTGAGCTAGGAGGAACAAGATAAAAAAAACTCAAAGATAGCGATGGGGTGTGAAAGGATGTACCATCTGATATGGAACTCATGGCCACCTCATATTTCTAGGAGTTGTTTACAAAAGACCCATCTCTTAATTCAGATGGCTTACTTCGACTCATACAGGAAAAGGTTACGCCAGACATGAACTTGGAGTTATGCAGGGACTTCACTGACGATGAGATAGGAGACGCCCTGTTCCAGATAGGCCCCTCAAGGCGCCGGGCGTCGATGGATTCCATGCCCGCTTCAACCAGCGTAATTGGGGTACAATCAAAGAGGAAGTGATCAATGCGGTTAAGCTCTTTTTTGTGACTGGAAAAATGCCGAAGGGACTCAAGGGAGTCAATGACACAGCCGTTGTTCTTATTCCGAAAAAGGAGCAGCCAGAAACTTTGAAAGATTTTTGTCCTATAAGTTTATGCATTGTGGTTTATAAATAATTTCGAAGTGTATAGTTAATAGGTTACGGCCAATTCTGGGAGAAGTTGTTTCAATTAACCAGAGTGCTTTCATCCCTGGTAGACTCATCACCGACTATGCCCTAGTGGCCTTTGAATGTCTGCACTTCATTGAGCAGAATACAAGACAAGATAGGAATTTTTGCGCTTACAAATTGGATCTCTCCAAAGCATATGATCGGGTGGATTGGGATTTTGTAACACCCCGATTTTCACTAACCGGTTTTCCTGAAAAAGGGGTGAACTAAAAAAATTTCGAAAACCTTTTAACTTGGATTTCTCTGGGTTTTATCAAAACTCATTTGAACTTTTGGTGATTGATGTATCTCTCTATGTCCCAACCCCGGGAATATTCTCCAAATGTTTCTGATCCCCTTTGATTCCATTTATCAGGGTTTTCTATATAAAACCTTAATTCCTTTTCTTTAGGAATTATAAAGCATATCTCGCCTCTCCAAAGCAACCCTCCTTTATCTTGCTTAGAAAATTCCGCCAAAAATCCCAGAGACACCTATCATCATGTATATCCCATATATGCATAAACATCGCCATGGCCTATGCAACTTTTCAGATTGAAGAAATTACCAAATCCGCCCCTACCGGGCCATTAAAACCAAAACCCTACTTCCACTCCACCATAAATCTTGTCCACCTGAGGAAGTGTTTCATATCCCATTATAAGCCACCCCAAGAAATTTGGGATCATTTGGATCAACTTTTTCTTGTAGGACACCCATCGAACACCTTCTGCCCTTTTCGAAACCCGAAAATGTTTACACAGGAAACTGCAGGTCATTCAGAGACTCATCAAGTGCCACAGGCACATCCTCTGGGGCATGATCATCACACCTGAAAAAACATGGCCATTACAAGCAATCATTTAGACATGAACTATTATGAAGGCACAAATCAGAGAGATCATCAGAAATCTGGCCTTACCATAGCTTAGAGGTGATAAACAGATCTTCGCGCTTGACTACACTCTCTTCAAATAGCTTCTTCGGAGCCAAACCCACCTAGCCAATCCAAAAGTATGGTTTTGTTATTCATTTTGATTTCCATCTCAATTTGGCATGTATTCCAAATTGGTCACCTCTACTTTCTAAACCAGTTGCTTTTTTTCTCTTTTTTCTGGAAGAAGGTAGATCACTGGTCTAGTAGTCCATATGTCAAATGGCTAGACATGGAGTAAGTTTTAATAAATCTTACATGAATGCAGATTAGACAATATCATGTTCCGCACTTGTTCCGTTTTTGTAGTGAGCAAGAAACAAGAGCGAAATCTGTAGAGTAATATAAGGATCATATAGCGATTTGGGGCAACCGATTTACCTCTTTTTCGTTGGTGTAGACTCTTGTGCAATCGATGTGCCGGTAACCAGCCTGCATGATGTAAATGGAAGAGAAAATCACATTCTCATTCGACGACATTCTCCACCAAATAACAGACAGGATCGGAGAAGGGGGTGCGGGAAAAATAATGGTAAGCAAAGCAGGCAAAGTAAAATGAGAAGGAAGGGGATGAGAGAGGGCATTGCGGTGAGATGGACCTTGACGGCGGCGTAGATGGCCTCGCCGACGACGCCGGGGTCGGACTGCCAGGTGCCGAGCCCCACAGAGGGCATCTTGGCGCCGGTGTTGAGCACGAAGTGCGTCGCCATCTCTCGCTCACGCACGGAGGTGAGCACGCGGGCACGGGGGAGAAACGGCGAGCAGAGCGTGGTGTGCGCGCTCAGCGGGCGCGGAATGCAAAGATCCCAAACGCATGACACAGGATCGACTTATTAATGACGCAGCGACTACGGATCAGTACTAGCTGACTAGTGACCTGTTGAATATTGTTTGATGAATTGATGACATGAACAGCGACGCGTCCATGGCAATGGCATATGCCACGAGTCATACTAATTCGAGGCTATTGCGAAACCACGTCGATCGTGCAAAGCAACTTGACTGTATCGCTGCATTTCGATAAGCATATATAATACTTCCTCCGTCCCAAAATAAGTGTCTCAAATTTAAGCAACTCAATCGTAAGCAGTGACGGGTTAGAGGAAAAGCTGGTCCTCTCGCGGGGATCGCCGGATGAGAGGAGGGCACACTGGGTCTATTTTTCGCCGTGTGACTTACTTTCTGTATCTTGGGCTCTTGGCTCCTATGTAGTTGGAACTGGAATCTGCTGCATGAGATAAATGTCGTGTAAGTTTCATTGGCGCATTCCAGAGTAATTTTTCTTTATCTAAAAAAAAGGAGAGGACTGGTTCCATGGGATTGACAAAATAACTAAGGCTAGAATTCATAAGGATGTCTCGGCCTTATGTTAGTCGACAGTGGCGGATGTAGCTTCAAAATATTGGGGTGCCAGAATCTATATGAACAATACAATTTCAATATATGGGTTTAAATTTTGTGAATATTACACTACAAATAGTGTATTTTGATCTAAATATCTTCAGAACTTCAACAAATAGTGTTAAATATGCTTTTAATTATTGGAGAACAAGTGTAATCTATATAGTATAAATTATTTTGTATTCTTGGAGGGGGTGTCATGGCACCCATGACACCCCCCAAGATACGGCCCTGTTAGTTGATCTAGAATTATCGTAACAATCTGTTTTCAACAAGACAACAAACTTTCATGTTTAGCAGGTTATCAATATGGCTGCCCATTGGATTCAGTTATGGGCATATCTTCTCCCGTCAGATTAGCGAGACATATGGCTACTGCCTACTGGGTGTATGCGGCTCTTGGTGGTCGCTCAGATATATTCAGCCGGGATGGGTGAAACCGTATTAGTCGACTTCAGAATGCCTTGATTCATGTTGTCATTTTTTCGACGGTCAATTCATGTTTCAAACCCTACATGATCCGTGATTCTTATAAAATTGATAATACTAGACGCTGCAATAGAAAACCTGTGTATCACTTGATACAGAGGCCGGGGTTCCTACCCCATTTCAAAAAAAATGGAGAGGATGCACACACCTGTGTATTCAACTATGAACACCAGGAATTAAGGGTTTTGAATTGAACTACACACAGGTGCGTACTTGATCAAAGTACGATGTGTTCATCTTGAACATGCAGGGTGGGAATTGATAACTTCGCTCTCACAAGGCCATAATTGGTCGAAACAGACTTTCGTCTTGCTTTATAAATAAACCCACACGGTCGGACCGATACAAAATGATGATGGAACTCTCTTACAAAGCATATAAAAAAGAAACAAAAAAGGAGTAGATGCACCCCGAAGAAGCACCCAGGACTACTAACTAGAGGTGCCACCGCGCCTCCTTGTGAAACCACCGGATATCGTCACACCGCACCGACCAAGTTGTTGCCGGAGAGGGCGGACAACCTTCTCGCTCCGGACTGTGGGGCGCCGATCCTGCCATCAGAAAACGAGGATGGAGAGAAGTAGTAAGTAAGTCATGTCTATAAGATAGGAGGCTGCCGAGAATGCTCCACGCTAGCTCTAAATGTGCCTTGAGACAGGATCTGAACTTGCCCACCGATGACAACGGAGCGAGACCGAGAGGTACAAAAGCGCCACGACGACACCCCCAAGAATGTGACGACGCATCATGCCGCCGTCGTCGATAGCGAGACGGACAAGGGTTTTCACCTTGACCCCTGGCGCAGGGAAGGTGACCGCAATGGCGGCTCAAGAGGATCACGACACCCGCATGCATCACCGCCGCTGGAGTTAGAGCGTTGAGTTTTCACCCGGAAAAACCTTCGCACCACAGCCCGATATCCCAGACCGCCAAGTAAAGTCTCTAGTACACGATCTGGGAGCCGTCATTGCCGAAGCACCGCCAAGGCGCCAACACGAGGGTACCCTGCAGCCCGCTCCTCGCCACCTGCATGGTCAAAGAGAGAAGGCATCATCACTAAAACACCGTTCATCGATGAGCCGACCATGCAGTCCACCTTCCAGAGAGAGAAGGTATCACCACCCGGGATGCGGTAGAACACCACCACAGCGATACAAACAGCATGGACGCCGGTGACCAGTGCCAGATCTAGACCCACCTCCCCCAAATCCAGCGAACACGCAGCCAACACAAGGCCACAACTGGACCATTGGCATGTCCTTATTGTAGAGTTACCAATTAGATAGCTCCGTCGATATGATGGGGAAGCACCCTGCAATAGCGTGCTCGCTTAATTCTTGATTTTTTCCATGTGCAGGTTTTTTTACAAGTACTGTTTTATCGAACTTTCCACCTTTTATTAGCCTTCGATACTTGCTTAGCGTTCCTTACCTGTTTATCTAACGGGTAGAGCAAAGCATGCTATGGGTTTGGGTAGTCATTGGTGATTTTAATGAAGCCTTGTGTGGCCGGAGGAAAAGCTTTCACAAACTACTCGTGCGGTTAGCCAAATGGAGGACTTTCGAGATGTTTTGTTTGATTATAACCTCTCTGATCTTGGTTTTTCAGGAGTTCCTTACACATGTGATAACAAGAGGAGAGGGAATGCTAATGTTCGAGTGCGACTGGATCGTGCGGTGGCGACGCCCGAGTGGAGGGATCTCTTCGCTGATTCATTCATCAAACACCTGGTAACATCTGTCTCCGACCATTGTCCGATCTTGTTAGACATTAGTCAGGAGGTGAGGTGCCTGCCTAAACAACAAAGGAGACAATATGAGATTTTTTGGGAAAGAGAAACATAACTAACCGAGCGCATTGCGTCGGCATGGGAAGGAGCAGGCCAGAAAAACAACCTCACTGATATCATGTCGGGCCTAAATCAGGTCATGGACGCGTTACAAACTTGGAGCAAAAAGAAGTGTGGTAATATTATGGGTGAATTAAGCAAATCGAGGAAAAGGTTGGAGAACCTCATGCTCAATAATGCTGACCAACGTGAGATCAGACAAGCTTGTGATCACTTGAACGAAATGTTGTACAAGGAGGAAATGCTCTGGCTCCAACGTTCACGAGTCACATGGCTGAAAGACGGTGATCGCAATACAAAGTTCTTTCACCAGACTGCTAAATGGTGAGCTAGGAGGAACAAGATAAAAAAAACTCAAAGATAGCGATGGGGTGTGAAAGGATGTACCATCTGATATGGAACTCATGGCCACCTCATATTTCTAGGAGTTGTTTACAAAAGACCCATCTCTTAATTCAGATGGCTTACTTCGACTCATACAGGAAAAGGTTACGCCAGACATGAACTTGGAGTTATGCAGGGACTTCACTGACGATGAGATAGGAGACGCCCTGTTCCAGATAGGCCCCTCAAGGCGCCGGGCGTCGATGGATTCCATGCCCGCTTCAACCAGCGTAATTGGGGTACAATCAAAGAGGAAGTGATCAATGCGGTTAAGCTCTTTTTTGTGACTGGAAAAATGCCGAAGGGACTCAAGGGAGTCAATGACACAGCCGTTGTTCTTATTCCGAAAAAGGAGCAGCCAGAAACTTTGAAAGATTTTTGTCCTATAAGTTTATGCATTGTGGTTTATAAAATAATTTCGAAGTGTATAGTTAATAGGTTACGGCCAATTCTGGGAGAAGTTGTTTCAATTAACCAGAGTGCTTTCATCCCTGGTAGACTCATCACCGACTATGCCCTAGTGGCCTTTGAATGTCTGCACTTCATTGAGCAGAATACAAGACAAGATAGGAATTTTTGCGCTTACAAATTGGATCTCTCCAAAGCATATGATCGGGTGGATTGGGATTTTGTAACACCCCGATTTTCACTAACCGGTTTTCCTGAAAAAGGGGTGAACTAAAAAAATTTCGAAAACCTTTTAACTTGGATTTCTCTGGGTTTTATCAAAACTCATTTGAACTTTTGGTGATTGATGTATCTCTCTATGTCCCAACCCCGGGAATATTCTCCAAATGTTTCTGATCCCCTTTGATTCCATTTATCAGGGTTTTCTATATAAAACCTTAATTCCTTTTCTTTAGGAATTATAAAGCATATCTCGCCTCTCCAAAGCAACCCTCCTTTATCTTGCTTAGAAAATTCCGCCAAAAATCCCAGAGACACCTATCATCATGTATATCCCATATATGCATAAACATCGCCATGGCCTATGCAACTTTTCAGATTGAAGAAATTACCAAATCCGCCCCTACCGGGCCATTAAAACCAAAACCCTACTTCCACTCCACCATAAATCTTGTCCACCTGAGGAAGTGTTTCATATCCCATTATAAGCCACCCCAAGAAATTTGGGATCATTTGGATCAACTTTTTCTTGTAGGACACCCATCGAACACCTTCTGCCCTTTTCGAAACCCGAAAATGTTTACACAGGAAACTTTCTCCAAATTGAGTGAAACTGGACCACATTACTCACATACCAGTAGAACACCACCAGCAAAAATCCCAGCTCCATTGGGATATAGGAAGTCCCTTTTCTCTGCATCGAACACCTTGAGGGCATTTGAGATTTTCAAAACTTTGCACTGGCCTTTTGTCCCAATTTGATGTTTTGCTTTCTGTGTGATTTTGTAGTAGTAGTGCAGCGTAGTGACGCGATCCTTTTTCTTTTCCGTGCCCCGAGTCATCGGGAACGCGAACCACGCCGCTCGCGTCGCGCTCTGGCCATGCCGATGTCGGCATGACACAGTGCAAACCCCAGCCCCTCTGCCTTATCCCTCACAGCAGTACCACCACGTGCGCCATTGCACCTCCAGCACGGCCTCCCCCTCCTTCTTATCTCCTCCCTGTGGCAAGGGGACGTCACCCATGACCTCAACGCCATCAATGGCCGCACCGTCCACCACCTACTTCTCCTCCCCTCCCTCTATTTAGAGCCACCCCAAGAAGCCCCGAGCGCACCCTAGCCACTCCACCCCATTCCCTCTCCCCTGCCCTCTCCATCCAGTGCACAAGAACCACAGAAATCTCTCCACAAAATCTTCCACCATGGCCACCATGGCCGGAGCTCCTCGAGCTCGGGTGCGTGCGTTGGAGGCCACCCCCACCCTCCATTCCACCTCCCCTGGCCGCGGTCGACCATCTCCGGCCCGTCCCCGCCGCCGGCCGGCCTCCCGGCGTCCTCCACGGCCGTTCCCGGCCGGCCTCCGATCGATCCAGTACGCACTGGAGGAGGAAGAAGAAACAGCATCGATCCCTTGTTTTTTTTCTTTTTTTTCTCCTCTGAATCGTTTTCTGGCCCAGCCAGCGCACAGGAGCAGGCCGGCCTGCCAGCAGCCCAGCCAGCGCAGCGCAGTGCGCAGCGCAGTCGCGGCCCATTACGGCCCGCACAGTTTTTTTTCGCGCAGAATTTTTCTTTTTCCCTGCTGGACCAATTTTCAAACGCCCACAACTTTTGAACCGTAAGTCCGTTTTCGGTGATTCAAATTTCTAAATCTTCATCTCGACGAGCTCTTTCCGGTGGTACTGATTCCATCTCATTCCAAAATACTTCTATGAGGTGCCCTTTTGTACGGGCATTTCGGAGTCCGTGGAATGGGGCTATCGCTGCCCTACGCCGCGGAACCGACCCGACCCCTCCAAGCCCAATGGATCCCCGTCTTCGCAGGCAAGCTAAACCCTTGCTATGAGCCATCCTGCAATGCTTGTTTGTTTGATTGCTTAATACCATGCCGGGTGTATGTCTGTCGTCTGTTATTGATATATCTGTCTGCTATTATCGTTGCATGTCTATATGCTGTCTATGTTTTATATATGAACCTTGTATTGCTGTATGTGTATCATGTTGCATTTTAATTATTGCACTACTGTATAACTGCTTATCTGTGCAACACTCACATTCCCGAGACAATGGCCGGGTCTCCCGCCTCAGTCAAAGGAATGGGGGAATTATTACAACTGTGCGTCTCGCGCTTGCGGGGCTTTGTTTGGTTCTTTTCCTCTTCGCCGAGGTGAGGAGCGGACGAATGTCGTCTTATGATCCTCGGAGTTGGGGGCATTCGCCAAAAGAGTTAGTTGCCTTGTCCCACCGTCAAATATGGGTGGCATAGACCACCCGGACTGCGACGCTTGGGAGCTGCCTTTCCATTTGGTTCTTATTGCCGAGATTGCTGACACCACGTCAGGGTAACCCTCGAGTGGAATGGATGCTCTCTCATTCTTATGAGTGCTTTTCGGTTCATTTTGGAGACTATATGCCCAAATCCCCACTTCCTGGTCAACGGTCGGACGGTAACGCCGCCAAAGACTTGCGCGTGGAGGAACGGAAGCGTAACAGACTCCGCAAACCAACTTTGTGATTGATTTACGGTGACACCGGCCGGGTTGCCCGCCACCGTCATCCGTTTGAAATATTATGCTATTATTCTGTGAACACTAACCCCCGAGTGACACCGGCCGGGTTGCCCGCCACAGTCACCCGGGTATTATTATTATCGTTATGTTGTTATCCATGCATGCAAGTATTATGTTGCTAATGCCTTGTTGTTGTTGATATGTGATATTGATGTCATGATTATTTTGCTGGACTAATCCCCTGTTGTTTGGACTTGTTGTGATGAAACTTGATTAAATGAAACACCCCTCCAAACATCGATAGGGTCAGTCCATAGTGCCACTAATCTGAACATCGAACGCACTGCCACTGTCGCTCACATGGGCGGGCCTTGACTTACGTAACCTATTGAGCCTCCTTTGATGCTACCATTTTGGCAAGACTAGTCGGTTACCTTTGTGGTCGGGGCTAGTTTTGTGAAGGTTCCGGAGCTAGGCGTCGCTCATAGGTTGGGGACGTGCCGGATTCACTTCTGCATAAGGCATAGAGTTATGTCGGTGGCTATACAGGGAGTGTCTTGGTAGCGTGAACGGTCAGGTGAGTGTATCTTGCTGAGTTCGCCTTGAGGATGTTGTCCTAAAGTACCGGCTCAGTGTGGTGCACTTAGGTGGGTGGTATCTGCAACCTCTCGAGAGTGTCAAATCTGGATGTCTAGCCTCGTTCCAAGGTATGGAACAACAGTTCAGTGTCAGTCACACTGTGTGTCCGTGTCGTGTCAGGAGGTTAAACCTAAGGCTTGTTTGAAAGAAAGATGAACAACCTGATTTCACTAAATGAACAATAAGTTGATGCAGGGAATGTTACTTGAGATGTGATTGTGAACCAAGTTTAGGGATGGCGGTGTGATGCGTTGGGAAGCCTATAGTTAGGCCAGAGCCCACATCAACCGTGCATGCCCAGAGTTGAAAGATGAGGCCAGTGGGCCTAGCAGTGATCACAGGTGTTGTTGTGTATTATTTGGTACCAACTGGTACCCTCGTTTACTCGTCACAGGTAAGCTTTGTGTGATTGCCGGTGCACGATCCAACCCCACCTGGCTTGGACTCTGTACTGGTGATACCCCCGTTGCTTGCTTATGACATGTTTGGTTGTCAATGCCATGCTACTTTTATGTCATGTATCTAGTGTACACCTTGCCATGTGTAGGATTTTATTTCCAGTGTATACCTTGCTGCATGATTGTTGGATTGTTTGTGGTGAGTGGCGATACTTGCTGAGTGCATAATAATGTACTCACGGGCCTTGTGATTGTGGCCAGATTTTTGGCGAGGACTCAACCTCCACCTTAGCAAGGACAAGGAGCAGAAGCGTGCTAGGATCAGTAGCCCAGCCAGATACCTGTGGAGTGGAGCCGCTCCAAGCCGTTGCCTCATTTATGTCTTCCGCTGCCAGTTAAAACTCTGAGTTGGGCCATGCTTGGCTTGATATTTTGTAAAGCCTCGACGGCCTTGTAAACCATTTGTAGCACTTTTGTGCCTGATTGTGTAATGATTTCCGCTATGTTGCATTGTCGTAACGTGCGGCCAGATATCTTGGGCTGGCGCACGGGGCGACCGCCTCTCTGGAAAATATGTGCCAGAGCGGGGTGCCACAGAGCATGGTATCAGAGCACCAGGCTGGCTGTAGACTACCCTAGCATGGAAAGCCCAACCATACTTGCGCCCGACAAAGAGCCCGATGGATTTAACCCATCTTTGTCTATCCAGCATGGCTATTGTCAGACAACAGTATGGTGCAGTAAATTCTTGTCTCAATCTTCCACCATAAGGCTCGCCGGTTTCTTCCATGAGAAGTAATCGACATCACCTAGTAGATAAGACCCAAATCCCAGCTGCATAGTTATCCCCACCATTCTTGCTAACCATGGTACATCTTTTCTCTCTATAGTTGGTTTCCAAGTGAAACTTTTAGGAAGTTCCCTCTTTCCCCATAACCCGAGGTTAGTATGAGTGGCGATTTTGTGCCTATGTTTCGTAAACGGGAAATTTTGCGATTTTATTTTCTTCTTCGTGGTTCGATTCTTTTTGGTTTTCCAAAAATTTGCCGAGTTTTGTTTTCCGCCTTGTGTTAATTCCGCAGGAGTTCTACCAAAAGATTGTGTCAGCTCTCAGTAATCCGAACCCGACAGGAGAAGAACAGCTCAACAGTCTGCCAGAAATAAGGACCCCAACACCTAGTCAATCAGCACAAAGCAAAGTCAGTATCAATGAGCCCGAGTCTTTCCCAAAATATACTCAACGGCAGTCTATCAACCACAAACTATATACTTTGAGGACACCAACAACAACCTGGAGATCTGGTATGGCATATGTGAATTTACGTTATAACTTTTCACTTATTTGGTGCACACGCATATTTGCTGGACGCCGAGATTAAGGTTTGCGAAATATGGAAATATTCTTGGTTGCCTGGATTACGATGACACTCATATGCATCAAACTAGTGGAAAGATATAATGCCCAATCCAACTCGTTCTGTTCAAACAAAGCAAGCGTCTGTCAGGTCAAAGATTTTACAACGAGTACAGAATATTCCTCCCCAACAAGCAGCCCTCACGTTGGAGAAGTACTACACCGTGTATGGGATTTATCATCGGGCGTCGTTCTCTTGAAACTAATATGCTCAAGAATCAGCAATATCCGCGCCATGAGAAGTGAAGCTCAAGTATTTCCAAGATGGACTCAAATATAAAGTGAGGTATGCCTCGACGACAGTCTACATCAACTCGCACCACCGGTATGATATGCCAGAATTTCAGCAATGCATTTTTTTGGAATCACCAATATTCCCGCAACCGTCAGGACTATGGAAAATAGTTGTGCTCAATATTTGGATCAGCGTGGGAGTGCCATCATGGTTATCATGCCCACATGCTCCCGATGAAGCAGGTGATCACTCCTTCCACTCGGCTGTGCAAAGGAAGCCACGCCACCATCAAGATTTCAGCAAGCACAACCCGTACAAGTATGTCAGCATGAGGCAGAATATTTTCAAGGCACTGCTAATCTGGAAACAAAGCTACGCGACCGTCGAATTTCAGCAGTATACCACATGTACAACAGCCTCAGTCTATACACGAACACTACCGGTACCTACATCAGAAGCTTTCTAAAGAGCAAAGCTACAGAGATCTAACCTACGTCATGCCAACCACCATCATGGGAAGAAAAGATTCAACATGTACCTACGTGAACGCGACGCCTCGAGAATCTCAGAAAAGTCACTTAGTCTTCTCGGAATAATTTCAGAAGTTTGGTCCAGTACTGATACAACGACTTCTTGGCTCACCTTGGAGCTAGACCAGCACTACAAAATTCAAATGATGTGGATATAAGTTGAGCCCGAGCGTCAAAGAAATACAAGGAAAAGCACGGCTATGCAACCAGAAAATTTCTCGGATGATCATGTTACACGTTGGAACAACTACTCAGCTTGCGTGACAGTCAACATCTACACAAGAGAATAAACTGCCTATACATACGCGAGTCAAGAAATTCTCTCGCTACCAGCGTGGTTACAGGCATACTGTCACCGATTGTTCAGATTTCGCCAGTTATGTCGAGTAGAAGCTAGCAAAAATAAACGGACAAGAAGACCTCATCTCCATCAACCGTCCTGGTAAAGATATTGAAGTCTATGGATCTGTTCGATCACTACAAACCTCTCGCAGACGCAAGGTGAATAAGGCAATATGGAAATAAGAGTCCAAATTTTCATCTCGAAGGTCTGAAGTACAAGTTCAATTACTTGAGGATTTTCAACAAACATTGATGGAAGCGGCACCATCAGTACATCACACCTAGTTCAAGGAAATTTTATTTCTCTCGTCACGAGGGAACACAAATGTGCCAAGATGGAAGTACGCAATTTGTGGTGGCACCAAAACAAAGTCAGCTTGCCGTCAGAAAATTGTCAGCCGTGACAAACAAAGCGCCAAGCGTCCGTGAGATTCGTCCAACTTTCTCAGAGTTCCTAATATGGATATCAAGTGGCTAAAGTCAGGTCTGTGGAAAGGCTATCAACGTCAGAAAATGCCTAGGTGATAAGAAAACCATATGATAAGATTGGTACCTTTCAGACCGGACAAGGCCCACGTTCCATAAAGATTGAGTCCCTAAATCTTTCATGCAAATGATGGTAAGATGGACCAGTACAGCCAAGGATCCAAATACATACATGGTACGGTTGACGCATGAATCCCAAAATGACTACAATGCCAACCGGGAGTTGTGTGATGGCTGAACAACAACGGAGAATTTCAACTTGACCCCAGCTTGAGAACCGCACTGTTGTCAGTACAAATTGAGACGATAGACAAGAGCCTGTCAGTTGATGATTTCAGTTATTCAAGCCCAATAAAAAGCACGCTTATGGCATTGAAGTCAAGATCAAAGATCCTGTCAAGATAGATGAGAAGATCAAGAGAAAACGGACAAGGAATAAGGTTGACCAACAGGTCAATCCAAAGGTATGTCACTAACCTTGGAAATCGCGAGGACGCGATTCTTTTAAGGGGGGTAGGTCTGTAACACCCCGATTTTCACTAACCGGTTTTCCTGAAAAAGGGGTGAACTAAAAAATTTCGAAAACCTTTTAACTTGGATTTCTCTGGGTTTTATCAAAACTCATTTGAACTTTTGGTGATTGATGTATCTCTCTATGTCCCAACCCCGGGAATATTCTCCAAATGTTTCTGATCCCTTTGATTCCATTTATCAGGGTTTTCTATATAAAACCTTAATTCCTTTTCTTTAGGAATTATAAAGCATATCTCGCCTCTCCAAAGCAACCCTCCTTTATCTTGCTTAGAAAATTCCGCCAAAAATCCCAGAGACACCTATCATCATGTATATCCCATATATGCATAAACATCGCCATGGCCTATGCAACTTTTCAGATTGAAGAAATTACCAAATCCGCCCTACCGGGCCATTAAAACCAAAACCCTACTTCCACTCCACCATAAATCTTGTCCACCTGAGGAAGTGTTTCATATCCCATTATAAGCCACCCCAAGAAATTTGGGATCATTTGGATCAACTTTTTCTTGTAGGACACCCATCGAACACCTTCTGCCCTTTTCGAAACCCGAAAATGTTTACACAGGAAACTTTCTCCAAATTGAGTGAAACTGGACCACATTACTCACATACCAGTAGAACACCACCAGCAAAAATCCCAGCTCCATTGGGATATAGGAAGTCCCTTTTCTCTGCATCGAACACCTTGAGGGCATTTGAGATTTTCAAAACTTTGCACTGGCCTTTTGTCCCAATTTGATGTTTTGCTTTCTGTGTGATGTTTGTAGTAGTAGTGCAGCGTAGTGACGCGATCCTTTTTCTTTTCCGTGCCCCGAGTCATCGGGAACGCGAACCACGCCGCTCGCGTCGCGCTCTGGCCATGCCGATGTCGGCATGACACAGTGCAAACCCCAGCCCCTCTGCCTTATCCCTCACAGCAGTACCACCACGTGCGCCATTGCACCTCCAGCACGGCCTCCCCCTCCTTCTTATCTCCTCCCTGTGGCAAGGGGACGTCACCCATGACCTCAACGCCATCAATGGCCGCACCGTCCACCACCTACTTCTCCTCCCCTCCCTCTATTTAGAGCCACCCCAAGAAGCCCCGAGCGCACCCTAGCCACTCCACCCCATTCCCTCTCCCCTGCCCTCTCCATCCAGTGCACAAGAACCACAGAAATCTCTCCACAAAATCTTCCACCATGGCCACCATGGCCGGAGCTCCTCGAGCTCGGGTGCGTGCGTTGGAGGCCACCCCCACCCTCCATTCCACCTCCCCTGGCCGCGGTCGACCATCTCCGGCCCGTCCCCGCCGCCGGCCGGCCTCCCGGCGTCCTCCACGGCCGTTCCCGGCCGGCCTCCGATCGATCCAGTACGCACTGGAGGAGGAAGAAGAAACACATCGATCCCTTGTTTTTTTCTTTTTTTTCTCCTCTGAATCGTTTTCTGGCCCAGCCAGCGCACAGGAGCAGGCCGGCCTGCCAGCAGCCCAGCCAGCGCAGCGCAGTGCGCAGCGCAGTCGCGGCCCATTACGGCCCGCACAGTTTTTTTTTCGCGCAGAATTTTTCTTTTTCCCTGCTGGACCAATTTTCAAACGCCCACAACTTTTGAACCGTAAGTCCGTTTTCGGTGATTCAAATTTCTAAATCTTCATCTCGACGAGCTCTTTCCGGTGGTACTGATTCCATCTCATTCCAAAATACTTCTATGAGGTGCCCTTTTGTACGGGCATTTCGGAGTCCGTGGAATGGGGCTATCGCTGCCCTACGCCGCGGAACCGACCCGACCCCTCCAAGCCCAATGGATCCCCGTCTTCGCAGGCAAGCTAAACCCTTGCTATGAGCCATCCTGCAATGCTTGTTTGTTTGATTGCTTAATACCATGCCGGGTGTATGTCTGTCGTCTGTTATTGATATATCTGTCTGCTATTATCGTTGCATGTCTATATGCTGTCTATGTTTTATATATGAACCTTGTATTGCTGTATGTGTATCATGTTGCATTTTAATTATTGCACTACTGTATAACTGCTTATCTGTGCAACACTCACATTCCCGAGACAATGGCCGGGTCTCCCGCCTCAGTCAAAGGAATGGGGGAATTATTACAACTGTGCGTCTCGCGCTTGCGGGGCTTTGTTTGGTTCTTTTCCTCTTCGCCGAGGTGAGGAGCGGACGAATGTCGTCTTATGATCCTCGGAGTTGGGGGCATTCGCCAAAAGAGTTAGTTGCCTTGTCCCACCGTCAAATATGGGTGGCATAGACCACCCGGACTGCGACGCTTGGGAGCTGCCTTTCCATTTGGTTCTTATTGCCGAGATTGCTGACACCACGTCAGGGTAACCCTCGAGTGGAATGGATGCTCTCTCATTCTTATGAGTGCTTTTCGGTTCATTTTGGAGACTATATGCCCAAATCCCCACTTCCTGGTCAACGGTCGGACGGTAACGCCGCCAAAGACTTGCGCGTGGAGGAACGGAAGCGTAACAGACTCCGCAAACCAACTTTGTGATTGATTTACGGTGACACCGGCCGGGTTGCCCGCCACCGTCATCCGTTTGAAATATTATGCTATTATTCTGTGAACACTAACCCCCGAGTGACACCGGCCGGGTTGCCCGCCACAGTCACCCGGGTATTATTATTATCGTTATGTTGTTATCCATGCATGCAAGTATTATGTTGCTAATGCCTTGTTGTTGTTGATATGTGATATTGATGTCATGATTATTTTGCTGGACTAATCCCCTGTTGTTTGGACTTGTTGTGATGAAACTTGATTAAATGAAACACCCCTCCAAACATCGATAGGGTCAGTCCATAGTGCCACTAATCTGAACATCGAACGCACTGCCACTGTCGCTCACATGGGCGGGCCTTGACTTACGTAACCTATTGAGCCTCCTTTGATGCTACCATTTTGGCAAGACTAGTCGGTTACCTTTGTGGTCGGGGCTAGTTTTGTGAAGGTTCCGGAGCTAGGCGTCGCTCATAGGTTGGGGACGTGCCGGATTCACTTCTGCATAAGGCATAGAGTTATGTCGGTGGCTATACAGGGAGTGTCTTGGTAGCGTGAACGGTCAGGTGAGTGTATCTTGCTGAGTTCGCCTTGAGGATGTTGTCCTAAAGTACCGGCTCAGTGTGGTGCACTTAGGTGGGTGGTATCTGCAACCTCTCGAGAGTGTCAAATCTGGATGTCTAGCCTCGTTCCAAGGTATGGAACAACAGTTCAGTGTCAGTCACACTGTGTGTCCGTGTCGTGTCAGGAGGTTAAACCTAAGGCTTGTTTGAAAGAAAGATGAACAACCTGATTTCACTAAATGAACAATAAGTTGATGCAGGGAATGTTACTTGAGATGTGATTGTGAACCAAGTTTAGGGATGGCGGTGTGATGCGTTGGGAAGCCTATAGTTAGGCCAGAGCCCACATCAACCGTGCATGCCCAGAGTTGAAAGATGAGGCCAGTGGGCCTAGCAGTGATCACAGGTGTTGTTGTGTATTATTTGGTACCAACTGGTACCCTCGTTTACTCGTCACAGGTAAGCTCTTTGTGTGATTGCCGGTGCACGATCCAACCCCACCTGGCTTGGACTCTGTACTGGTGATACCCCCGTTGCTTGCTTATGACATGTTTGGTTGTCAATGCCATGCTACTTTTATGTCATGTATCTAGTGTACACCTTGCCATGTGTAGGATTTTATTTTCCAGTGTATACCTTGCTGCATGATTGTTGGATTGTTTGTGGTGAGTGGCGATACTTGCTGAGTGCATAATAATGTACTCACGGGCCTTGTGATTGTGGCCAGATTTTTGGCGAGGACTCAACCTCCACCTTAGCAAGGACAAGGAGCAGAAGCGTGCTAGGATCAGTAGCCCAGCCAGATACCTGTGGAGTGGAGCCGCTCCAAGCCGTTGCCTCATTTATGTCTTCCGCTGCCAGTTAAAACTATGAGTTGGGCCATGCTTGGCTTGATATTTTGTAAAGCCTCGACGGCCTTGTAAACCATTTGTAGCACTTTTGTGCCTGATTGTGTAATGATTTCCGCTATGTTGCATTGTCGTAACGTGCGGCCAGATATCTTGGGCTGGCGCACGGGGCGACCGCCTCTCTGGAAAATATGTGCCAGAGCGGTGTGCCACAGATTTTCTTCGGAAAGTGATGCAAAGGTTAGGTTTCTCGCACCGATGGGTGGATTGGGTTATGTCATGTGTCACATCGGTGCAATACAAGCTTAAATTCAACGGGAACCTCCTGGATTCATTTTCGCCTCCTCGGGGCCTCTAACAAGGTGATCCGCTATCCCCCTTTCTTTTTTTGCTTGTGGCTGATGGTCTATCTACTTTGCTACACAATGAGGTTGCAAACCAGAATATTGAGGGTGTCAAGATCTGTCGCCGTGCTCCGGGTATATCACACCTCCTCTTTGCGGATGACAGCCTGTTATTTTTCAAGGCTAATAGCACTAGTAGGAAAACCCTTAGTGGCAACATCGTGTTTGCGACGTGTGATCCTATTTACATGTTGCCAGTAAAGCACAGCAACGCGTAAATATAAAATGTGCTGCCAATAGTCGCGTACTAGCAACTTGTAGATTGGGTCAAGCGTGGCCAGTACAAATTTTCTGCCCGCGAGGCTCGGTAAAAAGTAGTAGCAACGCGTGCACTAAGCTTCTCTAATGGCAACGTGTTTCGCCGTCACGCGTTGCGAGTACTTCTCTTGTGGCAACGTGTACCACCACTACACGTTGCCAGCAAGTTTCGCCCCCCCCCCCCCCAAATCGACTTGCGCGCTGTAATTTTTTGCTCAAACAGTCCAAACCGCCCGCGCCGCGCTGCCCCTCTGTTCGCACTCGCGTCGCCGTCGCCTTCCACTCGCCTCGCCGTCGCCGGCCAGTCGCCTCGCCGTCGGACTCCACTCGCGTCGCTGTCGCCTTCCACGTGCGCCGCTCTGCCCTGGTCCGAGAGCAAGAGGCCGGGATCTACGCCGCGCGCTCAAATATGTAGCAAATATTGCATCTTCCGAATCCTACAACTGATGGAGGCGGACATTACACAGATGGTAGCAAATCCAGCAGAAAGCGAAAGAGGAAGCCAAATTCGGACGACTGAGGTCACTCAAGTCGACCCGGGCACCGGTTTGCCTGTACTTCTTGCTAAGGCAAAAAAAAGCTATGGTAACACCATAGGATCCATCCTCTAAGACACCATACCCATCAACGAAACAAACATCCAGGATCCCCGCAAAAAACCTTTGCGCGACCTCCTCCTTCAGAGGTTGCACAATGTATACAAGTTCTCGGGAGGTGATCCTGAAGAAGAGCCTCCCAATGACAAGAACTTCCAACTAATTAATGAGAAAGTCGTGGTCAAGTTCAGCAAGGCCTTAGCACAATGGAAACACAAGGTGAGAGCCAAGCTCGATAAAGGTGCCACATACGAGGAAGTCCACGAGAAATGGCCTAGTATTACTAGAGGCCAATTTGATGTTTTCAAAAATAACATATTGGACCCTAATACCATTGCGTCGAGGGCTTGGGGGAAGGAACTGCAGAGCAAGAACATAGGTCCCCATCATCTCGGGAGCAATGGTTACCAGGGGAAGGAGCTCGTGTGGGCAAAGGAGGATATTGAATTTGCAAGACTGGGCATAGAGAACCCTTGGGACGTATTTGAAGACCCAATGGCCTGTGCTTTCATCAGGGCCCGATACTATTGGGATCCAAAGAAGAAGGAATTTTGCACGAGCGATAAGGTCAAGGATCTGGAGAAAGAATTGGTAATTTACTTCACCAGCTTAATTAGCTTCTAGTCAGTTTTATTAAATTCTAGTAGTCACATTTCTAAATGGTTCATGTTCCTTCTGTAGCATGGCCACCAAGCTATAAGCAATTCATCTGAGTTGTTGAGCCCATGGGACAACACTTTTAACCGGGCGGTGAACAAGACCCTGGGAAAGCCGATAGATCAGCCCCCTGCAACTGGTCGTGTTCTCACACGAGGAGTCGGTGCCTCGTGGAAATACTTTTTCAATGAGGACCCCCCCAGAAATGAAAGAAGAGGAGGAAAACTGAGTACAACAAGTTCGAGCAGAAGATTAAAGAAGTGGAAAAAGCCGTAATTGCGGCGAGAGAAGAATGTGAAGTCCAGATAAAAGCCCTTGTGCCTGCCATTGCTTAGTGGATAAAAGAACATCCTGGAGAAGAATTTCCAGTTCCCAGCTTCAACGCTAGCAACTCGATGAAGAACCATGAGAAGGATGGCAATCCAGATGGTCGTGAGCCTCAGCATAGCAGCCCCTCCTCTGTCTCTGGCATGCCTGATGACCCACATGTATTGGGGGTCGTAACAGTCTTCAAAGGAAGTAAAACCCAAATTTATTGATTCGACACAAGGGGAGCCAAAGAATATTTATAAGCCTTGACAAATGAATTGTCATTTCAGCTGCACCTGGAAACAAGCTTGCTCGACAAAGTATATCAGTAGCGATAGTTTTATGACAGTAGCAGTAATGAAATAACAGCAGCAGTAAAATAAAGACAGCAGTGGTGATTGATGTAAATAGCAGGTTTAAAATACTGCAGACATAGGGATGGATGAACGGGCGTTGCATGGATAAGATAGCTCATGAAATAGTCATAACATAGGGCTATTGCAGGTAGATAATAATAATTAAGCATCCAAGTACTAGTTAATCATAGGCATGTGTTCCATATATAGTCGTACGTGCTCGCAATGAGAAACTTGCACGACATCTATTGTCCTACCAGCCCGTTTGCAGTGGGGCCTCAAGGGAAACTACTGGTAATTAAGGTGCTCCTTGTAATAAAGCACCGGAGCAAAGCATTAACACTCTGTGAACACATGTGATCCTCATGTCGCAGCCATCCCCTCCGGTTGTCCCTATTTCTGTCACTTTGGGGCCTCGGGTTCCGGACAACGACATGTGTATACAACTCGCAGATACGATCCAAAACAATAATTATACTCATGAAACAATAACATGTTCAGATCTGAAATCATGGCACTCGGGCCCTAATGTCAAGCATTAAGTATAACAAGTTGCAACAATGACATGTAGCACTAACAACAGATACTAGGCACCATGCCCTAACAATCTTACATCTATTACATGAACAATCTCATCCAATCCCTTCCATCCCCTTCAGCCTACAACGGGAATTACTCACACATGGATGGGGGAATCATGGATGGTCGATGGAGAGGCGCCGGTGATGATGATGGCGATGATCTCCTCCAAATCCCCGTCCCGGCAAGGTCCTAGAACGGAGTTTCTGATCCCCGAACTAGGGTTTTGGTGGCGGCGGAGCTCTAGAGTGTTTATGGGAAAATCGTCTCTGCTCCGTGCGTTTTAGGTCATAGGGAATATGTTTTCCAAAGGGCGTCACCTGGGACCACACGAGGCAGCGGCACCATGCCTCGGCGCGGGCCCACCTCTGCCGCGCCGAGGGGTGGTGTGGAGCCCGTGTGCTCCGTCTCCGCCTCATCTTCTGGCTCCGTGGGTCTTCTGAAAAAATAGGACTTCTGTAATTTTTCAGGAATTTTCCTGAAACTTTGACTTTCTGCACGAAAACAAGACACCAGGGCAATTCTGCTGAAAACAACGTTAGTCGTGTTAGTTACATTCAAATCACACAAATTAGAGGTAAAACAATAGCAAAAGTGTTCGGAAAAGTAGATACGTTTTGGACGTATCAACTCCCCCAAGCTTAGCTTATTGCATGTCCTCAAGCAATTCAGTTAACAACTGAGTGCGATAAAAGAAACTTTTACGAACACATTTGCTTCATATGATGTATACATAGTTATTATATGATCAAAAGCCTAGGCAATTCATGATAGGAACTATGCATATAATGATACCTAGTAGTTATCCAAACCATGAAAAGATACCAACACACTAAGAATAAATAACATGACATAAATTTATCTGCAGGATTGCAATGTTCATAATAAGATATGATAAAGTGGTATCTCGCTTGCCTTTATTTGTAGAGCAAAACATAAAGGCCAAGGCACCTCTGAAGTTCAAGTGAAGACTAGATATAAAGATATCAAAGATAAGAGCATCATAGTTATACCGCAGTTAACCGTATTCTGGGACAAGCACATTATACTAAAAATGACAGTTATGCTCTCGAAGAAGTGCTCAAAGAAAAGGCGGTGACTCAACATAAAAATTAAAAAGAATGGCCCTTCGCAGAGGCAAGCAGGGATTAACATGTGCTAGATCTTTTTATCTTTTAAAACAGAAATAAAAATTGTTTTGGGAGGTGGTTGTTCCTGTCAACGAATCAGTAATAGAGTTCTTGTTATCTTCCATATTAAATAAGTTGAGAGCGGTTCCGAGTTATTGATATTAGGCATTTATAGCATGCACTTTTATATAGCATGACACTCCTCCCAACCTTTGCTTACACAAACCATGGCTAACCGAATCCTCGGGTGCCTGCCAACAATCACATACCATGGAGGAGTGCCTATTTATTTTATTTTTTAGATATTAGAATGGTCTAACCAGCTCTTTGCAAAATTAATGACGAGCAGATGAAGCATGCAAGTCGGGGGCTTAATTTAGTATGGAAGATAACAAACCCAACTACTACGTCCTCATGAGCTGAAAATAGTGTCACAAAATGAGAAGTATTTTGAAGGTTTTAAAGGTAGCACATGAAAATTTACTTGGAATGGTTCGAAATACCATGCATAGGAATTTATGGTGGACTCTTTGGGATAACTTGGTTTTAGGAATTTGGATGCACGAGCAGCATTCCCGCTCAGTACAAGTGAAGGCTAGCAATAGACTAGGAAGCGACAACCAAGAGAGCGATAACCGTCATAATCATACTTGCGACAGAATAAAATTAACCGAGGCATAAAAATGATACTAAAACTCTGAGGCAAAATAAATCATCAAGGCTTAATTGACTTTTATTTTCAGTCATAAACATGTGTGAACATGTGCCAAGTCGATTCAAGTAAATCATTCAGAGGAGGATACCACAATGCCATATTGTTTTACGAATAAAACAATGCAAGCAAATATCTATATGACATGTTATCCATTATTAACAAGTTGGGATTGATCATAAGAAGACATGAACTACCAAGCAATCATTAAATAACATAATCATTACCATGACCAGCTAAGCATGTTCATAGGAGTAGGTATATGTACAAAAATGAAAAACAAATAGAGTTCATACCAGCCTTTTACCACATCCAGGTTGTCGTATATCATCATTATTGCTTTTCACTTATGTGGCTTGAATGATATGAAATGATAACCAAGCCCCAAGTGGAGTCACGGAAGTCTGATGAATTCTGCAACAACTATACAAAATAGAAGAGGAACAACAAATATTTTTGGGTTTTCGATTTTAAAAACAAGGCATGGAAAGAAACCAATAAATAAAGCAAAATATTTTTTGGATTTTTGAATAATGAACCGAAATTAAAAAGATAGAGCAAACTAGAATCCGAAGTGCAAAAGATAAAAGATAGAGAAATAAAAGAAATATTTTTGGTTTTTGGTTTTTGTGAAAGTAAAACAAGTACAAGAAACAATAGCGAAAAAGAAATAAAATGAAATGAAACATGGATATACAAAGTACCGAGATAATATGAACATGATAAAGTGAGTGAGATGTCGGTGAACCTGCGTACCCCCGCGCCCCCAAGCTTAGGCTTTTGGCCTAAGTTGGAGATCAATCACCGCCATGGCTGCCAATCAGTCACGTCCCCAGTGTGGGACAAAGAAGGTTCCTCAACCTGGTATGAGTACGAGGATGTGCCACCGTGATATCTGGCGTAGTTCTCTGGAGGTGCCACGTGAGCCTCCTGTCGATGCTCAGGGTAGTGCTGCAAATGGTACTTCGACGCACCGAGGTGCATATCCAAGTCCTCCCTCGAAAATGACAGAGGCCTCCTGTAAATACTAAACAAACTAGGCTGCGGCAAACGGACTTCCCGCTCAGATTCATTAGCAAAAAGAACTCTATAAAATAAATGTTCAGTGCATGAACCATTAGTAACAAAATGATGAAGTTTCATAGCAGCAAGATCAAGTCTTTTCGGAACCATTAATTCATCAGTGGGATCAACAGAAATACCGGAATCAGCTAAAATACGTGCAGCAATAATTCCTCCATAGATGGGACCTTTGGTGGAAAGGCGATGAGCAATTAAAGCACCAAGGTTGTAAGTTGTATCATTTTTAAGTGCAGCAGCAAGAAAGGCTAGATGGTAGTTAGAAATGTTACTAGTGTTTTCTCTAGCAAGAACGCTTGTAGCCAGATAGTATGTAAAGTACCTTATGGCTGGAAACTGAATGCTCCTTATCTTACCACGCTGCACTGTACGGTTGTCTTCGTGGCTCAATTCCCTGTAAAGTTCCAACAGATCATGCGGCTGTGCCTTGATCTTCCTTGTTGTCCCATATGGAGCAATACCTATGACTCAACAAAATCTTTTCAAATCCATGGTGCATGCATGATCATAAATCTTAAATTCAACAGTTGGGTTAAAAGTTGTGTTTTTAAATTTAAAACTCTCAACAAAAATCTTGGTGAGTCTAGCATACTGGGCCCTCTCGTCCCTCATGAATTCCAGCAAACCCACTTTGTCAACAAGTCTCATGAAATCACCATAAATCCCTACATCCCGCATAAATTGAGTAGAAGGAAAAATAGATGGATGTGCTACACCATCATCCTCCTCATCACAAATCCTTGGTGCTATAAGGTCCTCATTGTAGGATTGCCTAAATTGAGCTTTGGACCTAGAAGACCTTGTTTCCCTTGAGGAGGATGGTGTTTGTCTTTCAAATATCTCTCCAAAGGTGTGTTTGTCCATCTTCCTTTTCTGAATATTTTAACAAACCTCATAAAAAATGATTTTGGAGCAATTACTTCAAGGGAACTACTATAGAGACTTGCAAGAGGACTAAGAATGCATCAAAACTAGTTAATCTAAGCATAGAACAAGCATGCAACCTCACTTAACATGTCACCTACAGTACCAAAAGACTCAAGATACACACAACTAAACAAAATTCTACTTGGATAATCGGAGGAGTCACATACCGGAGAGTAGACGGTCCAAATCTCAGCAGCAAAGATAGGCTGAGCAAGGAGATCAAAAAACTCGAGCAAGAACAGCAAGAACACGGGTTTGAGCAATGGTGGAGTGTTTTGGCTGGGAGAGAAAGGAAGGGGAGGAATCCCCTTAGTGGAGGGCCAGGTGGCCCCCACACCATGCCAGGGCGCGACCCTGCCCCTGCCGCGCCGAGGGGTGGCGTGGAGGGATGGTGGTTCCCCCTGGTCATCCACAGGTGCTCCCACATTCCATTTTAAAAACTAGGATTTGTAGAATTTTTCCAGAAATTTTTGAAAACTTTTATTTTTGAACAATTTCTGGGTATTTTAACCAATGAATACTAAGTATAAACAAAAATTTGAAAAGACAAAGCATCACTAAAAACTTGCAATAACAGTAGTAAAATAGTAGGTAAAACAAAGAAGGGAAAGAAAATGTGGGTTAACAATTTTATGCATGTAAAACACATTTGTTAACAAGGTTCATCAGGTCTTGTCACCAAATACATTTTATATGGCATAAAAGAACTAAACTACATGAAACAATTATTTTACCTTAAATTGTATAGCTATTGTCCCAATCATAATATTTTGATATCCTTCATGAGGGTCATATATAGGACAATCAATACTTCCCACTTTGATAGTACTAAAATTTGCAATTGAATTCACACCATATAATTGCCCAGCTTCTTTGGAAAATAAACAGTATGCTCTTTGTCATTGACATTGAAAGTTACTTTCCCTTTGTTGCAATCAATAACAGCCCTTGCAGTGTTAAGAAAAGGTCTTTCAAGAATAATAGACATATTATCATATTCAGGCATTTCCAGCACAACAAAATTAGTTAAAATTAAACAATTATTAGCCACTTGAACAGGAACATCCTCACATATACCAACAGGGACAACAGTAGATTTATCGGTCATTTGCAAAGATATATCAGTTGGTATTAATTTCTCCAAATAAAGTCTCTTATAAAGAGAGAAAGACATCACACTTACCCCTGCTCCTAGATCACACATGGCAGTTCTAACATAATTATTTTTTATGGAATAAGGAATAGTTGGTATACCTGGATCTCCAAGCTTCTTTGGAACCTTACCATTGAAAGAATAATTAGCAAGCATAGTAGAAATTTCCTCACTAGGAATCTTTCTTTTGTTAGAGACAATATCTTTCATATATTTTGAATAAGGAGGTAACTTAATAGCATCAGTCAAAGGAATTTGCAAAACAAAGGTTTCATCCACTCACAAAATTTATTATAGTGTTCTTCTTCTTTTGATTTATGTTTCTTATTAGGAAAAGGCATTTGTTTTTGCACCCAAGGTTCTCTCTCATTACCATGTTTCTTAGCAATAAAATCCTCTTTAGTATACTTTTTATTTTTAGAATGCTTTTCAGGTTTCTCTTCACTTTATTATTTATCAAAGGTATTGTTCTTATCATTATCATTAAAATATTCATTACCACTTTCAGTTTCAGCATCAGAGATAGATATACTATTAGGATCATTAACTTTTTCATTGTCTTTAATGGGTTCAGGAGATTCTACCACATGTTTATGTTTCTTCTTCTTCTTTTTCTTAGAAGGAGTACCAGTTGCATTAGCTAGTTGAGAGTTTTGCTCAACCCTTTTGGGATGTCCTTCAGGATACAAAGGATCCTGAGTAGAAGCACCACCTCTAGTTTCTATACCAAAAGCATGTTTATCATTATTTTTAGAAGTATTAACTAGCAGATCTTTTTGTACCTTAGCAACTTGCTCTATTTGAGTTTGAACCATATGAAAATGTTTAACAAGTCCCTTAACATCATTAGCAGTTCTTTCCAAAACATCATGCAAATTACTAATAATGCGAGAATTTTCTAACAATTGATTTTGCACTCTCACATTGACATGATCTTGCTTAATAATAAAATTATCAAATTCATCTAAGCATTGATCAGGAGGTTTAGAGTAAGGAATATCCCTATCATCGAAATATTGGAGAGAGTGTACCTTAATTGTGGATGGGTGAGGAATTGGCTTACATAATTCCTCTATTGGCGGCAGATTTTTCACCTCTTCAGATTTAATCCCTCTCTCCTTAAGAGATTTCTTGGATTCTCTCATTTCTTCATCATTCAATTCAATAACACCTCTTTTCCTTGGTGTGGGCATCAGAGTTGGTTCAGGTATAGTCCAATCTTCATGATTCTGACTTATTTTAGCTAATAATTTCTCAGCCTCCTCCGGAGTCCTTTTCCTGAAAACACAGCCAGCACAACTATCTAGGTATGTCCTAGATTCAACAGTTAGTCTATTATAGAATATATCAAGGAGTTTATTTTTAGCTAGTTGGTGCCCAGGCCGAGCTCTAATTAAAGAACACAACCTTGCCCAGGATTCGGGTATTTTCTCTTCTTTTAATTGCTTGAAGTTAAAGATTTTCTGCAAAGCAGCATGTTGGGCACTAGCAGGAAAATATTTCTGAAAGAAAACATTAACCAAACCTAGAGGACTTTCAATAGATCTAGGAGATAGATTATTAAACCAAGTTTTAGCTTCATCTTTTAATGAGAAAGGAAATATTTTAGTAACGAAGTAACTGCGTTTCTTAGTATCATCAGAAAACAAGCTACTTAAAGAAGAAAGCATATTCATGTGTTCTACATCACTTTCATTTTCAGTACCTAGAAAAGGTTCAACGGTTGATATAAGTGACAAGTTCACAGAGAAATCATATTTCTTATCTTTTATATTTATGGGAGATGTAGCAAACTTAGGATCAGGAGACAATTTATAATTAACAGCATATCTTTCAATAAGATTTCTAGCATCTTTAGAAGAATCACAATTCATGCACTTTTCAATCAATTCATCATCAAGTTCAACATAGGCTTCGTCGAAATCATCACTAGGATGTTCTCTCTCCTCAGGTGAATGAACAGGTGTGATAAGATTTTCATTAGATGTTTCAGCATTTTCAATTTGTTTAGATTAAGCAATAGTGGCATCTAGAAAAGGACCTTGTGAACCACTTTCATCAAGCACAGTAGATGCATCATCAAATTCATCAGAAATATTTTCAGATTCACCGGTATTAGCAATACGTGAAACATGTGTATGTGGTGGTGTGACAAGTTGACTTATAACAGATGGCGAATCAAGAGCAGCAGAAGTGTGATACGTCCATTTTGCATCACTATTTTATATCATAATTTACTGCTATTCATTGATATATTTCATATTTGGATGATATACTTATGTTATTTTATCTTGTTTTGCATGTTTGATGATTATTGGAGAATTAACTGCCGGAGTCAGGATTCAGCTGGAAAAAGCATCGTCAAGACACCCTATTTCTGAAGATCATCAATTCAGGGAAATTATGCTGAAGCTCCTATTTTATCAGATGCCGGAGGCAGCCAAAAGGGGAGGCAGAGATGGGCCACGAGGGGCCCACACCATAGGGCGGCGCGGGCCCCTTGGCCGCGCCGTGGTGGGGTGTGGGGGCCCTGGCCCACCTCGGCGCTCCCCCTTCGCGTACTTCATCCCCAGAAACCCTAAGAGAGGAGAGCCATCGAGGAAATATTCCGCCGCCTCCACGAGGCGGAAACCACAGAGAGAGAAAAAGCTCTCCGGCAGGGAGAAATCTGCCGGGGAAATTCCTTCCCGGAGGGGGGAAATCATCGCCATCGTCATCGTCATCACGTGGACTTCATCGGGATCATCATCATCATCTCCACCGCCGTCACCATCATCTCCACCGCTCCACTTCGTTCCGCTGTAACATCTAGGGTTATACTTTGTGTAGTTCATAGGGGAAACTTTCCCGGTGTTGATTACTACTTGTGGTTGATGCTATTAAGTTTTATCGGTGAATTAAGTATATGTCCAGATTGTTATTCATCATTATATCACCTCTGATCATGATCCATATGATGTCTTGTGAGTAGTTCGTTCAGTTCTTGAGGACATGGGAGAAGTCATGCTGTTAGTAGTGGAATTATGTTGAGTAATATTTAATGGTTTGATATTTAAGTTGTGGTGTTATTCTTCTAGTGGTGTCGTGTGAACGTCGACTACATGACACTTCACCTTTATGGGCCTAGGGAATGCATTGTGTATTCGGCTACTAATTGTGGGGTTGCCGGAGTGACAGAAACCTAAACCCCCGTTAGTAAACCGGTGCATGAGGGAGTGTAGGATCTCAGAGTTTAAGGCTGTGGTTAGATTTATCTTAATTACTTCCTTGTAACGCGGATGCTTGCAAGGGGTTTAATCACAAGTATGTATTAGTCCAAGTTAGGGCAGTGCATTAGCATAGGTTCACCCACACAACACTTATCAAAACAATAAAGATTAATCAGCTGTAGGAAGCGAAAGCACTTGACGAAATTCCCGTGTGTCCTCAAGAACATTTTGCCATCATAAGTAAACCAACCGGCTTATCCTTTGCTCTAAAAAGGATTGGGCCACTTGCTGCAATTATTATTACTGTCTTTTATTTACGTATTTTATTTATCTGCAATATCAAAAACCCCTAAAAACTTGTCTGCTAGTATTTACAGTGATTCCTTGATCAAAACTACTTGTCAACACCTTCTGCTCCTCGTTGGGTTCGACACTCTTATTTATCGAAAGTACTACGATACACCCCCTATACTTGTGGGTCATCAAGACTATTTTCTGGCGCCGTTGCCGGGGAGTGAAGTGCTATTGGTAAGTGGAATTGGTAAGGGAAACCTTTACTGTAAGTGCTGTTTTTATTTCTGCTTGCTGCTTTATTTTATTATGGAGAGATCTCCATTCGAATCCCTATTTGGGAATACTACTGCCACTGCTAAGGTAGTAGATGAACCGCCGCCTGCTGAATTAGATCCATTTAAAATACCTATGAAAATTGTTGAACGTGTTATGGATAACCGCTATGTTGGAGATGGAACCATCCATCCTGGTGATCATTTACTATTTATACATGAATTATGCGAGTTGTTCAAGTGTGCAGGTATTTCAATGGAAAAAGTCAAGAGGAAGTTATTCTCTATATCACTGAAGGGCCGAGCTGCGGAATGGTATAAGATGCTGAAGAATGGCCGATCTATTGGCTGGGAGGAAATTGTACCTCTCTTTTATTCTAAATTCTATCCTCCTAGTGAGATTCATCAAGATCGAAATCGCATATATAATTTTTGGCCTCATGATGGAGAGAGTATTGCCCAAGCGTGGGGGAGATTGAAGTCACTAATGCTCAAATGTCCCATTCATGAGCTCCCAAGTAATATTGTTATCAATAATTTTTATGCAAGGCTTTCTCTTCATGATAAGGATTTATTGGATGCCTCTTGTTCTGGATCATTTACACGTACTGAAGAAGAAGTTAAATGGGACCTTCTTGACCGTATTCAGGAAAATACTGAAGGATGGGAGAACGACAAAGGTAGAAAGTCAGGTATAAATTATGATTACGAATGCATTAAATCTTTTATGGAGACTGATGATTTCCGTAATGTTAGTGCTGTTTATTGTCTTGATTCTCAAGTTGTTGCAAATTATTACAAAGCTTTTGCCTCTTATCTTGATGTGCCTAAGAAGGATTTGAATAAATATCATGAACCTTATAAAGATAAAACCAATTCGGCCATTGGTAAAAGTATTGAAGTTCATACTGTTGATCACATTTTGCCAGAACCTTATATTGAAAAAATACCTTTTCCTGTTAAAGTCAAGGAACATTCTCTGATAGCTAGTGTGGTTAATAAAAGTGCCAAGAAACCTTTAGAGCCTGATGAACAAATAACTGTTGAACCTGAAGTAGCAATAGTAAAGGATTTGGTAACTGAAAATGTAGATGGAGAACATATTATCTTTTGTGAAGATGCTTCTAATATTGTTTCGCATCCTGGTAAATCTAGGAAAACAAGTGTTCCTGTGCTTTCAGTTAGATAGGAGAACATTGCTATTATGGTTTATGTGATATTGGTGCAAGTTCCAGTGCTATTCCTTTTGAACTTTACAAAGAAATTATGCATGAAATTAGTCCCTGTGAACTTGAGGATATTGATGTGGTTATTCAACTTGCCAATAGGGAAACTATCTCTCCCATTGGTATTGTGAGAGATGTTGAGGTTTTATGCGGTAAAACTAAATATCCTACTGATTTTCTAGTACTTGGTTCTGAAGCTAGTAAAACTTGTCCTATTATTTTCGGTAGACCTTTCTTGAATACATGTGGTGCTATTATAGATTGTAAGAAAGAGAAAATTTACACTAAATTTAATGGAGAATCTTATGAGTTTAATTTCTCTAAGTTTGGTAAGAAACTTTATGAAACTGATTTGCCTAATGAGGACTCGAAAATTGAACAACTGCTGCTATTGCTATTGCTCCTAACAATGCCTTGCAGCAATTTATGGAGGAACACGAAAGTGAGGTCTTTATGGAGGAAAGGAATGAAATTGACAATATCTTTCTTCATCAACCACCATTACTTAAGCATAATTTGCCGGTGGAAGATTTGGGTACCCCTGCACCTCCTAAAGAAGATCCTGTTTTTGATTTAAAACCTTTGCCTGATAATCTTAAATATGCTCACATTGATGATAAGAAAACATATCCTGTTATTATTAGTTCTAAACTTTCAGGTACTGAAGAGGCAAGGTTATTGGAAGTATTGAGGAAACACCGAGGAGCTATCGGATATACTCTGGATGATTTAAAAGGGATTTCTCCTACTATATGTCAACACGCCATCAACATGGAAGATGATGCAAAACCTGTTGTGGAGCACCAGCGTCGTTTAATCCCTAAAATGAAGGAAGTGGTAAGAAATGAGGTATTAAAACTCCTCGATGCTGGTATAATTTATCCTATTGCTGATAGTAAATGGGTAAGTCCTGTGCATTGTGTTCCTAAGAAAGGAGGAGTTACTGTTGTGCCAAATGAAAATGATGAACTTATTCCTCAAAGAGTAGTTGTTGGATATAGGATGTGCATTGATTTTCGAAAGGTTAATAAAGTTACTAAGAAAGATCACTATCCTTTACCTTTTATTGATCAAATGTTAGAAGGTTGTCTAAGAAAACTCATTTTTGCTTTCTTGATGGTTATTCTGGATTTTCACAAATTGCTGTTAGAGCGAAAGATCAAGAGAAAACTACTTTTACTTGTCCTTATGGAACTTATGCTTATAGGCGTATGCCTTTTGGTTTGTGTAATGCTCCTGCTACGTTTCAAAGATGCATGTCTGCCATTTTTCATGGTTTTTGTGAAAAAATTGTGGAAGTATTCATGGACGATTTTTCCGTCTATGGAACTTCTTTTGATAACTGCTTGCAAAACCTTGATAAAGTTTTGCAGAGATGTGAGGAAACTAATCTTGTTCTTAATTGGGAGAAATGTCACTTTATGGTTAATGAAGGGATTGTTCTTGGACATAAAATTTCTGAAAGAGGTATTGAAGTGGACAGAGCTAAAGTTGAAGCAATTGAGAAAATGCCCTGTCCCAGGGATGTTAAAGGTATTCGTAGTATTCTCGGTCATGCCGGTTTCTATAGAAGGTTTATTAAAGATTTCTCTAAAATTTCAAAACCTCTTACTAATCTTCTCCAAAAAGATGTACCTTTTGTTTTTGATGATGATTGTAAAGAAGCTTTTGAGGCTCTAAAAAAGGCTTTAACCACTGCTCCTGTTGTTCAACCTCCTGATTGGACTTTACCTTTCGAAATTATGTGTGATGCTAGTGATTTTGCTGTAGGTGCTGTTCTTGGACAGCGAGTAGATAAGAAGTTGAATGTTATTCATTATGCTAGTAAGACTCTTGATGCTGCTCAAAAGAATTATGCCACTACTGAAAAAGAGTTTTTAGCAGTAGTTTTTGCTTGTGATAAGTTTAGACCCTATATTGTTGATTCGAAAGTTATTATCCATACCGATCATGCTGCTATTAGATACCTTATGGAAAAGAAAGATGCTAAGCCTAGACTTATAAGATGGGTGCTTTTATTACAAGAGTTTGATTTGCATATTGTAGATAGGAAAGGTGCTGAAAATCCTGTCGCTGATAATTTGTCTAGATTGGAAAACATTTCTTATGATCCTGTTCCTGTTAACGATAGTTTTCCAAATGAACAATTGGCTGTGATAAAGGTAAGCTCGCGAGAAAGTCCTTGGTATGCTGACTATGCTAACTTTATTGTTGCCAAGTATTTGCCTCCAACCTTTACAGCTCAGCAAAGAAGGAAATTCTTTTATGACTTGAGGCATTATTTTTGGGATGACCCACACTTATATAAAGAAGGAGTGGATGGTATAATGCGAAGATGTGTTCCAGAATTTGAACAAAAAGAAATATTGAGAAAATGCCATGGAAGTGCTTATGGAGGACATCATGCTGGAGATAGAACTGCACAAAAGGTTTTACAATCAGGTTTTTATTGGCCTACTCTTTTTAAAGATGCAAGAAAATTTATTTTATCATGCGATGAATGTCAAAGAGTTGGTAATATAACTAGACGCAATGAAATGCCTATGAATTATTCTCTTGTTATTGAACCTTTTGACTGTTGGGGATTTGACTTTATGGGTCCTTTTCCTCCTTCTGATGGTTATACTCATATACTTGTTGCTGTTGATTATGTTACTAAATGGGTAGAAGCTATACCAACATCTAGTGCTGATGGTGAGACATCATTAAAAATGCTTAAAGATATTATTTTTCCAAGGTTTGGTGTGCCTAGATATCTCATGACTGATGGTGGTTCTCATTTTATCCATGGTGCTTTTAGAAAAACCCTTGCTAAATATGATGTTAATCATAGAATTTCTTCACCTTATCATCCTCAAACAAGTGGACAAGTAGAATTATCAAATAGAGAGATTAAATCTATTTTGCAGAAGACTGTTAATAAATCTAGAAAGAATTGGGCTAGGAAGCTTAATGATGCTTTGTGGGCTTATAGAACTGCTTATAAAAATCCTATGGGTATGTCTCCTTATAAAATGGTTTACGGAAAAGCTTGTCATTTACCTCTAGAATTAGAACATAAAGCTTATTGGGCCGTAAAAGAACTTAATAGAGATTTTAAACTTGCCGGTAAAAAAAGGTTACTTGACTTGAGTTCCTTAGATGAATGGAGAAGTGAAGCTTATGAAAATGCTAGACTTTTTAAAGAGAAAGTGAAACAATGGCATGATAGGAGAATCCTAAAGAGAGAGTTTAATGTTGGTGAGAAAGTTCTATTGTATAGGTCTCGTCTCAGATTTTTTGCAGGTAAATTACTTTCGAAATGGGAAGGACCTTATGTTGTTTCAGAGGTTTACCGTTCAGGTGCAATCAAAATTACTTCGCTTGATGGTGACAAATCTCAAGTGGTTAATGGTCAAAGACTCAAGCATTATATTTCTGGGGATTCTTATAACGAAGACGTTGATATTATTCAAGTAGTGACTCCGGAAGATTTTATTAAAAGTCAAATTCAGAAAACTGCAGAGTCTGTTTTCGAATAGGTAACAGTTTTGGTAAGAAAAAGTTCGCGTTTAACTTCCCAACTTATGTTTTTGTTGTTTTTATTAAATATGGAAAATTACGAGCCAAAAACGGGGAGGAAACGGTGCCCGAGGGCACCACACCACCCCACGGCGCGGGCCCACCCTTGGCCGCGCCGTGGTATGGTGAGGGCGCCTCGGAGCCCGTCTCCAGCCCGGTTTCGACCTGGACTTTCCTTTGTTATGAAACTTTTTGCTATATAATCCCCGGATCCCCCGAGGTCCGTATATCGTTTTCTCGTCGTGTTTTCGTTTCGACCTGTTTCTGCCAGATATCGTCCTGGGATTTAGAGTCACCATGTCCTCTTCGGGGCCTTCTAAGGATAGCTTCTTCGTGAACGTCGTCAACCCGTACATCAATGAGCTGAAGATGCATCCCAAGGAGTTGCTACTGAAGGATGGAGAGGTGCAGAAAGAAGATGTCCGGGTCCTAAAGGAGAAGGAAGCTTGGAAGCCAGGATGGAAGAATTGGAGCATGAAGTTTTTAGGTACAAGAAGATGGCGGAACGTGAAGTGGACATCTATCACAGGATAGTTGCTGAACTTATTGCCGAGCACAAAAAGGAGACCGCCAAGCTTTGGGATGATATCTTCTCACTCCACGAGACCACCAACAAATTACAAGCACAACTCTACGACGTGCAAAACCAAAACTGTGAGTATGAGACCAGATTTAAACGAATAAGCTCTGCTGCCAGTTTCAGGATACTCGAAACCAAGTCGTCGTTTCGGATGGAGAGCCTTTACCTTGGAAGCTTGATGATGGAAATTCACCATCACCACCGAAGGAGTAATTCATCATTGGTATTGGCATCCCCTCAGCTTGTTCCAAGCTTGGGGGGAGTGCCGCGGTATCATCACCATTATCTTTTACCTTTTACTTTTCAGTCGAGTCATATCATGAGTAGAGAAGTTATCATATAGGATGGTTTGCAGTGTGGAAGTATCTCTCCTTTAGTTGGTTATCTATGTATCCCTTGGTGTGAGTTGCCGTTATTGGAATATTAATGAGAAGTTTTATCATTTACTTTCTGCACACTTTATTTTAGTTTGCAAATTTCTGTCATATGAATGATCTTGTTGTTAGTATTGGCATCACTTTGGGAGCATCAAGTAAATCTATTTGGTTTTGGCAAACTTAGCATTGGTCAGTAGCAACAATACTTTGAGGCTTAAGTAGAAAAGAGGGATTGCATGTAGATACATTATCTCATTATCTTTCTTTCTTGTTGGCTCATGAGCTTAGTATTCTTAAGTTAAAATTATTTGTGCTTACAAGGAAGATTGCATGATTGTTTCTATTACATTTATATTTGTTTGTATCCCTCCACTCTTATGCTTGCTACCCAGCCTTGCTAGCCAAAAACCTGTACTGAGAGGGAATGCTTCTCGTGCATCCAAACCTTGAGCCAAAACCCATGCCATTGTGTCCACCATAACTACCTATATGTGGTATTTCCTTGCCACTCCAAGTAAATACTTCATGTGCTACCTTTAAACTATTCAAAAGCTACTACTCCTTATTTGTGTCACTGTTTACTAGCTCATGAGGAAGTATGTGGGTTATTCTTTATTTAGCTTGTCAGACAGACTTTCACCACCAGACTAGCGGCATATACATCCGCTTATCTATTAAATTTGCAAAAAGAGCTGGCAAATGGGGTGCCCAGTCCCAATTAATTACAACTTTAACCGCTTAATTCTCTTCACATTTTTGCCCTGATTTATCAGACAAGCAATGATACCAGTGAATAACTGCATGTGTAAACAAAAGAGAAAAAGAGGGATGATCTGCCTTGCTGGTAGAAATAACGTCCTTCATGGGAGCCGCTCTTGAAAGTCTGGTTGACAAGAGAGATATTGCTTTCACCCACTACCATTCGTTGACAATTCTCATACACCACTCAAAACTTATATTTTTATTCTCTATATGATTTCAAAAACTTAAAAAGCTCTAGCACATGATTTAATCCCTGCTTCCCTCTGCGAAGGGCCTTTCTTTTACTTTTATGTTGAGTCAGTAAACCTATTCCCTTCTTTCTTAAGCAAGCATTTGAGTTGTTGTGATTCAACCATCTATATATTAATATTATCAATCATGTCTGTTATCCTTCCTTGTTTTGCACAAGTCTTTTATCTGAAGGAATATAACTTTGAAAGTTATCAATGACTGTAAAGAAATTGTGATAATTGAGCATGTAAGTTCTGCAATATAGCTCCAATATAAGGACTCTACTCGAAAGATAAGTACAATCTGTTAATTGTTCTCTGACCAAGAACGAAGTTTGCCATCACCAAACTATGATTTTCTTTATGCACCTTTATTGTGATTTCCATTACTCGTTTCAAGATAAGTTATATGAGGGGAAGTTGCTGTCTAAAATGATTTGTGTATTAATACATGTTGATGCTTCTTGTCCGTATTCTTTATTATCGACGCTTCACTCATAAACCTGTGGTCTTGTTTACTGAGTTCAGCTTTCGCTTGGGGACAAGCGAGGTCTAAGCTTGGGGGAGTTGATACGTCCATTTTGCATCACTATTTTATATCATAATTTACTGCTATTCATTGATATATTTCATATTTGGATGATATACTTATGTTATTTTATCTTGTTTTGCATGTTTGATGATTATTGGAGAATTAACTGCCGGAGTCAGGATTCAGCTGGAAAAAGCATCGTCAAGACACCCTATTTCTGAAGATCGTCAATTCAGGGAAATTATGCTGAAGCTCCTATTTTATCAGATGCCGGAGGCAGCCAAAAGGGGAGGCAGAGATGGGCCACGAGGGCCCACACCATAGGGCGGCGCGGGTCCCCCTGGCCGCGCCGTGGTGGGGTGTGGGGGCCCTGGCCCACCTCGGCGCTCCCCCTTCGCGTACTTCATCCCCCAGAAACCCTAAGACGAGGAGAGCCATCGAGGAAATATTCCGCCGCCTCCACGAGGCGGAAACCACAGAGAGAGAAAAAGCTCTCCGGCAGGGAGAAATCTGCCGGGGAAATTCCTTCCCGGAGGGGGGAAATCATCGCCATCGTCATCGTCATCACGCTGGACTTCATCGGGATCATCATCATCATCTCCACCGCCGTCACCATCATCTCCACCGCTCCACTTCGTTCCGCTGTAACATCTAGGGTTATACTTTGTGTAGTTCATAGGGGAAACTTTCCCGGTGTTGATTACTACTTGTGGTTGATGCTATTAAGTTTTATCGGTGAATTAAAGTATATGTCCAGATTGTTATTCATCATTATATCACCTCTGATCATGATCCATATGATGTCTTGTGAGTAGTTCGTTCAGTTCTTGAGGACATGGGAGAAGTCATGCTGTTAGTAGTGGAATTATGTTGAGTAATATTTAATGGTTTGATATTTAATTGTGGTGTTATTCTTCTAGTGGTGTCGTGTGAATGTCGACTACATGACACTTCACCTTTATGGGCCTAGGGGAATGCATTGTGTATTCGGCTACTAATTGTGGGGTTGCCGGAGTGACAGAAACCTAAAGCCCCGTTAGTAAACCGGTGCATGAGGGAGTGTAGGATCTCAGAGTTTAAGGCTGTGGTTAGATTTATCTTAATTACTTCCTTGTAACGCGGATGCTTGCAAGGGGTTTAATCACAAGTATGTATTAGTCCAAGTTAGGGCAGTGCATTAGCATAGGTTCACCCACACAACTCAAAACAATAAAGATTAATTAGCTGTAGGAAGCGAAAACACTTGACGAAATTGCCGTGTGTCCTCAAGAACATTTTGCCATCATAAGTAAACCAACCGGCTTATCCTTTGCTCTAAAAAGGATTAGGACACTTACTGCAACTATTATTACTGTCTTTTATTTACTCGTATTTTATTTATCTGCAATATCAAAAAACCCTAAAAACTTGTCTGCTAGTATTTACAGTGATTCCTTGATCAAAACTACTTGTCAACACCTTCTGCTCCTCGTTGGGTTCGACACTCTTATTTATCGAAAGTACTACGATACACCCCCTATACTTGTGGGTCATCAAAGTGTTCAGAGTTGTACCTTTCCTTGTAGTGGAAGGCAATATAGTTACCTTCTCATCACGAGGTTTACCCATGATGAATAAATTGCAGCGAACAATACCACTTTCATGTGAGCTTATAAATAAAGCTATGCTCCCTGGCAATGGCGCCAGAAAATAGTCTTGATGACCCACAAGTATAGGGGATCGCAACAGTCTTCGAAGGAAGTAAAACCCAAATTTATTGATTCGACATAAGGGGAGCCAAAGAATATTTATAAGCCTTGACAGATGAATTGTCAGTTCAGCTGCACCTGGAAACAAGCTTGCTCGACATAGTATATCAGTAGCGACAGTTTTATGACAGAAGCAGTAATGAAATAACAGCAGCAGTAAAATAAAGACAGCAGTGGTGATTGATGTAAACAGAATATTTAAATACTGTAGGCATAGGGATGGATGAACGGGCGTTGCATGGATAAGATAGCTCATGAAATAGTCATAACATAGGACAATTGCAGATAGATAATAATAATTAAGCATCCAAGTACTAGTTAATCATAGGCATGTGTTCCATATATAGTCGTACGTGCTCGGAATGAGAAATTTGCACGCCATCTATTGTCCTACCAGCCCGTTTGCAGCGGGGCCTCAAGGGAAACTATTGGTAATTAAGGTGCTCCTTTTAATAAAGCACCGGAGCAAAGCATTAACACTCTGTGAACACATGTGATCATCACGTCGCAGCCATCCCCTCCGGTTGTCCCAATTTCTGTCACTTTGGGGCCTCGGGTTCCGGACAACGACATGTGTATACAACTCGCAGATACGATCCAAAACATTAATTATACTCATGAAACAATAACATGTTCAGATCTGAAATCATGGCACTCGGGCTCTAGTGTCAAGCATTAAGTATAAAAAGTTGCAACAACGACATATAGCACTAACAACAGATAGTAGGCACCATGCCCTAACAATCTTACATCTATTACATGAACAATCTCATCCAATCCCTTCCATCCCCTTCAGCCTACAGCGGGAATTACTCACACATGGATGGGGGAATCATGGATGGTCAATGGAGAGGCGGCGGTGATGATGATGGCGATGATCTTCTCCAAATCCCCATCCCGGTAGGGTGCCAGAACGGAGTTTCTGATCCCCGAACTAGGGTTTTCGGTGGCGGCGGAGCTCTGGAGTGTTTCTGGGAAAATCGTCTCTGCTCCGTAAGTTTTAGGTCATAGGGAATATGTAGTCCAAAGGGCATCGCTTGGGGCCACATGAGGCAGCGGCACCATGCCTCAGCGCGGGCCCACCTCTGCCACGCCGAGGGGTGGTGTGGAGCCCGTGTGCTCCGTCTCCACCTCATCTTCTGGCTCCGTGGGTCTTCTGGAAAAATAGGACTTCTGTAATTTTTTGGGAATTTTCCCGAAACTTTGACTTTCTGCACAAAAACAAGACACCAGGTCAATTCTGCTGAAAACAGCGTTAGTCAGTGTTAGTTACATTGAAATCACACAAATTAGAGGTAAAACAATAGCAAAAGTGTTCGGAAAAGTAAATACGTTTTGGACGTATCAATGCCCGGCACCGGAGCGGCGACATTGGCTAAAATCGACGCCATCATGGTAACTAATTGACCGTCAAGATATCTTTAATTTTTTGCCTTTCCTTGCCTTGGTAGATCGGGTCACTAACGCCCTGTATGTTCTCGCAGGCCGACAGAACACCGTGCATTCTATTGAACAAACATTTCATGCCAGTTGCCAAGGGTGAGTTATGTAATCCAGCTGACCGCATCATGCATGGAATCGCAGTCATGTCCCCTAACATGGTTAGGGTCAATCTGGCTCGTGCCTTACCGTGTTACGAGTATATGCCTCCCCCTGAGCAACCTTCCAATGGCATAGAAGAGGTCCCCCCAACGCTCATAGGATGCAAGCGTTGGCTCCTTCTGTGGCCGAAAACACAAATTCGTTTGAACTTGACCACCCCACAGACAACGCCTGGCGCCCCGACGCCGCCAAGACTTGGTAGGACCACTCAACAACTGCCACCATCTGTCTTGGGTCAAAGCAGACCCGAAATAGTAGGTCCAACCGTTGTGGAGGCTGCTCCGGCCGAGGCCGTGGAAGATCAAGACCATGCTAATCAATACCTCTTTACCGGCGCCAATGACCTTGTGGGTGCGCAGCGAGATGATTCACCCTGCTACCATGATCCCGATAATGAAATGGGTGAGGTCCTCCCGGAGGAACAACGGCGTGAGTGTAAGAAGTCTCTGGAGTTCGATGATTCTCAAGAAACGGCTCCAGCTGCCTTCACCCAACCGTCGCCCACCACCTTGATTAGCCCAGGAACATTGAATAAGACGCTAAGTGCGTCTCTATATGGTAAGGCGCCCGTGCCCACCCAGAAGGAGGCGTCCGTGCCCAAGGAGAAAAAGGCGCGGAAAAAGTATAACAAGACCAATGCTGACACCTCTAAGTCCCACAGCCAACCAGCTCCGCACACGGAACGGATGACCAGGCCGAAAGTGCGACACTATCATATCGGGGCCAACCAATGCTACCCCCGGTATGCTGTCAACAATGGCTGCGGATGCAAAACGTCTGCATGAACGAGTTTTGTCCTATGAGACCCATCTTCTTACCCAACCCGATACAGATCGACGCCCACTTTTCGTGGCTAAGGTCCCACAGGGCTTCTCCTTTGTCGATACATTCCCCGCGGATCTTATTTTGCTGAGATTTGAGGACATCTTCGGCCTGTTTCATCTGCATTGCCTTGATTCGTCCTTGATTCGCTATCATGCACTTCACCAAGCATACATGATCTCAAAAGAGAGTAACTCAAAGGTCGCGATAGCGGACCCCTATCACTTGTATGAGAACATGTTGACAACCACACAAGGAACTCAATTGTTGCTGGAATACATCGTCGACACGTTCATGCAACAAAATAGGCAAAAGGAAATCATGCTCCTTCCTTTCTCTCCCAAGTAAGTCATTTTCTGCTCTGGCAAATTTCCGTCATTCCTTTGCACGTATGAAGGTGTATTTGAGGATGATGGTTGATTTCAATTCCTTTGGGCAGCGACCGCCACATCCTCATAGTTCTTTGGCCGAATGTATCGCAAGCTTTGTATTTGGACTCGTACCCAAAGGCAAAAAAGGAGGACTACGAGCGAATCGAGAAGTTTATGAATTGTTGTATCGCCAGGTTCAAAATGCGTGGAAACGTTCTCAAAGTCAAAAAGCGCAAGTCAGGCAGCTTAGCATTCATCCACCATACCAATTTCCCCTGCCTCAAGCAAGCTGAGAACACTAAGCTTGATGCCTTCTACGTCATGCTTCAAATACAACATATTGTAAAGGATCAAGAAAACCTTTGCATGCCATCTGACAAAGACCAATCTCATATCCGCCAATGGTGCAATGACATGGCAAAGGCTTCGCCTAAAGTGGTTAGGAATAATCTGTGTCGCATCCAACAGTCGCTTGCGTCAAACATCTACACCGATGTCGTTCTACCCAACGGAAGGTTCCACGCCAAGGAATCATCGAAGGCGGAGGTACAAGAACGCTTAGAGGGACAGGGTGACAGGAGGCCATTTGCCCCATTAGGTGACATTCTTCCGGAGCGGCCGCCAAAGATATCAAACTAAAGTGCGGACTTTGTTTGCTTTACAATTTTCTTACGTTATGAATCAGTCATGTTTTTAAATATGTTTCATACTTTTCCTGACTATTCGTTATGACACATCTTTGTCACCCGCAGGTGCACAAGTTCCCGAGCAACATTCAGAAGTCGTTCATAAGGAAGCTACTTGGAGTCCTTAGCTGGGAGGTGGTCATTTTGTTGAAGAACTTCATTACCGTTGTGTTGCTACTAGTCATTATGTTTCTGTTGTATCTCATCATGCTTTAGATGATGAGCGAACTACCTTAGGATGAAAACTCTTGATGTTTGGTGACTTTGTAAGCACATGGATGACTCAATTATGTACCTATGTGTGACTTTCGATGCGTACCTACTTATCTGTATCATTGTACGTTATTACTGCTATTTCATACACTTTATATGCTGCTGTTAATTTACTGTGCAAATGCGGGAAATAAATAAACCATTTACAAATTATATATATTCAAAAAATAGGTAGCAACGCGTGCAAATAGAGAACGTTGCCGCTACATATCCAACTCTGGCAACGTGTATGACAGGCACGTGTTGCCGATATGTTCAAATTGGCAACACGCGCGCTCGACACGTTGCCAACGCTATGGTCCCTGGCAATGTGCCCCCAGAACACGTTGCCAGTAAAAATAGTAGCAGCGTGATACTGGCAACATGTGATCACACGTTGCTAAGTGCAGAAATGGAGTGCAGGAGTGCAGGGAGCAGGCACAAAGGGCACAAGCGGTTTTAAACCAATATGCGGCAAGCACATGACAACTCATCAATCCTGATAAATGCTCAATCATCTTTGGGAATTCTTGTCCTCTAGCTACTCGGATGGAGGTTAAACAAGTGCTCAATATTACCCAGGAAACTTTCGAGTCCAAATACCTCGGACTCCCTACCCCGGAAGGACGCATGAGTGCAGGTAAATTTGAGAGCCTTCAAGCGAGACTTGCCAAGGCGCTGGTTGAATGGGATGATACCCACAAATCACAAGCAGCCAAAGAAATACTCATCAAGTCCATCGCCCAAGCGATCCCTGTCTATGTCATGAGTGTTTTGAAACTCCCGTTGGGGCTGTGCGACGAGCTTACGAATATGATTCAGAGATATTGGTGGGGTGCGGAAAATGGGAAAAGGAAAACATGTTGGGTAGCCTGGGATATCATGCTTCGTTCAAAAACCAATGGCGGTTTTGGTTTCAGGGATATGCGCCTTTTCAACCACGCATTGCTCGCGAGGCAGGCTTGGCGTCTCATACAATTCCCTGATACATTGTGTGCACAATTACTAAAGGCTAAATATTACCCTAATGGCTCTTTGATTGACACTGTGTTTACAGGCAACGGTTCGTCAACCTGACATGCGATTGAGTACGGGTTGGAACTTCTGAAACAAGGCGTCATATGGCGGGTGGGAAATGGTGCACAAATCAGAGCTTGGCGTGACCCATGGATCCTAATCGACAGAAGCCACCTCCCAAGCTCGCCACAAGGACGATGCCGATATCGTTGGGTGGCAGACTTCCTCCAACCTAGCGGGGAGTGGAATGTTTACAAACTGCAGCTGTATTTCAACCAGGAGGACATACAGGCGATTCTCAGAATCAAGACTTCGAGACGAAATGAGGCGGATTTCATTGCATGGCACCCTGAGAGGAACGGAATGTTTTCTGTCAAAAGTGCCTACCGCCTAGCCCTTACCAAGAGCATGCAATCACAGGACCGGGGAGCAACAAGTAGGCGACCTGATGGTGAGCGTCCGGACTGGCAACTGATCTGGCGCTGCCCGGTTCCTCCAAAGGTTAAAGTTCTGGCATGGAAGATTGGGCGCAATGCCCTTGCGACGAAAGTGAACCTGCGCAGGCGTGGGATTGCCACAACTGCTATATGTGACATCTGCGGAAGAGAAGATGAGGATACTTTCCATGTCTTCATGCGCTGCCCTCACGCCCGCAGACTTTGGCTGGTTATGAAGGAAACATGGGAGCTGCCCTCTGATGAAATAATGAGTAAATGGCACTGACGGTCACACAACTCGTCCGCTATGTGCACTTAAGTCACACAACTGGAAAACGGGATTTTTTTGGTCACACAACTGGAATTTTGGTGCACGCAGGTCACAAACCCCACATGTCAGTCCGTTTTCCGTTGCAGGAGTGCTGACATGGACACGTAATTTTGCAGAAAACCCCCTGTATTTTTGACATTTGGCAGAAAACCCCCTGTAATTGGACCCAAATTTGGGTTTTTTGCAAAATTACATGTCCACGTCAGCACTCCTGCAACGAAAAACGGACTGACATGTGGGGTATGTGACCTGCGTGCACCAAAAGTCCAGTTGTGTGACCAAAAAATCCCGTTTTCCAGTTGTGTGACTTAAGTGCACATAGCGGACGAGTTGTGTGACCGCCAGTGCCATTTACTCTGAAATAATCCAACCGAATGGACCTGAGTGGCTGTTTCATTTGCTCGCTATTATTCAGGAGGAGCAGAGGGCCAAGACGCTAATGACTTTCGGGCGTATCTGGCATGCACACAATGAAATGACCCATGAAAAGCCATGTCCTTCGATCGAGGGCTCACGGCGCTTTTTGGTAAGCTACCTTAATTCCCTGATGATAATCAGACAGTTTCCAAATGCGGATGTGGATAAAGGGAAGATGATCATTAACCTGGAGCGGGGTTTTAAGCGGGAACCTGCTCGAGCCGATGGTAGACAGAAGGTCCGGAAGAGATGGGAGCTTCCGGAGCAGGGTACAACTAAACTGAACGTGGATGGGTCCTTTGCTGCAGGAGGAGATGCGGGTGCTGGTATGGTCCTTCGTGATCACAAAGGGGATGTCATCTTTGCGGCGTGCAGAAGCTTGGTACATTGCACGGATGCGACGGAGGCGGAACTCAGTGCCATCGAGAAGGGCCTGCAGCTTACCTTGCACTGGACGACGCTGCCGATCAGGCTGGAGACCGATTGTGCTGTTGCGGTCAATTTGATCAAGGAAAGTACCCCCAATACATCTGCATATGCGTTCAGAATCAGCTCCATCCGGGATCTCATTAGGGAGAGAGAGAGACCAAATTGGCTAGTATCAGCCGTGACGGTAATGTTGCAAGTCACGAACTAGCAAGATTAGGTAGGGTTCAGGCTAGAAATGAGGTGTGGCCAGGAAGTTTCCCCAGGAACTTGCAACGGTCATAGCCACTGATTGTAATCCTACCTCTGTTTAAATTCCTCTCTCTCTCTTGTATCGCAAAAAAAAAGAAGCATGCTATGGGTTCTGCATGCTGGTTGCTTCTATGATGAACATCTTCCACGCGATGATGCTAATGAGGCCTATTTCTCTCCAAGGGAGAAACAACACTAGATAACAGGTATCAGCTTCCATTCTAGTGCTTCGTTCAGTTTTAGATGTCTTCTTCTGGTTGACCCCTTTTCATCTTTAAAAAATGTCTTCTTCTAGATTTCTCCATCGAAGAGCTCTTCATATGTTTTGTAAACGCTCTGAGGGTGCACAAATGAATCGCCTTTGATTTGCTTAGCCTATTTCAGAATGAGCAATTAAGCAGACATATATCAGTAAAAGTATTCTACTTCCACATGCTTAGACTAACAATGAACTAAGCAGATCTAATTTTATATCATGAAACGCAAACTTGCAGATGTTAAATACTGTAGCAAGAAATGGAAACATTTCGTGCAGCTCAGAGGCTAGACAAGTAACTAAGATGTTGAACTACTTGCCTGTTCAATTTCAGAGAGCTTGGCGCACTGTTCTTCAGGAATAGACCAATCAAACAGATCAATGTTCTCCTTCAACCTCGATTCATTGGCACTCTTGGGAAGGACACTCTGACCCTGTTGAAGACCCCAGCGTAGAGCAATCTGCGCCGGAGTTTTTCCGAGGCTCTCGGCTATTGATGACACCACTGGGTTACTCGCGACGCCTTTCATCCTTCCCAAAGGCGCATAAGCCTGTCCATGGAAAGCATATGATGATCACAACACTCCCAGTGCTACAAACTAGGTAATTAAGCTCATAAACACGCAGACTTACTGATAGATGAACTCCGTTGGAGCGGCAAAACGCTCTCAGTTTCGCCTGCTGCCAGCCGAGGTGGCACTCGACCTGATCGACGGCCGGAGGGACACGGGCGACGCCAAGCAGATCACCTAGTTTCTTGGAGGAGAAATTGCTGACGCCGATCGCGCGGGCTTTGCCTGAATCGTACAGCTGCTCCATTGCTCGCCAGGACAAAATTCTCGGGGCTGATCTCGGTGCCTTTCTTGACCTGGAATGGCCAGTGGATCTGCATAGACCCCAGAGTAATCACTTGTCAGCAGCGAAGAGACTGTAATCCGATGTATCTTTTCCATGATCATGACCAATTTACCAGGTAGAGATCCACATAATCCAGCTGCAGGTCTTCCAGCGTACTGTCGATTGCAAGTGCAACGTCTTCAGGCGCGAGATCACTGCACCTACACGGAGTTTCGATTTTCTAGTTGTCACGGGAGGAAGTGGAATAACTACTCCGAAACAATATCATGAGCGTTTTAATGTTCAGAACTCGAGTTCAGTGGAAATAAATTCTAGTACTACCATATCTTGGAGGTGATGAAGATGTCTTCTCGCCTGACCACTCCATCGACAAAGATCTTCTTCAGAGCAACACCAATCTAGCAACACACAAAACTACATGTAAATCTAATACGTATGTGCGATTGCAGTAGCTGAATGTGACTTGCAGGGCGTTTACTAACCTCCTTCTCGTTCTTGTACAGCGGCGCGCAGTCGATGTGCCGGTACCCTGCCTGCCATCGTCATAGCGCCCATAGCAAGCGCAACATGTCAGTCACTGAACAAACTCGGAACAGTACGCGGGCGAGCAAGCAAGACGATGACCTTGACGGCGGCGCCGACCACGTCGGTGACGACTCCCGGAGCGGCCTTGTAGGTGCCGAGGCCCACGGAGGGGACGCGGGCGCCGGTGTTCAGCGTGAAATGGGCGGCGGCCATCCTCGCGCTGCTGGCTGCTGGCTGCTGGCTTTGCACCCTCTTCCCCTCTCGCTCGCTCCGCCAGACCGCCGCGAGCGTGACACAGTCACACGGATGGGGAGATGCTGTTTTCCTTTCGTCGAGGAAGATGCAAAGCGAACGTGAAAGAAGCAATAGCCGGCTAGGCAGACGGCCGACCTGGGGACCCGTCCCGATCATCGCTGTCACCGTGTCACGCCCGGTGTCCTAAGCCCAACGAGATGCGGCCATGGAACCCGCATGTCACCGCACATTTGCGCTGAGCTCACATGTCACACACTCTCTTCCAAGCTTCGCTCAGTGCACTCTGCACGTCACGTGAGACGTCATGCTACTTATATGGAGCTATGGAGCTCCACAGTGACAAGAACATTGATCTCTGTTACCTTAGAAGGCTAGATCACACGTAACTTTTTTTCACATTTGGAATTAAAGCAACTGATTTTCAGTCGATGTTTTAAGTTGTGTAGGGTGAAGAAACACATTTTCCTCCTCTAGCAGACAAACGAGCAGCACAGAGCAAATTGCAGTTTTGCTATTTCTTACGTAGATGACTAGTATAAGAATTGTCCGACCAAACTCTAAGATTCATGCAAGCCTACAAGAGATGAAAGAAGACTGAAAAATTATTTCGAGTACCAGTATTTCTTATTCGATTGAGCAATAGTCACTGCCAATAATTAAAGTAAAATGATGTCCATAGGGCCTTCGATTGATAGACTCCCAATACTCCATTACATAATGCCAATGACAGTAACGAACTAGGATAAATTCACGCGTCCACTGGCAACTAGCAGAAAATCTATGACCTAGAGGAGCAATCCATGCAGTATACAGAATACTACAGTAATTCCCAAGGGAACTGAGACATACGTTTGGCAATACTACATAGCAAGTGACCGAATCTCTCGACAGTTTTAACACCGGAAACAGTCCTAAATTTCCCCGTCCCAGAGCTCCTCGTGGGTCTTGTAGACGCTGTCTTTGTTCACGATGAAGTTGCCCATGAGCAGCCTAGTCTGAACATCACAAAAACAAACAAAAAATAAGGCACGTCAGAAATAACTCTCACACTGCACTCAAACTGGTGTAGACACATGAACAATGCATATCGTGGTTCTCTGCTGATCAAAGTGTCACTAGTCAGGGCATGAGTGATCTATAGGAAACTGAACTTTTTGCTTTCAACAACAGCCCAAGAGGCAAACAACACTGTCCTGATAAGGTCACGCGGCAAGCAGTAAACTACACACTAAAAGCTCCGACGGTGTGCGTTCTTTCATAAGAAGTAACATAAAGAAGAATAGGGCCGCCACTCACAATGAAATAAAGGGAGTACATTGTTGAAGTGTATATGTGGATTGTACTAGCCCTTTCCTTAAGTTCGGACTTTTGAGATAGTTGGCTAGTGCATGAAACATGACATACATCACCATCGCTTATACTATTATAACGAATAAGCCTGAACCTGCACATCATTTCAAGTCGACCATTGCTGCCTGTTGTTATTGTTCACGTTTTTCTATGAACGGCATGATCAAAGGATAAAAAAACATTTCCATGCGAGTATCCTGGAGCTACAAACGAAAATATAAACTGTAATGACTGCACCTGCAGAAACACTACTTAATTCGATATAGGACATTTCTGATGGGGTTTTAGAACATCAGTTTGTTCTATATAGATATCTAATTCGATACCCAAAATCAGCGTATTTTGTCCAAATTAAATAAGATAGATCACATCTGGTAAAAGAAGTCTGCTAAGACACAGCGAAGCTAAAAGTAGACGGTAAATGCCAATAAGAAGTTGCACAACTCGCCTGCTTAATTTCAGAGAACTTCGCAAGCAAGTCTTCTGGAATCGACCAGTCATAAACATCAAGGTTCTGCTTTATACGTTCTTCACTCACGCTCTTTGGTAGTACACTGTGACCCATCTGAAGGTTCCAGCGCAGCGCTACTTGTGCAGGAGTTTTGCCAAGCTTCTCTGCGATGGAGAGGACGACAGGTTCTTTAAGGACATTACCATTCATCCATGTTGAACCAGGTGATCCAAGTGGCGAGTATGCCTGCAAAATGCAGAAGCAGAATCATAACTACAAGCAGCAGGTATTCTGAAAAGTAAAGGCACAAGCCCCACTAGCCAGCCCCTTGACTGACCATAAAATACTGTCAGACGGAAGACTTACAGTGAGGTGAACACCAGCTGACTGGCAGAAGCTATGGAGTTTAGATTGCTGCCAACCAGGATGACACTCCACCTGGTCAACAGCTGGAGGTATGCGAGCAGCAGCAAGCAAGTCACCCAGTTTCTTCGATGCAAAGTTACTCACACCAATTGCACGAGCTTTACCAGCATCATATAGCTTCTCCATTGCTCCCCATGTAGCTGGGATGTTAGGTGTTACATAGTTTTCAGGGTTGTTAATATTGGCTCCCTTCTTGACGCTAAATGGCCAATGGATCTACAAAAATGCACATGTGATTATTGTTTTATATGTGACATTGAAAGCAAACAACATGCCAACTCTTTCAACGAAAGATTATCTAGCTCAGAAGTTAGACAGACGTGTTACAAAATGAACCACTGAATAAACCTTAAGAGTTATTAGTAAGTGTAAGTCTAGTTAATACCAAAAACGATACGCAGAATCATCGTGCAATTGACTAGCATAAGTAATACATGCAGCTGATTGCTGAAAGAAATTCTGGGCACTAATGTATAATTCACAAAAATGCCAGTTCTCTACTGATTAGTAGAGGAGAATTATATTTACAAAAATAGAGAGAGATATAGAAAATAGCAACTTGCTGTGAATTGATGCCAGTGGTAATGAAGATCACTGAAGACTGAGAAACCATAACTGAGCAAGTAGCATCCTCAACTATATTTCCTGAACAGGAAGATACATATAACTTACAAGGTAAAGATCCAAGTACTCAAGCTGCAGGTCATTCAGGGACTCATTAATTGCCACAGGCACATCCTCTGGGGCATGATGACCACACCTGAAAAAACACGGCCATTAACAACTAATCATTTAGATATGAAGTATTTATAAACACACAAAGCAGAGAAATCGCCAGAAATCTGGCCTTACCATAGCTTAGAGGTGATAAACAGATCTTCACGCTTGACTACACCCTCTTCAAATAGCTTCTTCAGAGCCAAGCCCACCTGGACAATCCAAAAGTATGGTTTTGTTATTCGTTACCCAACTTAAACAGAGGTAGCTTTGGACCAAAATAGTGTACTAACGTTGGAAGGGTATATGTGAGCCAGTATAAGTTTTGTTTGCTATCTCAATTTGTGCTCTAAAGTCTAAAGTAGTCCAAATAGGTAACTCGTGCTTTCTAAAACAGTTTTTTTTTTCTTTTCTGGAAGAAGGTAGATGATCGTGGACTCTTTCTAAGCCAGATCACTGGTCTAGTAGTCCATATGTCAAATGGATGGACAGAAAGCAAGTTCTCACAGGTCCCACATGAATGGAGATTAGACAGATATTACGTTCCCCCCACTTAAACAAGAGCGAAATCTGTACAGGAATATCAGGATCATATAGCGATTCAGAGATTTGGGGCCAACCGATTTACTACCTCTTTTTCGTTGTTGTAGGCTCTGGCGCAATCGATGTGCCGGTACCCCGCCTGCAGGATTCAAATCGAAGAGAAAATCAGATACTCATTCAACCCAAAACACATACAGGATCGGAGAAGGGGTGGGGGAAAATGGGAAGCGAAGCAGGCAAAGTGAAATGAGAAGGGGAGGCATTGCGGTGAGACGGACCTTGACGGCGGCGTAGACGGCCTCGCCGACGACGCCGGGGTCGGACTGCCAGGTGCCGAGCCCCACCGAGGGGATCTTGGCGCCGGTGTTGAGCACGAAGTGCCTCGCCATCTCACTCCCACTCTCTCTCGCGCACGGAGGTCAGTCACAGGAGAACGCAGGCACCACGGGGACGGAAACGGCGAGCAGAGCGTGGTGCGCGCGCTGTTTATAGGCAGGCGGCCACGGGTGCGCCAAATGGCCGATGAGCCAAAGAATATTCATGATTTTTCCAAACTTAAGGGCACAGTTTGCGTAGTTTTCAAACAAAAATATCCGCATTGTATCCAGATTCAAAATATTTCGCATATGACACGGCCATGATGAATGAAAGACAAATATAGTTTTACCTACCGCGTCGCATCTGCCGCGCGCTCTGCCGGATTCAGTTGGCATCTTTCTCCCGGCCGACCCGAGGAAGTGGAGACACCTTTTTTTGTCCACATCGTAGAGATGTAAATCAAATTAGCTTAGCTCCCCTTTTTGGAAATGGATTGCAAAAGATACCGAACGCTTGGCACAGAATCGACTATCGAGCAGTGATCGCATAGTGGCTGATGATGACATGAACAGCGACGTAGCCATGGCATGACACGAGTCGTGCTGATTCGAGGCTGTCGCGAAACCACGCCGATCATGCCAAGCATTCTGCAGTGCAGTGTCTCACTGCACTTCTCTAGCTAGCTAATATTACTAGACTTGACAGGATTGTTTTACGTGTATATATATATGGAAAATAGTGGGGTGCCATGGGGGTAGTGGTGCACCTCATCTAACCGTTGGATACACTATAGAGAGCACAAAATTGGATCCAATGCAAACGGCAAATATTCACGGCGTCACACCGAGAGCACAAAACGATTACATGTTGATTCCTCTTTCTCTCTCCTACCCATCACCTTTTAGGGAATTCCACACCCATGACAGGAAATGTTTCATGCTTTGAACTAGTCCTTTATAGAATTCTAGTGATGGGAATTGTCAAAAGTGGAATTGTTTCATCGTTACTACCCACGGAGAAAAGCATATTTTCATGGAAGAGGGCATATTTCATGCAAGAGTTCGGGCTGCATCCTTTTTTAAAACTCGGAAGGCGCTTCCAAATCTACCCGCCCAAACTCACCGCCCATACTGAGCCGGCCTTTTCAACTCGATTTTCCACTCTAAGCATCTCGCATCCACGCTGCTCATCTCGCATCAAGCAAGCAGCAAGATCGTTGATACGCAGGTTCTAGGTAAGTTTTCATGAGACTTCCTACCGATTTTGAGACTCGAAAAAGACGGGAAGGGGCGATTAGGAAATGATGCATTATCTACCTTTCTCTTTTTTGGTTCCATGGGTGTTTTTTTTAGATTAAGCTTCCATGGGTGTTTAATCTGCTATTTTTCTGATTTTGTTACATATTCCAAGTACTGGTGCAAGGATTTAAAGCACGATGAGCAGCGCAGAGACTTCCTGGAAGAGCCGGAAAGGACGAACACAAAGGGATGCGGCAACCTGCAAGGCAGCAAATCCTCGAGGAGTCGTAAAGCAAGCATCATACGGGAATTCGGAGCTGCTCGAGGAGCTTAACTGCATAGTCGAGTGCCAAAGTTTAGTTCGTTCTAGAAGATTTGGGTTAGATACCACTCCATTTCTATTCTACTGTTTATGTACTGTCGAATTGTCCCTGGAATAATGTACGAAGTAGCTGGCACTACGATGTCTGTTTATTTTTTGATCATGTACTAAGTAGCTGGAACTACGATGCCTGTTTTATTTTGGATCATGTACTAACATCTTTAGTGAGGCACTCCCTGTCATGTCGAACTCTTTATTTACCTGCTCGGCCACTACCTCTTTTTTTTTTTTTGCTGAATTTTGGTGATTTTAGAGAAATATTGATAGCGCCGCGTCGACATTTCCGAAAGTATGATCATAACAGCAACATGCCAAACTGAAGTATAGGCCAAAATGAAATTCATAAAAGAGCACAAACTGGAGCCACCCGCGGGAACTGCGTTGTTTTTCCAGGTCAGTGGTCATCTCTGAATTTTACACCCATGTCATGCAATGTTTCATGGATGGACATAGTCCTTTAGGGAATTCAAGTGGTGGGAATTGTCTAAAGTGGAATTGTTGTTTTCCACAGTTCGCACCCATGTCATGCAATGTTTCATGGATGGACATAGTCCTTTAGAGAATTCTAGTGGTGGGAATTGTCTAAAGTGGAATTGATGTTTTCCACAGTTTGTCTAGGATCTAGATATGTTACTAGCAGAAAAGGTTTGTACCAAATTGGCTGATCGGGATCAGCCATGCGAGCTCTAGGGGGTGGCTGGTTCTTCACAACACCAATGAGAGGGAGAAGTGAAAAAGATGAATATGGGATGCTAGTGCTTGCTCGCTAATCACCATCCGCCGCATGTTATATATGGTTGCTTGCTCTTGGCGGCGGAGAGAAAAACCCGGGAGGAAAAAGCGCGGGAGGTAAGCTTGCTCAACATAAATTTTCCCCGCGAAAAAACTTGACGTAACTTTTTTGGCCAAACTTTAAGAAAAAGACGAAAGACCGCCATGAAGGTACGCGCATAGGAATTGTTGTGTATGATGCTTAAGGACAACCGCATCCATCCACCACCCCCTTGTGAATTTTCACCTTTGGAATTGTCTAAAAAGGTGTGGCCGGCTAGCAAGATTCACACTACAATGTTTCCACCTTTGAGTTATGTCTAGTGTTTTTGTGGACGGCAGCACATGCAAAAGAGGTGGAGAGAAATAGACGGAAAACTTTTGCCGTTGCATGCATAGATGGCTCTTCCAAACATGGATTCATCAAGAGAGTACATGTGCGCTTTATCCAACGGTGGCCACCACATGCACCACTACCCCTGGGCACCAAATCCGCATATATATATATATATATATATATATATATATATAGGGTGGAACTATTCTACAACCCTTTTAAGAAATTGTAGAATACCTATTATACAATACCGAAACAACCAGCAAATCCGCCCCGCAGAAAGCCAGAAACCCACACGTACCCAATCTGAACCGCACCGAGAAAACCCACGACCTATCCCCACCTACCTCTCCTATCTCTAACCTCCTGCCTCCAGCCTCGATCCACCCCGACCTGCCTCCTGCGCCGGCAGCCCGACAGAAGCCTCCCCGCTTGTCCACCACCACCTAGCGCGCCGCCGATCTTCCTCCCCCAATCTCCTGCCCGCGCCACCTTCCGTCGACCACCGAGTGCAGCACCGCGTCCCGCCCGCCTCCCTTCGGCGCCGCTTCACGACCACGTTCGCGAGCGCCGCACGGGGTCCTCGCCCTGCCTCCGCCGCTGCCCAGCGAGCCCTGCCTCTGCCGCCGCCCCAAGGAGCTCGAGCTGTGATGTGGCTCCTCTCTGCCATGGCTGCGTCGGCGAGGATGCGTACTGGCTCCCCGGCTCCTGCACCGGCCGGCCGGCCGGCGGGATACCTACCTCGCCTGATGCCAACGGAAGAGCGCAACGGGGTCCAGGTCTCCCGTTCCTGCCTATGCCTCTTATGCAGTTATTTCTAGCGTTGTTCTGTAGTTCAGTGCAATGCACTTCTGAAGTTCATACTCCGATACGTCATGGTCTCTGAAATTTGGGAGTGCATAAGCGAGGCCGGTGGAGTCAAAGTGCGAGCCACGGCGGTAGTCCACCACAGTTGCTGCTGATGTGATATGCAGTTAAGCTATATCCTCTACCATGGGAAACAAGTTCAGTAAAGAAAATTACAGAAGCTAATATGTTCGTGATTTGCTTCTGGATACTGATTATGTACTAGCCGTGGTGTATGGTGCAGCTCCGATCGATGCGTCTGCTGCTACAATCTACTGTCAGACTTTTATCTCTGGATTTTTTTCTTCTTATTCTCTGTTGATGCTTAGTTGTTTACGAAGATGCTGATAGATAAGTTCACAAGTGTTTTACTGGGAGTTTACTTACCTTATGAGCAGAAGTCTTTGACAAAAAAAAATTGCCAACAGGGGCCTACTATTTTCTACTAGCTTTGCTTTCTTGCATTTTCTTGTGGAGAGATGTAAAAAAACCACACGAGCGGTACAATTGTTAATTTGGAGCTGTTCGATGACTAACCTGTACAGTATTGTGGCATCAGCGGTAAAAAAAGGTTCAACTTTCAGCTTTTGGGAGAAGTTCATTTCGTCTGATATGGAGGTTGACCATTTTCTAATAAAAAATATAAATCCATGTGCGCGGAAAAAGTTACGCATTTTTTGTCATGCGGTTCACTTCGGACTGTTCAGAAGTTTATCACGGACAGTACAAAAGTTCACTGTAGGGGAGTTCAGGAAAAATGATGGTCCACCAAAAAGTTTATTGGTGAATCTGTTAGGAAGTTCATTTGTTAAAATTAATGCGAAGTTCACTTTTTTTTTAATCTGGATTTAAAACGACACCGTGACATGAAGTTTGCATAAAAAAATTAGAAGGAAAAAAAAGTTATGTGGGTAAGTGGGAGGGTCCCATCGAGGCCAGACAGCTATCTACAGCTAGACCTGCTTGAAGTTCACTAGCTCACTGAGCCGAAGTTACGTTCCAACGTTGTGGGCACATGCAGTTCATTTATGAAAAAAACATGAAGTTCACTTTAAAAAAGTCCAAGTTAACTTATGTGTTTGGTGAAGTTCAGAAGGGGTTGTAGAATAGCTGATATATATATATATATATATATATATAGCATCTGAATTCGTAAGCAGTGACGCGTTAGAGGTAAAGGTTGTAGGCAAGCGCGGGATCGCGGTGGTTCGGACAACAGCATCATCCGGTGCAGCTTTCAGCATCAGATATTCAGATATGAGATAGCTGTGGCTAAACCTAGCGACCAAAGTTCAAATTCTGTCGGGAGCGAATTTTTGTAATTTTCACAAAGGCACAATTCTGCTATAAAATTAAGCCACGAAGAGCTAGTTCTAGTTCTGGTTGGTCTTATTCAGATACTACTGTCTGCCTCTTCAATCCTTCGGTACTAACTTTTTTTTTTAGGGGAATTCTTCGGTAATAACTGAGCAGAACAGGCCAGCCGAAGCGGGCAGGCTTTCTGACCTATAGGGCTGTGCTCTGGGGTTCGCACCAGCGTAGTTTTTTTTTTCTTCGAGAATCTACCAGCGCAGCGTTGTGCTTCGGCCCGCTACGTAACTGGATCAACATTGGCACATTGCTCAGCTTGGCAAAACGTACAGGCCCATTCGCGCTAATTTTATTTTTTTGTACAGCCCACGATCTGAATGGGTAGGAGTGCAGGACAAACGAGACGCATGTCATAAGGTTGGCGTCTTGGCGACAATAGTATACATTCATTTTCCCCTCGTGGCCTCGTCAACTTTATGAGTCATCTAAGTTCAAAAGAAAAGAAAAACTTTATGAGGACCTTTCCTACAAATTTTCTATTTAAAACCATGAAAATGTCTAGCGACTAGGACGAACCACAACAGTATCACAGTTTTATTTCCAAAGGGAAATGTCATTGAATAGATAGCTCAAGTCTTAAATAAACCCTCTGAAAGTCGAGCCCTCGACTCTAATTTTACTATATGCTCGTTTGATTACGTGGGATGCCGATGTGGCGCTACAAAGCGGGAGGAGGATTAGGGCTGCCACGCTAGCCGACCGGTTGGTCCCGCGTGTAAGGAATCACCTACCCAAACTCGTTCGTCTCACACAAGACATAACTCGTCTCCTTTGTTCCTCTCTTCACTTGTCCCACTCAAAGCCACCGGTGGGGGGAAATTAGGTTTAGGGAGCGAAATCTTTCACGAGTTAGGGTTTGTTCAGATTTCATGTATGAATATTAAAAGTTTAAAAGTGACTTTTCTCATTTTCAAAAGGCTCCTTCTTGCCACCCACGATCCACAACGATCGACGATTAGGAAGGGTGCCTTTGGGTCTAAGTGAAACATACACCGGCTAATAATCATAGATCTATTTTTTCTTAATCTGAAAGAAAACTTTCATGCATTGTTGTTTATCTCCAACGCCACGCCCAATAGAGCGTCCAAAAACGTCTTTGCCGATACGTATTGAGAGCGGCGACACACGTTGCCGCTCTATTGGAGCGGTTATCCCCACGTGCGCTACCTTAAACAAGCCAGCAAGTGTCTATTGTTTTTTCTTTAGTTTTAGAAAAAACTTTATGTGTAATGTATTTATGTAGCCGATAAAAAAACATGACAATATCACGGCAACACGGACGTGCACGGGAACGTAGCCACACAAAATCATGTGAGTGGATTGAAGTGGCCAAGCTATCTTGTGCTAGTCCCACAAGATCCCATGAGTGAATCTGTTTGCCACTATGGCACTGGTACATCCACGGGAATTTGTATGGATACAGTATTGTACCCCTCTATGTGTGCCTGTCTTTTTTAAGTGTGTCCCTGTGCATACACGACACACACGGGCGCTCTAGTCATAAAAAACCCAACAAGGGATCGTTCCGAACATGCACCCACGTGCTATACTGGATGACATGTGGGCTAGTCCAACGCGGCACGTGTTGCCGCGGTTGCCGGCACGGCCACTTGCGTTCCAAAAAGTAGGGAGTGAAACTGTGTTGTTGGACACTCTATTGGGAGAGTCGGTGCTGGAAGTTTTCATGCCGACGCGCCCAATAGTAATATTGGGATTCCTATTGGGCGCGATGGAGATGGTTCACCTAAGGTTGTTCTATGGACTGGTGCTACAAGGAGAAAAAGTCACATTATCGGCCGAGAATTTTCGTCACATGATAAGCCATCAACGCAAGCAACCGCGTCCGGCTCGACGGCGTCGTGAACCAGCCCCAATCGGCCAAACCCCAGATCCCCACCGCTTGACTGACCAAACCGCACCACAACCCCGTACCAAGTGTCAACGGTCACGGCACGGCGGCGCACCGTCTTTCGTCGACGCCGCGGCACGGCAGGCGGGGGGCGGCGTCACCACCATAACGCGCCACACTTCTCCGAATCCAACCGAAAGGCCTCCTGATCTCCTCTCCCATCTCCGGCTTTTCTCCCTTCTTTTGTGTGAAAAAAAAAAGGAAAACCCCAACTCCAGTCCGCAGAACCACCACCACCTTTCCGCCGCCCTTTCCTGCACGCCGGCCCACCGGCCGAGACCCTCAGGCCCGCTCCTCTAACCCTCTGCCCGCATGGCCGCCGATCGCCGGGCCGGAATCTGAGCGGGCGGCGGCGGTCGGAGGCCAGGTCCGGCGGGATGAGGGAGCTGGCCGGGAGCCCCGGGACGTGGAGCGGCCTGTCGCTGCGGCTGGGCCAGTTCGTCTTCGCCGCCGCGTCCGTCTGCGTCATGGCCTCCGCGGTCGGCTTCGCCAGCTACACCGCCTTCTGGTACGGCCCCTCCCTCCACAACCGCCCGGATTTGCGCCTTATCTGCCTCCAATTACCGGTAGCCGACAGCCGTCAGTCGACGCTTTTTTAGGTAGTGCAATTACGATTGTAGAAACCAGGAAGTGCCATTGGGTAAGACATATTATCATTTTATAAGCTTCAGCAGTGTGGTAAAACGTAAAATAATTTGGTGGGATGGGAAATGTTTGGCAGTTAGGTTTTCCTTGGAAGTAGATGTGCTAACTTCTAAACAGATCAACGCCCAAAAGTCATAGGATCTGAATTTCTGAATAGCCATTACCTTAAATTGATCAGCAGCCAAACAAATTTGGTCTTTGAGGCTACGGATTTGACTTGGAAGCACTATGAGAGAACAATTTAGGAGTACATTACTGAATATATGCCAGCTCCCAAAACTTTTGGACCTGAATAGCCATTCCCTCAAAAAGCTGTTAGGAGGGATATCATTCAGAATAATCTGCCGAAGGTCTGTCCTGATGAGAATTCAGAAGCATATACAACTTGAGCTAGTGCAAGGCAATCAGTTTCAACAAGCCGGCTGATTGATTGATTGAGCCGTTAGCCGAAGTCCCTCTAAACAGGTGCTCATCCCAGTTTACAGAATGCTTGCACAGTTGTGAATATACTTCCTGGCCGACAGCAAAATGGTCCCAAATTCAATGAAATTGGCGTCTACATTCGCTTTGATCCAACCAGCAAGTGGAGGTTCCTGGATCAAAGGTTTGTCAGAAGTGCCGTCACTTCAGCTTGGCTCTTCAATAATTATCCCAATTTTCCCTTTACCTAGCAGATCATGCACATGGCTCTTTTGGTGAATACCAGATAGAGAATGTACATAACTTTGTAGAAATTGCACTGATCCATCAATCAGTGCATTTGCCCGAACCAGCCGCAAAGTCAATCATAGAGCTCGTGATTTAGTGCAACACGCCACCACATGAAAGCCATCCTTACTCTCTTGGCCAGAAATTGTACAAGTCGGTTGAGCTGCAAGATTTTGTTGCCAGTAACTTTGTTGGACAGCAAGAGCATCTGCGACAAGTTTCTAATGCACACCCCTGCCAGATGTCCTTGAATAGAATGTATGCATCAGTATTTCTGTTGCATACATTCTATTCAAAGACATCTGGCAGGGTGTGCATCATGTATACATATGCTTACAAAACATATGTCGAAGTGTCTATGCAACTTCATGTGCCCATGTAGAAATTCATCAACCTTTTGGAATCAGGATTATAGCTTTCATAGAGCTTAAAGCATGGTTTCCATTGGTGTAATAATGTGTTTATTTTAACACTCACAGTTTAACTACATTATCATGCCTTCATTGTGGATCGGTAAACAATTGAGTTTGAACTACCAAATTTCAGCTACTTGATTGCGTCAATGGGACTACAAGCACTCTGGAGCTTGGGACTTGCCTGTCTTGATGGCTATGCTTTGAGACTGAAAAAGGATCTCCACAGTCCTGTTCTCGTGAGCTTATTTGTTGTTGGCGATTGGGTAATTCCTTGATTATTCAGCACTTTGCATTCTACATTGTATAGCCTTATCTCATCCCACATAAATTACCACAATATGAAAGCCAAAATGCAAACCTTTTGAGTTTCTTGAATTTATTAGGTGGTTTATTTAAATATTTATCATTATACTATAGTGTCACCAGCCATATTACTGCAGTATCGAGAAACATGTTAGGCATTATTTTTGTTTATGTAACCACATATTATGTTAAGACTGCAATACTAGCCAGCTTATGTTGGAGTATCGTAGACTATTAAACTGTCAGCTACATGCATCGCAATCACAGCAACACTATATATTGGTGAAGTTGAATCCTGTTATATTTTTTTAGCTAATAGATACTTTTAGGTCACACCCAATTATAAAACCAATTTGAGGCAGATCTAGAAAACAAAGACAAGTGTTTGACTTTTTTTTGTGGATGCTCTTCGTTTGCATGAGTTCCATTATAACTCTAGAATCAGGCATACATAATTTTAGAAAAGCCCGGCCCATCTAGTCACATTTTTTCAGTTCAGATTAATTTTGATTTTGGACACCTGTCTACAAAAACATGCTATGCCTCTGGCATTTGAACTTTGAAATGTTCCTTTTTGAAGTACCGAGGCAATCGTTCCTTATGTTGCAGGTAACTTCAATCCTGTCATTCGCTGCTTCATGCTCAGCAGGAGGAGTTGTTGTTCTCTTCGATAAGGATGCATTCTTCTGCAGCAGGGACCCGAACCTCCCCTGTGGCGCATTTGAGCTCGCCACAGCGTTTGCTTTCCTTTCTTGGGCGCTTAGCGCTACATCTGCCCTTGTAATGTTTTGGCTCCTGGCTTCAGCTTGAATAGATTTGTATGAAGCTCTGTGTGTCCGTAGTGTGTTTGACCCCGTCCCGTTGTAGGCCAACTGAATATCGAAGCAGACTACATAGAAAAAGACTGCAAATTTCAGAGATGTGCAAAGGCAGCAAGTTCCATGAACCCTTATCTTTCCAGGAATTAATTGAATGGAACATGGGTAGGGAAACTTTGCTCGTACTGCTAATATTATATACCGTTCTTCAAGATTCGAAATGTCAATAAGCAAGTCTTAAAATCTTCGTCATGCTTCGATGTTTCAGGCTAAAGATAACTTGGTTCCTAACATGTAATCTTGCTGTTGGTTATCTCGTTCTAGATTTACCAAGGCAAGTTTCCAACTCATTTTGCCGATTGAAACCTGTGAATATGGCACACCGGACTATCGTCAAAATAAGAAAATTTGACACTGGACATTTGCGCTGTGTCATTTCACCTGAACAGAGATGGGCGACTTAACAGTAGCCAAGCACATGACGACGGGAGATACAAAACTGTAGATCTATTGTTAGGCACCACCGAGAAAGTTTCGGGCAATTATTGTGAAAGACATAACGAGATCAAACAGCTATTTCTAAAGAATCCGGGGACAATGACTTGCAACTGAAAGCGATCTAGTTTCAGTTCTCGCAAGTTGTCATGGTCTCAAACCATCCTGGTACTTATTATAGCACGAGATGCATTTTCCGTTTCCCAACAAAAGGAAAGAAACAGATACAGTTTATAGCGCGTTCGCATTCACATTCTCCTGCCAAGCCTTACCATTTATGTATCTGTATGAAAAACAATACAAGCAGTCACATCCACAAAAATTCTCGAGGCTCGTGGAAGGACAAGTAGCATGGCCTGGGAAGGTTCTCATCTTTGTGACTGCTATTGCAGAAGTTACCCACTTTGATTTGTTGATTGAGCCTGCAGAGAACTACGAATCGACATTCAACCGTTGAGCATAGGAAAATTGACAGGTGATGTCAAGAAAAGTGCTCAACACACCAGCACAATAGGATGAACAACACCACTTTTGGTTATGGTACTCAACGTGAGCAAACTTCCCAGATCTCATGATAACACACCAACTGATTTGCCTGCTCAGAATTGAGCAGTATCCATATATTTTCCAGAAAGAAAGATTTGGAATGCTGGTGGCTGGTGCTCTTTTTTTCTTCAAAAATAATTCTTATCCTCATGGTGCAAAGCTAACAGCCCATGACATGCTGTCACAACCAGGGAATTCATATGAAGCACATCCAAATTTAAGTTTGGAAACGCTGTTCTTGTTTATTCTCCCTATGTCATTGTCATTACACTTTCTGTAAACAAGAAAATAAATAAACCAGCCGACATCCCCACAGATCCTAAAGCTGGAAGCTTAACTGGGATAAATCTCTCAATGAGACAAACATACATGGTTAACAATTTAACTCTCACAACTACCACATATATCAAGCTGTTTACAGTATGCACTAGAACAAAGACACCAGACGACATTGTTCATAACCAAAAGTGGTGAGCTCACATGACGATCTCAGGCTTCAGGATGCTTGACTTAATCTCCTTGTGTGGGAGAACAACACCACCATTGCTGTAGACCTCATCACCTACATGTACATCCTCTCCCAGGATTGTCATATTTTCGATGCGTGCCCATTTTCCTACAGTTGAGTGCCATCCAATAATGCTGTTTGAGATGCAAGCATGCTTCTTAATACGTGCACCACGCATCACAGTGCATCGGGAAAGCCTCACACCATCCTCCACAACGCATCCAGGGCCTATAGCAACATCAGGACCAATCAGACAACCCTCTCCGATTTTGGCACTCTCGTGCACCAGGACATTCCCGAGAACATGTGCTCCAGTGGCTAGCCTGCCAGCTGATCTCTTCCTAAGTGAATCTAGATAAAGACGCAAGCCAGTAATGTAGTCCCTTGGCTGACCAATATCCATCCAAAAACCTGGAGGACCATAGCATAGAGCTTTTGATCAGCTGCAATTCGTGGGAATACCTCTTTCTCAATTGAAGTTGGCTTCAGTTCGATACGGTCCAGGACTGATGGGTTTAACAAGTAGATTCCTGCATTGATCTTGTTGCCGACAAATATTTTTGGCTTCTCTACAAATCTTTCAACGACTCCAGTCTTGTCCTCCATAACTACAACACCATACTTGGATGGTTCGTCCACCTATATATATGGAAAGGCAGTCAGTTTAGATGCATGAGTTGATTGCACAAGAAAGTGGTCAAAGAAAGGGGCTACCTTAGTGACCATAATTGTCGCCTCACCACCATGGCTCTTGTGAAATTTTATGAGCTCAGCAAATGGGTATTCACTTATGACATCGCTGTTGAGGACAAAGAATGGCTCGCCAGATCCATCCAGAAGCTTGTCCCTTGCTAGGGCAAGAGGGCCAGCAGTACCCAAGGGTTCGGTTTCTTGGGAGCATGTGATGTGATGCCAAGCTTATCCTCAAAATCCTTCAAGAAGTTAATCATGACCTGGAAGATATATGTAGCATAGCGATTACATTGCCGAAGTATAATTACGTGAGCCCATGGTAAAGATGAATTATCTATTCCATACCTCTGGACGGTAGTTGATTGCTAAACAACTTCTGTCACACCAACATCCTTCAAAGCTTCAATCTGCACAAATTGGCAAGTTTTTATGAAAAAAATGGTCTTTCGTCAGACAAGAAAAAAAATCATTGTCAGTGCTAGCATATGTATTTCGATACAGAGCCACTTTGCTTGAGATGACAAACAACTGTTTTGCATTTGCGTGAGAAAAACGATCCCAGGAAAACATGATCTGATACACAGTTTTTTTTGCAAGCACACACAGCAATCGTGCAGCTAGTAAGGGAAGCAACGGTTGCAGGTCTAAGAGGTTTCTTGGCTCCCTTCAGTCACAGCACATTCAGATTCTACTGACGGCAAATGGTTACTCCACGACTTGTGCATAAGTACTGCAGGGTCTGGAGTTTTAACAAACAAAGCAAAAACACTGCAATGTCCTGATCCTCAAAGACTCTATGAGCAAAGACATTATTTACCTGGTGCAGAATCATGGGCTTGTTGGCGAAATCAACGAGGGGCTTGGGGAAGCTGAGCGTGAGAGGCCTGAGGCGAGTCCCGAAGCCTCCGACGAGGATGAGCGCCTTCATGGTGAATCACCTCTGTTGTCTCGTCCCTCCCCTGATTCTTGTTGACCACACACCGGAAGGAAATCAAATCAAAATCACACTCGCCAACACGCGGAAACCGATCTGCGCTGCGGGGTGCCAGATCAGTTCGAGAGCGCACGGCACGGGGCCGCGATTGAAGAGGGAATTCGAGGTGTGGGGGAGGAGATTACCTTGAAGGAGGAGGAGGAGGAGCAGCAGCAGGCGCCGGGATCAGATTTGGAGCTGCGCGCGAGAGAGAAGACCCCCTCGACCACCTGGTTGCCTGGTTTCCTTCCCTCGCCACGACCGCCAAGAGAAGAGACTTTACCAGACTACCAGGATTCAGAGTATGGCCTTCAGGCTTGTGTCAGCAGCGTCAGGGTCGTGTTTATATGAGGCCACGATGCGTTGGACCGGTAAAAAAACCCTGGTTCGTGTTCAACCGGCAACCAGACGTGAACGCCGGCGGTTTTTTGTTCGTTGAGCTCGTTATACTGGTACCGCAAATTCCGCAATGGGCAAAGCTCCGGATGCGCTTGCGGCTTCTTGCATCGTGGAAAGCGGTTCTTGCTTCGGGATCCAGTTTTCTGGCGCACATTTTCCCTGGTTCAAGGCATCCCGACGCCATTAGTGTGAAGATGACACAAAGCACGTGAGCAGCGATATCATCTGATTACAGTGGAGTATTAAAGCTGACGATCGAGTTCGGCATATTCTACTCGCTGATTCCGCCGTGATGCGTCGCGGAACCCGGATCGCGGTCAAACCTGAATCCAAGGAACCAGATCGCTTTTCAGTCCGCGTCTTGTCTCGCTCTTTGATTGCGACCCACGCAGGAAAGCGCGCATGTGAAGGAAATGCCATGTCGGTGTGCTTGCTTTGAGAGTGGCCTCTTCACCGAGCGAGCGGACCGGGGGCGTCCCTCAACCCAGCAGGCGCTATGTTTCGATGGCCTAAACCCAGTTTTAAGTATACTGTAAAGAGTGTAATACCTCAGCACTAAGGTAGTGGTGAAATTTGAGCTTGTTCAGATATGATTGGGATGAACACTTCAGTTTCATGAGGAGGATGGTCAGGCGATGGTTCACCTCTCCTGGAGCAGACAGTTTTTTTTTTCACCCCGCTCGAGTTTCTATCCGAAAGTTGTCTGCGTTGCTCCCTGGTGCTTCCTTCGTAGGCCGAGAGCATCGATGACTACATGTAGTTCTTTTCTTGTTTTTTTATCTTTTGTTTGTTGTAGTTCTTGTATCTCTTGTTATGTGGTGCCCTTACGTAATATGCACGGGTGGTTGTAGGCAGTGGCGGACCCAGAAACTTCCGGAAGCCCGGGCAAACAATCAAAAATCGCTAAATTTTCAGCAAAAATCGCTACAAAAAATCAAAAAATACAAGCGCGCACCGCCGGCAAGCCCGGGCGGCCGCCCGGGCATAGGGGCGGCTGGATCCGCCCCTGGTTGTAGGTGCCCTTGTGTAACCGATCCCTGACCGGTTGATGGATTTGTTAATTTAAAGTCGGGTCATCTCAAGACTTCCATCTAAAAAAAATCTCTTTCCAGAATTGAGTAAGGTTAGTGGTTCTAGAAATTACAAAGCAGCATGATTTTTTGTGCGGGGAAGTCATCGGTGCAAAGAGAGTAGAAATGGGCTCTTAAACAATACTTTCTGTGGGTGTACGATGGATCGTATGCGAGGTATGTTCCACAATCGAAATAGGGACCCGCCCGCTCATACTATAACCCGGCGGCAGCCCGTAGAAGCTTCTCACGGTCGAACCAACACGGATTTAGGGAAAGAGAAAGATCTATAATCATCCTCCCTAAAAAGGAAGGATCCCGAAACAAATTCTCATGTCGGAGAGATATTAATAACCTTTTTTTATCCCTGTGACCCTTGAGAGCTCGCTTCCCTTCCCGAACTGAGGGAAACCGGTGCCTGAGAAATCCGTTATCTGTTTGGAGCATTGCTAAGATATTTCGGATCTCCAATGTGCATCAAATATTTCCATTATCACTACAATATCTTTGATTGGGACCCTAACAGGCACATGTAAGTATGTAACCCTATTTCTCCTGGCACAATACAAATGTGCCTAAGTTTTTCCCTTTTTTAGATAGACAACAAAGTGTTTTTTTAACTGAACGGCTCAAGTGTTGGCTGACCATCAATGAGCATACGAGCATGTGTGCAAGTAGGATGTAAACGGATAATATCAGGTTTGACTCTACCATATCCTTTACCACATTTGCTTATCGGATTTGGAGCGGAGCGGATATTGACCGGTTACGAATTCAGATGCATATATATGTGATCACGGATTCAGAACAGAAACAAACGATTTCGGGGCGGAAACAAAGGTACGCACATAGATACATCGTCAAACAATACAACAAAAATAATTGTTTAATTACCTAGTAATCTAGCAAAGTTGTACTCCATAGTGTATACAATGACTATGCAAGTAATTTCTTGTCAACAGACGAACTCAACAACTCACCAACTACAAATTATGTTCTATTAAGTCAGGCATTTCAATACAAAATTGTATTAATTAGATTAAAACCATCACATAATCTTTTTTTTTTCCGAATAATCCATATTCGGAGCTATTTGACATGACATACCATATCCTATATCGTGTGTTTAGTTCGGAATCAGATATCTTTATCCGATTAATTTTATTAAACCAGATATGGATTCTTTAAAATGATTTCAAAACTTAATATGATTAGGGTGCTGAAATTATCCTCTCCATTTACACCGCTGTGCAAGTCGAGCCCTGTGGTGTCAAGCTGAGTGAAGCGATTGAAGCATGCTTGCGTGTAGGTGTAGATAGATAGCGTGCGTGTGTCTGGTAAATCGATCCCGCGCGTCAACCTGTCAGTGACTACAATACCTCCTGACAGGAACAGGAAAAGACTACGCGCACACGTCAAAGTGTCCCTACACGACCGGTACCTACCCCTCGCCCTCGACGCGACCGTCCACCCCGCGTCGTCTCCGACCACCGCCACTGGAATCCTACACCCCGGCCGCCATGGCGGATCCGCCGTCCGTAGCCGCCATAGCCTCGCCGCAGCCCGACCAGCTCGGCGCCTCCGCCTCCGCCCCGCAGAACTCCAACCCTAACCCCCTCCTATCCCCCCAAATTCCCCCTCCCCCACCGTCTCCGACCTCTCCGCCATCTCCTCCCCGCAGCTCGACCCAGCCGCAGCAGCTGCAGGCGGGGAGCAGCGGACTTCCCGCCTCGTCCGCAGCAGCTGCAGGCGCCTTCGCCCACGCAGGCGGTGGCCGGCGCCGGGGGCTTCGGCCAGATCCACCGCTCGGGCTCGGCCTCCCGCCTCGCCGCTGCCAGCCAGCTTCCGCAGTACACTCCGCTGCGACGGCCAGGATGTACGGCGGACAGATGAGCTTCTCGGGTGGCGCAGGGCAGATGGGGCAACAGCAGCTGGCGGCGCGCGCCGCAATGCTTGGTCAGGGGCAGCTGGGGATGATGCAAGGCCAGGGCAACGCGGTCTCTGCTGCACACTACGGCCTCCAGCAGCAGATGATGGCACAGGTGAAGTTGGGTTTTCCAGCTCGCATTATGGCATAAGTAACATATAAAATGCTACTTATAACAGGAAGGAATGAAGATACAACTATGCCTTTAATTGTAAATCGTTTGCAGATTAATTGTAGCTAGACATTGGTTGTGTTTTTATCAGTTTGTCTGTAGCATTCGTACACAGAAGCAGTTTTGCAGCATCTTCTAGTGAATTAACAAGGGAAATGCCTGGATAAAATAAAATGTGGAAGAATAGGATTGAAAATCAAAGCCATTTAAGTAGAATGAGGGTCTGGTTACCCATCAGATTTCTCTTGAATAGAATTTCACAATAATATAATTAATAGAAATTACGGGTCAAAGTTGTGTTATGAAGAACGTGTTGATGTCTAAAACGACGCTTTAAGAGAACCATAGGGATTAAAAAGAAATGGTTTGTGGATCCAGAATCTTGGATTCATTGGTATCTCTCAGAGCTTCCATGTCATAGAGAGAGGGAAGGAAGTCACCTCTTGGGCAATGGTGCACTGTGAACTAAATAAAAGTAAATCCTTGTTTAGATTTAGGATCTCCCAGTAACTTATTCAAATAGTACATGTTGGTCGTTGTTCCTGTCAAGACAAAATGCTTGTAAAGAATTCAACACTAAATTTCTGGCCCCAGCGAAAGGTCTTCTGTTTTGTAACTTTATCTATGCGCTCAGAGATATTTCATTGTCTATGTTAGGTTTGAAATTGCTTACAAAATGATTGAAATGGGAAACCTGTTAAGAATAATGATATTACCCCATCCTACCTTTGCTTACAAGTTATAATGGTGAGGGAAATTGTTTCAGACCCAGCTCTAGCAGCTGGTTATAATCCTAGTGGTGTAATTGAACTCTCCTCTTACTGCAGCCAAGGCAAAAAGGAATAGTACAAGGTGCACAATTTAATACTACAAATGCAGCTCAAGCGTTGCAAGGGATGCAATCCATGGGAGTCATGGGTACTTTGGGGATGAACCAGATGAGACCAAATGGAACCATTCCATATAGTACTCAACAACGTTTTGCCCAAGCACAAATGAGGCCACAACAATCGCCGCAGCAAGGCACACTATCTCCACAGGTACTTCTCGTGTCTTTTTCATCTGTAAGTGAAAGTAATTATCTTCCCCCCCCCCCCCCGGCATTCCTTTCCGTATGTTACTTGTCCGGGTGTAGTACCTGTCCATGGCCTGTGGTGGTTCTGGTGTCAAATGCTATGATTAAGCTAGGTTCTTCTTGGAAGCACATCTGAGGCAATAACCAATATCTCTGCAGCTTTTATTCATGTAGTTCTACGGGGCAAGATGAAATTCGTGCAGTAAACAGAAGGAAATCAAACATGTTGAGAACTTGAGATACTGTGTGTGCTTACTCCTCTTTTTTGTTACTCCATATTACACGAGTACGGGTTATCATAGCCAACTTCATCTGCATTTCACATGTTCCATGCTGCCACTGTTCACTTGTTTATATCAGCTTTCCAAAGGCTTTCCTGTTATCATGTAGTTTCTTTTCGAAGGATTACAACCTAAGTTCTGCAGCGTTTTATTTATCAGAAGGTAGCTGGTCAAGGCTTGTCGAGAACAGCATCAATTGCAGCATCACAAAATGGACAGATGATGCAGGTGTCGCCTCAGCAACAGCAACAATGGTTGAAGCAAATGCAATCATCGATGGCTTCACCTGTTTCTTCACATCAACTTCAGCAGCAGCAGAGGATGATATTGATGCAACAACTCCAGAAAACCGGAATGACTCCACACCAGCTTGCACAAGCCCAGCAACAACATCCTCATCTCAATGCCCAACAGTTGAGCATCAGCAGCAAATTATGATGCAGCTTCAACAGCAGCAGCAGCAGCAACAATCTCCTAGGATGTCAGCATCTGGTTCCCAGAAGTCTGCAAACTTGACAGGATCGCAGCCGAGCACGCCTTTGTCAGGTGGGGCTATGGCTGGTGGAAGTGGGAGTCAAGGAGCAGAAGGAACTAACCAACTTCTTGGGAAGAGAAAAATACAAGATTTGGTTGCACAGGTAATTGCATACCCTTGTCTGTGAAGCTTTTAACTTCTATATCGTTGGTGTAATCTGGTTGATGTTTTCAGGAAATTTAAGCAAAACTCTGTTCGTTTGACGCATGTTTTGTTTGTGGTTCAATATACTTTGGTCCATCTTTGAATTTGACACCCTTATTTCAGGTGGATCCCCTTGGCAAAATTGATCCAGAAGTGGAAGATTTGGTTTTAGAGATTGCTGATGACTTCATTGAATCGGTACTGTGATTATGCTTTGTAGATCATGTCCTATGTGTTTCAGATTTCTATTAGCTTTATGTTCTCATTTTGGTCATAATCTATCTGCTCAAAACATCTTGTGATTTGGCTAACTTGGGTTTGTCACTAGGTGACTGCATTTGCGTGCAGCCTGGCAAAGCACCGGAAGTCATCAGTTCTGGAAGCTAAGGATGTGTTGCTGCACCTACGTATGCTCGCTCTCTCTCTCTCTCTCTCTCTCTTCTTCGAGAAAACGCAAAGGACCTTTGCGTTTCTTTTCATTGAATAGATAGAGTTTGGTTACATCCTCCTAGGCTCTCTCTCTCTCCATGTGGTACAAGCATTTTTTTGTTCTTATAATTCAGTATTCTTTCATGCAGAGAGAAATTGGCATCTGGCAGTTCCTGGTTTCTCAAAGGAGGACAAAAATCCACAGAGAAATTATGTAAGATGAAGGGTATTTTGTCATTACTTCTGTTTTATATGAAACGCCACAACACTGTGATCCCTTTATCATCAATACAATGCATTTATGCTATGCACTGTTCCCACTGCACTCTACTGGCCTAGCCATCATCCTGACTATTTCAGTAAATTTGTTGAGTTTATGCCAAAATATTAATTATGCGCTGCACTTTCTTGAAATGAATACTTCTCTGGAGCCTTCTTTTTAATCGCTTCTACTTGTATTTGCACTACTGCTATCAACATGCACATTCAAAATGGTTGACTGAATTTGAGAACTACGACAGGTAAAGGCAGCGTTGGATCCCCAACAGCCGGAATTTGAAGCTGCTGGAGTTAGAAGTGCAAGCAACAAACTTGCCGTTAATAATTCAATAGCCAACCATCAGACAAGAGGTCCTGTGGGGGAGCCTTCACCAACACCTACTGTGGGCCATGTGTCGAAAATTCCTCGTTTCTGAGCTCTGTGCTGGCCACCTTGGTGGAAGGTAATCTCTATGCAAGTCCACTGACTCGGTACATATATTCATGTTTTAACATTGCTGGTCAAACCGGAACATTCTTGAATAGTACTGTTTTTGGTCGAAAATGGCAATCCATTGAGGATCTTTGGTACGATGGCTCTAATTTTTTGCTGCTTTCACAGTGATATTTCATCGAGGATAATAGATGTCATTAAGTGGTGGATAATTGATTAATCCACGCCCGAAAGCCTTAGTGTTCCATTCGATTTCTTGGTAGTGATAATGCGATATTAGCATGGTTCTGTGATGTAGACACATCCATAGGCACAAACAGACGGGCCTTCTATTCTCACGATGTTCTTACAATTTCAAACAATTGGCATACAGACCGGATTATATCATACAACCCCAATCAATGTCTGTTCTGCGCTCTTGCATATCCTCTTTCCTTTGTTCTGTGTGTCAGAATGTGGAATTATTGTTCTCAGGCCTGACCAGTTAAAGGTTTCAATACAGGTTCAAGAACATTTCACATGCACTCAACACCGATAGTCTCTAACCCGAGGATGGAAGCACAATAAATCCATGAGCATCAGTCGACAAACGACAGCTGCTTATCTGTGTACCCTCCAGTCCGGATGCTTGTCTCGAAGGGAAAGGCAGTTGGTCACTGACAGGTCTTCTGAAGCAGGCTATTGCATGAGACATCTGTATCTTTATCATCCATGACTCTTCGTGGCTTCCCCTGTTGGTTGTACATAATGTTTTTCGGACAGGGCAGCCATTTTCGTTTTAAATGTTTTATGTGGACGAGAAGCTTATGTTCTTATGCCATGCTGTAGCCACTCGTTGCACACAACTCATAAGTTAGATATATCATGCTCTGTTAATTGATGCTTTGATGACGTGTTCACCACAATTCAGACCTGCGAGAGGAGCAGAGCAAGCTGCCATTTTAGCTAATATCCCGCTTCTCCCACAGCGAGACATTAGTCTGACAAAAACCGTGCGATATTTTTTTCATGCACAGAACAATGAAGAACGAAGCTCAGTATTTCAGGGTTTAGAGACCCCGTCTTAAATCTATGTTAAGAGAGCTGGAAATGTGAGAGCCGTACGACCGTACAATCACAATCACGAGCAATTTGACGCAACAAAGGGTGACAATCCTACTCGACTGTATACACAATTAAACAGTGCAAGCGTACAGGCAGATCCTGCTCGAGGGCACCGGAAAGAATGTATACACATATCTGTATGCACCGTCATGTATGTACAAGAGACCTGGATGGGTCTACCCAAATTCCTAACAAAACTGTCACCTACGGGTAGTTTCCTTCTTCGCTAGGGTTCACGTGGGCGACTCTGCCAGCACCAAGGTGTGCCACCAGCCACATGACACATTCAGTGGGCGGTAGGCTTCCACAGGAACAATGCACGGCACGTTTCTGTCCATGGAGTCGCCGAGACCAAGCTGCACGTGCAACTCCAAGTTCAGATATCACAACAGGCTCCCCGCAACGACGACAACAACAACAACAACAAAAGCAAAAAGATACCGGAGCAAGTTCTTCCACTTCACCCGTGGAAAAACAGAGATACCTACCTGGCCGTACTTGTTCCATCCCCAGCAGAAGACCTCCCCTTCATCTGCAGAAATTTCATGACTGTTAGAATCGACAGAAAAGACAATGCCCCCTCTATTTCTGGGAACATCACAAGAAATACTCTCATTCTAATTAAGGGACTGTACAATGTAACACCATGATTTCAGATATATTTTGCATAAAGACATTCATAAATGCTTGGTAATATCATGGTTCAGAACAAATTCATTCCAGAAAAAACACACCGCTCGGAAGTAGTACCTGTTATTATTGCACTATGACGAGCTCCACAAGAGACCGATCTTGCATTCTTATCTTCCAAGCTTGGGGCGTCCACCAATTTCGGTATAGTCTGCATCGAAAGGAAACATCAATCTTATATCCATGGTTATCATGTATTGGGTGAAGTCAGCAGACAGCTATGCAGAATTTTTGGGGTAGGCATTCTACCGAGTACTTAATTCAATGCAGTTATTCACCCTCAACTCTACTACATTCAGGGGGGCTACTCTGGCAAATGTGATCAGTAGCCCTAAGTAACTCTATTGATGTAATTAGAACTGAAGAACCAAAGTTCTTACCTCAGCTTGATCAGAACTAATCCCCAGCTGCCCAAACTGGTTGCCCCCAAAGGAATAGACACCGCCATCTGCAGATATGCTTACAGTGTGCCATAACCCTGCAGCAACATCTTGCATCTGCACTCCTATTATAGATGATACACATGTTGGACTCAAAACATCATCCGTATTCCCTTGTCCACACTGAAAATAAAAGCGCAGTAATTAAGAACACTGACTCAGTGGCGCATGAATTTTTTAATTGGTCACAGAAAGTATCAAACTGCATAAATATTACTATAAAATGTCATCTCAAAACATATAACACAACCCAAGTGCCAAGTACATTAGATTAATCATTGTCATTATAACGCCTCAAAGTAAAATAATAACATAAAATGAGGCACATGCTTCATCATGTGTGCATAGTGCATACAGTTAAATATCAAATCTTACTGGGTCTTAATGTGAAAGTAGTTACAAGATAAACTATTTTGAGATGGTACTTTCAAATAAACAAATTTGGTTCATCATGTTGATCCGTAGTTGAATTATTCAATACAAAACCCATGTATATTTCTACCCCAAGTACATCCTCTGTTAGGTATTTGAATGTGTTTGTCATGTTTCATGCACTAACCAACTATTCCAAAAGCCCGAACTGATGGAAAAGGCTAGTACAATCCACATATACACTTCAACAGCCCCTCTCACGTGTGAATCGGGGAGGGAGAGGCCAACACGTGCAACCGGAATAGAGCACGACATGGACAAAGAAGGGGCAGCGACAATTTTAGGATAAATTGCGCAAACCAGGACTCGAACTCAAGACCCTTGATCTGATACCATGTCATGTTTCATGCACTAACCAACTATTCCAAAAGTCCGAACTGATGGAAAGGGCTGTACAATCCACATATACACTTCAACATGTATAACCGATACAAAATATCTTACTGGAATCACGAACTGGTTTGAGCCAGCCAATGTGACAAGACAGAAAAGGCTAACCTGTCCGTACAGTCCCCACCCAAATGCAAGAAGTGCTCCTGAATCTGCGAACAAGAGCTAGCTGTTAAAGGGTGTACGGGAACTTTTGACTAAAATTAAGGGCACTATGTTCTTCAAAGTATTACATTAAGGGGACAAGGCCAGGTAAAAAAAATAAAACGAACTAGTTCCTAATCATATGCTCCTCAGTCCCTAACACCGCGGCCAAGCCACACAAAGTCCAAGACCTCAGGTCTTCTTTCAGCAATCAGTGTGGCAAAGAGCTCTATATTTCTCCTGAAAACAATGTTGAACTCATGAAGCTACATCTTTGCTGCATGTGAACAATTGCTAATATTGTCATTTGATGGAGAAATGTCCTCCAGAAGCAAACTCTCGTCTTAGATTCAGAAGTCTGATGATTATGCAATTTTGCAAAAAAAATGTACCGCTTTCACATGTTGGTCGAATACCTATAACTGGTATCTAACAAGCTCGACTATTGAAAAGATTCTAAGCAAGTACCACACCTTGAATAAGTTACTGACACATGCCACCTCGAGATCAAAGAGGATAGGTACTACCTCTACATGGATATGGTAAAAGAGTTACCAGAAATAGATTGAAATAAAGAACAGACCTGTTACCACAACACTATGGCGGCCTCCACACGCAATGGCCTTTACGCGATTTCCCATAACTTTACCAATATGACCTTCAGCATTTTTGTTGCTTTTCATAGCTGCTGGCCGATCCTTGCCATATGAAGCCGATTCGATGCACGGTATAGGATGAGGAGATGAAACTGTCCGGATTCTGGACCCCAGACCCAGTTGCCCCTCTCCTCCATATCCCCAGCCCCATACCTGACCAAAATCTGAAGCTTTCAAGAAACAATGGGTGTTAATCAGCAACCCACGATTGGTTATAGAATAGTACTACCACACTACCAAATGCACTAATGCATGTCACCTGATAGTGCTAGTGTATGGCGACCACCAGCAGCTACTGCCGCTATTTTCACTCCAGTATTAAATGTCACAAACAAGGTGGTGCGGAAAGGTTTTCATCACCAGATGTTGAACTGTCCTGTCCCTGTTTTGCTGAAGACACTCGGCGTCTCTTCGTGTTATCCTCGGTACCTCTACTTTCAGAAGGACCAGATGCTGATCCGCTGCTTGTCCTAGACGCCTGTGAGCTGGGGCTCACTGCAATGGAATTACCTTTGTTAGTATATGATATGTCTATAAGCGCTTAATAGAAGGAAGGTTATATGCTGTTCATAATAGAGAACTGAAACAAGTTAGGTAGTATGCGTCACAACCTTGGTCATTGGCAATTGCACTCTGTCTTTCACCCTTCTCCAAAGTTCCAACTGAAGATTGGTCTGCGACGACCCTTCCAGTTGGAACACATTCTTTCCAACCCCATGTATAGACAACCCCTTCATCTGCTCCAGCATACCATTTATGAGAACAGTACCAATACCAAAAACTATGAGCTCTTCCCAAAGTACGAAGTTTTACATGTCTGATTAGCTGTATACCTGTTATTGCAACACAATGAGCCCACCCAGCCTCAGCTCTCACTATCGCTACATCACTAGGAAGAGGAAAAGCCTCTGGAGTCTCCTGAGAAGTACAAGATACTCCTTTAGTAATGTCATCTGAGCATTCTCGTCGTGCAGATGAGAGCAAAGGCAACAAGTATGTTAACTTTACCTCGTGCTTCCCAGCAGTCACATAACTTTGGCCCATATCATCCGTAGAGCCCCAGGTGAGGAGTTTTCCAGACTCTTCAAATGAAAAACATATGTCAGACTGTCAGTGTTGATTAGAACTTACGTTGACCAAGACAACCTAATGAAAGAACATGCTCATTTTGGCAATGAACAGTCTGAAATTGTACACGCTGATTTGAACATTGAACAAACGTACAATGAACAGTCTGAACAAACGTACAATGAACAGTCTGAAATTGTACATGCTGATTTGAACATCAAGAAAATTCTGTGGAAATTAGTGCAACCAACAAAAGGGAAAATTCACAATCATGTTCGCAACCAGACAGTCCAAGAATATGAGGCCCTTCTTCATCCTCCTCTTTCTATAGCACCAATAATGATTTGATCCATGAGTGCATTATGAAATCGGAAATGAACTTTGTTCGATAAACGTGACCCTTTCGCTCATTTTTCTTTCATTATTTAGCACTCGGCGAAACAAAACCCAAATAGGCGTATTCGCTCACCAATAAGAAAATGGTTCTCATTCGCAAAAAAAAAAAAAAAAAATGGTTCTACACTTGTACCTACAGCATAATCCGACGACGCAAACCACTCGCGCTTGCCACAATGATTGAAGAGAGCCACCTCAAGGACAAATCGACGACCGTGCAAAACTCAACCACCCTTAGAAATGCAACTTCACACAGCTATTTCAAAATGCGTTATAGACTGCCAGTTTAAGAAAAAAACATCTACACTGCACACCAACAAAATACATGTATCGCAAAACCATCCTAGACTCTCAGGTCGCAAACTTCCCCCACATCCTCTAACGATTCCGACAAGCAAGCCGCCACACAAACACCCAGTAGATCTACGCAGCAAACGGGGAGAAACAAACAAATGAACGAACGAACTGGAAGTAGCAGAAGACAACAAACGGAACAAAAAGGGGAAGGTAGAGCGGGATGCGTCACCGGAGATGGCCATGGCGAAGCCGCACCCTCCGCCGCAGACATCCCTCCAGACGTCGCCGGCCGCCGCCGCCGGGGGCAGCCTGACGGGCACGGGGCCCAGCATCGGCGAGCGCTGCGGCGAGACGCCGGGGAGGTACCCCCACATCAGCACCACCTGCTCCTTCCCGCCCCCTGCGCGCCGCCGTCCTCCTCCATGTCCTCCTCCCCTCCCCCTACCAAACCAACCTCCCCTCCGCCGCCGCCTCCGCCGCCGTTCATCTCCCGAGTAATCTCCGCGCTCACCGCCGCCGCTACCACCTCCGTATAGCTCGCTCTCGCTCGCTGGCGGCCACACGGGGAGGGAGGGGAGATGGCGTTGGTTTGGCGAGCAGCAGCGTTGGTTCACTTGCTTTCCGAGCGTGAGGCTGGAGGCAGCGAGATTTGGGCTTGGCGTATCAGTTTCGTCGGGGGCGGGGGAGCCACGTCAGACGCCAACGTGGCCGGGACCCTACACGTGGCGCGCGCGGAGCCGCTGGATCGGGCCGGGGATTCCTGGCCAGGAAATGGCCGGAAGGTTCTGGAAGGTGGAGGTGAGGACCCAGATGCGGTACGTGGCATCTGCCGGGAGAGTGGGGTGGTGGCCGGAGAGGCGTGGGCTACCACGATTTGGAGAACGAATTTTGACCCTCCGCGCTCGCCGCGTCCACCAGTTAAAATATTCCTTTCCATGCTTCCATGGTGCTAATTGGAGTTATCCGCCCAGATTACTTCGAGATGACGATTAGCGACAGGACGAATAACAAGGTTTTTTTTAAGCCTCTCTAGGATTACAAGGTGTAGTACCTGTTCGGACACACAAGACACACACCACACGCACACCACACACACGCACATCCCACCTATGTGTCTAAACTAGACCTACACCCTATAACCTAGAACTACGTCCTGAGAGACTTGGCCGAAGACCAGTGCTTCGGTGACCGACGGGCACGTTAATCTCGCCTATGGCACATAGACGTGAGGCTGTAGAGTACTTGGGACCAGTGCCTGGCTGCTAAAAACTCCCGTGAGACACCGCGAGTTGATTCCAGGGATCGAACTCGCGATGGGTAGGCTGGCCACCGCCGTACGCTACCACTGAGCCACTGGCTCGTTCTCACGAATAACAAGGTTTGGTGAAGTTCTGATCTCAAGACTGACCTCTTTTTTTTAAGTACGCAAACTGCAGGTAGCAGTTGTACGTGACCAGTACATTTCTGACGACATTTTTATAGGATCGGAGGTAGTAATCATAATTTCAAACATTTCAGTCTTTTATGGATGTCAAATACTAGTGTTTGTATGAAAAATTGATAGAAAAATGCAGAAAGAAAAATAGAGGCTTATTTTAGGGCGAGTTACTTTGTACATTAGCCTCTAGACTCTAGAGTCTTTAAAATATCTATCTACAGGGCCGTGTAAACCAAATCTAGAGGTTCAAAATTTGGTGCATCTGCTGGGTTCTTTTCTTAAGAACCCCTCTAGAAAAGCGTGACAAATATTTCACTATTTGCACGTCGGTAAAACATGCACCAAACTCGGTATGCATGTTGTTCGCATATGTTATTTCATCTTGTTGTATAAAGGGAACATAGTTCAAAATGACATAGTAAAAGACATAATGCGCAAACAACGTCGGTAAAACATGCAGCAAACTCGGTATGCATGTTATTCGCAGATGTTATTTCATCTTGTTGTATAAAGGGAACATAATTCAAAATGACATAGTAAAAGACACAATGCACAAACAAACTCGTAGGATCCGATTTGTAGAACCTCACATGCCCCATATGTCGATGGCGTAGGGGAGTTGTGATGGTAAATGAGTTAGAGGATATCAAAGAGTATATATGAGTCTCGCATAGAACTAGACACATTTTTCTCACGACATGATCCTTGCAGCGACGACCAGGGGTGAGATGCAAGAAATCACCAACCAAAGGCAGCCGAGTCGAGTGGCACACTCTACTGATAAATGTTTTGGAGTGGTTATTAGTCCGGTTTTCCAATTTCTACTGCATCGTTGAGGTCATCACCCTTTACTTTCTAGTCTTGCCTCGCATTTCTTTCATTTAGAACAATTAATTTTCTAGAGAATTCAACGTCACGTCTTATAACTCTCAGTGTCATAGACGAAATAACCACTTCTTATAACTCAGTGTCATAGACGAAATAACCACCTTGGTATGTCTGCCCATATCCTAACATAGAACAATGTTTATAACCATCCTTCAAGCATAATATGACAAGAGGAAGGAACATGGTTTATTTACCACAACCCAACTTGCCAACAATTGTGGATGTCGCTTTTTATTTTGGGGCAACCCAACTTGCCAACAAGATTCTTAGTGAGTGTTGTAGTTCGAAATTTTTCTAATAAACTGCAAAAAAGTTTATGTTATGAACGTTACATTTATTTATGCGATCTCAATAAATACGCCCACAAACAGTAATTCACTCATCGATTATAGAGACCTCTTTGGCCTATCAAACTACGAAAACATAGGAAAATAAAAGTTTCAAAAAACCTAGTTGGATTGCATGCACGTGCAAAATAGAGAATAAAATCACATAAATTTTGCAAGCTCGCATGTTTGGTTTTTACAATTAGCAAATAAAAAATATTACTGAACATAATATGTAATCATAGTCCACACGAAAAATAATAGTTAGGCCGAAGACCTTGTTCTCTTGGTGTGTAGAAATTAAAAATGGTCAAAATGGATTGAAAATTCCTATGTTTTAATTCACTTTTTTTCCTTTGCTCAGTTTCTCTAAACGCGTTCATTAGCATCACCAAAGCCTAACGTATACTCACTCCGTTCCAAATTAGATGACTTTCAATTGTCCACATATGAATGTGGATGTATCTATACATATAACGTATCTAGATACATGCACATGCAGACAACTAAAAGTCATCTAATATGATTTCTACGTGGGAGAGCCACGTAGTATTTTGATAGAGTAAGGTGCAACATCACCGAAATTCCAAGCATAAGGACTTGAACTCGGGTGGGTGGGAAGTCATCAGCCCCTCCCCACCACTAGGCCACGTCTTAGTCTGCAAAGTCATCTAATATGGAACAGAGGAAGTATAACATATCCGCATAGCAGCCACTGCCCACTGCGTCATCTTGTTTTGGTGCTCGTAGCGTTACTCATGGTTTATTCGGCTTCGGCGTCATCAGTTCCTAAACAAATTCTAAACATATTCGAGCTTGGACGGTCACGAGCGGGCCCAACAAGGCCGACCGCGATGTGCAGGGATCGGCCAATCGTCTGGAAGCTTCGGGAAGCTTTCTCCCACGCGGGTCCCAGCTGCATAGGCAAAAATAGAAACTAAAGTGGCCTCCTCCTTTATCCCTCCACGGAAAAGGGGCACACGTCGCGCGTATCTATCCGAGCCGAGCTCGTGGTGTGGTGGCCGGTGGAGACGTGCGGTGGCCGCACTCTCGCCATCGCCGACGGCGACGGGGACCGCCTGCCTGCCAGCCAGCGACGGGGCGTACGGCATAACCATGTCGGCAGTCGGCACATGTTTGCCCAGTGGGCCGGACCACCTGGCGCCCCGTTCTGGCCCGCTCCGCTTAACCATTTTGGGCGGTCCATGGTTGGGTTGCAACTTAACCTAATATTTTTTTTTCCAAAATGATGATCAACCACTTGTTTGGCCGATTCGATCGCCACTTGTTTGCATCGGTGGCGTAAGTTAAGATGCCAAACACGCTGCTCGTTGCAGCGCTGTTGCAACAGAAATGCAGCGTGCGCCAGCACCTTCGATCGTATTGTGCACCGGGAAGTGAAGGAGATTATTCGTCCATGATGTCTGGATGCTATGATGCACTTCGACTATATTTAGTAGAATAACACCATGCATATATGCGCTAGATATTTGATGATACACCACTAACGTGATATCCGAATTTTTTTCTTCGATTCGAGCGGAAAGTCATTTTGCATCCCGAGTTTCAGTGATAACTTTTATTTTAAAAATAAAAACTATATTTAGCAGTTTTGGAAAATTTGAAAAGGAAATTTTGGGTGTAGTCGACGATGCATCCTACAATCATGTACAATCATAATGCAAAATTCTTTATATCATGGCTACACAGAAATATAAAATCTTGTGTATTCTGGATATTTGAAAGTGTGTATACTCAAATCCACGCTTTGTCATTTTGTGTATCTCATAATATAAAATATTTAACTGAGATTTTACATGTTTATGGAATATATCATCAAAAAAATGCAAGATTTTTCCCCTAATTTTAGAAACATGTAAATATTTTTTTTTAAATAAAGGATCACCGGATCTAAGGAGTACAAAATTTCCTCTCCAATTCGAGTGGAAAATATCAGAACAGACTATATCGAGCACGACCAAATCTAGCTCATAGCCAAAACTAATTTTGAATATGGTCTCAAGACAAACTATTTCAGAATCTGACCACTGGCCTCGGCGCCTCATGCCATGGCGCCGAAGTTGTGCAGGTAGGCACCAGGCCAGCCCGACGCCGAAGTGAAGTAGGCGCCATTGCCATGGCACCGAACCCTTGGAGCAAAGTTTTTGCAAAAAAAATTGGCGCCTACTTGCACAACTTTGGCGCCATCTATGATGGTGCCAAGTTTTTTTTTGCGAAAAGGACCCCAGATCCATTACAGTTGATCACCAGTACAACCCTCAAGAAACACAGAAATTACATTCCGGTCCCTGAGGACCCAGCTTCCCACCGACACCGCCGCGAGACGGAGACGCGCCGATCCGCCGCTGCCGCCGAGCTTCATCCGAGCCGGCCACGCCTTGACGATCCGCAGCACCACCGCGTCCGGGAAGTCGCCGTCTTCATTCTTCTGAATCGCACGGCGGAGCAGAGAAAAGCTGGAAGAGCACTGGATCCTTGCCGTCGTCTTGAACTCCAACGCGAGCGCCACCGACGCCGCAGACGACCTTGAAGACCTGGAGCCCCGACCTCCTGTACACCCCTCAGCGGTTAGATTCTGAAATAGTTTCGCGAGGGATCCAGACTCGCAGTTAGTTTCCTGGCTAGATTTCGCAAAAAATATTGCAACGCCTCATCTAAATTGTCTTCAGACAGAAATATCAGGGATGGGCTGGGAAGGCATAAATATGAAGGTTGGACCAAACTTTGGGGCGAATGGGCTAATTTTCATGAGCTCTTCGCAAATATTCATGGGCTGGACTAAACTGCCCCTACCGTTAATCCCGATTTCCTTGGGCGGCGCAAACGGAATGCAGGAAGCCATGAACATTGGCACCGGTTGGAGAAAGAAATGAGAGGAGGCGATCGTGGCGGCGGCCTAGGGTTTCAACCCTAGCCGCCGCCGGTGATATCTGCATCTTCATCGTCGCCGCCGGCAAAGATTCGACGGGTCCTCGCCTCCTCTAGGTGCCGTTCTGGCACTAGAAGGGGAGGGGACCTCGGACCTGCGCACGGCGCTTTTCGAAGGTCCTTAATGGTAGAGTCTGGTTTTGGTCATCATCTTCTTCGTTAATGGAGATGGTATCGTCTGCAATAAGTGATCTTCCACGCTTCGTTCGACGGCGAGATATCCTTCCCGATGTCAATGGTGACTTTGGAAGATTAAGTCTGTCTAGGTATGGTTCTTCAGATCTTGCTTCGTCAGATCAATTTTGGATTGTTTCTCATGGTTGCCGCGAGGAGGTTTGTCCTCGCAATATCTATCCCGGCTACTACGTTTTCGGCAATGGTGATTCGTTCTCTCGGCTCCCAACGACGTCGACAAAGTGGTTCGGTTATTTGTCCCTGAAATATCAGTGGTGGTGCTCTTGCCGATGTTGCTTGATTAATTTAATGGCTGCGTGCGTGCACAAAGCTTTGGCATTGCGGCTCAAAATTAAAAAGGGAGAACCTTCGGTGGTATTCACAGGTCTGTGGTTTGGTGGTGTTGGCGTTGTTCTACGGCTGGCTTCAGAAAAGTACAAGATTGTGTCATGGATGAAGAAAGAGCTTGAAGATCTCATAGATTTGCTAGTCTCTTTTAGTTTTGTTTTTGTAATCGATATAATCGTGTACTCTTTGCTGGTTTAATATACGTGAAAAAAATAAAAAATAAACATTGGCACCGGTTGCACAAAATAATCTTGTGGACGCGGGCACAGGATGGGATAGTAGACAGACACACCATCCAAGAAAGTTCAAAAGGAGCGGCAAATAAAACATGCCAGGTCAACGTTTAGCTAACAACACGACATCAAAACAGGAGGCGTTACAATTTGCAGGGGTTGATGCAAGAGGAGCAGAAAAACGACACTAGCAAACAGTCAGTACGCCAAGGCAAAATAACAGTCACGTCAGCAGAACTGATGAGGAAATTGCTCAAGTTGTTAAACTTTGTTCCACTAGTGATAAGAGCTCTGACTAGTGGAACAAAGTTTAACAACTTGTATTTTTCAGAGCCTGAGTGGTCCCATGGTTTCGTCAACCGTGGAAATATTCTGATAATTTTCATTGTTTATCATCTTTTATAGCCAAATCTGTGAGGTAGCTTCAAACACAAAAAAATCTTTCAAATTTGCTAAGGTAATTGCCGAGTGGCTTGAACAACACTAAATATTGGCTTCTGAAGGAGCGCTCTGCTCCGGCAAAATAAGAGCAAACAACGATGAGGCTAAACATTTACTTGACTTAAATATAGCAAAAGAGAAGGTCTCACTATACCAAGCATGGTATTACGGCACGGCAGTAGCAGTATATTTCATGGATACATGGAACACAGTGAATGTAGTAATTCGCATACGCAAGTACGACAAGATTGGCAACCCAATCTTTCATTTACCAAACTTCAATAATGTTTGATGTTAGAGCCATACATCAGGCAAGTACGATAAGACTGGGGATCAAAATCATTAATTTGCACTACCAAAAATGAAAAGGTCCTATCAGCCGTTCTAAAAACCCATTAACTGAACAGAACCTCACACAAGAGGACCAAGGGAACGCCGTCGTACCCCCCTCTTCGCTTGTCCAGGTGAGCTAACGCGACTAACAGTCTGATGTGAGCCACGTTTCTGCCTCACCCAGTAAAAGCAACCGCCGCTGACCAGCGATATGAGAAGAAAGAGTACAGCTACAGAGATGATCTTGATGTTACTGCTTCCATGTCCATTCTGAGGATTCTTCTTTTCAGGAGTACCCATACCAGGCAAGATTTTCGTCTTGCTACATGCTGAGAGTAAAACAAGGTAAGTATATCAGTAGTTTTACGATCCAAATCATTTCTCAGTGTATTGTATTGCTGAACTGATATAGCAAGGAGAAATCGAAAGTAGAACCAATTACCTTTGTCACATGATTCTATCGGATAGGTCCATTTGGCAACATTGGCCATGTCTTTCCCATCACAAGAGTAATATGATGTCGCCAATGCAGGAGTGTGGAGCCTATACTTGGTATAAAGACATAAGCAGCACTCTCCGCTTTCGCCAACAGGTGGAAACTCATCAACTGCGTCTAGCAGCGATTTGCAGCATGATCTGGAGGGTGACTCCGATGGATCCTTGTGGTGCTGGCAAGATAAAGCTGCGATCCCAATCAGGTTATACTGACAGTGTCCCTCCTCTAGTTTTGGATCAGCTGCTTCTGAACAGACAAAAGAAGCCGAGAGGACGATGGCAAACAGAAATATTACTGGAAATTGGCACCCTGTAGCTGAATAGACAAAAGAACCATTATAGTTGAAATAAATGTACACAATCAAACTCTGGTAAATGATAAACAATACCGTGGTTCAATATAATAGCACGTTTCAAACCAAACCAGATGGTCGGACTTGCTTACAAAAGACCTTATGGTGGGGGATCCCTAAAGTTGTTGATTTTATAGTTATATAGTTTCTGGATGTTACAGCCAATGGTTTCTACAAAGTAAGCACACCTTCAAATCTACAAAAACATATACACAAAGAGCTGAATTCTGGTGTTTAGACTAAAAATAATAGACCAGCTAAAGCATGTTGTGGGGTACTTTTCTTTGAGTATGATGCAGATGATAATCATTCCCTACTCTCTTTATAGCGATAACATATTTTAAATATCTATTCACGTGAATACATAAACTGAAGTATTACAAAATAAGAACAAGTGAGCGATCCACTGAAAAAAAAGAGCAAATGAACAAAAGAGCAAAACGTAAAATATACTATTGAAAGAGCTTACACTGAATAAGAAGATATCCCTTCTTCTTTATGCAAGAACATTTGTGAGGTGCCAGCTGAAAGAAAACAGTCATTAGAAATGCATGACCAAGAAAATAAACATGGCATAAGATTCTTAAACAATACACCTAAATTTCATCATTCGTCATGGCTAGCATGTGTGTGAGGATAGAAGATCATACCGCCTCGCTGGAGAGAGTGGAAGTTGACGTTCGTCTGCCTTAACGCTCTCCTGCACGAACTCCCCTGCTATATACACCTGCAAAATAAATAAATAGCACCACAGAAAAGAAAATGCAGGTGAGATAATCCACACCAAATATAGAGGTTAGCGACAAGTGAAAAGAAAAAACTCAGTGATTTATTATGTCGTAGTATTCTCACAGATAGAAAAACGAGAGCATACACAGAAAGATCCACTAATAGAATTTTGTGTGTAGAAATAAAGGGACACAAGAGGTCCAAAAAAGCACAAAACCAATAAATGCTCCCAGGGAACATCTCTCCAGGTACAAATTTTCAAGCAGAAACGAACTGCGCTCACACACTCAAGAACCCATCTGGCGTCCATAGTTGACAAGGCATAAGCAACTGGATTCAAGCAAATGCGATTCCAATTTGAATTGAAGTTAGTAGGAATGGTGGTTCCAGCTTCCCTTTATAGTGCTTGGATGCCATTTGAAATTGTGAAAAGAAGAAACCAAAATACCACAATGGCACAGGCTTGCACTTAATTGGATCCTTCATTGAATAAATCTGGAACTATGGATGTGTAATATTAAATTCACATTTGCTCATACATTCCTCCACTGGAGTCTACGAGTCACACGGGAGGAAACAATATAAATGTAAGCCACCCATAATACCAACAGCGGATAACATAACACATTAGTCGAAACAAGAGCAGAATATACAATATACTGTAACATCCAGCACACAAGATTCTTGTGAAACAGTATTGCCTAAATTATCGGGTTTCCTGACGCCCCATAACTTTGTGCATGTTAAAGGGATCCTACCGTTGCGTTGGAGCTGACGGGAAGTGGACGTCCTTGTGTCATCACGCCCTCTTCCCCTGCCGCATAGCTCTGCAAAGATGTAGAAGTAACCTAGTTGAGATCATCCCGTTTTTATGAAATAACATTGGTCAAGCGCCAACTGAAAGTAAAAAACAATCATAGCAAAGGCATGGCAGAAAATAAAATATTTCATTAGATTTTTCTCAAACAGTACAACTAAATTCATCCTTCGTCATGGCTAGCATGTGTGTGTGAGGACAGAGAGATCATACCGCCTCGCTGGAGATGCGTGGAAGTGGACGTTCTTCTGCCTTAAAGCTCTCCTGCATGAACTCCCCTGCTACATACCCCTGCAAAATAAATAAAGAGCACGACAAAAAGGTAAATGCAGGGGAGATAATCCCCACCAATAAAGAGGTGGAGCAACAAGAGAAAGGAAAAAAATCGGTAATTGATTATGACGTAGTAATGTTGCAGCAAGCAACATGAGGGCATACACAGAAAGATTCACTAAGAAACTTCTGTGAATAAGAAATGGGACACAAGAAGTCCAAACAAGCAAAAAACCAATATAGGATCCTAAAAAATTGATCGCCAGGTGCAATTGTTCAAGCAGAAGCGAAATGCGCTCACACATTCAAGAACCCATCTCATATAGCATAAGCAAAAGGATTCAAACAAATGCAATTTGAATTTGAATTTGAATTGCAGTTAGTATGTATGGGGGTTCTAGCTTCCCCTTATAGTGATTGGATGCATTTGGAACTGTAAAGAGAAGAAATGGAATCAAAATCTTGGATACAAGGCTGCAATTATTTGGATCCTTCACTGAATAAAGTGGAAAAATCTGGATGTGTAATATTATATTCACATTTGCTCATACATTCTCTAGTGGAATCTACGAGTCACGGGAGGAAACCAAACAGAAGGCAAACTGAAAATGAAATCCAGGGGTCTGACTCAAGCACTGATTTCTCCGCGGGCGGTCCATTGATCGGAACGGAACCGAGCAGGAAAACCCACCCATGGAGCAATCCATCCATACATCGTCGATGCAGGGAAATCAGACGGCGAAACAGAGAGGGGTGGGGTGGCGAGGCGCTCACTAACCTGGACGGAGAGGGGCGACTCGTCGGCCTCGGCACCGGCAGCACGCCCCGTCGCCAGCCGCCGCTGCCGAGTTTTTGTGGGGGACGTGGCGGGATAGAGGAGGCGGTTTTGTTGGGGGTAGCACATAACCAACAATCGCAAACCCCAATGAACAGTTCTTAAATCTGTACCAGAACAAATTGTTCAGAGAAGAATGAACCCTAGTCACAAGTAGCGGAAACCATAAGATGCGAGAAGGATATAGAAGAGGGCTGGTAGACGAGCAACGCACCCCAGCGCCGTGGACGGTGGCGCCGCCGAAGACGACGCGCTCGGCGCACTTCACCCCACCAATCGCCAGTGGGAAAAGGGGGGAACGGAGGAAGAGAGAAAGGCGAGGCGAATCCGAAGTCAGAGGAGAGGAACTCAAGAAGAAGAGGAGCCCCGGCCGCCATACCCCTTCGCCGCCATTCCCCTCCACCTTGCTTTGCTTGCTGCTCCTGACGTGGCCGAGAGGTCGGCGGGTTTCAGAGAGCAGTGGTCCTTACACCCGTGGGGCCGGATCACGCAGTGACGATTGTGATTCGATTTTTCTTGCAGGGAACGAAATGGACATCGGTCTTGTTGAGAAACTGGGCCGTGTGACCGGCGCAGCCCAATTTGGTGGTGCGTGCCTGGTCCACGTTAGCTAGTCAATGGCAAATGCCATAAAAAAAAAAACTAGTCAATGGCAAATCCTATGTACCGCCCACAGGCGACATTTCAGGCTCGCGTCGCCGACGGGGTGGACCAGCCCGTTTCGGCGGGTTTTGGTTTTCTTTCTTTTCTTAGTTTAACATTAAGGCCTTGTTTGTTAGGAGGGTATTTTTATCCCCAAGGGATTGGGGATTAGAGGGGATTGGGTGAGAACAACAGTTTCACACAAATATTATTCCTCAACAATACACTAGCATGGACTAGAGTTTTTGATAGGCAAAAATGAAATGGTTGGGGGGGGGGGGGGGGGGGGGGGGGGTATCTAGGGATTATCTACTACAAAACCGGAGTGGTAAACAAACCATTCAAGATTTTCGGAATAATCCACTCTAATCCACTAAAATACACTCCAAATACATTAGAGATAAACAAAACCTAAAGAAATTAGGGATAGGTGGGCACATTTAGGGGCACATTTTTTTTCTTGTTTATAAAGAGGGTGACACCATTTAGGCCTTGTTTACTTCTAGTGTACTTTGGGAGATTGGAGGGGATTATCTCGGATCTCGGAAAATCCCCACTAGTTTGTTTACGTCTAGTGTATTTTAGTGAACTAGAGGGGATAATCACTACTCCCTCAATTCCAAAATATAAGGCGTTTCCTTTGACCGACGCTTTGACCAAGAATTACTCATTTAACATGTGACATATTTAATAGAAAACATAATCATAAGGAAGTACTTTTGAGTAGGAATACAATGATGTCAATTATATGTCACATAAATTACATATTAATAGACTAATTATTGGTCAAATGCTTGGTCAAAGCAAATGAAATACGCCTTATATTATGGAATGGAGGTAGTAGATATTCCCACCAACCATCTTATTTTTTGTCTAAAATAAAACCTTTAGTCCATGCTAATATATTGCAGGAGAAAATTATTTGTGAGTATTCCAAATGTCCTCCTAGCAGTGCCGCAGTGGCGAACTGGAGATGCTCTTAGCACAGTTCGTGGCCCATGTGAAAATGCAGTGTGCATGATGCATGGGTAGGTGGCGATAGCGTTTTACATGCTTGCTCAGCTACATATAAATCGGGACAATATTTTGGCATTCGGGCACCCGTCCATTGCATTCGCTGTACAACTCAATCAAATAGGAAAAAAACAGAATGGAACACTTACCTGTATGTATGCTAGCTCTTCTTGCACTAAGCTACATGTTGCAATCGTGCACCAGTGTTAGCGCAGACTCTTCATCCTACGGTAATTCTATCCATGATTCTTTAATGTTTGCAGTTTTTTATTTTGCGTTTGTGAAGAAAAGCAACCGATTCCAATCAATAGAATTTATCAGACAAGCCTCTCCTACGTTTTCCAATAATTTTTTATCCTTTGATTCTAAATGGAGTGACAAATCTAATGACATACACAACTTCTTTTGCAATCGTCCGAATCCTGTATGCTCTCTTGCCTCAAGTACCATTCTTTAGTTCATACTCCCTCCGTTTTCTAATATAAGATGTTTTAGGTGTTGCACATGTTGTCTAGGTGCAAACACAAATAAGTGTACATACAGACTAAAACATGTCCACATACATTTAGATACATGTGAATGTGGACAAAAGCTAAAACATCTTATACTTATAAACGGAGGGAGTAAATCATATCTCCTGATTGCTGAATAAGGCTTGGTTTGGAAACCTGATTTCCACAAGAAACTATTAACATCCAAAAGGACTTAATTCTTATGGTTAATAGTAGCTTACGGTCTCCAGTTCATCTTTTATCCGAACTTATGTATCTATCTTTATTTTCCGCTGAAAACCTAGACTCTTTGGAGGGTATTCGCACATCAACCTTTTGTGTTGGATACTTGGATCCAACCATTTCAACAGCAACATTTTCTTCTTGACGATGAATAACTGTGGCCCTTATTTGTCCAACGGCCCAAAACGAAGAAAAGGATAAATGTAGAGTTAACTCGACCGGGGGACCTTGCGTTGGCTTGGTTTGGAAACCTTATTTGTCTCCATCTCTAGAATTCTTCTTTTTGTTTTATCATCGCATGTTCAGTCATTCTGGTGATTTCTGACACTCAACTTTTCCATACTGACCTAAAGCCAAAATGCATAACCGGATATGATCATATACTTTTATATAACATGCTACTTTGGCAGAGGTTGAGATGATAATATAACTAAAATTCGGCAAGATGAAATGGCTATTTTTTATATAGAAGAGTTAAATTTCAGGATCTACGGATTTCCATGATATGGCCTCAACCTTGCTCGCATCCTCTTTTATTTCAGCAAGTTAGTTCGCGAGCTGTACAAATCTTAATTCCATGGCTGGCAAGTTATTATTTACTTGCTGCGCTATTACTAAATCAGTTCGAGGAATACATGACCTCAAACTTCCCTAACATTGGTTACTAGTAACTGAAAATATATTCGGGTTAGGGCGCTAGACATAAGAGAGCACCATCCCTTGACGTTGAGGCCCGTCCAAAGGTGGGGCCCTAACCGCAAAGCCATGGCTTCCCTTGCCTTGCTTGTGGCGTGGGAACTTTGGAACGAAAGAAACTCACGTGTCTTTAAAAAAAGTATGCCCTCACTTTGTAATCCTAGATGAGATTAGTAAGGAGGAGGCTAGCCTTGGGGTCGTGGCCGACGCCAAGTGTTTGAGTGCAATCATGTCGGGAGAATAGGCCTTTATTTCTTTGTCGGAGTGGTCCCACATGGCAGTCAGGGTGGGGGCGTTCCTACGTGGCGGGGGTGTGACCTATGTGGCATTGGTGTGGAGGTGGGACCCACATGGCAGTCGGGGTGGAGGCGGGACCTACGTGGCAGGGTGTGGCCTACGTGGCAGTGGTGTGGAGACGGGACCCACATGGCAGGTGGGAGTGAGGTGGGTCCTAAAGGTCAAAATAGTCTACTGTCAAAGGGTCCCACCTGCTGAGTTGGCTGTCAAGTAATATAAATATATCACAGTTCGTGGGTCCCGCATGTTGTGACATTTTCAATTGGTCTTAACCGAACTAGAAAAAGGTCATACCCGCTTATGACCATTTCGTCTAAAGAAGCTGTGACCTTTTTGACAAAAAAGTCAAATCGAATTTAGGGGTTTAGACCCTCCCAACTGGCTCATGACCAACTGATTCAAAATGGTCATAGATTTATGACCTTTGTTCACAAAGTCACTATCAGAAGGTTATATATAAGTTGGCATATTTCTTGTAGTGTCTAGCGGGTTTCCACCTCTACCCCTCCCTCTTTCACCTTGTAAAATAACTCCTTTCTTATTGATTGAGGTAAAGCTTTTGCCCTTTTTTAAAAAAAAAATTTTGGGCCGGTAAATAAGTTACATGCAAGTTTTTTCCGAGAAAATGCAAAAGGTTTGTGTCTCTGTGCATGGATAGAAAAGAAAGTTATGTACAGTTCCAAGAGAGGACCACACCTGAGATTACAACTCAACGCCCCTAAACACTAGCTACCGTCGGAAGCAGGCACGCAAGACCCTTCGCCATATCGCCCGGTCCTAGGACCATGACTAGGAGACAACCAACTTTGGGTTGAGCACCAATGAAAATGACAATGTTGCGCCGATCCTTCGTAAACCTTGTGATCTAATCAGTATTGGTTAGGCGTGCCACGTGTCGTCATTATATTAAAATTATGGGAATGAATTTTGAAATGGCAGTGTAGTGTGGACGCTTAGTTTCATATAGTAATACACTTCCATAATTTATATTATCTTGTTTTGTTTCTCGGCTCATGATGTATTTGTTTTGGTTGCTAATCCTCATTTCTATTTTTGGTGCCTAATCAAGCTTGTGTTTTGTGTAAAGCAGGTACTCGGCTGAATACTGATGGGGCATTTCAGTTCCCTGTATTCCATAGGGATCATCCGTCCTTGATTCACTGATGCAGATTGCAAATATTCCAGTCGCAACTGTTGTAGGGGATGACAATATTCGTAAAAATGAGTTCTTCATGGGCATCGCCCTCGGGACACCCGCTGTTTTTAATCTTGTCACTATTGACACCGGCTCTACCCTCTCCTGGGTTCAGTGTCGGCGCTGCATAAAGTGCTACATGCAAGTTCAGAAGGCTGGAATAGTATTCAACCCTTTGAACTCTGAAACTTACCGGAGAGCTGGATGCTCCACTATGGTCTGCCAGGACATGCACGAGAGCCGTAATATAAATTCTGGCTGTGTTGAAGAGGATGACACCTGCATCTACAGCATAAGATATGGATCAGGGGAATACTCAGTTGGGTACTTGGGGGAAGATAAGCTCACTCTTGCCAACAATTACAGCATTGGTAACTTCATGTTTGGCTGTGGTTCAGATAACAACTACAACGGAGCAAACGCAGGAGTAATTGGTTTTGCGAATGAAAGATATTCTTTTTTCAACCAGGTAGCACATCAAACAAACTACAGTGCCTTCTCTTACTGCTTTCCCAGTGATAACAAAAATGAAGGGTTTCTGTCAATTGGGCGTATGTCAGGGATGACAAGCTAGTGTTGACTAGACTGATACATTACAGCGGCAGATCTGCCTATGCTCTTCAACAGCTCGATATGATGGTTGATGGGATACGTCTTGAAATTGATCCATTTATCTATACTGCTGCGTTGACAATTGTTGATTCTGGCACTGTCGAAACATTCATTCTTTCTCCAGTGTTTCGTGCATTTGACAAAGCACTGTCAGCGGCAATGCTAGACAGGGGATATGATCGGGTAACTTCGGCATTCAAGGAGTTTGAAAAGAAGATTTGCTTCCTTTCCACCAGTGGGTCAATAAATGGAATGACTTACCGACAGTCGAGATCAAACTTATAGGGTCTATCTTGAAGCTGCCAGTGGAGAATGTCTTCTACCAAACCCCATATGGTCATATTTGCTCCACATTTCGGCCGGATGATGCTGGTGTGCGAGGGGTTCAAATATTAGGGAATAAAGCAATGAGGTCATTCAGAGTTGTGTTTGATATCCAAGGCAGCAACTTTGGCTTTCAAGCTGGTGCTTGCTGACAGCCTACTCTTCTAAGTTGATATTCCCACAAAATAAAGTATCTCGTTCTACTAGCTAGTCTGAGAATGCCGAGCCTTTGTCCAGATTTGGACGCTCAATGCTCTGTCAAAATAAATGTTCGAACCTTGTTTTACTTCTGGTATTCTGGGAACACAGTGTGCTAACACTGAAATTACATTTTCTAGGCTGTTAAATTATCTTTGGCATATCTATAATCGGTAAATCTAACTAGGGGACGTGCCCAGGAAACCATCCCGTCCGGCGTTCCAAGATTCGCGCTGGGCGTGATCGGACGTCGCGCGCGTCAACCACGGCTCCTTCCGTTATTACCGGGCGCTTCGCTACGTAGCAAAGTCCTTGATTGATATGTTTTTTAGATAAAGAGCATATATTAATATCACGAATATACCAATTACACAGACTCTGCAACAACGCGTGACCTAGCGGCCCCACGGATGCACACATCCCAGAATAAAAAGAAGAGTTACAAAAAAAAATCCCGCTACAGTGATCCATTCCTTGTTACAGCAGACCTAACCCCACCAAAACAGTACCAGAAGTCAAACTTCTCCAAAAGCGACGCCTCCAAGAAGGGAACAGTGCTCAAGCGCCGTCGTCTCCCTGATCATAGATCATAGGTTTTCACCCGAAGAAAGTCCACACTTGCAGAAACAATGCCTTGATTGATATGTACTATTGTCTCTTTTTATTCCTCAATAATAATATGTATACTTTTTTGCGAATAAAAAAAGTGTATACAGTATGGTGTATCTAAGTCAGGGCTGCAAACCTAGTTTGAGTAGGAGTCCAAGTGTCCTCGAGTTGGAGAAGGAGAAAGACCCTAAGACTACCCTGACTAGGTCGGTTATCAACTAACCGCAGGGGCGCACGGAGCGGCGGTACAAAGCGTCTCCGCGACTGCCTCGCCTCGGTTTATTTTTTTGCCATGGCTTGGGCCACCGCGATCTTCTTCATCTGCCTGCTGGTGGCGTCCCATGCGACTGCGTGGGTCCTTGATAAAGATGACGACTCCAAGTGGCCGATAATGTTCATCACCATAATTGCCGTCCATCTCGGCAACACCAATTCCTGCGTCGCCGGCTACACCGACGCCGGGGAGGGGTTCAAGATATGCGTTCCTTCCTGGGTTGCCTTGGCTGACGACGGAGGTTTCCTTGTCGGGGAGGCCGCCAAGATCCACGGCGCGGCAGACCCTCAAGCTGCCGCCTTTGGTTTCAAGCGCTTGCTGGGGTTAAAGTACTTCCGAGTTGATAATGTCTTAGATTGATTGTACAAGAATAGTTTTATACTACCTGGTTAATTAGTTGTTTGATCAAATATTTCAGGTTTTTTAGCTATGATCACGAGGACATCGGGAGACTCGCCGAGCGTGTGCCCTATAAGATCGTCGAGAGCGACGAAGGTGGTGTTAGCCTCGAGCTGAGGTCCAGGGCCACTGGCGTGGCCAATCGACTGCACGTCTCCACGGCCGCCGCCATGGTGGTCGCCCAGCTCAAGTCTAGCGCGGAGGCCTACCTCGGCCTCAAGGTTCACGACGCCGTTGTGACCGTCCCGTATTACTTCGACCAGGGGGGCCGGGATGCGGCCATGGACGCCGCCGCCGAGTTCGCCGGCCTGGCGACCGCCAGGATCATCGACGAGCCCACTGCCGCAGCCGTCTCGCACGGAATCCACAAGTGGCTGCGCAACGAAGGGAACCTCCTTGTGCTGCATGTTGGCGGCGGCACCACGGATGCCTCCGTTCTAAGGTACCACGACGGCGTGTTTGAGGGCTGCGGGTGCAAGCGCGACCTGCACTCGGAGGAGACGACTTCGATCAGAGGATCACGGACCACTTCGTGGAGCTAATCCACAACAAGCATGGCGTCGACATCAGGAACGACACGATCGCCCTAGGGAGACTGAGGACAGAGTGCGAGCGTGCCAAGAAGGAGCTCAGCACTCGAGATGTCGCCCATGTCACACTCCCTCACACGGGCCTCTCGTCGGAGCCGCTGACACGGGCCAAACTCGAGGAGCTCAACCATGATCTTTTCCAGAGGGTCGTCACGCTGGTGGACAGGGTAAAGGTACGAGGAAACAAGCTATCCGAGAACAAGGACCTAATCGACGAGGTTCTTCTCGTCGGTGGAAGCGCCAGGATCCCAATGATCCAACGCCTGATAAGCAACTACTTTGAAGCCAGAAACCTATTACGGCGGCCGCGGAACCTGACGACGACGAGTCTGTTGTTGTTTACGGAGGCCCTCTTCTCGAACAACCGCATGGGGATCGTTACGAGTGTATGGGAGTTGGTGGCCGGCGTCAGTATTGGTACTCGGACTCGTGTTACCCTCGAATCACTCCCCCTCGTCTCCCTGTGTTGAAGCCTCTTCACACTTAATCACCTGCATACAAACTTTTGTCCACATACGGCCCCGAGTTAGAACCTCTCAGGATCATACTTTGCAATACGAATTGACACCTAGTATTCAGGTTTTATATATGTCGCTTTTGTTTCAGGGTTCTGCCCCAACTAACATAATATGCATACACAGGGTTGTGAATGATCGTATGTGTTTGGAATTTTGAGCTGCATGTATTGTCTCAAATATTTATTTGTCGGGAAAAAATGTCTCAAATATTTGAATTGCATGATTTGTTTAAACTATGAACATAAAAATATAGTACCTGTATGAGTGTATCACTCGGCAAAGAGGGGTATGCTGAGTGTAACACTTGGAATACATGACATGGCGTGTAACACTCGGCAAACCCACTGCCAGTACACTTGGCGTAGAAAACATGCAATTTGGCAATGGGCTTGACATGTTTGTCGAGTGCCAGGATGTTACACTCAGCAAACCCTAGAGCACACGAGAGCGCCACGCGTCCCGGGCAAACACGTGGGATGTATGGCGTGCTCGTGTGCTAAGTGTTTGTTGAGTGTGACATCCTCTGACACTCCTTAAACACGAGTGCCACATGTCCTCCCAGAGTCCCAGTCTCTGTCACACAATTTGTTTTCACCAGGCACCTCTATTTGACACTCGGCAAAATGTTTGTCGAGTGCCCGGTAGATATGCACTCAGCAAACACCCGTTTGCCTGTAGAGTCTTACTCAATAGTTGTATGGTGAGTGCAACACTCGGCAACGTCTTTACAAGATGTAATCATGGCTTTGCCGAGTGCCTCGGCACTCGGCATTTAACCAGAATCCGGTAGTGAAGCATATGTTCTTCTCGTGTAGTAGCTCCTCCAGTTTGGGAGAAAATGCATCCGTGCTGAACTATACTATATGTATGTATATAAATATATAAATATTTGTTAGGGGTTAGTTCTTTTAAGCTCGGTTTGGATATTTGTCTTCCACCTTGGCATTGCATTCGCTCCTATATCAATATCTTGTGAGATTGAATATCAATAGTTTTGTTTGGATTTTTAGGTATTTGGTACCCATAGTTGATACTAAGGTTGAATGCCAGATCATGTCGTCCTTTTTCTCTCAACCTCGCGGACGCGCGTGCCGCGGATAGCACAATGTGGGGGGGGGGGGGGGGGGGGGGGGCAACAAGGGAGAGGGGTGGAGCTCCGGAAAGTTCATTTGGAGGACGAGCTCCATGGAGCCTTTTTTGAAAAAAATAAAATCGATATTTTTAAGTTTCCAAAAATGGTGAAAAAAATCCTAGACGTTCACAATGACCTATTCCACGCGTCTGTAAATTTGCAACCCGTAATAGTTTGTATTCCGTCCTACACAAAAAAGACAAATCCTGACAAATCTGAAATTTTCAAATCACATCTCAGATACAGAATTTTGTTATTTTTGCACAGACCACAATATTTCGCATTGGTATTTTGCACGATGGTGGACCTAATCATGATCTACTTCTAGGATTTTTTACAGATTTTTTGGAAACTTAAAAATATCGTTTTTTTTTTTTTCAAAAAAAAGAGCTCCGTGGAGCTCGTCCTCCAAATCACCGTACTCAGTGGAGCTCACCTTACTTGCGCCGGACGCTGGCGGGTCGGGCTGTAGCTCGTGTCCTCTAGGTGGATGGTGGAGCTCTCCACATCTGCAGATACACATGGGAGAGGGGCATGATGATGCCGGTACGGTCCCAATTTTCACAAATTTTATGACGGCGGCGAAGAACGAAAAACGTGGATGAACAAGTGAGGGAATGAGGTGGAAAATTAAAACGATTGGGTACTGTTAGTGATGTAACCCACAAACGTTCACATGTCAATTTGAAATGCTTTCTATTTTGAACTACAAAAAATTAGAAATGAGTGGATCTGAGTATGGTAAACAATGCACATTTTCAATATCCAAACTTTATAAAATTTGTTATTTTTGTGTAGCCACCATAGCGCAAAGAATTGCACATTGCGAGCATGCTTATATGATAAATCATTGACTAGAATTGAATTTTTTCAGCTTTTTCTAAAACTCGCAAATATATTTTTCAAAATTTGATTAAAAAGCGACTTTTCGATTCCCAGGCCTGACAGAGGCCTTGAATGCAGGCCCACATTTGGCAGACTGCAAAATGGTATCCGGCTTGCCGCGGTATGCTGGGCTAGTTCAGCACTTTCAGACTCAACTTCATGTCGTCATCCATCCTACGCCGCCGCCGATGACAGTTGCAACCACGCCGACGCTGGTGCCGAAGTCGGCCGCAGCGTGGATGGTGCTGCCATAGTGCCATTCCTTCGTTCCGCCGGGCGCCGGCATGAGGTACGAACAAACTCCCCTCGCAAAAAAGCTCAACAAATTGACCAGATGCAGTAGGTGCCACTGGGTCACTGACAATCGGGACCTACCTGAGAACAGAATATACAACAGAAGTAGAGTTTCCTCTTGAAGTAAACACACCGGAGTCCAGTTCACTCCGCCTCCGCGATACGATCCCATCCCCTCCGCATCGGCAAGGCACCGCGCCGACGCCGACTCCGGCCCCGATCGGGCGAGCGAGCATGAAGGCCCTGGGCACGGACCTGCTCCCGGCTCGCGCCTCCTCCGCGCCGCCGTGCTCGCCTTCGCCTGCGCCGCCGCCTTCCTCGTCGGCTACCGCTGGTCCGGCGCCTCCCCGAGCCTCCTCTTCTTCTCCTCCTCCTCTTCCCACCTCTCCTCCCGCTCCCCTTCCGTTGCCATCTCGCCCAACTCCAACGTCTCCTTCGACCCGTCCCTGATCCCCATCCCCGCAGCTGCAAAGCAGGCTTCATCTACTACTCACAATGCCGCGCCACCTCCGTCGGTGCCAGCTCCGACTCAGGCGCCGCCTCCTCCCTTCCCTCCCCCGCCACCGCCCCTGCCCCCGCCCCCGCCACCGCCCGCCCGCCTCGGCATCGTCGGCGAGGACGGCGCTATGCGCGACGACTTTGACATCGGTGCCACCTCCAACGACACCGATCTGGCCACCATCGAGGATGCGCCGCAGGAGCCTGCTAACGCGGATGCCGGCGGCGGGAACAGAGCTCCGGTTGGGAAGTTCCCGGCTTGCCCCGAGAGCATGCGGGAGTACATTCCCTGCCTCGACAACGAAGAGGAGATCAAGCGCCTGCCCTCGACGGAGCGTGGTGAGCGGTTCGAGCGGCACTGCCCTGCCAAGGACAAGGCTCTGAACTGCCTCGTGCGGGCCCCCAAGGGGTATAAGGCGCCAATTCCCTGGCCTCGGAGCAGAGACGAGGTGAGCATTTCTTGCTATTTCAGTTTGTGAAGAACCTTTGGGTTTATGGCAATGAAACATGGATTTGTATTGTAGTTAGTTATTTTGGGGTTTCTGCTAGCACATCTGCACAGGCTTTGTTGTTAACTTAGGTTTTGTTTGAATGAACTAGACATAGTTTAGCATACAAAGTCCAATTGAACCAACTAATTCGGCTTATTTTTCAGAAACTGCTGCATCCATGTAAAGGAATTTATATGATGTATGTAACTCTTTGAATTGCAGGTGTGGTTCAGCAATGTACCTCATACACGGTTGGTTGATGACAAAGGAGGGCAGAATTGGATTACCAAGGCTAAAGATAAATTTACATTCCCTGGAGGAGGAACCCAATTCATACATGGAGCAGATCAATACTTGGATCAGATATCTCAGGTTTTCCTTGATTATATTACAAATTACTTAGAACCTTGTCCTTTTATGAAACAGAAAATGGCAAGTTTAAATTTCTCAAAACAGGAAAACAAATATGAAATTGGAACTTAAAACATGTGTTCTACATACTCAGTGCTCAACAAGAACATGCAAAATAAAAAAATAAAAAACGGTTACAGTTTCATGGACTACAGAAGTAGTTTTCACTGCTAAAACCTCTACATTAGATTGAATCGGTAACATATTCTTTTCTTTTATCCAGATGGTACCAGATATTGCATTTGGCTCTCACACTAGAGTTGTTCTGGATGTTGGCTGTGGAGTAGCAAGTTTTGGCGCATACTTGCTTTCACGTCATGTGTTGACATTGTCGATAGCTCCCAAAGATGTTCATGAGAATCAAATACAGTTTGCTCTTGAGCGTGGTGTTCCTGCAATGGTGGCAGCATTTGCAACACACCGACTATTATATCCCAGTCAAGCATTTGAGATTATCCACTGTTCCCGCTGCAGAATAAATTGGACCCGTGACGGTGAGCTGATGTATAGTTGTACTTTGTTCCGTTCTTGATAATTTATCTGAGCTACCTACTTCATTCCTCTTCTTGATAGTTTTCTTAATTCCTGTTATCATGATTTGCCTATTTTGAAGATGGAATCCTACTCCTGGAGGTTAATAGAATGCTCAGAGCTGGTGGGTACTTTGCTTGGGCAGCACAACCAGTTTATAAGCATGAAGAAGCCCAGCAAGAGGCATGGAAAGGTATTGCTTCTTGGTACTATGTGGCCATTTTGTTTCTTTAGGGCTATAGTATACTCACGTTTCAGTACTATTTGTTTTCACATGAGAAATCCCTATTTGCTCATTTGTTAATTTGAAGATTCAGCCCAAGTAAAACTATTCTTTTTGTTGACATTACTGTGCAGTGAATTTGAATTCACACATTCTTTATTGTACTGTGTATTTTCTGAAACAGTGAAACCATCAAACCCTATTTCCTGTTTACTGGTAACAGAAGAATTTCATTAGAGCTAATGCGAAACGATTCTGACACACATTGTATGCATTTTTTTACTAGTCCTATCCTAGTACAAACTGTTCTGAGCCAGAACAATTAAGCACATTGTTTAAAAAATGTGTCATACTGTGTATGACTGTATGTTTTTCATACATACATGCTTCAACCCAAATTCCGTTCTCTACTACTCCCTCCGTTTTTAAATATATAAGATGTTTTAGCATATGTCCACATTCACATGTATACAAATGTGTCTAGAGTCTAGACACGTTTTAGTGTGTATGTTCACTCATTTTAGTCTTATATTTAAAAACGGAGGGAGTAGTACCTATTTAGCTGTTCCTGGGTAAGTTAAATTTTCATAACTATCAAGAGGATGGATTCCTACTGTTATGCATGAACAATATTGTTCTAATACCCCCTTCCTCTCACTTCACATTTGGGTCTAACTTTGACAATTAATTTTATACCAATTTTTTTTTTTGTTTGCAACAAAAACTATATAATTGGATTCATATTTGTATGAAGTTTCCGATGATATACTTTTGGTGACATATAACACATTTTGGTTGGTCAAATTATATCTCGAAGACAGGCACAAATAAGAAGTGGCCTTGTATATATAGACCGAGGGGTAGCAAGTATCTACACTGAACTGTTTAATCTGCACAGACCACCTGATTAAATCTACATTGCAAATGCTTGTGATGTTGTAAACTTCTACTCCGTAATAATAGTTCTTCATAACACCACTTATATATCAGTTTGGTGAGCTTTTCATAATGAAATTATGCATTGTTGTTGTGCTCTTTCCGAAATGATTGCTTCATATACAATTATGTGTAGAGATGGAGGATCTCACAACCCGACTATGTTGGGAGCTTGTGAAGAAAGAAGGATATATTGCTATATGGAGGAAGCCTTTAAATAACTCATGTTACATGAGCCGTGATCCTGGGGTCAAACCTCCAATTTGTGATGCTGATGATAATCCAGATGCTGTCTGGTATATTTCAACCTCACTTGACCTGCTTTTATTGGTGAAGCTTCAATTTAATATTCTAGTCACTGCTTAGACAAGGTTTGGCATCGAAAGAACTTAACTGCACTCATGACTCACCACACTGTTTTCTCTCTCATTAAGATCATTGATTTTTGCCGGGCCTTAAATTAACACTTGAGATGAGGATACTATTTTATTTGCATCATCATTAGATCTGTCAAGCCATTTGCCATCAATACGACAATGCCTGATAAATAGATTTTTTTACAGCAAAATCTGCAAGAATTTGTGAAGCATTAATGATGGGGCAACAATGTGGTCTAACAGGATCGTATTGTTGTTTGGACTATAGATCGTTTTAAACCCTGTTAAAAGTGATATATTTGCTTCTCCATGCCTGGATTGTTACTGGTGTTGAGCTTATTTGACGAAACCTTCTTTTCTGCTCTTTTGAACATTCTCTTCTGTTTCAGGTATGTTAATCTGAAAGCGTGTATCAGTCGACTACCAGTAAATGGTGATGGATCAACTCCCTTCCCATGGCCTGCACGCTTGACGGAGCCTCCAAGGAGACTTCAAGATGTTGAAATGGATGCCTACTCATCAAAGAATGAGCTTTTCAAAGCTGAAACCAAATTTTGGGATGACATAGTCGAAGGTTATATTCGTGTTTTCAAGTGGAAAAAATTCAAACTCCGGAATGTAATGGACATGAGGGCTGGATTTGGAGGGTAATTTGCTTGCTTAAAGCTCTTTCTTGCCTAGTCCCTCCATTCTGTTTTGCTTGTTGTTTCAAACATAGACATAGTCTTCATTCTTGAATACATACCTCTTACCATTAGTCTTTAGTACGAGTTAAGAATACAATGGCTTTGAGGTACTTCTGATAGCAACGCTACTAATTGTATTTACATATGACAAATCTGAAGTGCTTTGTGTACATCAGCAGCCAAAGATTGTGGGTTTGAGAACAGATAGAGTACTCGCTTTTGTTTGCATGATCCCCGAGAATACATAGAATTACTGATCTTCTTTTCTTGTATTTCTTTAGAAGCAGGGTAATAGGGGCTAGAACCCATGACTTAAACTACCACCACTTTGTGCTCTAAGATAAAATAATCAGCAAAGCAGACTTATTTTTGTGCTTGATGTAGTATCATTTGGTTTGCTCCATGTCTCATTTTCTTGCCAATTATGTGTGTAGATTTGCAGCTGCATTGATCAACCGTAAGCTGGATTTCTGGGTGATGAATGTTGTTCCTGTTACTCAGCCGAACACATTGCCCGTAATTTATGACCGGGGACTTCTTGGAGTGGCTCATGACTGGTATGCATCTGTATATTCTACGCCTGGTGAAAATCTTACGTTGGAATTGCTTTTCTTAAAATGTGTGGCACTTCATTATGGAATATTCTAGGCATGGTTTACAAAGCGTCCGCTTCAGGACGCCTAGGCGACGCTTAGGCGTCAAAGCGCCCCCCCTCCGCTTTGGAAAAATGACCGCTTTGGGCGCTTTAAGCGCCAAAGCGCCCGCTTAGGCGTCGCTTAAGCGCCAAAGCGCCCCCCCATCGCTTTGAGGACGCTTCACGCTTTGTAAACCATGATTCTAGGTAGCATTATATTTTGCTCATTGCATCTTTCTCCCTGAAGCATTTGAATGAGTTCCTCGGGACCAGTAAGGTTGCATGGATTGACGTTAGCCAACATGTTTGATTACAATGGTTCTCATTGCCGTGCTTCCTATTTGTTTTTCAAACATCGTATTTCTTTCTAAGAAGCACTAGGTAGATACTTGGCGTGAATAAGTTCATACTATTGATGATTGCACCTTGAATTGTTGCTCATTCTGTCATTTTAATCTTACAGGTGCGAACCATTTGACACATATCCAAGGACTTACGATCTACTGCATGCATTTAGCCTATTCTCGAAAGAGCAGATGAGGTACTAGCTCTTTTGAACATGAAATTCATAATACTTATCTGTTCAGCTTGCTCCAAAAACATTTGTGGAAATCTCCATGCTTTTTTTAACCTAAGAAACCCAGTAATGCAATTGAGAACAAGCCAGTAATGCAATTGAGAACAAATAGATAATGCAGCAATATAAGAACATGAGGTGCTTGCATTAGGAGAGATGGTTCTCTTATATGGATCCCCGGCGATGTAGCTATATCTCACTCTTTAAGCACCCAGTTAACAACAGCTTCCAATGCATAAGGTGCTTAGATTGCCGTGTTATTACTACTTGGAGGAATTTGTATGCAGAAGCACCGATCTTACGCCATCCATCGGATACCTTGTGTGCATCTCACCATGTTTCGTCTTATTACCAGGTGTAACATCTCAAGTATCTTGCTTGAGATGGATCGCATACTCAGACCAGGTGGCAAGGCTTACATTCGTGATAAAAAAGAAACGATACATGAGATCAAAGAAATAACAGATGCCATGGGATGGAGATCAACTATACGCGACACTTCTGAAGGCCCGTATGCTAGCAGGAAGGTTTTGATGTGTGACAAGCCGATGGTGCGCTAGCTTGCCATGTTGCGCCTATGGTTTAATTTCCAGACACCTTTGGAACTGACTGCCACAGCTACTACACTGGGACCGGAGACTGACATTTGTTCCGTAGATAGATAGGGTTGGTGGATGTCAAATCTGTAACTTAATCAATTCGATTCATCATTCGTTTATACAAGTCCGATCTAGCCTTTGAGGGTCGGCATGTTTTTGTTGTAACATATACAGTACAGTAAAGAAGACTTGCTGAAGATTTTTTTTTTTTTTTTTTGATAATGTACATACTTGTATTCATTTGGAACAGAGTACAGAAAACCAACAAGTACACACGAAGAAGGAAGCCAGAGAAAACGAAGAACAACAAAAGTCGCACTGTCCAAGCACAACCACAAGATCGACGAACGCCGGAACCCCACATTGCCGGAGGCGACGAAGGAAGCCGCCGCGAAGAACGATCACCCGAAGAGCAGCAGAGCTCCTAGCCCGAAGGCGTTGATGAACCGCAGGAATCTCCAACTCCGAAAAGCTGAAGGTGTTGACGACGAAGAACACGCATCGGTCGAGGGCGGCCCCCAAGCTCTAGCTGCCCCGGATCTGGAGCCAGAGCTCCAGAACCTCCACCACCTCACCACGTACCTGCGAAGCCGCTGCCTCGAAGCCTCCCTTCCTTCCTCCAGCAACACAACACCAGCGCCGCCGCACCACGGCAACCGGAGAAGAAGGGCCACGCACGGCGGATCCGAGAACCCGCGAGCACGGCCAGGTTGACGACCATGCGGCGAAGCACCACCGGAGCTCCACCACCGAAGGGGACGGTCGCCGACGCCAAACACCACACCAACCGCACCACCGCCTCCACAGCGCCGCCGGCGGGAACCCACTCACCCCTACTCTATGTACACGAGGAGATCCGGGGATCCCCCACCCACCCGCCGCCGGAGCGGACGGGGGGAGAGAGATCCCGCAGATCGGCGACGGCGAGAGTGAGGAGAGCAGGCGATCAAGAAGGCTCATAGCCTAGGTTAGCAGCCTCCATTGCACTTGGGAGGAGTGCTAACTTACCATCTCCCCTAGAGGGAGAATGGACGTCGTAATTTGTGGTAGAGGGGGTACGCGTTCGCGCGGCCCCTGCCAAGCTTTGATTCAAAATTTCAGATATCAAGTATGTATTCATGTCTCCAAAATACTTGTATGAGATTTAGTCTTTGGACACATTGGTGAGGCTTAAGCCTGCGTTGACCTCATCGTGTATTCTGCTACAAGCTTTGAGAACATGGACGACTTGTCCTCCATGAGCTTGGCTGGTGTTCCGTTCTCCACAGCCACGCCTGTAAAACTCGTCAGATTAGACGAATCAGTATGATGCAACTGTAAATTATGTGAGGTGGTGATGACTGACCATTGTCGAGAAGCAAGACGACATCACTGTGAAGAACCGAGGTGATTCGATGTGCAATCGTGATGACAGTCGCCTCTGAGAACTGCTTCCGTAGTGTGTTCTGGATCAGGTTATCTGTTGCTGTATCCACTGAAGCAGTGGCTTCGTCCAGGACAAGTATCTTGGTCCGTCTCAGAATCACTCTACCAAGGCAGACGAGCTGACGCTGGCCCATGCTCCAGTTCTCTCCGTTCTCTATCACTACAAGAGGAATTTTGATTTTTCAGTTTTTTTCCGCAAGAACTGAGAACATAGGATGTGAACTGTATGGCTCAATAGGATCAGACCTGGCGAGTCAAGTTTAAGCTCCTTCTTCCGAACTTCATCTCCTAGCCGACAGTGATCCAAGGCCTGAGATGTAGGACGACATTTTTTTTTCAGATAAGAAGATCTTAGAGCCTCTTTATTCGAGAAATGCGCGCAGCCTCTTTTTTCAGATAAAGTATCAATGTAGACATAGATTCATTATATTATTACTATAGGAATAAATGTGGAGACAGATCAAACTATTTTATTTTTGCGAGCAACAGAGTCAACTACTACATATTTTTTTAAGTGAGCGCTAAAAAACTCGAGAAATGCCAAGCAGTGAAGTATGTGAAAAACGAGAATACCTCCCATATTTGCTTGTCAGTGTACTCTCCTAGAGGGTCAAGGTTGTTTCTCACGGTTCCCTCGAACATCGTTGGATCTTGCGGAATGATGCTCAATCTAGATCTCAGATCATGCAACCCAATGGTGCAAATGTCGACGCCATCAACTAATATCTGACCGACAGTAGGATCCATGATGCGAAAAATGGCCTGTATGAGAGTTGATTTACCACTGCCTGTCCTACCAACGATACCCGTCTTCATACCTCCAGGAAAAGTGGCTGTAAGGCCCTTCAGTACAAATGGTAGTTGTGGAGCATATTTCACCTGCATCATTCTAGAAAGGTTAAGGAATGCTATGTAGAATGATTGTTTTGTTCATCTGCAAAAACACTGAATCTAACTTTTTTTTTGCCCATGAGTCTAGATTTTTGACGATTTACTGACAAGAGGAAAAATGCAGCATCCTGTAGAACATGCCAACACAGAAAACAATAAACGGAAGAGGAGAGTGCAGGAGGAAACGAGGATGAGGGTATTTACATGGAGGTTATGGAGCTGAATTTCTCCCTCTGACGGCCAGTTATGAGCCAACCTATCTCCAGACAATGAAAGAGGGGCCTCTTCAGGAAGGCTTAGGTATTGCAAAATTCTCTCGACTGAGATGATCTTGTTCTCCAAATTGCACATGCTTGATACAAGCGATACTTGCATTATGTTCAGGCTAAGCCCATATGTGACCACAAGGCCAGCAATTCCTGGACGTGGGATGAAATTTCAGTTCAAACTCAGATCTTATCGACCACCATACCGGTGCAATTCCCCGCTATCTTAAAATGAAATATAGCTTCCAGGATGCTATTTTTAAACAATAAAAAACTTGTCAGAAACTAACATCATACCTGGATCAATGAGACCAGTCGGAAGATTGATCAAAAATATCAAAGAGATGGCAAATGTTAGGGACGAAAGCATATCCATGCGGAAGCAAAGCCACTCCATCGCTCCAGCATTGTAGAATTTCGGTCGTGAGTACGCATCGATTAGATGGCTATTTGTTAATACAAACTGATTTTCCTTGCCAAAACTTCTGATGATTGTTGATCCAGTTATTGATTCTACAAAATGTTGTATGATGGGAGCTTTGCAAATCCCGACCATCCTTTGCAACTCTCTGGCTGTATCAATGTAGTAGCGCTGCAAAATGATAAATATAAGCGAAAATCCCCTATGTACCACCGAATAAGACCATAATTCTCTCTATACCGCTGAATCCATACCACTAGTTTTTGTTTTTTATTCATCTATTTCTGTACAGAATATTTGACATTTTTCTCTAAAAAAGTTGTGCCCTAGTTTGTTTACAAAATTGTACAAGGTGTTCTAAGTTTATGAACACATATGTGTTCGTAAGCTCTTAAAAATTTATGTACAAAACATTGTTCAAAATTTATGACCAAAACTATGTACAGATTTCTTTTAAAAAACTACACACGGATTTATTCAAAGTTTGTACATGAATACTACAGAGACTTGACATCAAGATTGGGTGCCAAGGACTTGGTCGTACATAGTGTAATTGATGTGCATTTATTTAGGATGCATAGAAAGTATCGCATACAAGTGAAAAAAAGAGAAAAATAGTCTATTACACGCTTAATGGAGATGGTTAGATGGAAGGTTAACGAAGACGGCATACATGGAATCGAAACTACATAGTGGTATACTGGTATTGAGTGGTACTAAGGAAATTTTATCCATATATTGATATGTCGATCTCGAGGTAAGAACAGTGAGCATAATAAGTTGGAGAAAATACCTGATACCAGAGGCAGATAGCAATTACAGGAATGAAAACAACAAAGACCTGCCATGCAACCTGAGACATCACAGCAATAGTTCCAACAAGTTGTATAACGGAAAAGGCAATAGAACCCATCTTGTTAGCAATGCTGGTGTCCACTAGGCTTTGATCAGTCGAAGCCTAAAAAAAATATCTTGTGTTAGCATGCTCTTAGCAAATAAGCTGAACTTCCTAGGAAATTTGAGCTAATGAAAAATGACTTACCCTATTCAAGATGCGCCCACTTGGAGTGGAGTCGAAGAAAGACATTGGAGCTCTGAATATGGATAGGTGCATCTTGTTAAACAACAGAGTTGCTGTCTTGTATGCAGCTGGTACAAGAAACAGGGCTCTTACAAAGGTGCACAGCGAGCTTCCAAGAGCCAATGTGACATAGACGTATATCAGTGTATACATGTTTACTGGAGGCTCGACATCCTTCGACACAGGAGCAGCCCAGGCCATCCAGTAATTGCTAGCGATGTGAAGTACTTCAAAAAGTATTTGTGCGAGCAACACAAATGGTACAAGAGCTCCCCCATAAGCTAAGGTGAGGTATTTCCAGTAGACCCAAAACCCCACCCTGCCCCTCTCCCTTTCTTCTTCCTGCACTAGCTGCCCACTCTGAACATTGCCATCATCTTGTTTGGCATTTTGTTTCTCAACTGATGACAGTGACCAGGACAGACTTGCCACACCACTAGAAGATAAAGCCTCACTGGCTCCATTCGCAGCATCAATTGCGTCGATTGCTGCAAGAGCATCCTGGTGAGCACCAACCAGTTCCATAAACTCTTCCCCTGAACAAAGTATTTCGTTGTATGTGCCTGCTTGTGCTATCTTCCCCTCTTTAATTACCTGAAATACAGTTAGTACTTTCTAAGGAGAAGCACTTTATGGCAAAAAATATACACAAAGGCCCTCAAATAGAATATAAACGATTTTTTTGCTCATGGAAATCTCACCAGAATAAGATCAGCTATTGGTAAAAATTCAACCTGATGAGTGACATAAACCACTGTTTTTGTAGCCAAAGCCCCAAGCAAGCATTCCTACAGACGATAGAAACCTTAAGCAGTGTGTTGTCAAATTCCTGTGGAACATAGAAGATATCATTATACCTTGAATATGTGGGATCCTGTATGAGCATCAACTGCACTGAAGGGATCATCGAACAAATAAATGTCAGCGTCCTGATACAGAGCCCGTGCTATCTGAACTCTTTGCTTCTGCCCACCACTGAGGTTGATCCCTCGCTCTCCAATGACCGTGTGGTCACCCGATGGAAAGTTCTCCAAGTCTTTCTTCAGCGAACACAACTCAAGCACTCTGTCATACTTCTCACTGTCCATCTGCTTGCCGAACAGTATGTTCTCCTGAACCTTGCCGCTCTGTATCCATGCTGACTGGCTGACATATGCTATTGTCCCACAAGTCTTGATCACTCCTGACAGCTTTGGAACCTCGCCAAGAATGCAAGAGAGCAAGCTCGATTTTCCGGAGCCGACCGTCCCACAGACTGCGACGCGCATGCCTTGCCGAGCTTGAAAGTTCAGGTCCTTGAGCGTTGGCATTTCAGGCGAGGCATCCCAAGAGAAGCACCCATTGCTGACCTCAATTGCAACATCAGAGCTACCACTTGACAGTCTCTGCACGGCATCCGTTTGGAACTCCTCGAGGCATAGGAACGAGGCTATCCTGTCAAGAGACACCTTGGTCTGAATCATGGCTGAGATCCTGTCCGGAAGGTTGTATATCGGTTCCTGCAGCACACGGAACGTGGCCAATGCAGACAACACCTTCCCTGACTCCAATGGTATCCCCATTATGATGCAAGTACCAAAGGTAATTACTGCGATGAAGGTCGGGGCACTCCAGAAAATGAAGGTGACCATGGTCGACGTGTACAGGTACTTCTTGAGCCAGTCTGCCTCGGTCTTCCTGAGGTCGATGATCTTGGACAAGAACTTCATCTCCCAGCCCTGCAGTTTGAGAATCTTCATGTTGCGCAGGATCTCGGACGTTGCCTTCATCCTGACGTCCTTGCAACCCATCAGCTTCCGCTGGAGCTTATCCTGGACTTTCCCAGAAGGCACGTTGACGAGCATGACGACAACGGTGGCGCCGAGTGCGGCGAGCGACGCGAGCCCAAGACTGGAGTAGAGGACGAACAACGCCATGCCTACTTGGAGCGGTACCAACCAGATGTCGTGGATGTACCATGAAGAGCTGCCGACACGGTCCACGTCGACGCCGACGATGTTGATCATCTCGCCGCTCGAGTGGATCTGCCTGGAACGACTGGAGAGGGTCAGCCCTTTCTCGTACACGACGGCGACGAGCGCAGACCGCACGCGTATCCCGACTTGCTGCAGCCGGAAGCAGGAGTGCTGTTGCGACAAACACTCGAACACCTTGGCTGCGATGAAGGCGAGGACAAGAAGCCGCCCCTTCGTTGCGAGCCTCTCGTCGCCGCCGTTAAGGTACTGCACGAGGGAGTTGATGAGGTACGGGCCGACGTAGGTGGCCACGTTGTATCCCAGCGCGTAGAGCGCGGTCACCGCGACGTGCCACCGAAAGGTGCGCACCAGGACCATGGCGAGCTTGAACGCCGTCACCTTCGGACCCGCAGTGCCATCGCGGGCGAGCGCCTCGAGGTTGGCCTTGAACGAATGGAGCAGGCCTGCAACGGTATCGCCTGGGTCGAGGTCCGGGATGTCGTCGAGGCCGAGGGTCTTCTTGTGGCCGACGGCCAGAAGGGGCGCCATCCAGGAAAAGGTGATGACGCCGAGGAAGCCGGCGCCGGTGAACGCCGAGGCATATGCGCCGTCGCTCTCGCTGGCCGTGTCATCCAGCAGAGGCTCCTCGGTAGCAGAGCCGCCTGCTTCCATCTTGCCCAACAAGCCGGCGACGAGCAGTACCCGGCTGCGAGGACCGAGACGGCGTCGAGCGCCCACGAGAGCGCGGGCACGGGGATCCCGTCGAGGCTTGTCGCGACGTGGACGGCGACGGAGAGGACTGAGAGAAGCAGGAAGAGCGCCCACCAGAGCCTGAGCGGCGCGGGGAACCTCTCCTCGCGGCGGTGCCGGCGGCGTCCGAACACGAACTGAAAGTACGCCGCGAGAAGCAGCCACGCCACCGCGCGCGCCGCGGCATCGGCCTGGTCCGCCACCGCGTCGAGCGCCAAGCCGGCGCCTGTACCCGAGTAGCAGGAGTACGCGGCGAGGAGGAGCTCGAACGCCGCCAGAGCCCAAGTGGTGCAGACCGCCACCCTGAAACAACGAAATACGCCCACGGCGCCGTTGCCGCTCCCGGCCACCGCCGTGTCCTTCAAGCGGCGAGCAAAGAGCTGCCTCCCCGCCACGGTGAGAGCGAGGAGGAGGTGGGCCCCGCCGCTCACGCCGTGGAGGAAGAAGCATGGTAGGGATGGCCCGCACACCGCCATCGCTCCCGCGGAATTAAGGCCGCGGCGGGCGTGTGCCGATCAGTGGAAGTGGCTGGTGTGCAGGTGCTTATATAGGGGCACGGCAAGTCAGTCAGACTCACAGCACCGCCAGTCGCTGGTCGTGACGGCGACGGCGGCGCGGCTAGCTCCTTGCGGCGCAAGACAAAACCACTCACCCTCTCCACGGGAAAGCTGCAGTGGACTGTCACTAATTGCTTGGTCGCTGTTCCAGTCCTTATTCTTAGGTTTTGTTAGTGCTGTCAGGTTGAATGTTGCCTCGTCAGTTGTTCTGATTGATTTTGTGTCTTTTTCTACTTGACTATTCATTCAGTATAGCACTATATCTAAAAAAAGAAGTTCAAAAAATGAGTCAAAGTTGGCAATACAATTACCAACCGTAGTGGAGCTGGTGTCACCTTTCAATTTGGCGCAAACTACAGATTTCAATTGGTGCAAACTACAGAACATTAATAATGGAGGACCTAAAAACTGACACAAAGATAAGATAATCCTCGTTCTGTAGTGCACGCTTAAAGCAGGAGCGCATGACTACATGGTACTTTACTACTCTTAACTTTGCTTAAATTTGTACTCCCTCCGTTCCACAATATAAGATGTTTTAGATGTTGCACATGATGTCTAGATTCATAAAAAAAGAGTGTGACATGTACACTAAAACATGTCTACATACATATGTGTACATGTGAATATGGCAAAAGGCTAAAACATCTTATATTGTGGAACGGAGGGAGTATGTATTTAGACATGATTTAATGTGTGTATACATGTACATTTAGACAAAGTTGAAACATTCTTTTATGAACGGAGGGAGTACAACAAAGCAAAGCAAAGCAAAGACCAAAAAAAAGATAAAAGTTTTGCTTTTGATCACCTCCTCTTTGTCTTTCACAGCACAAGCATGGAGGGAATTTTCCAGGAAGGTTCCGTCGATAACACAGGTTTTGGATCCTAGAACCCACGTAACCACGGGGTTAAGTACATCAGTCGTAGGGTAGCGCCTCCCGATAACGGTATAGGTACTGCATCAACTGACAGTCCAGGCCGTCGGAGGAGGCTTGCGACCTTGAGTGCGTCGACCCATTCTGAAGGCGTTCAGCAACTCTCCGCTGCTGACTCTGGTACGCTTCAGCTGTCTGCCTGCCTGAGGCCCCGCTTGGAATGTCGTGTAAGTTTCTGGTCCCGGAAATATTTCCGGCCGCTCAGCGTACAAGCTCCGTAATTTGTACAGGACCTCATCAGGTCCGTATTTTATCCGGCGGTATTGGGCTAATAAACTATTCCCTCCGTCCAAAAATAAGTGTCTTAAGTTTGCCCAAAATTAAATGTATCTAGACATTCTTTTGTACAAACTTGAGACACTTATTTTAGAACGGAGGGAGTACGAACTAAGCGGGGCGTGAACTGTGAATGGATCCTCTGGCTCTGCTCAAACGGACTACGGTACCCAAGGGCTGCCAGATATTGCGCAAGTCCCGTGAGTGTGTGCTGCTGATGACTCGTTGCAGGATCTGTGTAACGGCCAGTCGTGGCTCACACCCAGTTTTGAACCAACATCAGGTGTACACAGCAGTGAAAGTAATTCATTCCGGTCAGCACGCCTATCAGAGTCAGAGAAGATTATATCTTTCGCACGAGTAAAAGCGCTGACAACAAGATGAAGCTCGAAGAATCTTGAAACTGACCCGACCACCCGCTCCTCGCGTTGCCTCCTCCGGGAGATCGGGGAGCGAAACCCTAGATCTCGCGCCGCCGCTCCCTCCTCCCACACCCCCTCCCCTCGTCGCCCGCAGAGGCCGCCGGCGGACAAAGGCTGCGCGGCGCCGGTGAAGGGGGCGGCGGGAATTCGCTCCTCGTGGCTTCTGCTCGATGGATCTCGAGGGAGGCAACCTCTGAATCCCGCCACCGCCACCCGCCCTCGCCAACCGCACTCGCCTCCCCGTGCGCCGCCACCTGCCCTCGCCTCCTCGTGCTTGTCCCGTGCGCCGTCGTGCCGCTGCGGCTACTGTGCCGGCGCGGGCTTATCCGGGCCCGATCCGGGCCCGGATGGGCCTGTCAAGCTGCCCGCCGCGCGTCGGCGGTGTGGCCTCTATTGGTCGGCGTTGTGCCCTTCGGTGGTTTGCGAGGGTCGTCTACCTACTTCTCGGCCATCATCCTGCAGCGGAGTGCCGCTAGGGCTAGCTTGTGTCGTGGCTTCGCATATGGTGGCCATGGTGGCGATGTGCTCCCTACGTGGGGGGCGTCGTGCCTGGGTGGTGAGCCCCCTCTGTCTCCCCATCAGTGTTAGAGGACGCTGTTCCTTCTGTACTGGTGTGCTCATGATTCTGTAGATGGCAGCCACGGGTGCGGTCTCCTCTCCGTTGTGAGGCGAGCCGTGGCGGCAGCTTCTCCTCACCGGTTGCTAGGCCCTTGCGTTGGAACCATGTCGAATCCCTATGGCATGTCTGGCGTGGGTGGTCTTCGCGCGTGCTCTCGACTAGCCCACCCTTCGGGTATATCGGACCCAGATGGGGTTGGGTTGCCCTCGGTGGTGCTATGCCTTTCGACTACGGCGACGACCGAGGGTGTCTCTGATGCCCTCCAACTTCAGCCGGCGACACACAGGCGTCGTGGCGTCATATCTCCCGCGCGCGACCTTTCGGCCACACCCCCGGCACAGGTGGTGTCGGTGCGCTGCGTGGCCTCGGATGCGCGTTGGCGTTCGATTACGTCGATGGTGCAGTGTCGTGGCTGGGTCTCCGCTGTCATGTCTTGTGGACTCCCCATTGTGATCGCGGTGCTTGGGTCGTGATAAGCTTCTCATCAATCAACTGTGGTTTCTCAGAGTGACCCCTCTCTTGTGTGTTGCCGGTGTGCGTTCTTTTCTTTCATTTCTCTCCTCTTGTTTCCCCTTGTGAACTCTAGTTCATTTGAATCTATCTTGTAGAGGCTGCGGAGCTTCATAGGCAACAGGCTGGCTCTAAGAACCCGTCGTAGTCATGCTAAAAAAAAAAAGATGAAGCTCTGCTAAATGAACTGTTGGAGGCTATGTATGGTCTTTGTCTGACACCGCAAAGTGGCCCCGAAAGTTGGGGACGGACACAAGATTTTCCAAACTCTTATCGGGCTATCATGGAGGTGGTGGTTCGTGGAAAGTATAAAATGGAGCACTGTGTAACAGACAAAAAAGATACTCTCTCCGTTCTGCATTAGATAACTTCCATTTGTCCAAATGCGGATGTATTTATATTTATAAAATGCCTAGATACATCACATGTGACCAAATAGAAGTCATCTAATTTAGAACGGATAGAGTAGATAATCTCCGTTCTGTAGTGCACGCGTACTGCAGGAGTGCATGACTACATGGTGGTATAAACAAAACAAAGCAAAGGAAATATCAAATGCCGGCACCCTGATTCTGCTAAAACTAAGTTTAACCTCCTCTTTGTCTTTACAGCACATATGAATGGCGAGGGAATTTCCAAGAAGATTCTGCCAATTAATTTTGGATCCTATAATCCACATAACCACGGGCTTGTGAGTACATAAGCCGGATGGGTACAACATTAAGCAGCATAAATAGATGCAAATCGTCAGGAAAAGCTAATTAAACATAGTTGGCAAAATGCTGAAGATCATCTGCTGGCTACCATTGCCATGTGCTGCTCGAGGAGGCTTGAGACCCTGAGTTCGACATTGAACCATTATGGAGGCGCCCACGAACAGCCCTTGCAGTCGCACCATGCGGGTTAGCTTTTGTTGGATAATTAGGCAATAATTTCATGATTAATTCCAGAATATAAAGCATGTTCGCAAGAGCTATTAACATGTTAATCTCAAAAATACTAGACGTATTAATTAACATGAACAGCAGCAAAACATCTACTAACACAGCCATAATAAAACAGCAGATGGAACGTGACACACGTACCGAACGGTAGTAGATGAAGTAGTCGTTGGAGCAGCGACGGCGGCAGCTTGAGCAGCGACGGTAGCAGCTCGAAGAAGACGACGTTGGAGACGAGTCGCCCGCGGACCCGGAGATCGTCCAGGAAGTCGAGCCGTGATGAAGAACTTGAAAGCAGTCGCGCGGAGCGCTTCCCAAAAACCTTATTCGCCCTCTCCCGTACAGGATCACAAGGACGAGCGGTTCCGGAGACCTGCTGTCCCGTTCGCCGGTGCACGCCGGCGCACGGGATGGAGTAGACTACGGTGGCGGCGCAAGGCACGAGATTGGCAAAACCTAGATTGGTTCGGTGTTTCAGCGCACGCAGTGCACGACTTTATATAGTGCGGCTCGGGAAAACCCTAACGGGTACAACGTGGGCCAAGTCCACGTCGCGCACGTTTTAGGTCGGTTACAGTAGCCCACGATCCGGGAGCGACCCGAACCGACTAACTGTGACGCGTCCGTCCAAACCGTTTTCCCGGACTGCAAAAATAAAGCTCGGCTCGGCGAGATTCCCGCAACCCGCGGCGCGTCGTGACGAGACGGGCGGGCGGTGCGGTGCGTGCGTGCGAGCGGCGGCGGAGGAGGAGGAGGAGGAGTGCGCACGAGAGAGCCTCTTGTTCTCACAAGCTTACCAAGTGTACAACACTCCACCTTATAAGGTGGTGTTTGTCTCCTCCAACTAGCAATGTGGGACTAAACTTTAGCTCCCACTCCACTCCATGTGTGCTGCCATAAATGGGCTTTGAGATTTTCTGAAATTGCTTATTGGGCTGCCCAAATGGGCCCAAATTTAACAATCCCCCACCAGATCTCAAATTCCCATTTAGAGATTTTGCCAAACCTCGTTTCTTGTTTATATACCAGTGTTTCAGCAGAGACTGTTAAGTTGAACTTCCGCCTAGAGCTTCAAGCTACATCTACCAGCAACTTGAACAATGGACGAACCTTGAATTGCAAGTTTGGTGCCAATAGACTTCACTCAAAGTCATAACCAGTACGTGGCTGCCAGTAGCCTACCCCGCGGGTGGAGCATATGCGTCATACTCCCTGGTCTCTTCATGAGCTTACTAGAGATCACCCAAATCTCATAGACTGCGACGTTTAACAGTCGGACTCATATAGGTGTGTTCTTTCAAGGTCGCTCTGTAGGATAGCACCTTTGCTACGAATAGCCAACAGAAACACATTAAGGCATATTGCCAACCTGCCTTACAGAATGTGAGAGTTATGCATCTTCCCACGGAGAGGGTTACAAAATAACTCTCCTCAGTTAAACCACTAGCTTGTTCTTCCCAGGTCCTAATTCACGGGATCTCCGATCACATAGGTTGGGTTACCACTATGGTGTAACACTCACGGGTCTCAACCCCATCTCCCTCGATGCACTATCTATCACATTACGTGATAGTCCCTTCGTAAAGGGATCTGCCAGGTTTTTGTCTGTTTGAATATAACTAACAGTTATTACTCCGGAGTTTCTCATTTTCCTGACAGACTTCAAGCGTCTCTTGACGTGTCTTGATGACTTCGCATTATCCTTAGCACTGTTCACTTTCGTAATAACCGTTTGGTTGTCACAGTTCATAAGGATGGCCGGTAATGGTTTCTCAACCACCGGCAAGTCCATCAAGAGCTCACGCAGCCATTCTGCCTCAACAGAAGCTGTATCTAAAGCAGCAAGTTCTGCTTCCATGGTTGACCTCGTCAAAATGGTCTGTTTGCAAGACCTCCATGACACTGCGCCACCTCCAAGAATAAATGCATATCCACTTGTGGCGTAGAGCTCATCAACATCTGAGATCCAGTTCGCATCACAGTATCCCTCAAGCACCGCAGGGTGCCCTGAATAGTGAATCCCATAACTCATTGTACCGTTCAGATAGCGCATGACCCTTTCAAGTGCATGCCAATGATCAATACCCGGGTTAGACATGAACCTGCTCAACTTGCTCACAGCAAAAGAGATATCAGGTCTCGTCGCGCTCGCAAGGTACATGAGTGAACCGATCACTTGAGAATATCTTAATTGATCTCTCGTTTCCTTTTTGTTCTTTCTGAGTGTCACACTGGGATCATAGGGTGTTGGAGAAGGCTTGCTGTCTATATAACCAAAGCGGCTCAAGACCTTCTCAACATAGTGTGATTGCGTTAACGTAATCCCACTCTCATCCCTAATCACTTAATGTTCAGGATCACATCAGCTTGTCCCAGATCTTTCATATCAAAGCTCTTTGACAGAAAGACTTGACCTCATTTATCACTATCATGCTTGTACCGAAAATCAGTATGTCATCAACATACAAGCATAATATAACACTATCGCCCCCACCATGGCGATAATATACACACCTATCAGCCTCATTAATGGCAAAGCCTGCAGAAGTTAAAGTTCTGTCAAACTTCTCATGCCATTGCTTAGGTGCTTGCTTCAGCCCATACAAAGATTTTAACAATTTGCACACCTTTCTCTCTTCACCTTTTACTACAAACCCATCAGGCTGATCCATATAGATTTCCTCTTCCAACTCTCCGTTAAGGAAAGCTGTCTTTACGTCCATTTGATGAACGATAAGACCATAGGAGGCAGCCAGGGAAAGTAGTACTCGAATGGTGGTGAGTCTAGCAACAGGTGAATAGGTGTCAAAGTAATCTTCGCCTTCGCGCTGGGTGTAGCCCTTGGCTACAAGCCGTGCCTTGTACTTCTCAATAGTACCATCAGGCCTTAGCTTCTTCTTGAACACCCACTTACAACCCACAGGTTTGCAGCCGTAGGGTCGTTCAGATAATTCCCAAGTTCCATTAGAAAGAATCGAGTCCATCTCATTATGGACAGCTTCTTTCCAGTCATCAGCATCAGGAGATGCAAATGCCTCTGCAATGGACGTGGGAGTATTGTCCACAAGGTACACAATGAAATCATCACCAAAGGATTTTTCAGTCCTCTGTCTCTTGCTCCTCTTGGGAGCTGATTCATTGTCATCCTTCTCAAGGACTTCCTCAACAAGTGGTTGTTCAGAATGATCAACAGATGTACTAGGTTCAGCAAATATCTCAGAAGAAATTCTAGCAATGCTATGCATATCCTTCATAGGAAAATGTTCTCAAAAAATGTTGCATCACGAGATTCCAAAATAGTATCAACATGCATATCAGGTATCTCAGATTTAACCACTAAAAATCTATAGCAAATGCTCCGCTGAGCATAACCTAGAAAGACACAATCCACTGTCTTCGGTCCAAGTTTTCGTTTCTTAGGAATTGGAACATTGACTTTCGCCAAACATCCCCAAGTACGAAAATAAGAAAGTGATGGTTTTCTCCCAGACCACTCCTCGTAAGGTGTCTTCTCTTTATCCTTGTTAGGAACTCTATTCAGGACATGACACGAAGTCAACAAAGCCTCCCCCACCATGCCTTAGATAAACCAGCAGTGTCCAACATGGCGTTCACCAAGTCGGTCAGCGTGCGGTTTTTCCTCTCGGCAACCCCGTTTGATTGGGGCGAATAGGGAGGCGTCCTCTCATGAATAATACCATGTTCCTCACAGAATTCATCAAATATTGGAGAAATACTCGCCACCACGATCTGACCTAAGACGTTTGATCTTTCTCTCTAATTGATTTTCTACTTCAGCTTTATAGATTTTAAAGTAGTCTAAAGCTTCATCTTTAGTGTGCAACAAATATACATAACAGAACCTAGTAGCATCATCGATTAAAGTCATGAAATATCTCTTATCACCTTTTGTCAACACGCCATTCATCTCACATAGATCCGAATGTACGAGTTCTAGAGGTGCCAAGTTTCTCTCCTCGGCTGCCTTGTGAGGCTTTCGAGGTTGCTTAGATTGCACACAGCTATGGCACTTAGAACCTTTGGCAATGGTGAAAGTAGGAATTAAACTCAAACTGGAAAGTCTACTCATTAAACCAAAATTAACATGACATAAACGAGAGTGCCAAACATTAGCATCCGAATCCACACTGCCACAAATATGGTTTACTGACTTATTACAAAAATCCGATAATGAAAAGCGGAACAAGCCTCCGCACTCATACCCTTTACCAATAAATTGTCCAAACTTTGACACAACTACTTTATTGGACTCCAAGACTAATTTAAACCCATCTCTGCATAGAAGGGAGCCGCTAACAAGATTCTTGTTCATAGTAGGGACATGCTGCACGTTCCTCAGCTGCACGATCTTCCCCGAAGTAAACTTCAGATCTACCGTGCCAACACCACGAACAGAAGCATGTGATCCATTCCCCATTAAGACGCTTGAATCTGCGACCTGATAAGAAGTGAACATAGAGATGTCAGCACATACATGAACATTAGCACCCGTATCAATCCACCAACATGGAGATTGAAATACTGAAAGCACATCGGTAAATTACCGTACCCATCAGCATTGCTAGCGGTCACGACGTTGACATGCTTCTTCCCTTTCTTGTCTGCACGATCTGGGCAGTCCACAGAGAAGTGTCCGGGCTCTCCACAAGTGTAGCACTTTAGCTCAGATTTGTTCAGCATCTTCTTCTTCTTCTTGAAAGAAGTAGTCTTGGTAGGCATGTTGAAGGAAGACTTGCTCTTTGCCTTGCTCTTGCCATGGTGAAAGTTCTTCTGCACCATGTTGGCGCTAGACTGACCTTCACCACCTCTCTCAGCAGTGTCCTTAGCCCGAGCCTTCTCCTCAACATCAAGAGACGCTATCAGGTTTTCAACCGATATCTCCTGTCTCTTGTGTTTGAGAGTTGTGGCGAAGTTCCTCCATGAAGAGGGCAACTTTGCAATAATGCATCCAGCCACAAACTTGTCAGGTAAGGCACACTTAGCGTGCTCAAGCTCCTTAGCAATGCACTGTATCTCATGAGCCTGTTCGACTACAGAACGGTTGTTAGCCATCCTGAAGTCATGGAAGCTCTCCATGATGTACAGTTCACTGCCAGCATCTGCTACACCGAACTTAGCGTTCAGTGCCTCCCAGAGCTCTTTGGCATCTGTAATGTGCATGTACACATCAAACAGCTTGTTGCTAAGAGCACTCAGAACGAGTCCCACAAAGGCAGTATTGGTTTCCTTGAACTTGTTCTGATCCTCGTCAGATATAGTTCCTTCAGGTAAACCCTCACTAGCCTCGAACACTTTCAGAGATCGCAACCACAGTGTGGTCTTGTACTGCCATCTCTTAAAGTCCACACCGGTAAACTTGTCCGGCCTCAGCGCATCAGATAGATGTCCCATGTTTAACTCAGGAAATTGCCTATAACACATATAAGGTTTTTGGATTGTTGGATATTAGGCATAATTCCATGATTAATTCCAGAATATAAACATGATCGCAAGAGCTACTAACATGTTAATCTCGAAAATACTAGACGTATTAATTAACATGAACAGCAGCAAACATCTACACACAGCCATAATAAAACAGCATCGGAACGTGACACACGTACCGAACGGTAGTAGATGAAGTAGTCGTTGGAGCAGCGACGGCGGCAGCTTGAGCGGCGACGGTAGCAGCTCGAAGAAGACGACGTTGGAGACGAGTCGCCCGCGGACCCGGAGATCGTCCAGGAAGTCGAGCCGTGATGAAGAACTTGAAAGCAGTCGCGCGGAGCGCTTCCCAAAAACCTTATTCGCCCTCTCCCGTACAGGATCACAAGGACGAGCGGTTCCGGAGACCTGCTGTCCCGTTCGCCGGTGCACGCCGGCGCACGGGATGGAGTAGACTACGGTGGCGGCGCAAGGCACGAGATTGGCAAAACCTAGATTGGTTCGGTGTCTTTTCAGCGCACGCAGTGCACGACTTTATATAGTGCGGCTCGGGAAAACCCTAACGGGTACAACGTGGGCCAAGTCCACGTCGCGCACGTTTTAGGTCGGTTACAGTAGCCCACGATCCGGGAGCGACCCGAACTGACTAACTGTGACGCGTCCGTCCAAACCATTTTCCCGGACTGCAAAAATAAAGCTCGGCTCGGCGAGATTCCCGCAACGCAACGCAACGCAACGCAACGCAACGCAACGCGGCGCGTCGTGACGGGCGGGCGGGCGGTGCGGTGCGTGCGTGCGAGCGGCGGCGGAGGAGGAGGAGTGCGCACGAGAGAGCCTCTAGTTCTCACAAGCTTACCAAGTGTCACAACACTCCACCTTATAAGGTGGTGTTTGTCTCCTCCAACTAGCAATGTGGGACTAAACTTTAGCTCCCACTCCACTCCCATGTGTGCTGCCATAAAAATGGGATTTGAGATTTTTCTGAAATTGCTTATTGGGCTGCCCCAAATGGGCCCAAATTTTAACAGCTTCCACATATTCCACAAATCCTGTCATCCTGCGCTGCTGGGGACTCGTCGTAGGATTTGTGTAACGGCCAGCCGTGGCTCTTACACCCAGTTTTGAACCAACTTCAGGCGTACACCTATCAGACAAGATCATATTTTTCGCACGTGTAAAGGCTCTGGTAATACGCGGAAGCTCTGCCACATCAACTGTTCTAGCTGCATTATCGGATATTTGAAATGGATCTTCAACCTAAACAAAAAGAAGAACATGTGCACATATAGGGTATCAACACTATGAACATAACCAACAAATGCACTATAAAGGAAAATACTTACAAACAAGCAGTAGGATTTGGTCATTGAAAATACGTTGCCTTGGATTCGCTTGAGCTGACCCGTGTAAGTGGATATACGAAGATCACTAGAACGGACAAGAATACGGCCAAACTGCAAACATTATTAAATCACCTGTTAAGATTTTTTTTGTCTCAGGTTATGATAATGCTGTAGTACAATGCATTTTGACATGGTCCATGTTATGTCTTCTCTGTAATGAAAATTATTCATGCTAAATATCATTACACTACTGCATATACATACTGCAAATAGGGCATTTCACCTCAACCTCAGATGTACTTTTAGTTTAAATATCTTGAGCTAACAATAAATGAACACATTTTGATTAGCTGAGTGATTAGTCATTTGCCCACAAAACTATAGGCGCCAAACTTATAACGTTGGCTTAATTGGACTTATAACGTATAACCCCAGTAAAGGATCATAGGCGCTTAATTGGACTTATAATGTATAACCCCAGTGAAGCATCATAGTCGCTTGATAAAACACAGCTAAGCCACATAAGAACCAGTAAGTGGCATTGCTTGAGCTTCTTTCTGGATAAGTGTTCTAAAATCATTAGATAGAGCCCAAACAAAGATAAATAGTGGCCTAAAAATATGGCAAGAACAATATAACACACATGGAAGAAATGTGCTTTGAAACGTGAATACCATATTTACCATTATTTGAACACAAACATTTATTTAGAATTTAGGTAGTCAGGGGCAACGATGACTTAGTCAATACAGTGGACAATATGTTCAATTACCTTCTCAAAAAAGTTGCAAGGAGATGGGACAGAGAGCTATGATTTCTTTGCCCTTTATCGTGGCGTCGAAATTTTGCTATATTTTCCACGCAGAACTGATCAAGATTGTTATCATTAAAATGCCCAGTTCCTGCATGTGAACGCAACAGGTAAATTACTAGAGCTGATACACAATACACCAGACAATCATTAGTCTCACAAACAAGTCAAGTTCGTTCACCTTCTAGAATGTTGATATCAAAAATCTCCTTCATAGGTGGTAAAATTGCAGGATTGCATGTCTGTAAAATGTAAGGTAAGGAGCATTAGAGACAAACTATAAACTTTGATCAAACTATAAATAAGAATTCGGTGGCTTCTAAAGTTTAAAAAAACACCTAAAAATGAAAAAGAACAAGTAAGCAAAGCGAATAGGAGTTCAGAGTTCCATTTTTTGGATCATTAATGTTTTGAGCTTTTGCCCATTCCGTGACCTCACTACAGGAATCCGTCAAGACGCCGACGGCCGGAAGCCGTCGGCGTCTACCCTACGGCCGTCGGCGTATGAGAACCCCATCGGCGTACGTTGTGGTGGGCCCCACAAGACGGCATCCGGCCGTTCCGTCAGCCCAGGCCTTTGCGTTTCGCCGTTTTGTCAGCTCCTCATACGCCGACGGCAATGCCGTCGGCCTTTGCATGCAATTTTTTTGAAATTTTTTAAACTTTTTTTTTCTATTTCAAAATTTCTAACTCAGCTACATATTAAATCTCTAATTACACACTTAATTATAGGTCAAAGTAATGACGCTGGTCAAAGTTCCCGTTCGGTCACCCATCCTCAAATTGCTCCAGCCCAAGCACACTTAACTTTTGAGTTCCTTCAAAATTAGCTTCCAAATGAGAAATGAGAACTTACTGATACTTGTATCATATCAATCATATTAACCCGATGTTACACTTTTTCATTGTTTAAATTTAAAAAATTCATTTGAATAAGTAATAATGATTATGTAATAGTATATTTTGAATAAATGACAATAAAATTAATTTTACTTGTATTTCCTTTTTACATTTAATATGGAATAATTCATATCTTTAATTCCGTTAATCGAAATTTGAAAAATAAAATGTCTATGTCAATTAGAAAAATGAGAGGAATTCAAATATGACATCCATATCATCCTTTGCATTGTATAAACATCGATGGTTTTAGAAAATTGATCTCTTTCGATGAATAGTCATGTTGGCCATTTTGACTTTAAAAAAAAATCAAATAAAGTGAAAAAACCCTCAAAAAAAGGTATCATGTGGCATTGAGTTATTTTATGTGTACTAGTTGCTATTAAAAATGATAAACTTCTTTTTTTACAAATTGTTCAAAAAAAATGTTTCACAAAAAGGTCTATCATCTACAGACATGTATAGGTTTCGCGCCAAATGACCAAGTTATGGCCATCATTGTGCCATAGTTTGTGATAATATGTCCATATTTGAAACATAGGTGTGCCTTGGTATGGCAAACATTGTTGCCAAAAACAATTTCCAAATTATTTTCATAAATATCATTTTCCATTTTTTAAGTGCCAAAAATGACTTTTGTTATGGAGGAAATACCAAAAATATGTTGCAAAAGGCACCCATCTTATTGTCACAAAGGGTACTACATATTTTATGGATAATACCCAAGTATTAGGAATTTTCTCGATTTTTACCTAATTATTCCTATTTAAATGACTTTATGCCGATTTTCCAAAAGTAATTGAAATTTGAACTACAAGTGTGTGATAGTTTGGTATAATTTTTTTAAAAAAATCATTTTTAGGTACACAAGTAATGACTTTATCACAGAAATATCGATAGTTTTGAAAAATGTGACCCCTTTAAATGAATAGGCACGACGGTCATTTTGACTGTTTTTTCACAAAAATAAAATAAATTGAGAAATTACTCAAAAAATGAATTCCTTTGACATGGAGTCCTTTTATGTGTACTAGTTGCTAGCAAAAATGATAAACTTGAGTTTTGATAAATATTTCTAAAAAATGCTTCACAAAAAGGTCTATCATCTATAGACATGTATAGTTTTCGCGTCAAATGACCAAGTTATGGCCATCCACATGCCATAGTTTGTGATAATGTGTCCATACTTGACACATAGGGGTGCCTTGGTATGGAAAACATTGTTGCCAAAAACAATTTCCAAAATATTTTCGTAAATATCATTTTCCATTTTTAAGTGTCAAAAATAACTTGTTAATTAAGAAAATACCAAACATATGTTACAAAATGTCATGTGCATTGTGAAACAGATTTTATGGATGTCATATTTGGATTCCTCTCATTTTTCTGATCGATTTAGACATTTAATTTGTTAAATTTCGATTTACGGATTTAAAGATATGAATTATTTCATATTAAATGGAGAATAGAAAAAAAGTAGACGATGACGGCCGCCGTCAGCGTATCAAAGTAGACGCCGACGGCCGCCGTCAGCGTATCAATGCCGTAAAGCCCCGTCTGCGTGCCGTCACGGCGAGCCTTGTACGCCGACGGCATTGTAAACGCCGACGGCAGCCGTCGGCCTATGTCGGGCTACGCCGACGGGGTTTTAAGCCGATGGCCGCGTTCGCGGCTTCCCTAGCTCGCCTTGTACGCCAACGGCCCCGACATTTGGCCGTCGGCGTATAAGTCGGCCGTCGGTGTCTTGTGGCTTTCCTGTAGTGCCTGCACAGAAAATATGGTGCTGAGCCTCAGGCTTAACTAAGAAATTATGGAAACATAAAGTTTCTCTTAGTTACACAGAGCTTACCAATAAAACCATACCACCAAATCGCTCATCTATAGTACTGATCCAGTAGAGCACTTTGGATTTAATCCGACCAGTGTAGTTATCGATGGATATATCACAAGAAATACCAAAACGGTTGCTCACATACTGAAGAACTGGAACTCTTGCAGTAGGAATGAAGTTCACATCTCTAGCAACACCTGGATAGTGGATAGAGTATAGAAATAAGTTTAAAGGAGAACTTCTAAAAAACGATCTCACAAAATTTGAATGAGCACAATGTCACAGACATCAAAAGGAATTGCATTCAATCAAGCAACTATGGAGCACGATTGTGTGCACATTTATCTCAATGCCTGAAGCAACCAAAAACAAGAGGTTACTCTTCATCAAACATATCAGAGAACAAGATAAATTGTTCTGATCGCAGCCGCATGGATCTAAGAGAAATTACCTTCAATTTGTAAAGCTCTCATTAGTTGCCTCAAGACCTTCTGCTTCTTTTCCTTGCTTGTAGGGAAGCCAAACTTGTTTGGCAGCTCAACTGATACATCCAAATCACCTGATTTTGCGTAAAGATTTGATAGAAAGGATCCAAAAGGTTTGACAGTAGCATCTGTTTAAGGAAAATGAAAAACCTAACAAAACAATACTCAGAAAATGTAGAAGGATTATACCTCCATACAAAATTAAATAACATATACTTTTACTCACTAGGCATAGCATACGAAAAGAATAAAAAACTAAAAGCGTATGCCGTTTGAGCAGCTTACATATTGGTATCCTTGTGTAGTCAAAGAATTTCGCCTACAAGTCTACAACACATGCAGTAAAAAAGTGCCAGCCATTATCCACAACAAAACTTATCAGCTTTCAGGATTACGGGTTTTACAAGCTTGTCACTTATTGTGGAGTTTGAGTTCTCACCTAGTGTGTGTGTGGCGGCTGCATCTCCTTGCTTCACTGATCGATCACCTCTTATCTGATACACACTGAACTAGGTCACTCACCTAAGTGGGCTTTGGGCCACTTGGGCCAACACAACAGTACACCATTCAACACTCCCCCTCAAGAGAGGTGATAGATATCTATCATTTCCATCTTGTCACATGCTAGGCTGCATTCTTTTGTTCCCAATCCTTTAGTTAGACAATCTGCAATCTGTAGCCCTGAACTCACATGCTCTATCTTGATGATCCCAGCATCTAGCTTTTCTTTGATGAAGAATCTGTCTATTTCCACATGCTTGGTTCTGTCATGCTGTACTGGATTGTTTGCTATGTTGATTGCTGATTTGTTATCACACCACACATTAACACAACTAGTCTTCAATATCTTCAATTCTTCAAGTAAATTTCTTGTCCACAACATCTCACTTAGCCGTTGAGCCATAGCTCTATATTCTGACTCGGCAGTCAACCTAGACACAACAACCTGCTTCTTACTTCTCCACGATACCAAATTTCCACCAACAAAGACACAAAAACCTGAGGTTGATCTACGATCATCTAGGCAACTTGCCCAATCTGCATCACAGTACCCATCTATCACGAGGTGCTTGTTACTCTCAAATAACAACCCCCTTCCTGGAGTCCCCTTCAAGTACCTCAGGATTCTATTCACTGCTTCAAGATGATCACTCCTAGGTTCATGCATGTACCTGCTTACCACACTTACTGCAAAGGCAATATCAGGGCGTGTATGACATAAGTACAACAACCTCCCAACTAACCTTTGATATCTCTCTTTATTTACTGGCTCTCCTGACTGAGCTGTCACTTTGTGGTTTTGATCAATTGGAGTTGAGGCTGGCCGACATCCTAGCATCCCTACATCACTTAGGAGATCTAAAGTATACTTCCTCTGAGATAGTGAAATCCCCTTGGTGGACCGTGACACTTCTATGCCCAGAAAGTATTTAAGTCGGCCTAGATCTTTGACTTCAAACGCCTTACCCAAAGACTCTTTCAACTTTGCAATTTCTTCTTTGTCATCCCCTGTGATAATAATATCATCCACATATACAGCAAGTAGAGTGATTTTCCCTTTTGCATGCTTGTAGAACAGTGTATGATCACCATTACACTGCCCATACCCCATATTACATACAGCACGCCTGAATCTGTCAAACCATGCTCTCGGAGATTGTTTCAGGCCATAGAGAGCTTTCTTTAACCTACATACCTTGCCAATAGTCTGAGAAGTAGAGAACCCAGGTGGGATCTCCATGTAGACCTCCTCCTGCAGGTCGCCATGCAAGAAAGCATTCTTCACATCAAGTTGATGTAGAGGCCACCCAAAATTTGCTGCACAGGAGATCAGAATCCTCACAGTATTCATTTTTGCTACTGGCGCAAAGGTCTCGTCATAGTCAATGTCGTAGGTCTGGCTGTACCCCCTCGCCACAAGTCTAGCTTTATACCTTTCAATCTTTCCTTCTGCATTCTGCTTCACAGTGTATACCCACTTGCAGCTGACTGCCTTCTTTCCTGTTGGAAGAGGTGTTAATACACATGTCTTGTTCTTACATAATGCCTCCAGTTCCTCTATCATAGTTGTTCGCCACTTTGGATCCTCTTTTGCTGCCTTCCAATTCGTTGGAAGGGACACAAGCTGAAGAGAAGCAACAAATGCTTTGTAGGCCGGAGATAATGCTTCATAGGAAACATAGTTTCCAATATCATTGACATTGAACCCTAACCGTTCCGGTGGTATCCCTGTTGTTGCTCGAGTAGATCTTCTCAAAGCAATTTGCCCATCAGTTTGCCCTTCAGCCTGATCTCCATCAGTGGAGACGGAAATCACATCAGCTCTACCTTGTTGTTCTGTTAGTGGCTGATCAAGTTGCTCCCCCTGATGTGCAACACCATTGCCACGCTTTCGTGAATACACCTTGAGTTGCTCCTCCTGCTCTGTTGTCCACCTCGGCACATAGCCAGGCACCTCCCCCTGAATCTGTCTCCTAGCATAAACTCGAGGATTTTGTTCTTGATTTATCTTGCCCCACATGTCTTGCTGCAAGTTTGGCTCCTGTTGGTGCTGCTCACTCTGATGTACCGGAATGGCACCCTCAATTGGTTGCTGCTGCTGCGCTGAATTTGACTGCTGCACAAGAACAGCCCCAGTACCACTACTCCCCCCTCTTGACCAACCACAGGAGACTGGGTATGGTCAAGACTGTCAAATAAGCCACTAAGATCAGTTTTCTCACCATAAAATGGTTCGGATTCCCTAAAGGTGACAGCCATGCTCACAAAGGTCCTCCGTTCAGAAGGACTCCAGCACTTATAGCCTCTCTGCCCAGAAGAATACCCAATGAAGATACACTTTACGGCGCGTGGATCCAATTTCCCCACAAATGGCATGTGGTCCCTGACAAAGCAGACACAGCCAAACAGCTTGGGAGGAACCACAAAATCATTCTTTCCAAAAAGTAACTCAGAGGGTGACTTCATACCTAGTACTCTCGATGATGTGCGATTGATCAAGTATGTCGCAGTCATCACAGCTTCACTCCACAAGAATTTCGGCACGTTCATGGTAAACATCAGTGATCGAGCAACCTCCAGAATATGTCGATTCTTCCTTTCTGCTACTCCATTCTGAGGGGGAGTATCCGGACATGAGGTTTGATGCAAAATCCCGTGCTCTGATAAGAAAGCCCCAAAAACTTTGTTCACATACTCAGTGCCATTATCACTTCTTATCACTTGTACCTGAACATTGAAGTGATTTTTTACATAGGCATAGAAAGTCTTGAAGCATTGGAAAGTTTCATCCTTGTGACGCATCAAATAGACCCATGTCATACGTGAGTGACAGTCAATAAAGGTCACAAAATACTGTGCACCACTAACCGACGCCACAGGACTAGTCCACACATCCGAGTGAACAAGCATGAATGGGGATATACTTCGAAGTCCCTTACTCACGTAAGATGTCCTTGTATGTTTTGCAAACTCGCACGCATCACACTTCAGTTTGTTCTTATATACTCCATGCATTACACTAGGAAATAGCCTGTACATTTTATCAAAGGATACATGCCCCATTCTGCAGTGATGTTTCATTGCCACAGACTCTCTTTCTTCCACAATTGCTGCAAACACTGAGCTGCCCATCTGACCAAGCCCCTCACGGTCCATGTACCATAGTCCCCTACGCCTTATTCCTACCCCAATCCTCTGTCCAGTCGTCTGGTCCTCAATCAAGCACATTCTTCTGTCAACAGTTATCCTACAGTCTACTTGGTCGACTAGAGCACTCATAGACACCAGATTAACCGGAAAGGCTGGCACAAGAAGGACTGAAGATAACTTAATAGAAGGTGTACATTGAACGGTTCCAATACCCTTAATAGGCTGTAATGTCCCGTCAGCTGTGCATATAGTGTTACTTTGAGAGTGCTGATCATATGACTCAAATTCCCTGAAGTCACCTACAACATGTTGAGATGCACCCGAGTCTAGTACCCACTCCGGATTAATTCTGTGAGCAGCAATGGTGGCCTTTTCGGTGTTGTCCTCATTTCTACAGGTAAAATCAGTCGAACTTGGAAGACTAGTATCCTCTATCTTCCTCCCAGCGCACCTGCAGCTATTGCAGCACCAACACCTAGCAACAGCGCCTCCTCCAAGCGCCAGCTGCGCGTGCAACACCTGAGCAGCAGCACTAGGACCAACACTTAGCAGCTGTCCATTCGCTTGCTCCTGCACCGTGGCCGTCATCACCTCGGTGGCCAGCGCGTGCCGCCCAAGCTGCTCTGCCTCAACCTTCTCCATGGTCGGTGGCGGCCTCTGCTCCCGTGACACGTGCACGGCCTCCTTCCGCTGCTGCAGCGCACGCAGCTCCACCACATCCTCCATCGCGACCTTGTCCCGGTACTCCGTCTCCAGTCGCTCCACGGCAGCCGCCTGCTCCTCCCACAGCGTGCGCATCTTGGACTCAAATTCCTCCATCGCCTCACATCGCCGGCACGCGCACTCCGACTCTAGCTCGAGTTCCGCATGCTTCAGCCGCCACGCCACCTTCTCCCCGTGCGCATCCCGCGCGTGGTGCCCCTCGTCCAGCTCCCGGCTGGACTCAGCCAGCTGCACCGGCACCGCCGCCACCGCGTGCCGTAATAGCCCCGCCGGTCGCTCTGCCTCCTCTGCCAAACCCGGCTCTGCTTCAGCAAGACCTTTCGTTTCAGCCATCTTGCCGACCTGCTACTGTAGCAGCACGCAGCAGCAACACACCAGCCTTCTATGCCACAGCTGCACCCCCACACCGGCAGCTATAGCCCTTCCTCCGCCGCCGATCTCCGCTGGAACCGCCGTCCGGTCAGGCCCCGCCGTCGCCGAGCTCTGATACCATGTGGAGTTTGAGTTCTCACCTAGTGTGTGTGTGGCGGCTGCATCTCCTTGCTTCACTGATCGATCACCTCTTATCTGATACACACTGAACTAGGTCACTCACCTAAGTGGGCTTTGGGCCACTTGGGCCAACACAACAGTACACCATTCAACACTTATCAATTATTTTCATAGAATGCAACTATTATCAGTTGGAAATTTCCTGAAGGTCCTTGTCGAATATAAGCAATAGAAGTTGCGATAAAAGTTCAGATGGGAGCGATGTCAAAGTAGCCTACTAGAAATCCACAACTATGGTAGAGAACATTATCAATTGTTTTTCGTAGAGCAACAATTATCAATTGGAAACTTCTTGCATGTCCTTGAGGAATACAAGCAATCGAAGCTCTGATATAATGTTAAGATGGGATCTATGTTAAAGTAGTCCACTAGGAATCCACATCCATGGTAGATCACCAGAGAAAGCACGATAAGGGAAAACGTTTTCCTTCAATAGTTTGTATAATCATTACCCAAGGTTGATGTCAAACAATTACATTACACCCTTACTAATTAATTAAATATCATACGCGACACCCGAGTGGTTGTTTCCAAGTGAGGGAAAAGAGCCATGTGGTAACCACATAATGAGAAGTTACCTCCTAACTAAATAGCTGGACCTGACAATCTCCTGAATTGCATGCAGTCGTTTGTTTCTATCATGCTCCATCGGCTTGATTATAGAGAGAATATCATTTGTACACTTCTCCAGCTCAAGATAGCTTTGGGCGAGCTCAACCATGTTGACACCCTGCGGGGGAAAAGATATAATCTAAAAGAGTATGAAATATCATTGTCTAAGCATTACAAATCATGTATGACCAAATTCAACTTAAGAATGTTCCTTTCTCTACTAAGTGCAAAAGCATTGCATCTTGCTACAGTCCCGACAGGCCGGTTGTAGCACACACATGCTTCAGTTCGGATGGTGAGCATCAAGCTTTGGACGTGCTTCTGCTCGCCATCAACGGCACAAGCCTTCAGCTGCTTCCAGATCCACCACATAAGAACATTTAAACATTATCAAGTCACATAAGAACATTTAAACATTATCAAGTCTTACCAAAGTTACGAGGAGGATGCTTTCCCTGGTTTTCATTTGCACATATTTGCTCTTAACGGAATGTAAATGAAAACATGAAGTTGTGTCCCCAATGAAATATTCTTATGTTTACTAAATGTTCTTGACCGGAATAAATTCATTCACTGAAGGATTGAAGGGATTAAACATGTATTCCCTCTTCCGAAACATCGGCATTCCCTATCGCCTTCTTTCAACGTGCAATGCAACAAGACAATGCGCATACATGACTACGAATGGTAGGTGATCAATCCAAACCAAACATACTAAATAGCACATTTTTCCCGTGCCAGGAGTAATTTGGTTGGTAGTAGCCCGTTTCTTCCCCTTTCCGGCTAAACTATTTCTCATTAAAAGGCTCGCACCGTATCAAACAAATGCACCCCCTCCACGATTTCGCCAGTGCACCACATAGAGTACCACGAGCGCGTCGAAGTAGCAAGCAGAAGCAGGGCACGGGAATGGCGCGGTGGTCGGCAGGCAACCGAAGCCTCCAAAATCTTTACAAAACCCTCGAACTGGAGCCAAAATACATTGCTTGGTCAGAACAGCGCGGCCCCGTATTGTGGCGTCCAACCACGGCACGGCGGCGGGGTAAACCCTAGCTCCGCGATCAACGGAACCCACCGACGGAACAAGTGCTAAACCCGTCGCACGAACTAACCGGAGAGAGGCCATTTCTTTACCTAGATGAAGCTGCGCATGGACTGGAGTCTTGTGAGGCGACGGAGACCGGCGGCGGCGACGAAGGAGGCGGCGTGCTAGAGTCGTGGAGGTGGAGGTGGACTTGGGCGAGAACGTCGCGTGTTGGCGGAGCCGAACGGCGGAACGGCCTCGCGTAGACCACAGTCCACGGACCGGATTTTGCTGGATTCGGCTGGGCGGTGCTGGACGGACGCGGCATGCCTGGGCCCATCGGTGCGCCGCGGGTGCGTGGCGCCCATCCCCTTTTTATGTTTGCAAAAAACAAAAACGGAAATACCATGTCAATACGAAGTTACGAACTACTCTACGTCATTACTGGTAACCTGTCGCTGGTTTGGCTCCCCGGCCGGCGTCCAGTCGCGTTCCCCGTCGTGTGTCAGCTTGCCGCCGGCAAGGAGGCGTACTCAGCAGGCGATGATGGGCTACAGCCGTTCCCAGCACGGTCGCCACTCCTACCCAGGCCTCTGCTGCCTGCAACTGGACGCGCCGGGCACGGTGCCCCGGGCGGCTCTCGTGGACGTCCGCTGCACGAGCCCGATGGTCGACTCCAGGGGCGGACCCAGAACAACATTAGAGTGGAGGCAAAATATTTAAGTGGGGGTATTTCCTTTGAAGATTCAAAAATTTCAAATATTTTTTTAAAAAATTCTAAATGATTTTGAAAATTTGAGTGGGGGCATAGGCCCCACTCAGCCCTCTTTGGGTCCGCCCCTGGTCGACTCCCCGATATCCCCGACGCGCGCCCTGGTGATGCCTAGGCGTTCTCGTCCGTCACTCTGGGCGGTGTACGTGGCCGGCCCTCTCTCAATCTGGCGGCCTGCAGCTCCTTCTTCCACGTCTCGCTGTGGGTGAGCACAACGTCGGGCCGTCGGCTACTTCCGTGTTCCATGCGTTGGCATTATCGGCATCGTCTCCGTACGTCAATGCCGTCACCGACCCCGTCGTCTCCGACTCTCCGCTCACGTTCTCCTCGCTGGACCAGGAAGAGTACCTCCCTGCGGGCGGAGCCGCACCTCGATCTCTCTCCTCCAGGCTCCACTCGTGTCACGTAGACCGTCGTATTTCTGTTTTTTTTTCTTGAAAAACAAAGAGCGTTGAAAGGTAAAAAAAAGGGAACCGCGGGATGGCTGCCACGCACCCACGGCGCACGCGAGGGGGCCAGGCGTGCCGCGTGCGGCACATTGCTGGGAAGTGGACGCCGGTCTCTTGGGACCCATTCGGAGTATATTTCTGTCCATTTTCTATAAGAAATTATCCGGTGAAAACAAGTAAATTTATGTTTCAAAAAATTATAGAAAAAATAAGTGTGTTAGAAAGGTGATGTTCTACGAACATGTGAGAGTTCAAGTTCAAAAAGGAATTCATTTGAGAGGTATGAAAAGCAAAATTCTGCAATGAATAGTGGTTGCATAATTTTTCATACCTTCCAAACAAATATAAGTTTGAATTTTTGAAAATGTTTAATGTGACTTAAAATAATTTTTTCTTCAATATTGTTTTTTAAGGCCGAGAATGACAAGAACACTAGTTTTCCGGGGGACGATGTCAAACTTTGCAACCGATATCCTTAACTACATGTTACTGTTCCTCAATTATAGGAACACTGCTTTATTTGATGGTATATTGGTATGTTTATGGTCCAAAAAGTTATGGAACTTAATGCCACTAAAATTAAGTCTTTCCCTTGTTTTTATGTCACGGTGTCATTCTTATATAAGTTAATTTAGCTCACCGAAATTTGTAATGAGATGCAATGTATTAGCTTTTGTTTTCAGCATTAGAATATAACATTTATTTTTTATTGTCGTAAGCGTTGCATGCAATTCATCAGAAAACGCTTTTGGCACACGAACGCCAGTGCTCTCGCCGGGTGGAGCAACGCGGGCCGCTAGTTTATTTGATATGTTTGTGCAAGTAGTATTCCTGGCAGCCGCATGCAAGTGTGTCAGCGCTTCGGTCTGACTGATGCGCTGTTGTGGACTTGTAGTAGAGTCTGCCTGCTTTTCTGTACTATTTTTTCCCTTAGTCGATGCACAGTTTCTCTTCCAAGTTCCCGGTCTATCTTCAATTTTTTTTTACATATAAATATGGAAACTAATATAGGAGTTAAATCAATTACACTGGCCTCTCACCGAAAAGGGTTACTCTCTCCATCTCCAAATATCATCTACAAGGAAACACATATAAGAGAGAAAATATGTATATGTCTGTCAAAACATAAAAATTATGGGTATTAGCGAGATCCATCTACTCCTGTAAGGAAATTTCAAACCGTCGACCGAGTGCGATGAATTTGACAAAATGCATCGAAAAATAGTGCAAATTTCGGTCCAAAATTAAAAAGTTAGAATCGATGAAACTCGAAATCGATCACGGGAATGGAATCTACTTGTCGATACGCATATATTTCGTGTATAAAGTTGATTTAATTTTCTGAAATTATTTATTCATGCATTATTAAAAAAATCAGAAAAAATGCATATATTCAGTTCGAAGCCATTTCCAGGTTCCAGCTTCCTCTCCTCTGATCCTTTCTCCTCCAGATTTGAGTTGGCACACCTGACTGTTCCTCACCTAATCCTGCAATATGCACAGTTCTGCCACGTGTAGTAGAATGTATTTTCTATTGTACAGCACAGTCCCTACCCCCATGCGGTCTGACTTTGGCACAGCTTCCGACAAAAACGAGTGGCTCACAAGGACGCCACACGGCGGGATCCTGGTGCTCGAGTGTAGGAAATCTCCTCTCGCAATTCATTAATATTAACCCTTTTTGAAACATGTCACACATTTTTTATCCTTATTACGTGGGATTGCTAAATTTTCTTTAATGATTACTGTAGGGAGTCCCCCACAGTTCTTTGTTAAAAGGGGTTGCTAAGTTTTTTTTTCTCTTATTTTTTGTGTGGACCACAATTAATTTGTTCTATATAGCTCTACCGTAATGATTTAGCTTGATGAAAAGAGAATGATATGCTTTCCAGAAATGGTGTTCTTATATATCAACTGAATGTGATCATGGGCTATCCTACGATAGTATCGATGTATGCAAGAGAAGACGGTGATGAAAACTAGCACCAAACGGCTAGAATGGCTGAATGGTGGTATGTCGGGTGAACTATTTATCTTTTTCTTAAATAGGCTGAAATCATAATGTATCCTACGATGAACTCAAATCACGGAGTTTATGTCACGGTTTGGACAATTGTGTGCCGCATATGTGTGATATGTCGTGTGAACTATTTATCTTTTGTTTAAGTAGGCTGAAAAGTGGTTTTATGTGTGGCATGCCACACTTCTCATTAGGCTATTGTTTGATACTATATGTGTGGCATGTCACAATTTTTTGATTGTGCTATCTTTTATCATGAGTGTTGGCTTGCCTCCGTTCCATAATTCTTGTCGTGCTTTTAATTTTAAACCACGACAAGAATTATGGAACGAAGTTAGTAATAAACTATCAGTCATATGGATCTATTGATTTGGCAACAACTTTGCTAGTGCCTTTCTTCCTTCGTGAAATTGTTACCGAGGAACAACAATGACTTAATCGTAGGTATTTATGTGCCATATCTTGTCAGGCTCTTCAATTGTTGTCCAATGTATGTACTCTGTTTATTGATGTTTTGACCTCCTTGTCTTGAATCTGCTTTAATACAATATGATCTTTACTATTAAATGGGAGTTCAACGTACGTTCGTGCCCCCTCCGTTTTCTGCCAAATTTTCTGCCTTCTCTCGCGAATGTATGGGCCAGAAAACGCGACGGCCCGCTAACTTTCGGTTCACGGTGAAAAAACCTTCTCGAAACCCTCTCTCCTATATCCGTCTATGTGCGAGTGTGGCGGCGGCGCTAGACAGGTCGCCGGACTCCTCCTCGACGCGACCCCAGCGAGATCGGTGTCCTCCTTCCTCTTCTGGGCGACCCTCACGAGCTGGGCGTTCTTGACGTTGACCCCGATGGGCTGAGGTCGCCAGACTCCTCCTCCGGGCGACCGTCCGTTCCGGGCTGCCTACTCCGCGCGATCCCGGCGATCGTCCTCTTCCTCCTCTGCGCGGTCCCAGACGAGCTGGGCGTCTTCCGCGTGACCCCGGTGAGCTCGGACTCCTCCTCCGCGCAAGCGCAACAAAATCTCCTCCACTCGATCTCTCTCTCTCTTCATGTCCCTGACCCGCCGCCACCTACCGCAGAAGAAATTTTCCAGATGACCACACCTATCGGGATGGACCTCGGCCACCACTCGCCGACCCGCGTATCACCAACGCGTGGTGACACAACATGCTCTCTTGCTTGCAGGTGCGATCTCTATCTCCTGCTGTTGTTTGTTTCATTCTCTCTTGTTGGATTTGTACTTGGGTCAGATCTGCGCATCGTGAGATGGCTCGAGGAGCTCGATCCGAGGCAATCCCGTTGGGCTCGACTGCTCTAGGAGTCCCAATTGTTTTGACGGATTGTTCATTTGGGTTTCTGGACCGGTGTGTCATTTGACCTGGTTGCTACCTAGCTCGTGTGATTCTTGGAACGGGTGTTTGGTTTTGATAGAACTCGGTTTACTTGTTGTATTGTTGTTCATTTGATCTTCTGCAGGAACACTTTGATCCAATACTACTGGAGTTGCCCGGTGAACGGATTTGTTTGGTGCCACGATCTGACCTTAGCATTAATAGGGAGTACAGTTTTAGGCTCACAATTCTAGAAAATGAAGAGTACTAGGTCGTGAGGGCTTTTGCTTGATTCTAGCATAGCAGTGCAATGGAAATAGTACCCCAGGAAATTATTCAGTTCCACTGCAACTAATATTAATGCATGAAGGTGGCTGAATTGAATTTTACTGATGCGAGCTGAATTATATGTTGTTGAATTTGGTGTATATAATATGTACGTAGGTGGCTGAGTTTAGATTTACTGATACGAGCTGAATATGTATACTTTGCGTTATGCAATTGTGTGTATTTCAATACTGTTCAGGTCAGATCAATACTTTGCATTCTGAAACTTTCTTCTGTGTATGCAGGATTGTTGTTGGCACTTTCTGATGCAAAGGTGGATGCCAAGAAGCTTAGGATTGTGATCGGTATCAATCTCGGTACAACCTAATCATGTGGCGGTGTGTACAAGAATTGTCACATCGAGATTATCGCCAATGGTCAGGGTAACCGTATGACACCCTCATGGGTCAGGTTCACCGATGGCTAGAGGCTCATCGTTGAGGTTGCCTAGAACCAGGAAGACGTCAACCCTGAGAGGACCATCTTTGACGTTCAATGTCTCATTGGAATAAGTAATACCGCTTTCCCATTATCTGCTTTTGTTTTGTGTTATTGTTGATATGTGGTGCCTGAATTGTAACATTTATTTTTAGGTTCGAGGACAAGTGCAGAGGGACATGAAACTTTTGTGCCCTACAAGATTGTCAACTGGGAGGGGAAGCCTCACGTTCAGGTCAAGATCAAGGATGGAGAGACCAATGTCTCCAGCCCCGAGGAGATCAGTGCCATAATCCTTAGGAAGAAGATCAAGACGTTATCGTCACTGTCCTTGGTTAGTAATGGTGTCATTCAGTTGTTGTCTTATAATTTTATAATCTATGAATGTCATTGCTCACTTCTATCTGTTACATGTTTTCAGCGTACTTCAGTGATGCCGAGAGGATGCTGGTGTGATTGTTGGCCTGAATTTTCTAGGATCATCAATGAGCCAACTACTGCTGCTATTTCCTATGGTTTGGACAAAAAGGGTAGTGAGAAGAACATCCTTGTGTTTGACCTGGGTGGTTGTACTCAGCATCCTAACCATTGACAACAATGTGTTTAAGGTGTTGGCCAACAACGGTTACACCCGTCTTGGAGGTAGGTTTGCATTCACTAAGTAGTTTATGTGATTCATTTGGTAGGCACAATTTTTTTTATTGATTCGTTCACAGATGGATAGTTGATTTCTTCTAGATATCAATCGAGAGTTTTGCATGCACTAAGTAATCTTTGTGATTAATCTACTGTTAACAAATTAGTTGATTGATTCATTTAGGGCTGCGTAATTCGTCACCTTTGAGGAAAGTAACGTGTAATCCAATTTTGGAGGCAGATACTAATTCGTATAGTGGAGAATGGATGCACACCAATTTTATAATTTTCCGCTGTCTGTACTGCAGGGCAGTCCGAATTTACATTGTCACATAAGTGCAAGAATAAATATATATTCTCTTATTTGGCTGCACATAGAAGACCTGTGACTGTATATGTTTTATAGCTTTCTTGGGCCTTCCTACTTGCGGAGCATGCCCAATGAAATATGTTGGAGTATGATACATGATGTAAGATATGTTGTCCGATAATTTTATATTTCCTTAGAATTTTTTTTGGCATTTATGACTATGCTTGCAAATTTTATATCTTAATGCAGCTGAAATGTATTTTGACGCATGTGATGTGCCAGCTCTGGACATAATGTGCTCGCTTATCCAAATTCTGCCGATCATCGAATTTTCAGAAAACATTGTGTAACTATTCTCGGGTCTCCTTGCTCTATTTTCAGAAAACAAACCCTTGGTGATACGATTCCAATTCTCAAAAAAGAGGTTCAATTTCTCAAGGATTAGGCTATGTACATTGTTATATGTGTGGGGAAGTCTTTTTTATCTTTATATCTGCATATGTGACGGGTCTAGAATGTATCGAGGGTGATGATTGATATTGTTGTGCTTAAAAATGCCATATGGCTTGCTTCTGATGGTTATGCCTTAGATCATGAAAAGAAGAATTGACACCCCAGCTAGATGGATGGTAGCTCGGTCTGCTACAACAGAAGATTGATTGAATTATGTTTTTTTGTGAATATTGCAAACCATCAGTTATGCATCTGTATGCCCTATGCATTTCCTCACTTGCTGGACTTGGGAAACAATTCCCCAACAGATATCTGATATATGATCAGAGAGACGTCGGTCACGAAGGAGTGTGCATTCGACATGTCGATGTGGATGTTGCATAATGGAGTGAGGGAGCAGGTGTTGGCACAATGGGAAGAAAAAACTGGGTAGTCACTGAACATGTATTTAAAAATAGGAGTTAAAGTATGTTCAGTAAATACTTAGTGTTTGTTTTCCATTATATTTTTATGAATTTTAGAAATAGAGACATTATGGATTCTACTGTGACTTGGTTACTTCTGTACATAATGAGAAAATATCTTGTGCAAAGCCATAGCAAGTTACATATGTTGTACAAGATTCCATCAATTTTTGGTGAGAAATTTTTCATGGACGATTATGTGTACATGGTTACTTTCTCATGTTTCAGGACTTCAGTTTTCTTCATATCTACCATACCTTTCTTTGCTTCTTGGATCGCATGTTTTTTACTTGTACCAGCCATCAATTCTCGTAGCTTATGTTATCACTCTTAACTCTTAAGTGACCCCCTTTTACCTTATGATGCACTACCCCCTTTGGCAACTATCACAGTTTTTGAAAAACAAATACTGTTACAGAGGAGGTGGTGTCACACACGTACTCATTTCTCAGTTTTTTCAACCGGCATGTAAGCCATAAGAGACAGATCGAACAATCTGTGGTGTTCTTGCACTATTTATTTCTCCACATACAAAATTAGGTGATATGATATTTTGATTTTAGTGTAGGTGCAAAGAGTTTAGTAAAAAATGTGTAGATGTAAGAAAAACAATGCCCTTTTCCCTTTTGTTAGACTATCTTTTATAAAAAAACATAGTAAAACATTCAAAAAATTCTAAAAATGGATGACTTGTGCGACTACGAATAAACTTTAATGTCCGTGGCAACGCACGGGCATTCAACTAGTTGTGTCTAACTTGGGTGTTGAGTCTGATATATTTTACCTTTTTTTAAAAGAAAAAAATGAGAGCTCGTGCTACTCTTCATGATGTTCTATGAAATTTGAAAGTGAGAAACTCTCGTCTTAGCTATGATGGAAGATAGACGTTATCACCCATATATTTGTTACAAAACGAAGCAACGACCGTGAAACACCATCCACCGTAAATAGTTTCAAAATCCATCTACCAAGGAGGAATTTATTTTTAGGATTATAAACCCCCTTGATCTTAATCTTGATTTGACATTTTCAGTGAGCTATGCACCATACGATTGAGGAGACTTCCAATTCATCTTTCACAACATATTCATGGCAAGAAATTTCCAAAAAGATTCTGCCAATTGATAAAAGGTTTTGCATTCTATAATACTGCAAAACCACGGGCTTAAGTATACATGAGCCGTGTGAGTACTACGTCAAGTGACATAAATGGACTCCCCGCAAGAAAGAGTAAACAGATGCAAATCGTCAGGCAAAAGCTAATTTAAGATAGTCGGTGCACATTGTTAGTCAAAAACTGAAGATCAACTGCTGCTACTCAGTTCATGGTGTTGGCTGGCTATCATTGGCCATTGCCATGTACTGCCTGAGGAAGCTTGAGATCGTGAGTTCTACTGGTCCCTTCGCTACTGACGCCAGTACGAAGCAGCTTATTGCCTGCCTGAGTTGTACCCCTGTGTCCTACGAACTGGCCCGCTTCAGGTGTATGTGCTGCTGAGCACTCATTGCAGGATTTGTGTAACCGAGTTTTGAACCAACTTCAGGTGTACACAGCAGCTGAAGTAATTCACTCCCGTCTGCGGGCTCACAAGAGTTGATTATATAACAAGCACGTTGGAAGGCACAGGCAATACGCCGAAGCCCTGGCAAATCAACTGTTATTATAGCTGCTTTATCAGTTATATCAAATGGATCTTCGACCTAGCCAAAAGGAACAGTGTACAGACAGGGTATCAACTTTGAAGTTAATTTTTCAACATTACGAACATAGCCAGCAAACGCATTATGATGGAAATACTTACAATCTTGCAGGAAGATTTGGCCATCTCTTTAGTTTGCTTGAACTGACCGGTGTAATAAGTGGCTAATTTTTTTTAAATAATACACAAAAATTATTTAATTCCGGAAATAATACGCAGTTTTTATTTTTTTTTCAAAAATATTACCCAGTCGCCCCGTCGGAGCCGACATGGCCTACTCGGTCGCGGCGAAGCCGACAGCCCTAATCGGTCTCGACGAAGCCGACTAGTGGCGTGCACCCATAAATAAACGCCACTGGTATTCCCTACTAGTGGCGTGCACTCATCCATACACGCCAGTGGTAATAACCCAGGCATACTTCGGGGCTTACACGTGGACGAGTGGGGCCTCTCGGTCTCGACGAAGCCGATTAGGGCCTGTCGGTTTCGACGGGGTCGACTGGGTAATATTTTTGAAAAAAATAAAAACTGCGTATTATTTCCGGAATTAAAAAAATTCGTGTATTATTTAAAAAAAATAGCTAATAAGTGGACTTCTGCAAACAGTATAAGTTCACATGTTAATATTTTTTATCCCAGATTACGATAATGCTAGTACCATTCCTTTTGACATAGGCAAGGACGACTTAGTCAATACAAGGATAATATGTTTAATTACCTCCTCAAAAAATCTTGCAAGGAGATCGGACAGAGAGCTCTGATTTCTTTGCCCTATGTTCTGGCGTCGTAATTTTGCTACATTTTCCTCCCAGATCTGATGAAAATGATTTGCATCAAAACCCCCACTCCCTGCATTGCATGTGAGCGCAACGGGTAAACTACTAGCACTGATACACGATGTACCAGACAATTACTAGTCTCACAAAAAGGCAAGTTCGTTCACCTTTTGCGATGCTCGCATAAAAAATATCCTTCAGAGGTGGTAAAATTGCAGGCTTACAATACTGAAAAATGCAAGGTAAGGAGCGTGAGAAATAAGCTGAAATTTTAAAAAATTTACAAATAAGAAATAGACGACTTCTAAAGTAAAAATAAACACCTGAAAATAAATGATGACAAGTATGCAAATTGCATAAGAGCTCAGGGTTCCATTTTTTGGATCTTTAATGTTTTGAGCTCTTGCCCATTCCTTGATCTGCAAGAAAATATGGTGCTAAGCCTTGGGATTAACCAAGAAGTTGTTGAAACAGATAAGTATCTCTTGGGTACAAATAGCTTACCAGCAAAACCATATCACCAAAGCGTCCATCTAAAGTATTGATCCAGTACAACACTCTGGATGTAAAATCAGTACCACTGTATTCACGTTCAAAAGCACTTCCTTGCAATTAACTCGATATTTTACAGAGAATTTATGGTCGAAGTTAAAATTGGACAGTCAAAATGCATCTTAAACGTCAAACAGAGGGTGCAGAAACTCTCCATTTCTTAGAACAATTGTATGTGCGTACCTAGTATCAAATTGCTTCAGCTCTAAGCCGTTAAGGGAGATCCAGAGATGCAACACGAGGAGACTCTGCAAAGCTCAGTGAAAGGCGAGTACGCTCTAACCAAGGAAGATGGGAACGCATGGTTTGACATTTAACTAACGAAACATTAGTTTCAGGGTCAATCTCCACAACATCTTCAACTGGCCATGGCATCTTTCCAATGGAAATCTGAAGGCACTGAACAGAAGTCTGAAGGAAAGAGATGCTGGCCAGCCAAACTGTCTTAATAAATAATATGACATGCATAAGTGAACTGAAACCAATACTACACTATGTCACGCAATGCATACAATAAATTGCTATCTTGCAATTAGCAGTTCCGGTCAGGTATGATGCTGGCTGCTTCCCTGCCTTTATGTGCGACTTGTGGAGGCTTGCGATCGCGAGTTCCGTGCCGGTCCATTTTGGAGCCCTCCAGCAACAGGCTCGTACCTTGTAGCAACACCATTCCTATTATTACTCCTGCTACTGTGACGATCAGGCGTGTATTGTCTCTCTCGCTGGCTCTGGTATGCTCCTGTACCTCCAGCATACATCTGCTGATTGTACTGTCCATTCTGGTATGCTCCTGGCGCATAGTCAAAGGTGGTTGGATGAACCTGCGGTTGACTATGATACGGGTATGGTCCAGGCGTTTGGGCCCCGTTTCTATAAGCCTGCGGTTGACTGTGATACTGGTATGGTACTGGCGCGCTGTTTGTATAAGCCGCACTCTGATGCGGGTATGACCCTGCTGCATACTGCCCTGGGGCATACGCCGGATGATAGTTATGATTCTGGTATGGTGGAGTATACGCCGATGGGTAATAATGGTTTTGGTATGGCTCTGGCTGTCTTGGTGGTTGGTAATGGTGCCCTGTGGTGTTGGTATGAAACTGAGGATCCTGATTTCGGTATTGTCCCGGAGTTTGGCGCCCTGTAGTATCGGTGTGCGCCTGAGTAGGATTATGGACAGGTCTGCTTCCTGTAACTCCTCTGGCTTGTCCCGCGTTTGGCGCCCTGTAGTATCAGTGTGCACCTGAGTAGGATTATGGACAGGTCTGACTCCTGTAACTCCTCTGGCTTGTCCCGGCGTTTGGCGCCCTGTAGTATCAGTGTGCACCTGAGTAGGATTATGGACAGGTCTGACTCCTGTAACTCCTCTGGCTTGTCCCGGCGTTTGGCGCCCTGTAGTATCAGTGTGCACCTGAGTAGGATTGTGGACTGCTCTGCTGCCTGCAGATCCTCTGGCTCCCTGGCGACGTTGACGTTGATTATCAGATACCTTAGCTCCCCTTGCCTCATAGGTCTGGCATGCTGATGAGTCCTTTGCGGGGTGCTTGTATAAGGGTTAGCTATGACTCTTCCACCAAGTTTTGAGCAAACAGCAGGTGTGCACAACATTGCTAATAAGTCGTCTCGGTCAGAATGCTCGAGAGAAAAAAAATCTCGGTCAGAATGCTTGAGAGAAACAAACTTGAGATGAGTTTCGCTGAAGGCACTAGCAATTTGGTCGAGGCTTTGAATACGAACTGCTCTAGCGGCATTGTCTGGCCTCTCAACTGGATCTTCGACCTATATAAGAATAACAAGCAGAAGCAATGTCAGTAATAGGCTAAAAATTTCAATTATATCAGCTGCAATGGCCGTAAAATGCACGGAACATTGGTCTTACAAACAAGCTGTAGGATTTCGTCATCCGCCGACTTGGATTGTCCTTGATTTTCTCAATCTTACCCGTGTAAGTAGATATCACATCACTCGAAAGGGCATCGATATGACAAAACTGCAAACAATATGATAACCAGTTAAGCTTGTTCCTCCAGTTAAGACTAGGAAAGTGCTGAAATTCTTTTTCATGATAGAATGGTTGCGCCCTTTTTGTATCAGAGGTCATCCATGCCGAGTTCCATTGCATATACATGTACAACAGATAGTCAATTGAAGATAGGTTTAAAAATACTTCCACATATGAAGATTAAATCTAACAACATTAACTGTGAGACTGGAGAATTAGCATATTTGGCGAACTGCAAAGAGAATAGTTCGCTTTATTGGAAATGTACTTCCATTGAATAAATACTAATTGCCAAGCTAAAACAAGTTGCAAGTTTACGGCTGGCTGATGCTGTGTTGCATTAAGCTTTCCTGTGAAATATAGCTAGTTATATGGAGTTCAACAAATTCTGGTAATGCTTCTGTTACGCGCTGAAATATTCTATCAATTAGTTGAAGTATCGAATACAACAAAATGAAAGGTGCATTCCGAAATCAGTACAGTGCCAAACTCGACTGGTCAAATTTTGTAAAACATGAGCCACATCAACCCTCCTTTGGTGCATGCAAGGGCTCCTGAACTCTTATCTCAGCTCAAACATAAACAAATTGTTCGCACCCTATGTTGAGTTTATCACGGCTGAAAGCTTAAGATAGGTCAAGCATGGCCTATAAAGTACCAGAAAAATAAATTGTCATAACCCAGGTAATGCAAAAAATCCTAAGCACAAGTACTCCCTCCGTTCCGAAAGATGCTTTAACTTTTTCCTAAATCACATGTATCTAGAATTCTAGACACTTTTCAATGTGTAGGTTCATTCATTTTGTCCGTATTTAGTCTATATTGAAATATCCAAAACATCTTATAATTCGGAACAGAGGGAGTAGCAGTTTATACCAAGATGTGAAGTACAAATTATAGAACATACAATAAAGATTGTAAGAAGAACGTTCACTTCGTGAGGATAGTGGGGGCATAATTCCAGTTACCTTGTCAAAAAAGGTCACAAGGAGATGACAAAGAGAGCTTTCATTTCTTTGTTCCTTGTTCTGGCTTTCAAATTTTGCTATATTTGCAGCACAAACCTCATCGAGATGTTCCTCATTGTAAAGCGTCATATCTACATGTGACTTAAATGAGTAAATTACCAGGCACTGGTATGCTAGACAGCCATCAGAGAAAATATAAGTTAACAAAACCTTCAAAATCTTCTGTGATATTTAATTCGTAAATGTCCTTCAAAGGTGGTAAAATTGCCGGCTCACACGTCTTGAAATTAAGCGTGGGAGATAAGCACGCAGGTTAATAACCCATAAATAAGAATAACAGTGAATAACTTCCAAAGTAAGAAGCAATACCTGAAAATGGAAGAGAACAAGTAAACAAAGTGAATAGGAGTTCAAGGTTCCAGTTTTTGGATCATTGATGTTTTGAGCTTTGGCCCACTCCTTGATCTGCAAGTAAACATGAAGATGAGCCTTGGGCTTACCGTAAAAATGTGTCAGCAGAAAAACTATAACTTGGTTAAGGGTTTACCAATAAAACCATATCACCAAAGCGCTCATCTAACTTACTGATCCAGTAGAAGACTCTGGATTTAATTCGACCAGGGTAGTTATCAACGGATAAGTCACAGGAAATGCCAAAGCGGTTGCTTACATACTGAAGAACTGGGACTCTTGCCTGAGGAATGAACTCCATATATGTAGCAACGTCTGAATAGAATAAAAGCAACACAGCAAAATTACTGACATATTTAATGGGTACAGAGTGCTAAAACGATTATATATGGACAAATGACAAAAGGTATTGCGAATCAAGTAATCATGGAACAAGAATATATTCTAGATAGATCAACCAAAATATATTAGTTATAATGATGCTCCCTCTCACATAATATTGCATTCCTTGGTGAACAGAAACATATCATGACTATTTTACCACAAAAGCTATGAGTATGACACGTATACTAGAAACTAGTCATTACCAGGTGACGAAGTAGTGAAGTACGCATGCTCATCTATTGTGGAATAGATTTAAAAAATACCTCTTTTTTGCAAAGCTTTCCTTAGTTGTCTCAAGACAGTTTGCTTCGTTTTCTTGTTTATAGGAAGGTTTGAGGTATTATTCATGAGCTGAACTGATAAATCCAAATCTCCTGATTTTGAGTAAAGATTTGATAGAAAGGATCCAAAAGGTTTGACAGCAGCACCTGTTAGGGAATTTCAGAATATCATGTAAAGCAACATTAAAACTGCACCATGAAAAACTTCTCTCGCCTTCCAGTTGTCATTACAAAACTTCCTTGACCTGTATTTTATTAAGTCCATGACAAGAAAAAAATGTCTCCTGTAATAAAGATCGTCGTGCCGTTTGAGAAGGTCATATTCTAGGAAGAGAAATCACATATCGCCATTACAGTTTTTTCCAGTACTACGTAACTGATGTGCAGTGTGATTAAGAGATAAAACAAACTTTACCAAGGACATATAGATCACTAATTAAACAAGGGCAGACTCATGGACTTGTCAATGAGTTGCCATTACCATTCACGGAGAGCACTCACATTGGAAAGTCCATTGCTAACCCAACAAGACCAAACCGCTGTAGAATGAGTAAATTTTCAAATACTTCTGACTTCTAGTTTACTCATGTTTTCATACAACTACTATCCAAATGAAGTGCGGGTATTGTTTGACTTGATCATAGCTTCTCATTTAGTCTTTGCTATTCTGAAACACAAAGTACTCCGAGGTTCTTTACGAATACAGTACACTTTATGACCAAATTTTGGGGATATACTCAACTTTGCATACATATTGTACAGGATTACAAACACTTTGTTTTAGAAATCTATATTAAAAGTCCATTACCACTGTGTTTCAGAAATCTATATCAAAAGTCCATGTTACAGCATGCACAAAAGGAAAGGCCTCCATTCAGTAGCAGAGTGCAGACTATGTGCATAAACTTCAGTGTCAATATTATCAGGATCATTTTCAAACAATGGAAAAGGCTCCCATGATAGCTAGAGGAGTAAGTTACCACTCAACGTTGCAACTGACTGGATGGAAATTTCCAGCTCCTGAATTGCATATTGTCGTTTGTTTCGATCATCCTCCTCCGGTTTAATTAGAGAGAGGATGTCTTTCGTACACTTCTCCAGCACGTCATTGTTAGGGGAAGGTTCAATCATGCTGAAATACTGAAGCCAAGAAGAAATATATTTTCAAGCAAGAATACAGAAAAGAAGTTATATCTATGGGCATCTACTAGCGTTGCTAAACAGTACATACCAAATGTAACCAGAGAGAATTCTAAGTTTTCTATGTAAAAGATAGGAGTACAATGATTGCCCTGGTTTTCTTTGGTACAAGATTCCTCGGAACAGAATGCAGGAGCCATGTTATCTATGAAGTACAACCAGTTTTTGACTGGGCTACCTACCCTACATGCTCTGAGAGAACCAGACATATCTTTATACTGTCCTAAAAGTACAAAATTTTATGGAGACTACAAAGAAAAAAAACGGAACTTTTGTAGTGAGAAAACAGTAAATTCAATAGCAGATTTTTTGATGTTGGGCTACATAAATACTATCTAGAGAGGAGAAAAAAAGTAGGGCCTTCTTCCTATGCCACGAGTGATTGGCACCAATGAGGTGTATTTTCTCAACATTGCAGCAGCATATGCCATCCACGCGAAGGCAAAACCCAAATACAGCTTTGGCAATTCACCACAGATAACACCAGAAGTGTTGAAGCAGCTTAATTTCGCCGTACTCCCACCTAGGGCTTTAGAGGAGTACAGTAGCAAGCAGTGTAGTGATATGGCAATGCTCTCCATGTATGCATCATGCGTTTTCTTAATCAGACAAAAACCGCGGGGCCTCTTTCGCGATGGTCAACGAAACCCAACAATCAACGCATCCCGCATCCCAAGATTCATATCGGAGTTCGTACGTGCTAGCAGACTCGAAGTGGCGAGTGGGATTTGATTACCTGGAGAAAATAGCAGGCGGATCTGGATTTCTGCGCGACGGCGAAGTCGGCGGCCGCTAGGGCTTATGCGTGCGCCGAAGTCGCGTCGTCGAGGCGGGCCGAGGGGAGCAGGTCGATGTGGGTCGAGGAAGTGGAGGAGGAGGAGACCATTGGCAGGGGAAAGGGTTGGCAGCGGCCGTTCCGAGTTGAAACGGGAGCGGTGACCAGGTCTGGTTCGGAGAGGCCGAGGAGCCAGACGGCAGAACGACCGGAGCAGAGAGGCAGTGGAGAAAAACCCGAGACGAAGCTATCATTGGATCCTTTTTTTTTTTTTTTTTTTTGCGGGGTGCTATCATTGGATCCTTTGATCGCAAGTCCTTTACACATGTAAATGTAGTGCTGCTGACGCGTAAACGTACTACCCGCTTTCCTAATTCCTACTCCCTCCCGCCATTTCTAATTATAAAATGTTCTAAATATTTCACATGTTAATTGGATGCAAAGTAGACCTACACAGTAAAACATCTTTAGATATATTTAGAGACATGTGAATCTGTTGTCCTTCTTAAAATTCCCCCTAAATGGGCTCTGAAGTTGATCAACGCTTAGTTAGCTAATTTCTTCGGGGATGATTTAGAAGGCAATCGTAAGATCCATTTAGCTAATTGGGCCTTTGTATGTACTAGTCAACGTGCACGTGCCATGCACGTTTAACACGGGACATATTATCAACAAATCATGCAACAAGTTTAATCTCATTATTCAATTGCAATCTGAAAATATAACAAAATTATCACACATGTATAATAATATACTTGTGAAATGTTTAGGCACTCCTACTCGAACGAACTCAACCGGCAACTTAAAATGAAAAATTATATCCTGCTGACCTTTACCATATCTTGTACACCTTGGGTGGGGGAAGTTGGTGGTGTATGCCCCTACCATTATTACAAGATAAATCTCATAGATGGCATAAGATTTTTAGATCAAGATTATATACATATGTTTAGAACCGTGTCCATGATTGGGTGCTGTAAATTGTACTATGATATTCCAATCTTTAAGCAATATCATATTGGAATTATTACACAAGCAAAGTATCAATATTGTAATACTTACCATAATCATACACAGATCAAATACTTACAATTGAATTGCTTTAAAGTTCCAATCAAATATTTGTTATGGTTCAGCTTTCAGGTTTTGTCGAATACTGACTGCACTGTTCTTGAATTAATCAAAAATTCAAATGAACTCCAATTGAGTTGTAAATTTTAGGGTATGCCAAAAGTAGTTATACCTTTCTTGTGTAAAATTTCAGATTGTTCTGAGCTTGTTTGGTTGCCCAAATAAATCGAAAAAAGAGAGCAGTTTTGAAAGGATTGAGTAGGTTGACTAGAGGGGGGGTGAATAGGCAACTACAAATTTTCTTTTTCTTTTGATACAAATTTGGGAATTGCTCAAATATAAGTTCACTAGATATGCAACTAGGTGAACAATCCTATATGATGAGCAATAAGCAAGCTAGCAAGATATTCTACACAAGATAAGCTAGCAATACAAGTAAAGGAAGGTTAAGAGATAACCACACGGTGACGCGGAGATGTTCTACCGAAGTTCACTTCCCAATGGAAGCTACGTCTCCGTTGGAGCGGTGCGGAGTCACAAAGTGAACTCCGAATAGTCTTGATATGGCACACCGTATCTCCCTCATGTTATCCTCCGATGAGGAGTTCCACGAGCCACTATATGATGCCCTCGAGGTCGGCAACAAACCTTTACAAGGATGAGGCACACTCCACAACCGAATTGGAGGCTCTCACCAAATTCCCGCGGCTCCCAAAGCCACAAGAACCACAAGGCCGGGGCACGACTCCACAACTTAATTGGAGGCTCCCGGCTAGTCCCCGCGGCTCCCAAAGCCACAAGAACGACCAACGACAATCCAAAGTATCAACGAACTTACAAGCTTCAAGCCCTCTCAAGAACGGAGGGGAAAATCAAATCGCTTGGGTGGAAGTGTAGATCTAGGCCAACTCTCCCAAGTCCTAGAAGGACAAGGTGTTTGAGTGGGTAGGGAGAGAGATCTAGGGAGTTGAAGCTTTCAACAATGGTGGGGGATTTAGTTCTGGTCGTGGTGCCCTCTCCAAGGTAGGAGAAGGCCTTTATATACTGCTCCCAGAATCTAGCCGTTGCAGACAGGTAAATCGGATAATCCGATTCAAGTCAACATCGGATTATCCGAATCGGATTATCCGATCAAACTACCATCGGATAATCCGAAGATCCTCAGTGAGTGGTTGCTTGTAGTCCTTAGCAGATTTCGAGCAAATCCTGACCATCGGATAATCCGATACTTCCCAACTCAGATAATCCGAATATCTTCAGTGTGAAGTTTCTTCTAGTCCTTAGCAGATTTCGAGCAAATCCCGGTCATCGGATAATCCGATACTTCCCAACTCGGATAATACGAATATCTTCAGTGTGAAGTTTCTTCTAGTCCTTAGCAGAATTTCAGCAGACTTTGCAAATCGGATAATCCGAAACTTCCAACATCGGATAATCCGATTTTCTTCAGCAACAAAACTGGCTCTTTTCAACTCCCTTTTTGGATTTGATGCAAAGATGTTTTACACACTTAAAACCTGCATCACTTGATTCACATGTTAAATCATCACTAGTGTTGTTGCCTAACACACAAAACTCAAGGGATTAAGAAATGTCCTTTCAATCTCCCCCTTTTTGGTGTTAGATGACAACACTAGGATTTGCAAGGAAAGCATAATTATATTATCTAGACTAGCAAAGTACCCGTGCGTTGCTACGGGTAACAAAACTATGCGTGATATTCATTATCTTAACCAAACAATTTGCTTGTGGAAGTAATCATGAGCTGTTAGGATACAAGGAGCAGCAAATTGCAGTTTGTGATAAGAGATTAAGGGTTATTTTCATGTATATCATAATAAGTCAAAAAATGCATTCCCAATCCATCTATATTATTGAACTGAATATTCAAGAAATGTCTTCGAAAGGGCATATACTATTTTTGTCCACTAACATCCCACCGTAGACATAGCGTTACTCTACTGAACTTTGTCAACACTGAACCTAGTAACAACATATACTAAAGGGCGCATCATCCATCTTCTAGAAATTTTGCATGAATATGAACATCTAAAATCGCCATGTACACAACATGATTCAGTGGCACATATTCAAGCACAACAAATGTCATACTATATCTCTACTTCTCTAGGCACATTATCTATGGTTCAAAAATACACATTCTACCAAATAAAACCTATGACACTGAATGAACTGAATTAATCAGACATTAAAACAGTTACACGACACCATGGTGCACAAGAAACTACGCGAGGCTGCTCCATTATTAAGAACAAATGAGATGTCTAGATTATGCACCAAGGGATGAGATGGATTAAGATGCAGCTAAAGAAAAATGGTAATTGAAGACATAGGAGAAGCATACAAAGAGACTACCGGACTGTCAGAACTCCCATGGTCGGTGAGTACTTTGCTTCTTATCATTCAATCAAACATTTGCAAACAATGCAAGTGCACATGTGCGACAAGGCTCAAGCCCATTGGTATGCTCTTCATGTACAATTGTACAGTATGTACTCTGCCATCAAACTTGCATATACCATATGAATTAGGAGGACGTATCTCCAACTTAGTGTCAACCTGCCAAACGCCCAGACGCACTGAGTAATCTGCCGAACGCCCAGACGCACTGAGAGTAATCTGAACCTGAGGAGAACGAGTGAGCCATCGAATTCAAATCTGAAGCCTGACGACGAGCTCCTCCACAGTGGGGTGGAACCGAACCTAGGGAGGGGCGTTGTATGTGGTCGCCGGCAGCATGGCCTTGGTCCTTGCCGGCAATCTGGAGCAGCAGACCATGATAAGGAGGACGAAGAGTGAGGCATGGTCGCACGGGTGAGGTCGCGCTTGGCATCTACGGGGAAGACTGGGAGGCGGGGACTCACAGTGGTGGACCCGCTCGTCGGCGCTGGCCTGGCCGGAGGTGCCTGTGGTGGTGAGCCAGCGGTGGTAGAGGGGGTTCCCAGCGAGGCGAGACAACGGTGGGGGGAGGGCCTTGCCTGGGGAGTGAGGATGTGGGGCACACCGGATAATCCGTACGGGCGGCGGGGTGTGGCGCGCAGGGCAGGAGGTTCTGCGGCGGTGGAGCGGCCGTGGAGTAGGCCGGCGGCTGGGCAGGGACGCGCTGAATCTTTTGAACAAAAGAGCCAGTTTCAGATAGAAACTCAGCGCTCTGTCACGTGGTTAGTGGCAGTAGAGGTGTGCGTGCGGCAGTTTTGACTTGCGTCTGAATCGAGTATTGCTATGCTCCGAGCCTCCGATAACAGCGCCCGAACACACCACGCCGCCGCGCTGGTACCTCCACATCCATCCACCTCTGACGCCTCCACCAAAGCTCTAGCCTCAGCGCGTTCAGGGCAAGCTCCCGCTTCCACCGCGCGCCAAACGAACGACGACCAGGGCAAGCTCCTGCCTTCACGGCTCCTCTCCGACCCAGATCGTCGCCGGCGATGGGTGCTAGGGAGGGGGACGGAGATGCTGCTCGGGCTGGGCGGCAGAGAAGCAGGCGCGGCGGAGGCGGCGCGAGGCAGGTCGGGGCGTGGTTTGAAGCTTAGTCTGATTAGGAATATGACTCCTTAGTTGAGTTGGATTGGATTAGGATGGCCTGAAGGCACGCTTGCGGAGGACGTACCACCGGACGTACCGGGCAAACGTACCATCACGGCACCTAACAATATTATAGTATAGATTCCCGAGCTTAAGACATGATAAGCTCCCCCTGAATGTGTGCATATAATTAAATTGCATTTGAATACAAATGCAACACATATAGGAAGAGGGCACCTCCAAATAGTAAGGAAACTAGATAGGAAATTTCATGGGAGACATATCAAAATAGAGAACTATACCTTGTGCACAATAGAGTTGAAATAAACCATAGCATAAGAATACACCGCATAACCATATTAGAAA